>CM028750.1:39809943-40409943 GCA_016801395.1 Leptodermis oblonga
CACCCTTATTTCAGCACAATAGCATACCAATATAACATTCAGCAAGGTTCACATTTTCATACTGCTTCTCTTGTAGCCCATTATATCATCTTTAATTCAGCAAGCACAAATCCAACATTCACATTGCATGCACACTAAGGGGGTATGAAAGAGGAAAAATTAGGCCTTGGTTCATTTACTAACTTAGAAGAAATACAGTCAAGGCTTCAAAGTGGCTTCTATGGATTAATGCACAGGAAAGTTTAGAAAGTAAAGCCAAACTTGGTTATCCTACAAGGGTCCTCCCATCATCCAGTTGTATCCCACACAATGACCATCTTGACAAGTCAGACCGGAAAACAGTGGGATTCCCACTTCTCATCAAAAATCATTTTAGGCTCAGCAACACTCATTTTCAATGGCTAAGAATGGGAAAAAAGTAGCCTGATTATGCTAAGCAATAAAAACATACCCAAACCTCAACCAAAAAGAGTAAACATATGCCAACTCAATCATGCATCCATGGTGCTTATTTCAATGTTCGATCACAATAAGGGCAGTACTTGACTCAAAACAGACTTAAAAACACCAAAGACAGATCCGGACAGGATCGACCCATCCTCACACTTAAATTTGTGCATGTCCTCAGCACAAACAAGAATAAGAAACAACCAACACTAAGAAAATACCATGAACATCAACAAATAGTAATTCACAAACTTAGAAAGACAGACCCAAAACAATAAAACATAGAGACTGAGACAAGGAAGGAGAGGTACTTAGTCTGCCCGGGTCTGGGCTAAGTGAGCCCGAAGCTGATCAAACTGTAGCTGTATAGCAGCGAGACCTTCAGTGAACTGGTGCTGTAAAGTGGAAAAACCTTCTGTGACCTAGAGATGGAGAGCAGCTTGGTCCTTCTTTAACTCGTGAACTAATTGTTGCACCTGTAAAAATTCTGCACTGGCTGCACGAGAAGGTGGTGGACGAGCCACATCATGGAAACAAAAGGCCCCATTGGAGGCCACATACAACAATTGTGTGTGCACTAGATATCCAGATGTGAGAGTCTCAGGGGGAGGGGAAGGAGTCATGCATGTGTGAGTGGGATCAAACAATTGAGCATTACGAGCAAGCAAACCCACAAAGTGACCAAGGGACAAATGTCTAGTCCTATGGGTTCCAATGTCCCCAAAAACATACCCTACCCACAAAATCCCAGATTCAAAGGAACCTTATCCAGCATGCATAGTAAAATATACAACTCATTGGAAGACACACATGCTGAGCAGAGGTTCTACCAGTCAAATTACGAACAATCAGGTAATGACAAAACTTAAGTGCAGGACTTTCTATCAAATAAGCCTCGGATTTGGACGGTATAAACTTGCCACCTTTAGGGGCTATGCGGGCCCAGGCAGCTTGTTGAGCAAAGGATGGAAATCCAAGTTCAACAGCTTTATATGCATCAGTGTCCAAATCTTCCTCAACACAAAACCAATAAAATATTGAAGTCATTCATAGAAATTCATGGGTTTTTCGAAACAGTCTAAAAGAGAGAAAGTGCTTCTCTTTAGTCAACCCTTTTAATTTGGTCATATGCACATAGTAAAAACTCATGCAACATTTCAATAAAAACAGGGCAAATTGGTAAATCCAACAAACAAGACCAGCCAATATTAGAAAATAATTCCAGCACAGTATCCCAAATATTCAATGACTTTAACAGTGAAATATCAGGCAAGTACAATGGTAATGGAGAACGAGTTTGGACCTGTTTGAGAGCTTCAATCTCATCTTCTGTAGCGAAAGTCAAATTTCTTTTGACTTGTGCTTGCTGGATTAGCTTTGCAGGAGGAAACCGGGGAGCTCTCTCCACAGCGGCTGCTCTTTCGGGCAGTAGAAGTACTCGCCCGTGGTGGTGATGTAGTGGTGGCGGTTAGAAGTACACGCCACTGGAGGTTCAGTTGGGGCAGTAGAAAAATTCCCATATGCAGTTTGTGTGGCCTCCCTTGTTTTTGTCGTTTTCTTGCCGAACAGTAGGGCTAGATGACTGTTCCTCTTCTGAAATTATGAAGGGCTCCTCAGCACTTTGAATTGGTTCGTTCCGGCGCAGGGAGGCAGAGGCTGGTGGGAGGCCACACGATTTGAACGGCGGACGGAGGGCTTTGTCGGAATTGGAATCTGGGCTGCAGGTGTTGCATTCTTCATCAAAGGCCGAGATCTTTTATTTTTGTTTTTTGGTGTGGGCTGGGCGGTGGTGGGTGTGTGGGTGGGGGTGGGTTCGGTTGGTTGGGTGGGAATTTTTGGTCGGGTTGGGGTGGGTTCAGGTGAGGGGGTGGGAATTTTTGGTCGGGTGTGGGTGGGTTTTTTAGTTTGGTTAGGGGGTGGTTTTGGCATGGCGGTTGAGGGCTTAGGCTGGCGGGATTGGGGCTGCAATGGTGAAGGGGCAGGTTCGGTTGGTTGGGTGGGAGTGGGTTCGGGAAAAATGGTGGCGAGGGGAGTGGGTTCGAGGACGTTGGGCTCGTCGACCGGCCGGAATGAAGCTCTTTTACTTTTGGTGCCCATGGAAGTTGGACGGGAATGGTGGTGGTGAAAGGGTGGCGGCGGAGGTTCGTGTTTGCAGAGGAAGAAGATGAAGTAAAAATTGATTAATAATTAGTTTATTAGTTTTGGTGGGAAATAGGTTAATTGATTAGTTGGGTCGGGTATGGGATTGGGTAATTGGGTTGGTTAATTAGTTTATTATTTTGGTGGGTTTATTTAGATTGATGGGTCGGTGGGTTGGGTTGGTGGGTAATTGGGTTGGTGGGTTGGGTTGGTGGGTAATTGGGTTGCTGGGTAATTGGGTAATTGGGTTGGGTGGGTCAGTTGCTGATTGCAAAATTGGCTATGTGATTGGAAATTTGATTGCAAAATTGGCCTACTTCTTCTAAATTGTAATTGTAGTCCCTGGCTCAAATTTGCTGAGATGCCCCTGACCTTTTGATTGCTTCACATTCCACCTTTTTCTTTTCCTTGATTCTTCTGGCCCTCCAATTAATCCTGCATGCAACATTTAAAACATCCAATCCATTCAAAATTTAACTCGTACATCTTCAACCAAATAAAATAAAATAAAATAAAATAAAATGAAAAAGAAAACTGGGTTGCCTCCCAGTAGCGCCATTCTTTTAAGTCTAAGGCTAGACTTAATGTCTTTTCTCAGTGATTGGGACAAATTGACAGGGAGAGTTCCTCCACAGTCTGTATCTGACCCGGCTCATGATAATGCTTGAGACGCTGTCCGTTGACCTTGAATTGCAGACCGGTTCTGGGGTCTTTTACCTCTATTGCTCCACTCGGGCCAACGGCCACTACCTCTAGTGGTCCCTGCCACTTGCTCTTCAACTTCCCACTAAAGAGTCGCAGCCTAGATTGAAAAATCAAGACTTGTTGGCCCACTTTGAACTCCTTCTGTCGGATTAGGCGATCATGCCTCCCTTAGTGCGTTCTTGATGCCACTTGGCCATCTCATAGGCCTCCTCCCTCAATTCTTCTAACTCTTGTAGCTGGAATTTTCTCTCTTCTCCACATGCTGCTGCTGCATCCATGTTTAATTTCTGGACTGCCCAGTAAGAATGGTGCTCTAGCTCAACTGGGAGATGACATATTTTCCCAAACACCAGCCGGTACGGCGACATCCCAATTGGGGTATTATATGCGGTTCTATATGCCCATAGTGCATCATTCAACTTTTGGCTCCAATCCTTCATTGATTTATTCACTGTTCTCTCCAGGGTCCGTTTAATCTCTCTGTTAGAGACCTCGGCTTGTCCATTTGACTGCGGGTCGTAAGGTGTTGCAAGCCTGTGTTGCACCCCATACTTCTTCATCAATGCTGCAACGGTTCGGCTACAGAAATGTTTCCCTCGATCACTAATGATTGCCTTGGGCACTCCGAACCTGCAAAAAATATAGCCTGCAAAAAATCTGCAACAACCTTTGAGTCATTAGTTCGGGTAGCCTTTGCTTCCACCCATTTGGACACATAGTCAACTGCCAGCAATATATATAACATTCCATTTGATGCAGGGAATGGACCCATAAAGTCCATCCCCCACACATCGAAAATTTCACAAACCTTTACCGGAACTTGAGGCATCTCATCTCGAACACCTATATTTCCTCCTCGCTGGCATCTGTCACACTTCCTGCAAAACAGATATGCATCTCTGTTTAATGTCAGCCAATAAAATCCACTGTCCATTACCTTTCGTGCAGTCCGTTTTGGCCCAAAATGGCCTCCACAGGCAAATGAGTGACAGTGTCGGAGAATGTCCTCCTGTTCCCACTCTGGAACACACCTCCTAAGGATCTGATCGGGTCCAAGCCTCCACAGATCGGCTCATCCCATATGTAGTACTTGCTGTCGCTTATTAGCTTCTCACGTCGTCCTCGTGAATACTCTGGTGGAAATACCCCTGCGATCAAATAATTCACGATGTTAGAGTACCAAGGGTCAGGATGCTTCTCACCTGTTAGCACGTCAAGCAGCAAATTGCAGGGTGGTGGTACAGTGTCGGCTGCATAGAGATGTTCCTCCGGAAATGTTTCTTTGATAGGTACTTTCTCTTCCGGAACCAACAGCCTGCTTAGGTGGTCTGCCACATGATTCTCTGCTCCCTTTTTGTCCCTTAATTCCCAGTCAAATTCCTGGAGCAACAGGACCCATCTAATCAGTCGAGGCTTCGACTCCTTCTTTGCCAGCAAATGCTTCAAAGCCGCATGATCTGTGTAAACCACCACTTTGGATCCTAGCAAGTACTGTCTGTATTTATCAAAGCCGAAAACAACGGCCAAGAGCTCCTTCTCTGTAGTGGTGTAATTGCATTGGGCCGGATTCAAAGTCCTGGAGGCATAATATATTGCATGGCTCTCCTTTCCTATTTTCTGGCCAAGTACCGCTCCTACTGCATAATCGCTTGCATCGCACATGAGCTCAAAAGGGTGCTCCCAGTTGGGTGGTTGAATCACTGGAGCTGAAACCAACCTGCCTTTTAAAAGATCAAAGGCCTTCTTGCAGTCGTCCGTTAGGTCAAACGGAACGTCGTCTTTCAGCAGATTAGTTAGTGGCTGGGCAATTTTTGCAAAATCTTTGATAAATCTTCTATAGAAACCAGCATGCCCCAGAAAGCCACGAATCTCCCTCACACTTGTCGGGTAAGGAAGCTTTGAAATCAGCTCCACCTTTGCCTTGTCTACTTCTATCCCCTCTTGACTGATTTTGTGCCCAAGTACAATTCCTTCATTTACCATGAAATGGCACTTCTCATAATTCAAGATCAAATTCTTCTCCACACATCTTGCCAAAACTAGATCCAGACTCTCCAAACATTCGTCAAACGAATCTCCATACACTGTGAAGTCATCCATGAAAATCTCGATGCACTTCTCAATCATGTCCGAAAAAATACTCATCATGCACCGCTGAAAAGTACCCGTGCATTGCACAGACCAAAGGGCATTCGGCGATATGCATATGTGCCGAAAGGGCATGTAAATGTGGTCTTCTCCTGATCATCTTTGTTCACCCAGATCTGGAAGTACCCACTGTAGCCATCTAAGAAACAAAAGAACATCCTTCCTGCCAACCTTTCGAGCATCTCATCAATGAACGGTAGGGGGAAATGGTCCTTCCTTGTTGCCGAGTTCAACTTCCGAAAATCGATACACATGCGCCATCCAGTAAGGAGGCGCATCGGCACTAGCTCATTTTTTTCATTGGTCACCACTTCAAACCCTCTTTTTTTGGAACAACATGGACCGGGCTTACCCACTTACTGTCAGAAATCGGGTAGATGATCCCCATGGCTAAGAGCTTCAAAATTTCCTTCAGCACCACCTCCCTCATATTTGGATTCAACTTCCTTTGATGCTCTCGAGCAGGTTTAGCGTCAGGCTCCAAGAAGATGTAGTGCTGACATATGTCGGGACTGATTCCAGTGATGTCAGCCAAGGTCCACCCAATTGCCTTTATATTCTTCCTCAAAATTCGAAGCAATCTGTCCTCCTGGGTCATAGTTAACCCCTTGCTGATTATGACTGGCAGTGTCTCGCCCTCTCCTAGATAGGCATACTTCAGATTGTCAGGGAGAGGGTTCAGTTCAAGCTTTGGAGCTTTAACTATAGATGGCAAGGGCCTGTCAGCACTCGTCTGCTTGGGCAAATAGATCTGAGGTCTAGTACTGGGTGCTGCCTCAACTGCATACAGGGACATGATTGCCTCCCTAATCTCTTCATCATTCAACTCTTGGGCATCAATATCGGTGAAATTCTGTGTCAGCACTGCCTCCAGCTTGTCCTGCAAAAAATAAGTCTCAAGATGCTCTTGGACAAGGGGGTCAATTACATCAATGCCATACACATTCTCAACATCAGATGGATATTTCATGGCATTCTCGATGCTAAATGTGTATTTCTCACCATAATATTCTAAGCATATGGAGCCATTATATACATCAATCAAAGCCTAGCAGTTTTCAAGAAAGGCCGACCTAACAACACACCCGCAGATTCTTTAGCAGGATCATTATTCATCTTAACAACATAGAAATCCGCAGGGTACACAAAAGAGTTCACACGTACTAACACATTTTCAAGTACCCCTACAGGGTGCACACATGACCTATCAGCTAGTTGGATAACTACTTTTGTATCTACTAACTCTACACCAGATAAAGTCATGTAAATAGACAATGGCATAACATTAATAGAGGCACCTAGATCACACATAGCATGCTCTATTACTCTATCTCCGATAATGCAAGGCAAGGAAAACATACCTGGGTCCTTACATTTAGGTGGAAGCTTTTTTTGAATGACAGCAGAAACGTTCTCACCTAGCACCACCTTGCTTGCTCCCCTTGGCTTTCCTGCCATGAACTCCTTCAGAAACTTCCCAACTGGCGGAAGTTTTATTGCCTTAAGGAAAGGGATGTTGACTTCCATTTTCTCGAACACCGCCAAGTAGTCCACAGGGTCTTCTTTTGGCTTCTTGGCCTTTGGTTTTAAGCTGTTTGGAAATGGGGGAGCTCTGTACGGATTCCCCCCCTTTAGACTTAGAGCGGGGGTGGGGATCTCTATTGGTTCAGCCACTGGTTCAGGTTCTGTATCTGGCTGATCAACTTCTGGGACCACGGTTGATTTGGGAAAATCGACCCTTGCTGATGGTAATTTTTTTTACTATAGGCTCCAAAACCTTACCACTCCTCGAAGTGATCTCATTCACGTTCTCCTTAGGTGGAACCTGTACTTGGGAAGGTAGCTTGCCCTGATTTCCCCTGAGTTCTTGGATGGAGGTAGATAGTTGAGACATCATTTGTGCTATCCCATCCATTGCTGTTCTCTGCTCCTTTTGCTGCTCAAACAAGTCACCAATTGCATCCTCCATTGATTTACCACCCCTTTGTTGATTCTGAGTCTGAAACCCTCTCTATTGAGGCGGTCGGTGCGATTCCCCTTGGTTTCGATTGTTGTTGAAACCTTGGTTTGGGGCTTGCTGATTTGAATGCTGGCCCTGGTTCTGTTCACTATCTTCTGGAATCTTCCAACTGAACACTGGGTTATCCTTCCATCTGGGATTGTAGGTATTCAAATAAGGATCTCTTCTCTGTTGCTGCCTATTCCAATTCCCTCCATAATTATGTGCGTTCCAATTCCCAGCTGCATTTGCTTGAGCAATAGGGTCATTTGGTGCGAGATTGCATTGATGAGTTAGATGACCCTTGTTTCCACAAATCCCACAGAGCTCCTCTTCTAGTTTGATGTATTGTTGACGCTGCCCTTCTGTTTTACTGCTACTGTCGTGGCCATTTTTGCTACTAACTCTGTTAATCTCTCCATATTGGCGGTCAACTTATCTATCTTCTCATCTCCTGTATCATCCACGAGCCTGACTTCGGCATTCTGTTTGACCATACGGACTGGCTCATCAAATTCTCCCCTCGAACCAATGACATCCTCGATGATTTTCCTTGCTTGGGTGACTGTATTGTTTTGGAAAGCTCCGCCACTGGAGGAATCCATCAGCTTCCTTTCTTCTCCCGTCATGCCATGATAAAAGTACTGGAGCAGTTGTGCATCAGTGTATTTGTGGTTCGTGCAGCTCTCCACTAGCTCGTTGAAATGGAGCCAGTAATTACTTAGGGATTCATCGTAGTCCTGTCGGATGCTGCTGATTTCCTTCATCACCGCAATTGTTTTGGTGGAAGGAAAATATTTCTTCAAGAACAACTCCTTCATTTGCCCCCATTCTGTGACGAAGTTTGCAGGTAGTGAGGAAAACCATCTGTTGGCTTGGCCGGTTAGCACATAGGGAAAAGCTACCAACTTGAGCTGGTCTAAGGTTGCTCCTGTTGGCAACTTACCCACCTTGCAATTTTTTACATACTCATCGAAGAAGTTATGTGGGTCTTCCCCCCTGTGTCCGTGGTACTTGGGAATCCCATTGAGCCAACCACTTTTTAAAGGGAATCCATTCGGCAAAGTTGGAGGGACTACCGCGGAAGCTCTGTCTTCAGTCTGATGGTTGCTTAACTCCTTCAAAGTTGCTTCCCTAACAGGTGGGGCATCCTCCCTTCTTTCTTCATGCCTCTCTTCTTGTCTGTCCCCCATTTCAAAGTTCAGAATGGGGTCAGGTTCATAATGCTCGGAATTAGCTTCAGAGTCACTGTCCATTTGCCCAAAAGGACCACTGTCAGCCTCTAAAGTAGCAGCCTCAGCTACCTTCTTTCTTTCTCGTGCTTCTTTTGCTAGCCTCCTAGCAGTCTTTTCAATTTTTGGATCACTCAATAGGATAGGTTTTGAAGATCTGCTCATAAACTACACAAGAACATACCATACATACATCAATAGGAAAAAAAAAGAAAGAATTAAAATTCAAAAGCCGATCCCCAGCAACGGCGCCAATTTGATAGAGCCCGTCGTGAGGCTACCAAAATGCACAACAATTAGTGCTTAAACCTTCAAGAAATTACTACAAATAGTATAGAAAGCAGGGTCGATCCGCAGGGAACAGCTGACTTAAACTCTCATATTCCTATTGATTTGAAAATGGTTTGATTTGCAATCACCTTTGTGCCTCAGAGAGACCTTTAAAATTTGTCACTTATATAAAAAAACTAAAACTTCACAAGAATAATTAAATTATCACTTAAAAGAATATTCCAACATTATATGAATCAGATCAATCTATGCATGCAATCATTAACGTCACAAATAAATCCAAGAACAATGTATCGGCTGGTTATAGGTTACCGTGGGCTCCCTACGACATAACCAAATCCCCCCTTAGTGTGTCGGTAATCGCCGTGGGCTCCCTACGACACGACTACCTCTCTAACTAACCAAACTAACAGGCCGTGGGTTCCCTACGACACCTATTAATATAATTAGCAGCATTAATTACCAGGAGGACCGAACACTAACACTTCTATCGGGTTAACTTTAGAAGTTGTTAACTTTTTATCTTGTACTACCCAACGGTAGGTTTGTCGCTAGTTGACTTTACCGGATTAAACAAAAGTTGATCAGACTTTAATTAAATCTAGCATTTAGACTTATGTGCACAAGATAAATAAGAATACAAGAACTTGAACCAATATTAATCCCATGTTTCATACATGCATAGATCTACTTCATCACATAATGCCGGAATAAAAGAGTTTAGTTACTCATAGTCATGGCCAATACACATATATTTAATGTAAAAGCCATAGGATGAAGTAACAAAGAAGAAGGAAAAGAAATGGAATACTTATTAATAATTGCAGGTCTGAACCAACCCTCCGTTTGGGCAAATCGAGGCCTGAACGAGAACAATTCAGCAACAAGAAACAATTCCAAACTTTATTGTACCGATTTTTCCTTAATCTCAGAACGAGAAACGAAGGAAAAACTGATATAAAACTATTTGAAGATCTTAAAGAAGAACTAAATAAAACTAAAGATTGTATCGAAAGCTTTAAAGGAGATAAGTTGAACAAAAGAGAACTAAGAACTAAAGAGAATTCTTGCTGGAAAAAAACTAAACTAATGTATGAAACTAAAAGCTAAAAGCTGAATGATGAATGCTAAATGCCTCAAAGGCTCCCCTATTTATACTAGATAACAATGGCTCTAAAATAGGAAGTAGTATAATCCTCCAAATCTCCCAAGAATATTTCCATCAATTAACTTCCTTCAATCAGCATAATATCTTCATCAATTATATCCCTACAAATCAGCATTTTGAATTCCTTCCTTATCCCTTTGATTTTCCTTCCTTATCACAAGTTTCTTCAAGTAAGGAAACTGAATATTTACTTCTCTCTTCTCTTATTTCCAGCAATTACTTCCATCCAAGATAATTCTCCAATTTTACTGCTGTTGGAATTTTGCCTCTTGATTCACTACGGTAACAATTGGAATTTCTCCATGGCTGCCCATTTCCTGCTGCTACCTTCCTTTTGCTCAAACGGACCCCTTTTTTCATTCTTTTAGCTCACTCCTTTCCTTCTTGACTCAGTCTCTAAACACCTGCTCTTGGCTTCATAAAACAATAAATATACCCGTGAAAAACACCTAAGAGACGCTAAAATAAAACAACTAAAAGACCCTCATCAAGAGCAAAATCTACTTCTAAAAGTTTAAAATTAATATAAAAAATATCGCCAAGATAGAAGTAGAAATCGCTATTACATTACAGTGGCATATCCACAAAAATTTATACAACTATAATATCAACAAGTTTCATTACTATCAAAACAACCATCTAATACGGCTAATGCTCCATAATATAGCTAGCGCATAATTTTGTCATAGTATCTATATCCACAGTGGTTAATGGAGTGCGGTCGATCTTGAAGTACTGCCACAGACACTACATGAAAACATGGTATTTGGGACACATTTTAAGACAGTAAAAAAAAATTGTCTCAAATATCATGAATTTGTGACAATACGAATGTCTGTCTCAATAATTAATTTTAGACACTTTAATTAAGACAGTTTGTGAAATGTGGTCTCAAATACAACTAATTGGGACACTTATTTAAGACAGTAATTTTTGTCTTACATGAAACTATTTATGACACTAATTTTGTTTGTCTTTAAATGAAATTATTTAAGACACTGATTTAGGATAGTCATTTTACTTGTCTTAAATGAAACTATTTTATACACTTATATAAGACAATTTTTTTTTTTTTTTGTCTTTAACAAAACTAACTTAGACACTTAAATGAGATTGTATTAAGAAACTAGACTAATTTCTTTAAAAAATATTTTCTTTCTACAATTGTATATTAGAAAACAGATTGGTGGCAATAGGATTTTAATAAATATATAGTCATCGCATCCCTCATTTTTAAGATTGTATTATATTGGGCATTGAACTTGGCTCGAGTTTGAATATCTATTTGAAGGGGCTTACCAAGTTGTAAGGGTAGGATCCATATGAGTTTCATATTTTTAAAAAATAAAATCATATTACATTGTATTCAAATAATATAATTACTAACTATCGCTATGTCAGTCACAAGTTATAAAATCAATAAAATGACGACAATGATTAGGATAGCTACTTAGACATATTTTTATGGCTAAATAATTATCATTCAGCTCATATTCTTCAATATTACCGAACTCTGTTACTCAAATCCCCTACAGTATATGGTTTTTTTTTTTTTTTTTTAAATTATAGCACTCTATGTAAGACTAGCAAGAAATGGTTTTTTTTTTTTAAAAAAATTATAGCACTCTATGTAAGACTAGCAAGAAATGGTTTTTTTTTTTTTTTTTTTCCTTTCAAATGCTTCTTCATTCATTATATTTTTATTCTTTATATACAATTTTCTCCATAATTGGTACCTTTTATTATAAGCCTAAATATATTTGACCCCATCATGTTATAATCGATATACGATATACACTTCGCTGTTCAATATATATATATATATATCTATATATATAATCCCATTATTTTTTAAACACATAAAATATTTTTTAATTTTCTTGTCAGAGGTTAAAAAAAAAAAAAAAAAAGAATGATCAAAACTAACATTTTTATATAAGCTTTTTTTTATATATTAATTAGATGTTATATTATATCCTTTTGGTAATAAAAATACCTTTAGTAAACAAAATCAATAAATAAAAAAAATGCTATAAAGCACGATTTCTTTTGAATTTTTAATAAAATGTTAGATTAACTCCTAAAGAAAGTATAATATTAAATTTTAATTCTTTTTCCATTTATTTGTCTCTCACTGTTCTCTAAAAAAATTAATAAAAAAATTATGTTCACCACAGTTATTTTGAAAATAAAATTTTGACAAAACTTGTCAAAAATAACTTTTTTTTCCTGGACAGAAAAATTCTTTTAAAATATACTAGAGTAGTTTTTTCTTTTTTTTTCCTTTTCCTTTATGAAATTTTAGGTTAAAGAAATACACTTAGTCATGAACCCTTACCACAGTCGCTTTCTTCTGTCAAGAATCTCTCAATCGCAATCCCTTTCTTCTATAAAGAAGCAATACTGAATGAAGTAGAAGGGTCAGGGCAAAGAAATTAGAGAAGCAAGAAGGTTCTGGGTTTTCTCCTCGACGAGTTTTGAATATTTTAGTAAGTTATTATTTATGTTCTTCTGTTTACTCTTTTTTGTAATCCTTTTGGATAATTGAATTATTGCCTTTTATTATTATTAGTTTAAATTTAATTGTTGATTCAATACATCGCGTGGCCTAATTAAACGGATTGAATAAAAATTTGAAATTCTCCCGAGCTTCTGTGAATACTTTGATTTCTTTCTGATTTTTTCTGGGACCCTGAATAGTTAATTAATCTTGGTGGATAAATCTTGATTGTCTTTGGCTGGGTTCTTTTTTAGAATGATTTGAATTAACTTTTGTTTTTGGTGTTGCTGCTTATCGGTGCTTCTTCTATGCTAATTAGTCAAGTTTATATTTTTTTCCTGCTTCTTCCTTTTTATCTTGATTATTTACTTCTTGTTTTAATGAATTGTTTTTGCTCTGATCTGCTTAATGGTTTGTCAACTTAGTCCCAACCTCGATTACATGTAATCACCACCACTTATATTTTTAATTTCAATCGGCCCCTGTTCACTTCAAATGTAATTGATGCAGAGACATACCCTCCCCCTTGATGTTTAATTTTATTGGATATGCAGCAATTCAATTTGGATGGATCAACAAGACAAGGTTTTTATGGTTCTCTAAGAATCTTTCTTAGTCTATTTTTTTCCTTTGCAGCTCACTGCTGAATTGTTAACTGATGACATAAATTTTCTATTCTGTAATGTAAGGGTTCATCTTTATTTGGGGAAATTTTCTCTAAAATGCAATGGTCTCAGATGTGCAAGAACCATGATGATGCATGTAGAATTGACAGAATTGCAGCAATATTCAAGCAAGAAACACTAAGCTAAGAACAAGAGAGGAGTGAGAGAATTTTCTGAACTTCTATTAATCAAAAAACAAGAAAAAATGGAAAAACTAATTACAATAATCACCTACTGCTTACTTATACAAGTTGCTGAAGCTAAAGACTACATATCATACAATGCACATCAAGTGCAGCTAATCTAATCTCTAACTGAATTTCCCTCCAAAAACAGCAACTTGACAGCTTAGGAGATGACAGCTATACTCCATTAACTTAAGCATGCTCTTAAGCATGATCCAAAAATATCTAATGAGATCTGACAGCTCATCAAGGTGGATCACATTTCAGTTGGATTTGGTTTGCTGGAGGAGGCTTACCACAGCTACCAGTGTTGCTCCTCAACTTTAGGTTCTGTTGCTTCTGTGAGCTCAGCTTGGAGCCTTCTGTATGGTCTTTTGGATGGTCATTCTGCACACCCCCCTCAAGCTGAGCTGGATTAAAGTTAATCAAGCCAAGCTTGGAACTGAGAAACAAAAACTGAGGAGAATGAAGACTCTTGATGAAAATGTCTGTCAGCTGAAGCTTGGATGGAATATAAAGAGGATTAATCACAAACTGAGTACAGAAGGTAACTGATCCATTGTAACTCACAAACTGTGGAAGCCATGCTTCTATACTCAGCTTCAGTAGAAGATTTAGAGACAGTAGCCTATTTCTTAGACTTCCAGGAAATCAAAGATTCCCCAAGAAACACACAGAAACCAGTAAGGGACCTTCTTGTCTTCTTGCAAGAGCCCAATCTGCATCTGAATATGCAGTCAATTGGGAAATAGGCTTTGCTAGATAGAACAAACCCTTGGTAGGGCTCCCCTTCAGAAATCGAAGAACATGTAAGGCAGCATCCCAGTGATTCTATTTTGGAGCATTGACATATTGGCTCAGTTGCTGTGTAGCATGAGCAAGGTCTGGTCTAGTGAAGCCAAGGTAGAGGAGTTTACCAATGAGCCTGCGGTACTGCTCAGGATCACCAAATAGAGGAGATGAATCATCCTCCAATAGAAGACCAGGGATCATAGGAACTATGACTGGCTTGGCATCAGCAAGACTAGAATCCTACATAATATCATTAGCATACTTGCTTTAATTCAGAGAAATACCAGAAGTAGACCTTGCAATTTCAACCCCAAGGATGTACTTTGCAGATCCGAGGTCTTTGATGGTGAATTTGTCATGCAGGAACTTATTAACTTCAGCAATTGCAGCTTCTGAAGAACTTGTAATTAAGGGATCATCCACATAAACTAACAAAAATAGTTGCAAGTCAGATTTGTTGATGATAAAGAGACAGTGATCATGTTCACTCTGCACAAATCCATAGGCTATCAGGCTTTCAGTAAGCTCATGATTCCATTGCCTAGAAGCTTATTTAAGACCATACAAGGACTTCTTCAGCTTACAAACTTGTCCTTCAGAAGCTTTGCTGTATCCAGGAGGAGGTAACATATAAACCTCCTCTTACAAATGGCCATGCAGAAAGGCATTATTCACATCCATTTGCTGCAAGGGCTAATTATAGGAAGCTACTAAAGCAATGAGAATCCTAACAGTCACCACCTTAACAACAGGAGAGAATACCTCATAATAATCTTCCCCTTCAATCTAAGTATACCCCTTTGCCACTAATCTGGCTTTAAACTTGTCAATTAAACCATCTGGTAGTCTTTTGACTTAAAAAACCCATCGAGAACCAATGGCTTTCTTACCAACAGGTAATGAGGTGACATCCCAAGTTTCCTTAGCTTCCAGAGCCTGCAACTCTTGCTGCATAGCATTTTCCCATTCAACATGACCCTTTGCCTGCTTATATAAACAAGGCTCATGGATATGTGATATGTTAGCTAAAAAATTCATGTGAGCAAATGAAAGAGTGGAATGCACAACATCAGATGCTTGAGAGATTAAGGGAGTTGGTGATTTGTGAGTGGGAGGCAGAACAAAGTCCTGCATCCATTGGGGTGGCTCTCTAGAGCTGTGTCTAAGAGGAATGAGGTGTACAGGATGAGGAGATTTAGGCTGAGGATCAGGAGACTCATTTGCAGATGAATTGGATGCTGACACAGAGGAAGAATCTAAAGTATTAGATGATATTGGAGATTGATCAGTGGGAATGTATATGGATGTTTTTAAGAGAGAATCAGTAGTTATGGATGACTGAGAAGATCTGAAATTAAAATCTGCCATTGGATTAAAAATAGATGCTACTGACTTCGAAGGAGGATCTGAACAACTGACAGTTTCTGCATAAGGAACTGTAAACTCATGAAATGAGACATCCCTTGATACAAAAACCTTATGGTCTTCTAGACTATAGAGTTTGTACTCTTTTTGACCTGGGGGATACCTTATCATAATGGATTTGATGGATCTAGCATCAAATTTATCTTTATGAGGAAAATTGTTAGTTGCAAAGCATAAACAACCAAAAGTTCTAAGATTTTGAAAAGAAGGAATTGATCCATGAAGAATCTCAAAAGGAGATTTCCATTGTAAGATGGCAGAAGGTAACCTATTCAGAAGGTATATGGCTGTAAGTACTGATTCTGCCCAGAATTTCTTTGGCAAGGAAGATTGAAACATAAGAGACCTGGCTATCTGCAAAAGAAGTTGATGCTTTCTTTCAATAACACCATTTTGCTAAGGGCTGTAAGGACATGATTTTTGATGAATGATGCCAAGTTCAGAGAACAAAGTTTGACAAGAAGAATTTGTAAATTCTGTGCCATTATCTGTTTTAATAACCTTGACAGAAGTTTGAAACTGATTTTTAATCAAATTGAGAAAGTTAGAAATGACAGAATGAACTACACTTTTGCTCTTAAGAAAGTATGTCCAAGTGGTTCTGCTGTAGTCATCCACAATAGTAAGAAAGTAAGAGTAGCCATTTATTGAAGGTTTAGAATATGGACCCCAAAGATCAATGTGTACAAGATCAAAGCACTTAGTAGTATGAGTAGTGCTTATAGGAAAAGGAATTCTATGCTGCTTAGCTAGAGGACAAATAGTACAGGGATGAAGTTTACAATGATCATAAGAAATTTGCAGATTAAGCTTGTTCAGAACATCAAATGAAAAGTCCTAATCTATAATGCCACAGGTAAGCTTCTTGAAAGGACAGTGCTTCTTTTGGTTGCAACTGATGCATATTTGCTACTAAGGATGACTCATATGACTTTATGACTTCAGGCTTAAAGGAATTCTGATCAAGAATATAAAGTCCTTTGACTGTTCTTCTCACTTCAACTACTTTCCTAGTATGTTGGTCCTGCAGTAGGCAAAACTCACGATGAAATAGAAATATGACTTTAGCTATGGCTGCACACTTTCTAACATATAAGAGATTGAACCTAAAAGATGGAATATGTAAACAATCTCCAAGAATCAAATGATCATACAGGTTTACCCAACCAAAATGAGATACTGATTTGACTGTACCATCTGGAAGACACACAGGAGTGAAAGTAGCTACTGGTTTCATGTTTTTGAGAAATGATGGATTAATGCAAACATGACTTGTAGCACCCGTATCAATAATCCATGTGTCTTTATTGATATAATCAGAAAAGGGAGAGATGAAAGGATAACACATACCTACAAACTCCCAAATATGAGTGAGATTGATAAGATCAGTAGAAGAAGGAGCATTTGTACTACTACTAGCTCCAGAGTTGTTCCCTCCTTGCATCATCTTACTCAATTCTCTCTGCAAGACATTTGCAATAACTGCTTCCAAATTAGAATTCCCTTGAGTTTCAGAAAAATCCAAAGGAGTTTCCAGAACAGTCAATGTATGGCCATTCGGAGTCGTATGGCTATTCGGAGCCTTTCCTTTATCACCTTTCCACCAATCTGGATATCCTACAATTTTTAAGCAGGACCTTTGAGTTACCTTCTCCTTTGCAGAAAACACACTTAAGGCCATTCTTCACCTTTTTCTTTCCAACATTTCGACTGGATGAAGCAGTTGGAGCATGTTTAGTTGCAGATCCATCCACTTGGGTGTTAACCATCAATGCACTATTCTCATTAACAGTAAAATAGGTGGATCCAAGTTGTCCTTTCTTTTCTACTGTCTGAACCATAGAATATGCCTATCCAATAGTTGGCCACGGATCCATCATAAGGATCTGATACTTCACAGCATCTATAGATTCATTCAAGCCAAGCAAAAATTGCATAAGCCTGTTATTCTTATCCATATCCTGAACTCCTTGATTCTATTGACATCCACAATCTGGAATGCAAGAGCAAGAAGCCAGTTGCTTCAAAGTTTCAAGCTCATCCCAGAGCCTCTTCAATTTGGAGAAATATCCAACCAAATTCCTGTTTCCTTAGCTGACAGAGGCAATATCCCTCTGAATTTGGTAGATCAAAGGTCCATTTGTTCCTCCAAACCTTTGCCTTAGATCATCCCATAGATCCTTAGCTATTGGTGAGAATATGAATCCATCCACCAAACTCTTAGAGATGGTGTTGATTATCCAAGAAGGCACCATATCATCAGTAGTTTTCCAGAGTTGGTAAAGCAGAGAATTGAAATCTGTTGATTTAACACTTCCATTAACAAAACTTAGCTTTTTCTTTGCTCCTAATGCCAAAGTCATAGCTCTAGTCCAGATCACATAATTGAACTCTGTGAGTTGACAGGTAACTAGGATGAAACCTGGGTGATCTGATCCATGAAGTGTCATAGCCTCTGTAAGTTGAGACTCCAGCCAATTTGCCTGATCTATTCCTCCATTTCCAGTAGTCGAATTGTTTCCTGAATTCTCTGAACTTTCTACCATTACGAAGCTTGCATTTCAATTGATTTGCTACAAATTATAAGATCAGGATCTAATTGATGCTAGAACCTCTCTGATACCATATAGAATTGACAGAATTGTAGCAATATTCAAGCAAGAAACACTAAGCTAAGAACAAATGAAGAGAGAAGTTAGAGAATTTTATGAACTTCTATTAATCGCAGAACAAGAAAAAATGGAAAAACTGATTACAATAATCACCTACTACTTATTTATACAAGTTCCTGAAGCTAAAGACTACAGATCATACAATGAACATCAAGTGTAGCTGATCTAATCTCTAACTAAATTTCCCTCCAAAAATAGTAACTTGACAGCTTAGGAGATGACAGTTGTACTCCACTAACTTAAGCATGCTTTTAAGCATAATCCAAAAATATCTACTGAGATCTGACATCTCATCAAGGTGGATCACGTTTCAATTGGATTTGATCTGTTGGAGGAGGCTTACCACAGCTACTAGTGTTGCTCCTCAGCTTCAGGTTCTGTTGCTTCTGTGAGCTTAGCTTGGAGCCTTCTGTATGGTCCTTCGGATGGTCATTTTGCAATGCAACAACGCTTTCTCTAAAAGCTTAGGGTCCACAAAATTGCACTTCCACCAATATGGCGAGTTTCTGCATATTTCATCATTGTACTTGTACATGTCCTGCACGGCTGCGAGAATATGCCTAATTTTCTTTGCAATTTCCAATCATCGAAGTCTAATCTTTGCTAAATTTTGAGTTCGTCTTTGAACTTGTACAAGTCCTGCAAGGCTGTGATGTGCCGACTTTGCTTTGCAGTTTCCAATCATCGAAGCTTAATCTTTGCTGAATTTTGATTGGCCGCGTCAATGAGGTGAGTTTGCTTTACAATTTCCCATCATCAAAGCTTAATCTTTACTGGATTTTGATAGGCTATAAAAGGTGAGTTTTCAGTTTTTCACCCCCTACCATTTTTTCGGGTTTATTTGTTTCCAGGCTGTTCGTTTCCCCTACCTTTTTCTTGTTGCAGTAATTTCAAGTTTGTCTTCATATAATCATAGTGATTTCTGGTATGAAGTCATGAACGATGCATGGTTTTGATCGGATATCAAAGGTGAGTTTTCAAGTTTTCCACCCCGTATCGTTTTTTTGGTTTATTTGTTTCCAGGTTGATTGTTTCCTCTACTTTTTCCTGGTTGTAGTAATTTCAAGCTTGTCTCCATATAATGAGAGTGATTTCTGCTATAAAGCCATGATCGATGCAGGGGAGAATTAATTATTGAACTCTTACCTGTTCTCATATATCCTTTTATTTGTATTAGCACTTTTTTTTTTTTTTTTGTATCAGGTAATTACTTTGGCTTTCATTCCTTTCATTGAAGAATGCAATTCAATTTGAATTTTTCGAATATTTTTTCGATGAAAAGTTTTGATTATTCATTGATGTTTTAGAATAAACTTATTCATGTTCATTTCTATTCAAGTGGTACATTTAAAAACTTACTCGCCATTATGAGTGTTTTGTCTCTTATCCAGTTGATAACAAGCTTGGGGTGCTTGAAGCCTAGCCTTTTCGATCGAAATCCTTGAAGACTTTGGGTTTTGATTTCTCTGTGTCATGTATGAGTGTGCTATCTTATGTAGAAGTTGCATTTGTTAATTGTACTTGAGCTTGAATATCTCTTCATCAATGAGTTCATGCATGTGATAAGTAAGAAAACATTGTTTGACAATAAGATTGATTATCTATTGAATCACAACAATATTGAGATGTTTGCAAATGTCAGTATAGAAGTTTATAGATGCTCTAACTAAAAAAAATCTTCACTGGTTTTTTTCCTTTTTTTTAGGAATTTGAAGATGAAGGAATAGATTGAAGTTAGTTCAAAAAATCATGAAACTTATGCATACATTATTCTATTGCTTAGTACTTTTTTAGTTTTATGAAAAATAGTAGACAGTATTTGTTTATGAAACAAGAAAACTATTGAGATGTCTCATTGATGAAATATCTCTTCTTTAGGTTTCATAATACAGACACTATGGCAAAAATGAAGAAGGGAGGCGGGTACTAAGCCTATTAGGAGGCGGGTGCTGCGACAGTGTGGATGCCTCCCTTTGGAGGTGCCCGCACCCGCCTCCCCATATCTATGCACCCGCCTCCAATAATTAGTTATTGAAGGCGGGTGATCTATGCACCCTCCTCCAATAACTAGTTATTGGAGGTAGGTGAATAGTGCACCTGCCTCTAATATCAAATTTTATTATTATTTTTTTTTGTTAGTGTCGAGTTTTTTAGTTAAAAGTTTTTTTTTCTTCACATTATGTCTTCGTTAGGAATCGAACTCGCGCCTGCAGAATCACTTAACTCTTGTACATTAAATTTACCATTAGGCTACATATACTTATGTATTTAAAGTTAAAATCGAAATGATATATTTATATATTTCTTTCTACACTTTGTGATTTTTATTACTTACTAATTTATTGTCTTGCTCGAATATCGACAAAATTTTAAAATTATTTTTAATTTTCTACAGTCTGAAACACAAAAAATTTTCGAAACACTATATAAAAATTGACGAAATACTTTTGAGGCGGGTAAAAAAGCTGTACCCACCTCCAATAGATTAAACTACATGCACCTACCTCCATAAGCTTTGGAGGTGTTGCACCCACCTCCAATAGATTAATCTATTGGAGGCGGATGCAGCAATTGCTTTTGGAGGCGGGTGCAACAATAGATACCTATTGGCACCCGCCTCCAAAAGTGTTGCCGGCCTCTACTAACACCCGCCTCCAAAGGGGCGCCTCCCTTGGGTGATTTTGCAGGAGTGAGATTGAATATTTAGATGTTATATTGATTGAATCAATTATGAGTTTTATTGTGTTACAATTTAATTTTATTTTGGAGGTTACTTTTAATTCATTAACAATTGGTAGTACTTATCAATTATGTCCCTTCAAAGAATAATGTTTTCAATGAATAAAAATATCATAATTTTTTTATTAAAAAATAAACACAAAAACATTTATTTATATTTGAGATGTCATATAGTCGTCTCATTTTATAGTTCTGAACTATTAATAAAATGGGACATGATATTTGAGAAAGATGACTACTGTCTTTAATTCTATTTGAGACGACATATTGGTGTCTCCATTTAGCATTTAACCATTCAAGACTCAATATTGGAGAAAGTGAACTACTGTCTTTAATCTTATTTGAGATAGCATATTGCTGTCTCGATCAAGTGTCTCATATTTTTTTACAGTCTGAGACATGATATTTGAGACAGAAAAATTATTGTCTCTAATACTTTTGAGACATTTGAAGAACTGTCTCAACCCCGTCTCAAAAACTTTTTGAGATAGTTTTACTGTCTCAAATTTCTTTTGCGACGGCTGTAACAGAGACTCCACAATTACTGTCTCAACGCTGTCTCAAAAAGCGTTTTGAGACAGTTAGTGCACTATTTAAGACAGTTTTGGCGGCGTATCTAAAAATGTTTTTCTTGTAGTGAGAGTATAAGAACAAATTTAATTGAGTAGCAAAATGAAATACAATCAAATAAGTTATGTGAAATCAAAATCAAATACCTTTTTGAGTGCCAATGTCTCGGATTTCATTGCGATGTGGTACATGTAATGCATGATATAGTAACCACACTCCCAGATAGACAGATCTATTTTTTATGCTATTGAATATTATTATTCGAGTTAGAAGATCATACAATTGTATACAACATAACGTTAAATAAAAAATTCAATAATTACTTATTTTACCTTAACTACTATCTATTCAGTTTTCATATGCACATTTCTCGGCAATCCTAGGAAAGGTTGATAATTAAACATCATCCTATAAAAATGAATGATGAATAAAAATAATTAGCAACATAGGTATATATGATTGGCATTACAAATTATACAATCTAATATTAGTTAATATACCTCACTCGTCTTTAAGTATTAATGCCTCATTTGTTTGTGGGTTTTGTAATAAATCAAACCAGTACACAACTTTTTCAATCGGTCTAATAGCTATAAGAATCTAAGGTCCACTGCAAAAAAAAAATTTAATGACCTCAGATCTTTAAATCAGTGTTCCTTAAAAATTAGAGAAACACTTACAGTGTTTACCTCTGAAGATACGGTAAAAGATAAATTTCTTTATTCCGATCATTCAAGTTTCGTGCAATGTATTGTACCCTATCTTCATATGTGTTTCCTAATTCCGTGACATGATCAGCTGAGAGAAACCCTATTCCCTTGCGGCCATTCCTTTCAACCAAATCATGTAAAGCTCTAGGTAATTTACATTATCATCCTTGGTCAGTCCAGCCACATGGAAAGAATACTATATATAACAATAATCTGAAAATACAAAGAAAATTAAGTGGAAACTCACTTGGTGAACAATTGTATGCAATAGTTTGTGACCATGTGTTTCTCTAGACAATAAGTCAACGACATCCATTTGATCCATACTAATAGGATGATTTACACCTATGATATCTCTTTTCAATTGAAACAAGACGTAAGTGAAGTTCGAATCTTTCTCTAATCGGAGTTCTAACTCGTGCAATGGATTAGATGTTGAAGAGGATGCCATTTCATTTGTAGTAGTCGAAGACAATTTTATTTCTTTCATAGAATTCGAACGACCTTTTTTCTTTTTTAAACATTTCTCCACCTAAGACCATTTGAAATAAAATTCATTATACAAAAAGGTATGAAGTATTTCACAAATAAATGTAAGTATATACCTGTTTTAATGGATCCGTAATAAGCTCAATCAAATGTATAGGTCATTCCACAAAAAAGGATTTTGACATTCCCACAGTTGAAGTCTCTTCCTCAGGAAATGGCAGCGGGCACTACTACAAAAAGGGGCTTTAATGGCGGTTTTCTCGCACATTTAACGGCGGTTTTCTTGCATTTGAACCGCCATCTATCTAGCAGCCGTAGAAAGGTTACGGACTTTCTACGGTGGTTGGGAACCACCATAGAAAGGTTACGGACTTTCTACGGTGGTTGGGAACCACCATAGAAAGTCTGCGGTTCAGAACCGCCGTAGAAAGTTCGGACTTTCTACGGTGGTTCTTCCCAACCGCAGTAGAAAGTCCCTAATACTACAGCAGTCCTAACCGAACCGCTGTAGAAAGTCTCACTTTCTACTGCGGTTCCCAGCAAAACCGCCATAGAAAGTACAAGACTTTCTACAACGTTCCTACCCGAACCGCGGTAGAAAGTGAGGACTTGTTTAACTGCCGTAGAAAGTACTCATTTTCTATTGCTCTATCTAAACCGCCATAGAAAGTCCTAAACTTTCTAAGGCGTTTTCCATTCCCGCCATAAAAACTTCTGAGCTTTTTCTGGTTTAGAGCAAACCTGCTTCTAAAAGTTTAAAATAAATATACAAAATATTGCCAAGATAGAAGTAGAAATCACTATTATATTACAGTGGCATATCCACAACAATTCATACAACTATAATATCAACAAGTTTCTACACTAGCAAAACAACCATCAAGTAATACTTGGATAATGCTCCACAATATAACTAGCTCTGAGCAGTGAATACAACGAAAGTAATCCACTTCGTATGTGCATTTTTAGGCTCACTTTTGGAATTGAATGCAATCTCAATTGTTTTTCCCCCTCATACGCATTTCCAAAAGATTGTTGCAATTTGTAGGCCCCCTACCTCTTCTAGCTCTAGTAGAATAACCATCTTCATTGCCATTTCCGTCATCACTATGCTCCTCATTGCGTTTTATCTTTTGGGCCATTACCTTATCTTAAACATTAGGTAAAGACAGATAGAAAACAAGATAACATCTTTTCATAAACACACAAGCCCCGGAAGAGATGCAAAGAAAGTTTTAATTTCAAAAACCAAGCGCCATTAAACACTTTAACCAAAGGAGACACAAAAATGCGCCTAAGAAAGGTAGAAATTGAAAATTCAAGTGGCATTTCACCCCTTCAATTCATGCGGACAAGCATTTGAATCAAGATCAATAAAGGAGGCAGACAAAAGATAGTAAGAAAGGGAAAATGTTTAAGGAGAAGTGACATTTCACACTTTCCAAGTATAAAACAAGGATCCTTTTCAAGAACGACACATAAAGGATACAAGCCTTGTTTCTAAAAAAGATACCAGAAAGAGAGCCAAAGAAAATTTTAATTTCAAAAACCATGCGCCATTAGACACTTTAAACCAAATGAGACAAAAAAATGCGCCTAAGAAAGATAGAAATTGAGAAATCAAGTGGCATTTCACCCCTTCAATTCATGAGAACAAGCATTTGACCACAACCCTCCCCTCTCCCCCAACCAACAAAAGGGTCAAAGTAAAGGCATGTAAACACTGTGATTTATAGATGCATAACATAAGAAATAGAGGGACCCGATCCATTATAACCCAAAAATGAAAAAGCAAAGGAGAAAATCAAAGTATAGAAAAAAAAAAAAAAGAATGCATAAACACCCCAATCTATCAAAACCCGAATTCAACCACCAATCGATCAACATAATCATGTAAACCCGAAATCAACACCCCAATAGATCAAAACCAACACGAATTCTAAAACCAATCGATCAAACAAAACCCAAATTCAACCACCAAATCCCGAATTCAACCATCAAACCAGAAATCAACCACGAATTTATGAAAACCAAAACAATCCAAGCATTCATCCTCTCTACAAACCCGAATTTAACATTAACAAAAAACCCTAGGCCAATCACAATAATCAAGTAACCTAAAAAATTCTAAAGCTAAACTAAACTTAAAACTATAAGATATAACCTTTTTTAGTTGACTAATCCCTCAAGAATGACCGATTAAGCCCAAATTCTAGTTGGGGAAGGATATCCAAAGGTTGGATGATGGTCATTTAGACACCATAGCTGGAGTCGGTGATGCCGGGGCTAGCTGTCAATGCCGGCGGAACAATTCCGAAGCGAAGATGGAAAGTCGGCAGCGACAGGATGGCGCCGGCAACGGGAACCCCTAGGAGAAGATGATGGAATGCGTCGGGACAGTGGAGAGAGAAACAGGAGAAGGGAGGCTTTTTTTTTTGGCAGCAAAATTCAAAAGGCTCGCTCATTTGAAGTGTATTAAAGTACCCGACCCACCCGTATATTCTATAGCGGTTTATATAAAATCGCCGTACGGCGGTTTAAATGAAACCGCCGTAGAAAACAAGTTTTAACGGTGGTTTCCATTTAAACCGCCTTAGAAAGTTTGTTTTCTACGGTGGTTTATGTCAACCGCCTTAGAAAATGAGCCAAAAATGGAGCCACTTCCCGCGCGCGCCTCTACTCTTATTAATTTATTGTAAATTAACCCCAAAATTTTTTAAAATTTAAATTAAATATGAATTTTAATATTTATCAATTTTTATAGTAAAATATATTGTAATTATTAACTATATACAAACTCCAGTCTTTAGGTTATGATAAACAGTAAATAATTAAATTTCAAATTTTTACATAACCAATCCATTATTTTAGGCCCTCGAGAATTTTTCAATTATTGTTAAACAATAATTATAGGAAACCTCAAAAGTAGTAATTTTCAGTGAATTACAGTTAAACTTCGATAAAGTAATAACCTCGATTATATAATAATTTCTTTCATTTCTGACTGTTCAATACATTTTTGGCCCCTTTAAATTAGTTTAGATACATTTCTGGCTACAAAAAAAGTTTAGGTATAAAAGCGGGCACAAATGAAAAGTATAAGTATATTTGTGGCTGTTTAGTAAAAAAAAAAAAAATGAATCCTTAAGGCCCAATAAAAATATAAAGTAATAATTATTGTATTTCATTTGCTATATATATGTACGTACATGAAATTATTGATCACGACATTAAGTTTCACTAAAACTTTATAACTTCCCAGATTCAAACAATTTTCACTAAAACAGTATTGAAGAACTATCTCTAAAATAAACTCGCTAAATGAATATTTTTTTTTTCCGATCAAGAGGCTATTAATTTATCGAGGTTTAACTGTACAAACAAAAATATTAATTGGAGTTTAAAAAAATTGGAGTGTATTCCTGCGCGCGCCTCTGTTCATAGTTTTTCTTTTCTGCAAATTAACCCCGACATTTTTTTTAATTTAATATTAAATATGCAATTTAATATTGATCAATTTTTATAGTAAAATACATTATATTTATCAATTAATAAATTTATTGTATTTTACTATAAAAATTGATCAATATTAAATTGCATATTAAATTTAAAAAAATTTTGGGGTTAATTTAAAAAAAAGAAAACCTTGAAATTAATATGAATACAGGCGCACGCTGGAATTCGTTCCATTTTTGCTTCACATGCTACGGCGGTTTTCCATCAACCGCCGTAGAAAACCCACTTTCTACGGCGGTTTCAATTGTAGAAAGTGTGTTTTCTTCTGCGGTTGATTGAAAACCGCCGTAGAAAGTGTCTTAATAAATTCAAAGAATTCCCCCGCGTGCCTATATTCTTATTAATTTCTAGTTTTTATTTTTTTAACATAACCCCAAATTTTTTTAAAATGTAATATTGATCAATTTTTATAGTAAAATACATTATATTTATTAACTACATACAAACTCCAGCCTTTAGGTATGATAAACAATAAATAATTAAATCCATAACTTTTAGTTAACTACTTTGCTTATTTAATTTAGGCCCTTAAAATTTTTCAAGTCTTGTTACATAATAATTATAGGAAAACATCAAAAGTAATAATTTTCATTGAATTACTGACCGATAAGATTTACTTATCTCTATTTAAATAAAGTAAATCAAGAAATTCAATTATGTTAACAAAAACATTCATAGCAGTAATTAATTAATACTCTTCACAATTGGTTACAAGTATTACTCAATATCGTATCCATGTAAAGTCTTAATTAATGGTCAATCATTTCTGTATATCTCATATACAGGCTAGTTAGATCTTCCTTTGCATCTATACCTTCTTTTATTGAAATTAAGAGTCGGAAAAACAGAAAGAGGTGGACGTGCGTATGAACTTTTTGCCTTACCCCTGTAGACAAATTTCAGATGTTGCAGCTAATCTAAACAGTGAAGCTTTAAACAACTCTAAACAAGTAGAAATTCAATTTTATAGAAAATTCAACAGAATCTCCCCTATAAATGTAACAAAACTCCCTGTCAAATG
This sequence comes from Leptodermis oblonga, assembly GCA_016801395.1. Classification (NCBI taxonomy): domain Eukaryota; kingdom Viridiplantae; phylum Streptophyta; class Magnoliopsida; order Gentianales; family Rubiaceae; genus Leptodermis; species Leptodermis oblonga. The sequence continues at coordinate 39,837,357 of CM028750.1, forward strand.
AACATAAATAGTGAAGATTCCAACAACATCAATTCCGACAGAGCCTCCCCTGTAAATTTAACCAAAACTCCCTGTTATCCTAACATCAACACAAAAGCTTTACACAATTTTCAGCAATAACAAATTCACAACTTCATCATTTCGATATCTTCTGTTCCCTGTTAATTTTATCCCATAACGGCGCGAGAAGGTGATAAGATCGTCGTTAGTCCTATCAAATATAGTAAAAGTACTGTATAAACCTACAACAAATAGCTAAAAGTAGCACAATGATAACAAGATCAATCCCACAGGGAACGGAATGCTTAAAATCACAAAACCTATTAAATCCAAACTATTTTGGTTAGCAACCACCTTTGTTTCACTCAAAGAGACTTTGTAGGAGGCTTATGCAAACTAAGCTGACAAACTAAAATAATAAAGAGAGTTTAATCAATGTAATAAAGTATTCTAGCAATATGTAAATCACAATAATCACGTGCATGTTAATCATCAATGCAATAATATGTTAAATAGCATGTCAGCAACCAGTTATAGATTACCGTAAATCTGCACAGACATAACCCAATCTTCCCTTACTTTATCGACAATTACCATGAATCTACACAGACATAATTGCTACTCTAATTAACAAGGAACATGACGTAAGGCATCGACGCCTATTAACCAAGTTAACAGCCTTAAGATTTAGGAAAACCTGATTTTAGTTATTCTTATTGAATTAACATATAAGAATTACTAACCTCTTATTCTCTATTACCTAAAGGTAACTTTACCACTAATTAATCTTGCCCAATAAATATTATGTTATTTAACTGGGAATTAATTGACTCTACCTAATTTAACTAAGGTGATCAATCTCAATTAAATATCAGTAATCAAAGTCATGAGCAGAGAATAAGAAGAAACACATGTAATTTAATTAAGAACAATTCGGTTTCATAACATGCCCGGATTTATTGCTTTTACATTATGCTAGAATATAGAATTTAGCTACTCATGTTAAAATTAACTACAAGATATTTATTCCACGATTCATACTGAAAATAATCGGAAAGAATAGAATAAAGAAGAAATAAATACTTGAATTATGATCAAAAAATAATCCCCTGAGAAAGCTACCGCCCCCGTTAGGGCTAACGGAAGCTCTCCTGGACGCCTCAAATCGCTAAAACAGAAAACTAATGCTACTTGCTCTGAACTAACTACGAAAATATGAGATAAAACTCTACTGTTAAACGTGTCTTTCTCCCCTCAATTCCATACCTATAAACAGGTGTAGAATGGAGAGTAAAAAATAAACTATCAATCCAAAAAGGAAACTACTAAAACTAAATTCCAACTAGGAAACTACAAAAAAACACTATCCAAAACAAAGAAGGATTAATGTATTAGGAAACAACTCTTTCTTGCATGTGACACCTATTAACAAAATAGGAATCCAAATTCCATTGATATTGTTTCCTGCGTGGCATCAATTAATTAGGCAATTTGCCTAATTCTTCCTTCGTCAATTTTCTGCACTTGTTGGACCACATCCCTTGGGCTACGCTATCCACACTTTTGAGCATTGGCCCACTAGCTTGCTTTTGCATGACTACGTGTAAGGCCCAGACCTTTTTCATCAATTTGCTTCATCTTTGCTCAATTAAGCATATGACCCATATTTTTCACCATTTTTGCACATTCTTTTCTCCACTTGTTCTTTCTCCAAAACCTGTACTTATCTCACAAAAATTAGCATATACCCATAAGATTTGCCACAATTAGACTCTAAAATCCAACAGTTAAAGGACACCTATCAGAAGGCCCTGAATATGGAGATACACACTATTATTTAGGGTTAAATACGTCTATTCTATGGCGATTCTCAAATAACCGCCATAGAAAGCAATTTTCCATGGCAGTTATTTGAGAAACCACCATGGAAATGAACTTTCTATAGCGGCTACAGCGGTTATCAATTAACTGCCGTAGAAAGTTACTTACTACGGCAGTTATCAAATAACCGCCGTAGATAATGGCTTTCTACGGCGGTTCTATACAAACTGTGGCGGAAAGTCCCTGTTTTTTTTCCTTAATGGCGGTTCTGGTCTCTTCCACCATTAAACTACAGCCGTTAAATCTACTCTTTGTAGTAGTGAGGGCAAGGTCATTATATGAAATTTTAATTGTAACCTTTGCGCAACCTTTCCTTACCTCGCGCGCTTGGTGCTTTTTCTACTTATAAACATTTCCCTTGGCCACAAGCTTATGTCTCTTACATGTATTCTCATAGATGATAGTCACACCCGTCCTGAGATAATAAGTAAGTGAATGAACATTATTGAACTATTTCCGTTAAATCCAGAAACTAAGTGTAATCATCAAAAGCAATATCAATCTTTTTTAGCATTGACAATATGAAAGAAATTATAGAAATAAAGATGACAGACATAAATATACTTTAATTACCTTGTAATCCCCTAAAGAACTCAGATCTTCCAAGGTTGTTGGAATATGGCTATTCTGAACCTCATTCAAACTTATCGGGATCATAGATGAAATAGGGATCGTATGTAACTCAGGCAAACTTGTAGGGATTATAGGGAAACATTATGACTATGAGATACTTTAGGTAAACTCGTAGGATTCACAGTGGAAACATGGCTACCATGTACCTCAAACATCTCTGGGGCCATTCCGACAGTTTCTGGGTTCAAGCTCTAAGATTTGGCACGGTTGAGGACAATGGCCCTTGCTGTATCATAGTTAATCCCCATCTTAGTACATATAAAACCAACCATCATCTTAAGATCTGTTTGACATTCATCGAGCTGTGCTGAGGTTTCTGAAGCTTTCTTTTAGTTAAAGCTAGTTTAGCTTTAAGCGACGGGCTTGTTTTAGGAAAAACATCTGTAATACGGGCCCTAGTAGAATGGCCCCGCGAACATGACCGGGGTGATCGGACTTTCCCGTTGCCTTCACAAGTATGTCATTCCTACCCTCTGAAACTTTCTTTCCTTCGGACTAGTGCAAAAATAACTTTTCTTAAATGTTTCGCCAAAAATATGAAATTTAAAGAGATCATAATAGTTTTAATTATATGAGTAGCTGAAACAATTGAAACATAAGAAAAGGTATGGCGTAAACTTACAATTTCACTTCCAACACGACCAGCCTCTGGGTAAAGTATTCACCATTTTTGTTTGTGTGAGCCTGTCTCCAAAGTAGATGCTAGCCTAGCCCTGCATAAGGTTCTAAAGCCTTCTCCCCATTTTCAAGCAATGCCTCTTCATGCAAATTCTTCTTTAGTAGTCAGTATTCACCACGAGATAAATTATGGTAAAAAGAATTCAAATTGGCATTCCTTTGAGTTATTTATATTCAAGGCATGGGTCCTCACCCTTCAAGTCGCCATTGACATATCTACCTAAAAAGGATTTTCAATCTTTTCAAAGTTTACTAGCATAAGAAATCCACTTGGTTTTGAGCTCTTCAGTTGATTTAAAAACAAATAATGCCTACATTAAACAATAGAAGTACAAAATTAGGTAAATTTGGTTCATTTGTGTAAATGGGTAAACAAACAATGCATTATGATTTTGTAGAATATCTGTATTTCCATCCACACTCTCTTCTTGATCTCGTCAGGGACTTTTGGTCATGATGCATATTCCATAATGTCCACTTTGCTCCGGGCAGTGAATGCTACGAAAGTAATACACTTCGTATGATAATTTTTAGGCTCATTTTTGGAATTGAATGCAATCTCAATTGTTTTCCCCTTTATACGCATTTCCAAAAGATTGTTGCAATTTGTAGGCCCTCTACCTCTTGTAGCTCTAGTAGAAGAACCATCTCCATTGCCATTTCCCTCATCACTATGCTCCTCATTGCGTTTTGTCTTTCAGGCCATTACCTTATCTTAAACTTTAGGTAAAGACAGAGAGAAAACAAGATAACATCTTTTCATTTCAAGAAAGTTTTTATTTCAAAAACCAAGCGCCGTTAAACACTTTAAACCAAAGGATACACAAAAAGGAGCCTAAAAAAGGTTAAAATTGAAAAAGCAAGTGACAATTCACCCCTTCAATTCATGAGAACAAGAAATTTGAATCATTATCAATACATGGGGCACACAAAATAAAGTAAGAAAGGGAAAAAGTAGGAGGAGAAGTGATATTTCACAATCTCCAAGTATAAAACAAGGATCCTTTTCAAGAAAAGCGACACACAAAGGATACTAGCAACGTTTTTGATAAAAGACACCAGAAAGAGAGGCAAAGAAAGCTTTAATCTCAAAAACCAAGTACCATTACACACTTTAAACAAAAGGAGTAAAACAAAATAGAGTAAGAAAGGTTAAAGGTTTAAGGAGAAGTTCACTCATTTTACACTCTCCATGCCTAAAACAAGAAAAGCGACACACAAAAGATACTTCGTACGTTTCTAATAAAGATACCAGAAAATGAGGCAAAGAAAGCTTTAATTTCAAAAAATAAGTGCCATTAAAGAAATTAAACATAAGGAGACACAAAAAGGAGCCTAAGAAAGGTTTAATTTTAAAAGGCAAGTGACATTTCACAACTTCAACTCATGAGAACAAGCATTTCACTCATTATCACTAAAGGAGGAAAACAAAATAGAGTAAGAAAGGTAAAAGGTTTAAGGAGAAGTGAGATTTCACACTCTCCAAGTATAAAAAAAGGATCCTTTTCAAGAAAAGCGACACACAAAGGACACTAGAAACATTTCTAAAAAGGATAAGGGAAAGAGAGGTAAAGAAAGTTTTAATTTCAATAAACAAGTGCCATTACCCACTTTAAACTAAAGTAGGAAAACAAAATAGAGTAAGAAAGGTTAAAGGTTTAAGGAGAAGTTCACTCATTTTACACTCTCCATGCCTAAAACAAGAAAATTGACACACAAAAGATACTTTGTACGTGTCTAATAAAGATACAGGAAAATGAGGCAAAGAAAGCTTTAATTTCAAAAGATAAGGGCCATGAAAGAAATTAAACCAAAGGAGACACAAAAAGGAGCTTAAGAAAGGTTAAATTTTAAAAGGCAAGTGACATTTCACAACTTCAACTCATGAGAATAAGCTTTTCACTCATTATCACTAAAGGAGGAAAACCAAATAGAGTAAGAAAGGTAAAAGGTTTAAGGAGAAGTAACATTTCACACTCTCCAAGTATAAAAAAAGGATCATTTTCAAGAAAGGCGACACACAAAGGATACTAGAACCTTTCTAAAAAGATAAGGGAAAGAGAGGCAAAGAAAGTTTTAATTTCAATAAACAAGTGCCATTACTCACTTTAAACCAAAGGAGACACAAAAAGTGTACTAAGAAAGTTAAAATTGAAAAAAAGCAATTGACATTTCATCACCCCTTCAACTACTGAGAACAATCATTTCACTTATTAGCACTAAATGAGGAACACAAATAGAGTAAGAAAGGTAAAGGTTTAAGGAGAAGTTCACTCATTTAAACATTACCTGTTCGCCTAAAACAAAACATTTCACTCATTATCAACTCTCCACCCTCCCCCACCAACAAAAGGTAAATTAAAGGCATGTAAACACTTTCTATGCCTATGCATACCATAAGAAACAGAGGGACCTATACCAAGTGAAATAAAACCACCATATTGAAGTAATGGTGTAAAATGAAAGTGCGAAGGAGAAAAACCAGTATAGCAACAAAAAAAAAATTGCATAAACACCCCAATCGATCAAAACCCGAATTCAACACCAATCGATCAAATAATCATGTAAAACCGAATTCCAACACCCCAATCGATCAAAACCAAACACGAACTCAAAAACCATTCGATCAAAACCAAACCCGAATTCAACAACCAAACCAATTAAACCACCAATCGATCAAAACCAAAACAATCCAAGCATTCATCATCTCAACAAACCCGAATGCAACATTAACAAAAAACCCTAGGCCAATTACAAGTAAACAAATAACAGTAAAATTTCTAAAGCTAAACTAAACTTGAAACTATTTGGCTAAACCTTATTTAGGATTTGAATCCTACAACCAAGCGACCGATAACCCGAAATTCTGGTTGGGGAAAAGATATCCAATGGGCGCCTCTATTCCGATTAAGACACTAAAGCCGGAGCTGGGTGACAGAGGGGCGAGCAGCCAATGCCGAACAGCTTCGGGGAAGAGAAGGAGACGGTCGGCAGTGAACGGATGGCGCCGGTGACGGGTTCCGGTAGAAGAAGATGATGGAATGCGATGGAAACAGAAGAGGGAAACAGGGGAAGCTTCTAAATTCAAAATCCTAATTTGAATTGATTAAACTGACCCGACCCATGTTTCTATGGCATGTTCAAAATAAACCGCCGTAAAAAACAACTTTCTACGGCGGTTTCAATTTAAACCGCCGTGGAAAGTGGGTTTCTACGGCGGTTTATTTTGACCCACCATAGAAAATATGGTAAAAAATGGTGCGAATTCCCGCGTGCGCCTTTGTTCCTATTAATTTCTATTTTTGTTTTTTTAAAAAAAATTAACCACACAATTTTTTAAATATAATATTAAATATCCAATTTACATTACATTTATTAATTATGTACAAAATCCAGCTTTTTATTATTATAAACAATAAATATTATTTTCAAATAGTGATCCATTATAAGAAAAACCTCAAAAGTAATAATTTTCATTGAAGTACAGTTAAAGTTTGATAAAATAATAAGCTTGATTATATAATAATTTTGTGCGTTTTCGACTTGGGCGAACGGGCTAAAGTAATAAACTCACTAAATGCATTAAGTAGTATAAGAAAAATGAATCCTTAAGGGCCCAATAAAAAAATAAAGTAATACTTACTGGATTTCATTTGCTATATATATTTACGGACATGAAATCATTTCTCCGCGACAGTAAGTTTCACTAAAATTCCCCGCGGGAGCCTCTATTCCTGTTAAATTCTAGTTTTTCTTTTTCGTAAATTAACCCCAAAATTTTTTAAAATTTAATAGTAAATATGCAATTTAATATTGATCAATTTTTTTAGTAAAATACATTAAATTTATTAAGTTGATCAATATAATGTATTTTAATTACTTGCAACAATTGATCATTATTAAATTACATATTCAATATTAGAGTTTAAAATATTTTGGGGTTAATTTAAAACAAAAAAATTAGGGATTAATAGGAATAGATCAAGGCGCACGCGGGAATTCCATTTTTGCCTCATTTTCTAGGGGGTTTAACATGAGGTATTTTAAATTGAAACCGGAGTAGAAAGTGGCTTTTCTACGGCGGATTATGTTAAATCGCCGTAGAAAGTGTCTGAAAAAATTGAGAGAAATCCCGCGCCCGCCTCTATTTCTATTAATTTCAAGGTTTTCTTTTTTTGGAAATTAACCCCAAAAATTTTTTATATTTAATATTGAATATGCAATTTAATATTGATCAATTTTTACAGTAAAATACATTATATTTATTAATTATATACAAACTCCAGCCTTTATACTGATGAAAAAAAAAGGTAATTAATAAATTTCAAATTTTCAGTTAACCAATCCATTATTTTAGGGCCGCAAAAAATTTTCAAGTATTGATACAGAATAATTATAGGAACACTTAAAAAGTAATAATTTTCATTGAATTACTGGTAAGCTTTGTACTATTGAATTTCTATCTGCTTAATTATCTCTATTTAAATAAAGTCAATCAAGAATATCAATTATGTTAAGATAAACCATTCATAGCGGCAATTAATTAATGCTCTTTACAATTGGTTATAAGTATTACTCAATGTCGTATCCATGTATAGTCTTAATTAATTTTCCATCGTTTTTGCATCTCTCATATACATGCAGGCTAGTTAGATCTTCCTTTGCATCAGTACATTCTTTTATTCAAATTAAGAGTCGAAAAAATAGAAAGAGGTGGACGTGGGTACGAAATGCGCCCTACCCCTATACACAAATTTCCAATGATGCAGAAAATACACTTTAAATTTGAATATTACAGTTAAACCTTGATAAAGTAATGTTTGATAAAATAATAACATCGTTTATATAATAATTTCGTCCGGTCCCAACTTGGGCCAACGGGCTAAAGTTATAACCTCGCTAAATGTGTTAAGTAATAAAAAAAACTGAATCCTTAATAAACATATAAAGTACTAATTACCATATTTCATTTGCTACACACATATATGTACGTATATGAACTTGTTTTTTTGAGACATTAAGGAGCCTAAAACTTTTGATCTTGCCTAATTTCAAATAATTTTTAATAGAAACTATATTGAAGAACTCTCTCTAAAATAATAAATATTTATTAATCGATAAACGAATAATTTATTCATTTAGTGGTCAATAACTAACCTCGCTAAATGAATATCTTTTTTCCGTCCCTAGGGTATTAATTTATCAAGTTTAACTGTAAATTAAAACAAAAATATTGGAATTTTAAACAACTTTAACCCAAACCTCCCTATCACATTAACAGAAATAGTGAAGTTTTATGCAATTTCAAATAATTGCAAATTCAGTTTTACATCAATTTCTATAGAGCTTCCTTTGTAAATTTAACCAAAACTCCTTGTTAAATAAACAGTGAACATTTAAACAACTATAAACAACAAGAAATTCAATTTTTCTAAAAATTCGACAGAGTCTCCCCTATAAATGTAACAAACTCCCCTGTCAAATGAACATAAATAGTTAAGATTCCAACAACTTCAAATAATATGGAATTCAGTTTTACATCAATTCCGACAGAGCCTCCCCTGTAAATTTAACCAAAACTCCCTGTTATCCTAACATCAACACAAAAGCTTCACACAATTTTCATCAATAACAAATTCACAACTTCATCATTTCGATATCTTCTGTTCCCTGTAAATTTTATCCCATAATTGCATGACTTCATGCAAGTTGTGTGACCTGTTTCAATCAAACAATAAAAAGAATAAAAATACATGTTGTTATAAAATTATGTCCACATAGTTTCATTAAAATCAAATATATATATATAAATACACACACACACACACACATAAAAACAAACAATATACCTAAAAATGATATCAAGATATTCTCTTTCTTTTATGGGACATTTGATCGTCAAACCATAAGCCTTTATTGTGGTCATCACAAAGTATGTATTTATCTAGTTTCCTTTCAATCCTTAACCAACAATATAGAAAGTAATTAGTTGCATGCTTGTGTTTATTATTTCATACTAATGTTACTCGTATAACATATAATCAAAAATAATAAAAACCTCAATGAAAAAATTAATGCATGACCAACACATGCACAATAGACATAATCAAATGAAGAAGAACCCATAAGTTTTTCATTTCTGCATTTTATCAAACACATGCAATGCATACAAAAATAATCCATTAAGTAGTGCTAATTATATGACCATCATCCAATAAGAACCAAACACTACAAATCATATCACATCACCAACAAACTACATAGTATAACTAACTACCAATTCACAATACTAAGGTTCACCATATATGGATTGTAACTTTAATGTTCAATCTACCATAAATAAAAATAAATTCAATATATATATGTTAGAATAATTACCTTATTTATGTTACCTTAATTTGAGTCTATTTCCTAGTTTGATTATGTTACCTATTAGAGGTCTCTAGTCCTTATATAAAGGCTACCCGTGTCACAATTCAATACACAATTCATTATAATAATAATATTATTATTATATTTCTATCAATATACATATCTAATGTTTTATATACATATTCAGTGATATCAAACACTGTGTTGTAGTTCAACATCTATCCACTGAGTTTGCCCAGGTCATGTTTTATAGACAATCTGTTAGCACTTCCTCCTTGGTGATGCTCTATTCCACGGTACCAATTGTCGGGGACCTGCCTATATTTCTTCTTTGACCACGGGATAATATTAAATAGTTCTCGGGAGAGGGCTGGGATGGTGATAAGGGAAGGGTCTTGTAATTCCGAGGCCATGGGAAATGCAAGGGTTAATATATATATATATCTCAAACTCTTTTAATATTCTGAACGATGAAAATTGTTATCTACCAAATATGATACATTAATCCTCATCTGATGCTTCTCAATCCATCTTTTGAAGAATTATTTATACTCAAACAAACTATTTCATATATTCATATGACAAAAATATTTCGAGAGACAAAAAAACAAGATTCATTAATTTTGTGATAAATTTAACTTAGTTTTGAATTTTTGAAACGTGATAGTGAAGAAGGCTTGATTCATGTTTGAGTCCTAAGAAATAGAAGATTTATATTTAGTTTCTTATTTGCTTAGCTAAATTTTATAAAAGAAACCTGGAGTAAATACAAAATATATTACATTTTGTTTCCAGAGAAGGGTAAAGTAGCCATTAAAATTTTCTTTAAAGCATTAAAGTATTTTTATGACCCCTAGAGAATTTTAATTGTTTAACACCCTTTTGAAAAAAAAAATTAAATTCTATTACACCCTTAATAAGAATTTTTCTAAAAGGAAAAAGGGAAAAAAAATAAAAGAAAGAAAGATTAAGGTAAGAGAAGGAAGAAGAAAATGCATGCACGTGCAAGAAGCGTGCTAGTGCTGGACACAGGTTTATTTTTTTTTTTCATGTTTGCTCTTCTAGTTCTGGAGATTATTCAATGAAAACATGTTTTCAATTTTTTTTGTTTTGCTCATATTTTTTCTTCTTCAAATCAAAACATACTTAACACAAAATAGTTTGAGTATCAATTAATTAACTTGGGTTGTGCTTGATGCATGCACGTAACGTGCATGCAAGTGCTGGGATAAAATTAGTGTCTTTATTATTGTAACTATCAATTTGGTACATTAATATTTATATATTCAACTCATACAATTATTTAATAGCAAGGGTGTAGATTTCGGATTAGAGTTGAATTTTTATTTAATTTAAACATGCAAAATTTGTATTCAAATATGTAATTATACATATTTAAGTGTTTAATATTGTGAGTCGAAAATATGAAAATAGTGTTTAACAATTAAAAGTTCTACGAAGGATATGAAATGTGAAAAATTGAGATAATTTTAAGTTTTCCTAGTAGCACTTAGGACTTCGAAAATAACTGTTTGAATGAAATTAACAAATCTAATTAGTTTTCTTATTTTTATGGGCGAGACATACGTATTCGATCAAAGAAAAAGAGCCTTATATTATTTAAGAGAAGTGCCGTAACACATTATTGAATGGACAAATTACATTGTTGTCTCTGAAGTTAAATTCATTGAATAAAGAATAAAATTTTCATTCTACAAGTACGCGTACGTTTAGGTTCTTATAATGACTTCAACATTACCTTGATCTAGAGATGGCCACGATTCCGGTTTGAACAGGAACCGACCCGGAATCGGACCGCCAGTTTTGGAATCGGAACCGGAACTGTGGTCCCTCGGTTCCAGAACCGGAACCGGACACGCCTCTGGCGGTTAAGGTTCCGGTTCCTCTTGTCTGAGAATCGGGAACCGGCGGGTCGGATCCGCCTCCAATTCCAAAGGGTCCAAACCTCCGGTTCTAATGTGAGAGAACCATAAAAATAATAATTTTTTCATTGCTTTTGCACAGATTCAAACCCGCGACCCTTTGCTAGAATTGAAAGGCTTTAAGCTGATTAACCACTTCAACTATTTGCTTTTTTGATTTTCTTTCTTATAATTATAATTATATTATATGTTTAACATATAATATATATATATATACTATTTTTAAATATATATATTATAATAATATATAAACTAATAGTATACTTTTTTTATATATTATTAATATAATAAAAATAACCATTAAATTAAATTAAATTAGATCCAACCACAACTTTCGCAAATGATGAAGATGAATTATATAAATATTCAAGATGTATTTATTTTGTAAAAGTTTCAATGCTTCAAAGTTCAAACTCTGATTTCTTACGATTTATAACAAGGCATCACTCTCTTATTTTTTTAAAAATAATATATTGAGGTATTATTCATCTTTATATATATTTTTTTACAATTTACTTTTGTATCTTTTATTATATAAATCATTTAATTGTTTAAATGTATGTACTTTCGCTACATAATTTATTTTTGTAATTTTAATTATTTATAAATAATTGAGTTATTAATTGAGTCAAAATAAAATAACATTTATAAGTTAAAATTGTTAAATAAACGGAAAAGACTAGAATAGGAATGAGAACCGTGACTGAAACGAAATTGTGACAGACTGAAACCGGAACCGTGACAGAACCGGAATTGGAACCGGAACCGGCGGTTATGGAACCGGCATCGAACCGTCCCCCCAAGGTTCCGGTTCCACTGATTCATGAATCGTAACCGGTGGTTCCGGAACCGTGGCCATCCCTACCTTGATCCATATTTAAAGCATTTTCATTGTCATGATTATCAATGTGCCTTGCCTTTTGTTAGTGGGCTTACGCTTCTAGCCCAAAAAGTGCTATGTCCCAGCTCAAAAAATGGGACAATTAGATTGATGAAACCCTAATCTTATCAAACATTCCGTAGTGAGTGCCATCATTTTCTTCGGCATAATGACGAAGAAACTGGCAATGAGAAGAGAATATATGCATGTGCAAGAAACGTGCTATTGCTGGAACGCGTATGTGCAAGAAACGCGAGTGTTGGGAACGTTTAATTAACTAGAATGGCGAGAGTTGGATAGCAGACGAAGTAGTACCCTCCTCTCATCTGATCGGCTTCCTGATTCTGCATGCTGTTGATGATAATTGTTTAAAACAATTTAATACGAAATGTAAATTAAACTTCACTAATGTAGATCATATATATGGAGTGAACCATTTGCAAAAAGGCTTCTTTCGTGCAAGAAAATAAAAATAAATAAATTCTTCCATATATTAGTAAATCATCACAATCCAGGAAATCAAAGAATCCCCAAGAAACACACAGAAACTAGTAAGAGACCTTCTTGTCTTCTTGCAAGCAGACCAATCTGCATCTGAATATGCAGTCAATTTGGAAAATAGGCTTTGCTGGATAGAACAAACCCTTGGCAGGGCTCCCCTTCAGAAATCGAAGAACATGTAAAGCAGCATCCCATTGATTCTGTTTTGGAGCATTGACATATTGGCTCAGTTACTGTGTAGCATGAGCAAGGTCTGGTCTGGTGAAGCCAAGGTAGAGAAGCCTACCAATGAGCCTGCGGTACTGCTCAAGATCACCAAATAGAGGAGATGAATCATCCTCCAACAGAAGACCAGGGATCATAGGAACTATGACTGGCTTGGCATCAAAAAGACCAGAATCCTGCAGAATATCATTAACATACTTGCTTTGATTCAGAGAAATACCAGAAGTAGACCTTGCAATTTCTACCCCAAGGAAGTGTTTTGCAGATCCGAGGTTTTTGATGGTGAATTTTTCATGCAGGAACTTCTAACTTCAGCAATTGCAGCTTCTGAAGAACCTGTAATTAAGAGATCATCCACATAAACTAACAAAAATAGTTGCAGGTCAGATTTGTTGATGATAAAGAAACAGTGATCATGTTCACACTGCACAAATCCATAGGCTATCAGGCTTTCAGTAAGCTCATGATTCCATTGCCTAGAGGCTTGTTTAAGACCATACAAGGACTTCTTCAACTTACAAACTTGTCCTTCAGAAGCTTTGCTGTATCCAGAAGGAGGTAACATATAAACCTTCTCTTCCAATTGGCCATGCAGAAAGGATTATTCACATCCATTTGCTGCAAGGGCCAATTATAGGAAGCTGCCAAAGCAATGAGAATCCTGACAGTCACCACCTTAATAACAGAAGAGAATACCTCATAATAATCTTCCCCTTCAATCTGAGTACACCCCTTGGCCACTAATCTGGCTTTAAACTTGTCAATTGAACCATTTGGTAGTCTTTTGACTTTAAAAACCCATCGAGAACCAATAGCTTTCTTACCAACAGGTAATGAGGTGGCATCCCAAGTTTCATTAGCTTCCAGAGCTTGCAACTCTTGCTGCATAGCATTTTCCCATTCAACATGACCATTTGCCTACTTATATGAACAAGGCTCATGGATATGTGATATGTTAGGTAAAAAATTCATGTGAGCAGATGAAAGAGTGGAATGCACAACATCAGATTCTTGAGAGATTAAGGGAGTTTGTGATTTGTGAGTGGGAGGCAGAACAAAGTCCTGCATCTATTGGGGTGGTTTTCTGACTCTAGAGCTGTGTCTAAAAGGAATGAGATGTACAGGATGAGGAGATTCAGGCTGAGGATTAGGAGACTCATTTGCAGATGAATTGGATGCTGACACAGAGGAAGAATCTAAAGTACTAGATGATATAATGGGAATGGATATGGATGTTTATAAGAGAGAATCAGCAGTTATGGATGATTGAGAAGATCTGAAATCAAAATCTGGCATTGGATTAAAAATAGGTGCTGCTGACTTCGAAGGAGGATCTGAACAGCTGACAGTTTCTGCATAAGGAAATGTAAACTCATGAAATGAGACATCCCTTGATACAAAAACCTTGTGGTCTCTAGACTATAGAGTTTGTACACTTTTTGACCTGGGGGATACCCTATCATAATGGATTTGATGGATCTGGCATCAAATTTATCTTTATGAGGAACATTGTTGGTTGCAAAGCATAAACAACCAAAAGTTCTAAGATTCTGAAGAGAAAGAATTGATCCATGAAGAATCTCAAAAGGAGATTTCCATTGTAAGATGGCAGAAGGTAACTTATTCAGAAGGTATGTGGCTGTAAGTACTAATTATGCCCAGAATTTCTTTGGCAAGGAAGATTGAAACATAACACTACACCAAAATGCCTTAGGGGAGGCGGGTCCTAAGGGCATTAGGAGGCGGGTGCACGCTGTGTGCACCCGCCTCCAGTGCGGGCGCCTCCAAAAGGAGGGGCCCGCACCCGCCTCCCCTGTGAGGGGTCATTGGAGGCGGGTGCATGTTGCACCCGCCTCCAATAACCATGAATGGAGGCGGGTGGAACAAGCACCCGCCTCCAGTGACCATTATGATTAATGGTCACTGGAGGCGGGTGCTTGTTCCACCCGCCTCCAATAACCTTTCCAATAAATTGTTATTGGAGGCGGGTGTTCGTTACACCCACCTCCAATATTCTCCCAATAAAAAATTTAATTTTCCATTCTTTAATTTATGGTTTCGATAGGAATCGAACTCGCACCGACGGAGTCACTTGACTCTTGCACATTAAATTTACCACTATGCTACATATACTCATGCACATGAAGTTAAAATCGAAAATATATATTTATATATTTTCTTCTAAAACTTGCAGTTTTTATTATCTAAAAATTTATCTCCTTTTTTCAAAATTATTTTCAATTCTCAAAATTATCCTAATAAATTATTTTCAACTTTCAACAGACCAAAACAAAGAGAATTTTCAAAACAATATTGATTAAAATTTGGGAAAATGCATCCGCCTCCAATAAACACGATATTGGAGGCGGGTGCAAAGCTGTTTCTCGCCTCAAACGAGAATTGGAGGCGGGTGCAACATGCACCCGCGTCCAATAATTAACTATTGGAGGCGGGTGGATGTTGCACCCACCTCCAAAGACAATTGGAGGCGGGTGCAACATGCACCAGCATCCAATAGTTACTTTTGGAGGCGGGTGCAACATCCACCCGCATCCAATAGTTAACTATTGGACGCGGGTGCAACATCCACCCGCCTCCAATAGTTAACTATTGGACGCGGGTGCATGTTGCACCCGCCTCCAATTATCTTTCGAGGCGGGTGCAACATCCACCCGCCTCCAATAATTAATTATTGGACGCGGGTGCATGTTGTACCCGCCTCCAAAGGCTTTTCAGGCCCTATAAACACCCACCTCTAAAGGGGCGTCTCCTTTAACCATTTTTGTACTAGTGTAAGAGACCTGGCTATCTGCAAAAGATGTTGATGCTTTCTCTCAACAACACCATTTTGCTAAGGGAGGGACAGGATTTTTGATGAATGATGCCAAGTTCAGAGACAAAGTTTGACAAGAAGAATTTGTAAATTCTGTGCCATTATCTGTTCTAATAAGCTTGACAGAAGTTTGAAACTGATTTTTAATCAAATTGAGAAAGTTAGAAATGACATAATGAACTACACTTTTGCTTTTACGAAAGTATGTCCAAGTGGTTCTGCTGTAGTCATCCACAATAGTAAGAAAGTAAGAGCAGCCATTTATTGAAGGTTTAGAATATGGACCCCAAACATCCATGTGTACAAGATCAAAGCACTTAGTAGTATGAGTAGTGCTTACAGGAAAAGGAATTCTATGCTGCTTAGCTAGAGGACAAACAGTACAGGGATGAAGTTTACAATAATTATAAGAAATTGGCAAATTAAGCTTGTTCAGAACATCAAATGAAGAATGTCCTAGTCTATATAAGGCCACAGGTAAGCTTCCTGAAAGGACAGTGCTTCTTTTGGTTGCAACTGATGTAGATTTGCTGCTAATGATGACTCATAGGACTTTATGACTTCAGGCTTAAAGGAATTCTGATCAAGAATGTAAAGTCCTTTGACTGTTCTTCCCACTCCAACTATTTTCCTAGTATGTTGGTCCTGCAGTAGGCAAAACTCAGGATGAAATAGAAATAGGACTTTAGCTATGGCTGCACACTTTCTAACAGATAACAGATTGAACCTAAAAGATGGAATATGTAAACAATCTCCAAGTATCAAATGATCATACAGGCGTACCCAACCAGAATGAGATACTGATTTGACTGTACCATCTGGAAGACACACAGGAGTGAAACTAGCTACTGGTTTCATGTTTTTAAGAAATGATGGATTAATGCAAACATGACTTGTAGCACTAGTATCAATAATCCATGAGTCTTTGTTGATATAATCAGAAAAGGGAGAGATGAAAGGATAACACATACCTGCAAACTCCCCAATATAAGTGAGATTGATAAGATCAGTATAAGAAGGAGCATTTGTACTGCTACTAGCTCCAGAGTTGTTCCTTCCTTGCATCATCTTACTCAATTCTCTCTGCAAGACATTTGCAATAACTGCTTCCAAATTAGAATTTCCCTGAGTTTCAGAAAAATCCAAAGGAGTTTCCAGAACATTCACTGCATGGCCATTCGGATCCTTTCCTTTATCACCTTTCCACCAATCTGGATATCCTACAATTTTGAAGCAGGAATCCTTTGAGTGACCTTATCCTTTGCAGAAATCACACTTAAGGCCATTCTTCACCTTCTTCTTTCCAACATTTTGACTGGATGAAGCAGTTGGAGCATGTCTAGCTGCAGATCAATCCACTTGGGAGTTAACCATCAGTGCACTATTCTCATTAACAGCAAAATAGGTGGATCCAAGTTGTCATTTCCTTTCTACTGCCTGAACCATAGAATATGTCTGTCCAGTAGTTGGCCACGGATCCATCATAAGGATCTTATTCTTCACAGCATCCGTAGATTCATTCAAGCCAAGCAAAAATTGCATAAGCTTGTTATTCTTATCCATATCCTGAACTCCTTGATTTTGTTGACATCCACATTCTGGAATGCAAGAGCAAGGAAGCAGTGGCTTCAAAGTTTCAAGCTCATCCCAGAGCCTCTTCAATTTGGAGAAATATCCAACCAAATTCATGTTTCCTTGGCTCACATAGGCAATATCCCTCTGAATTTGGTAGATCAAAGGTCCATTTGTTCCCCCAAACCTTTGCCTTAGATCATCCCATAGATCCTTAGCTGTTGGTGAGAACATGAATCCATCCACCAAACTCTTAGAGATGGTGTTGATTATCCAAGACGACACCATATCATCAGTAGTTTTCCAGAGTTGGTAAAGCAGAGAATTGAAACCAGATGATTTAACACTTCCATCAACAAAACATAGCTTTTTCTTTGCTCCTAATGCCAAAGTCATAGCTCCAGTCCAGATCACATAATTGAACTTTGTGAGTTGACAAGTAACTTGGATCAAACCTAGGTGATCTGATCTATGAAGTGTCATAGCCTCTGTAAGTTGAGACTCCAGCCAATTTTCCCAATCTATTTCTTCATTTCCAGTAGTCGAATTGTTTCCGGAATTCTCTGAACTTTCTGTCATTACGAAGCTTGCATTTCAATTGATTTGCTACAAATTATAAGATCAGGATCTAATTGATGCTAGAACCGCTTTGATACCATGTAGAATTGACAGAATTGCAGCAATATTTAAGCAAGAAACACTAAGCTAAGAACAAATAAAGAGAGGAGTGAGAGAATTTTTTGAACTTCTATCAATCGAAAAAGAAGAGAAAAATGGAAAAACTGATTACAATAATCACCTACTGCTTATTTATACAAGTTCCTGAAGCTAAAGACTACAGATCATACAATGCACATCAAGTGCAGCTAATCTAGTCTCTAACTGAATTTCCCTCCAAAAACAGCAACTTGACAGTTTGGGAGATGATAGCTGTACTCCATTAACTTAAGCATGCTCTTAAGCATGATCCAAAAATATCTAATGAGATCTGACAGCTCATCAAGGTGGATCACGTTTCAATTGGATTTGATTTGCTGGAGGAGGCTTACCACAACAACTAGTGTTGCTTCTCAGCTTCAGGTTCTGTTGCTTCTGTGAGCTCAGCTTGGAGCTTCTCAGCTTCAGGTTCTATTGCTTCTGTGAGCTCAGCTTGGAGCCTTCTGTATGGTCATTCGGATGGTCATTCTGCAATCTACATTTGTACCCATAGTGTAGATCAGTACTATATTTGATGACATTTAAGGTTTTGGAGAGTAGGAGGTCCGGCAGCTCAAATCGTGCCAATTCCTAGGTGCACCGGCGGCAAGAAGCATTGGTACGAGTGGCGGCAATAGACAAGTGGTCTCCATAACAAGTTGTATAATTTTGAATCAAATTTTTTTATTGGTACATAGAACTAAGAACGCTAACTTCCCTCTTCATAATTTGTCCGCCAACTAAATGCCGCAAATCAATTACTAATATGCTAGGAGCTGAAAAGGGTTTTGGGGGGTTTTGTTCAGGAAAAAGAAGAAAACAAAAAATGTGGGGTTTTGAGCTGCCGTAACGGATGAATAGAAATGTAACGCAGGAGCTGGAGTGAGTGACAGCCTGTGAGAGGGAAAAAGGGTCAGGGATTTTTGTTTCATGTTGTTCTTCTAGTTCTGGAGATTTATTCAATCAATACATGTGTTCATATTTTTTTCTCATATTTTTCTTGTTTTATAATATTTATTCAATCAAAATTTTATTGTTTTGCTCATATTTTTCCTTCTTCAAAGGGCCTTAATGTCGACATCATTAAGACCCAATCAAAAAGAATTAATCAACTTGAATTGTGCTTGATGCATGCACGTGCATGTAATGTGCATGAAGTACTGGGACATCTGAAAAAAAGAAGACGAAAAACAGAAAACAGCCTTTTAGAATGTGAAAGCTTTCCATGGTAGAGTTGGCAAAAGTTACAGCACAAAATTGCCTTTCACGGCACCAGAATATTCAAGGACATACTCAAGGACAAGAAGAGTAACGCCAGAAAGCGTTGTTTACAGCTTTGGGGCGTAAATCCAAGAAATAAGACATTAAGCAGGAGATTTGTGGAAAAAAACAGTGAAGGGGAGGAATTCCGGGAAGATTTATAGACAAAAAAGAGGTAAGGTCATGTCTTTGTTGAATTGTATAATTTGGAGTTTTTGTTGAATTTATGTCGAGTTTGAGAGGTTGAATATTTTCTTTTACAATTTGGGGATTTTTTGAAATTTGTGCAAGTTTGTGTAAGAGAGGGGTACGTACTGTTTTACTTCATTTGATTTTTAGTTTTGAATTGTTAAAGGTAACTTTTTGGAATTGTGGGAGCTTTTTTTTTTCCTTTTTGTTTTACTATTATTTTTATTTCGGAGCATAGTTGTTAGAATAGTACGATATGCGATACGTATTGTATGATACGTATTATAAATAAAAAATTTCGATACATATCGTGTAAACGTATCGTAAATTATAATGAATCCGTCAATTTTTTTTAATTTCGTACGATTCGATACGTATCGTATCGAATCGTACGATTTTCTTCCTCCTTTAAATTGCTTTTGTGCTTCAAATTTTAACACATGATTTCATGGCTTTTCAGTTCCAAATCGGTACTACGTCCAAACCAAATGGACTATTGAGCCGGATTGCAGCCATCAAATTACTTCCTTTAAATAAAACCATAAATAAACAATTATTTTCAAATTTAGAAGTGTAAAAAAATTGAACTCCGAAATCTCCCATTCCCAACCCATGCATTCATAACTTTAAAGGCTAAGGCAAACGATAGACAAAAGTTTTTTTTTTTTTTCCCTTCTTTTCGGAGAAAAAAAAAAAAAAACTTGCTAAAGCAATACTGTAGAGAGGATATTATAATTTCCTATACTTATTTATGTATAATAAAAAATATATATATATATATATAATTGTGACTTTTTTAGTATATATATCTTTAATATCTTCAAAATTTATATTGTATTATTATATACAAACGTATATTACAATACAATATACGATACGATACAGTATCGTGAAATGACCTTTCCGATACACGATACGTATTGTGATTCGACAACTAAGTTTCGGAGTAGCAAGGCGCCATGGAGGAACTTCCAAATAATAGTAGTGTTTTTTTCATGGAACCGTTTAACTATATACTGTATTATTTTTCAGGTTGCTTGTGTTATGCTTATATACTCACGTACGTAACGTACGTACATGTAACGTACAAGAGTTGTGAGTTTTCTTCGTTTCTATTTATAAGCAAACTGTGGGTTTTTTTATTTTTTTATTTTATGTTTATATTTTCACAAGAGTTGTGAACGTTGGATAGATTTGGTCGAAATTTTGCAATGGACTACATACACTCTTAATAAAATGGATAACCAAATAATCTACATTTTGTTTTCCAAAAGAGGGGAGAAAAAAAAAAGAAAAAAAACTCCCCGCACTTACACATTACATGCACGCGCATATATCAAATACAACACATGCAATCCAAACAAAATTTTGTTAGGAGATATGAGCATAAAGAAACTGAAATTGAAGGGTTTTAAAGTATTAAAAATTAAGCAATCAAGAACTAAAAAGCTGTATGTTTTTTTGTTTATTCCTTTCTTCTTTTTTTTTAAAATATTTTTTTGTAGAAATGGAATCTATTGAAACGTTGATAGTTGATACTCTCTCTGTCCCACTCAAAGAGTCCACTTTAAAAAAAAACCTTGTCTCATTTAAATAGTACATTTTGAATTTATTTACATTGGATACCCTTACTAATATAATAATGTGTGGTTCACAATTAACCATTAATTCTAAAGTAAGGATATAAGTGAAAGATATAGTGGTGAATTACTTATTTTATATGTTATACCTCACAACTCATAATAAGTTGTACATATTTCAACGTGGACTCTTTGAATGAGACGGATAGAGCACATTCATATTGAAGAATTAAAAAAGAAAGAGTTACGTTAGCTAGGATAAGGGCTGTTTTTTACAGCTTTTTGGCAGTACTTTCTCCATATAAAGCGTCCTCCAAGTTATCAACTTTACTCTTTGTCATGAACGCAAATTTTGGCTCCATTTGCCTTTTCTGGTTCTTCTTTTTTAGTTTTAATCTAATCAAATACAATCCAAACCCGCCAATAGTGGAAGGCCCAAATACAAAAATTAAAGCTAAAAATCCACACGAACACGAACACTTTTATAGATCAAGAAAAAGAGTGGGAAGTTGAAAGAACTACTAATCGAGAATCATAAAAATTATTTCTTTTATATATATATATAAAAGTATATCAAATCTCGTGTGATTTATTATATATATATATGTATGATCTTTTTGTGGGTCTTGTACAATGAATCATTACTTTTAGTCCATGAAAATTTAAAATCCAAAGAAAAACAGTTTATTACGTACTGTGCTATTAAATTCCATTTCTACAAAAAAAAAATAATAATAAAAAATAAAATAAAAAAAGAAGAAAGGATTAAACAAAAAATATATAGTTTCTTGGTCTTATATCTTGATCCTCCCCTTCTTCACCCTCATCACTGCCGTTTTGTGCGTTTGATCCGACGAATTTATACCTCAGCCGCTTGTCCGACAAAATTTATAAACGCACAGAAAATTCACATTGTATGCACGCACATTTGATAAACTTGGATCATTCTCGCCATAGTTTGCAGAAAAAGCAATGCTCAGCCATTGATGAGCCTCTCGAAATCCTTGATCACTTTGAAGTTATCCACCACAAGTCCTCCATCAATTCCAGGGCCATCCTGGCAGATTTTCTCTGTTTATCGATTTCTCCTTCCTGCTTTTTATTTTCTTCCATCATTTCTTGTGCTTTCATTTTCTCCCAATCTTCTGGTTTCCCGCATTTCGCCTTCCAAATGGTGCTTGTAAACTGCTTTTCAACGTTGCGTGCGCTTTAAGGGCTGCTTTTGTAATCTGTGTGTTCACTTGCTGATCAACATGGTTACTTTTACTGTTTTGTTTAATTATAATCAAATTGTATTAATTAAATTAACAAATGTTTTCTTTAGGCAAATTAAGAAAACCAAAAGGAAAAATTGTCCCCACACTTGCACGTATGTCAAATGTTACATGCACGTCAATATATGAAGCACACATGCAGCCCCAATTACAAAACAAATTAAACTTTTAGCTACAAAGATGAAGGGCATGTTCTTTTTCATCGTTTTGAAAACGATTTGAAAAACAAGTTTTGGAAAATAGTTTTATAATGTAAAAAGTAGATGCTGAATAGTAAAAAATTATATTGAAAATGATGAAATATGATTAAAATATATTAAATTTACTGTTGAAACCAAAACCGTTTTCAAAACAGAATAAAAAGAACAGGCCGAAGTAAAAATATTATACATGCCCGTTCTCACTCTTTAGAGAGACTATTGAGAAACATTTATTCTTTCCATGAGAAATAATGTTAGTTACATTTCAAAGGAAGAGTGTTACTTCAAGACATAATATTGATACTTGTCAAAGTACTTAAGGTGATATTTAAAATAAAGACAAATGTAAAACATGCATTTTAAGCGTTTATACAGCGTGTATATAATCGGTATCGCAAGAATATATCAGTTCAAATATTATTAATCTGTTTTTCCACGAGCAAACGAATCCGTTCAATAAATAAATAGTTGTGACATACAAAATTGAGTAACGGCATAAATATATAAATAAATATTCTACCAAAAATGAATGTAACAATGAACGCTGGAAGGATTAATCTGCAGATATACATATAAATCCATCATTAATTTGATGAACCTTTGAATAAGATGTAGTGGTTGGTACGATTTTGATGAATATCTATTTGAAAAAATTAGGCGTTTAAATTTATTTCCAAACTTGAACCATGCGAATGCCTATATATTCATTTCATTTCATTAGTGTTTGTCTCTCTCCTCAGGCTTAGCTACAATTAATTACCAGAAATTATTCATCATTTATCCATGGATACTCTTAATCGCAGAAGGTCCAGCAGACTTAACGGCTCTTAGCCTCAGCCCACTACTACAGAGTTTGGCTTTAACACTAGTTTTTTAGGGCCTTTAACACCTGTTTTTTGAGTTTTTGAATAGCTATGATAGCTATAGATATTAAAAGTCATTAACAGGTGTTAAAAGTCACATACAAACAACTCCTGTTTTAGAACAGGTGTTACAAGTATAAATGATTCCTGTCCCAGAACAGGTGTTAAAAGTAGTATTGAAAGTTGTTTTGGAACCGGTGTTAAAGGCCATATTGAAAACTATTTCGGATCCGATGTTTAAAGTAGTATTGAAAGCTGTTTCGAAACCGGTGTTAAAGGGGGTATTGAAAGCTGTTTCGAAACTGGTGTTAAAAGTAGTATTGAGAGCTGTTTCACACCCGGGATTAAAAGTTATATTGAAAGCTGTTTCGGAACAGGTGTTACAAGTAGTATTGCAAGCTGTTTCGAAACCGGTGATAAAGGGGGTAATGAAAGCTAGTTCGAAACAGGTGTTAAAAGTAGTATTGAGAGCTATTTCACACCCGAGATTAAAGGTAATATTGAAAGCTGTTTCGGAACAGGTGTTACAAGTAGTATTGAAAGTTGTTTCGGAATCAGCTGTTAAAAGTAGTATTGAAAGCTGTCTCAAAACCAGTGTTAAAAGTTGTATAAAAAGCTGTTCAAAACTGGTATTAATAGTAGAATTGAAACCCGTTTTTTCTCGAAAATGGGTTTCAAAAACTAGGCAACATGTTAAACCTGTTTTTATGAAAATAGGTGGGATATTAAGAATGTGTGGATAACACAAACGAAACCTGTTTAGCTTAATACAAGTTTTAAAGAATTTGGCCACATATTCAAACCTGTTCCCGAGCGATCTGGTATTATTTACACAAATAATATATGTTTCTAATAACTAGTTTAGTAGGACCACATACAGTATTTAAACGTGCTTAACACTATCTGGTGTTAAATATCCTAGATTTGAATCTTTAATAAGAACCCAAAAAATATTGGGATATTTTTATTGGAGTAACAATTCAATTGTAAAACATGAAATCACAATCAACACCCTTCGAACCAGAATAACCAAAGTAGCAATTGCTATTAATTCATAAAGAAGTAATACATAACAATCCAAACCATTTACGCGTCCAATGCGTGTTTAACACGTGTACCAATTATTGCTATCTATATTGCCTTCACTAATTCAAAGCTTTGTACAGCTGAAAGCATAACCATTCAACTTAAGAAATGACCAGTCTTTCCAGCTCATTGTCCATCATGTAATCACCCCATAGTTTCCGCACAACTTTCAACACTTCATTAGGGTGGTGGGAGTGGTGCGTTTTTGGTGGGTTTAAACCCACCAAAACCCACCACACACCACTCCATATTGTCATGTCATAAACCCAGGTTCTGAAAACAGAACCTGGGTTTGTGACTGTTTTTGGGTCCCACTCAGAAGGGGAGTGCAGCGTGAGCGAGTTCCTCCCACTCGTTGAGTGGGAGGAACTCCTGGTGGCAGACAGTCTGCCACCAGCTTTCTCCTTTTTTTTTTTTTTTTTCTTTTTTTATTATTTTCTAGCCTTTGAAGCTAGAAATTGTTTTTACTGTGTTTATGCTCTTTGTGAACGTTCAAGCAAGTTTGAACTGCTAGAAAATGTTTTTACTTTTTTTATGCTGTTTTTACTTTTTTTTTATGAAATTATAAATTATATAGTTTTTTTTGATATTTTAATTAAGTTTTTTTTTTAATGTAACGTACTTTATATAATATTTTATTAATTATCGCATTTTTTTCATATGGTTCATTGAATTATATCATTTATGAAATTAAATATTTTAATAAATTGAAATAAATTAATAATTAAATATAATTGATAAATTATAATTAAAAAGGTATAAATAAATGTGTATAGAGTTGTTTATTAGTAGGACCCGTAATGAAGTTGCTTTTCTGGATTTATTGTTGCTGGGAGTAGGTTTATAAAAGTTGGTGGGTTTTTGTGGCTGATGTGGCACTGATGTGGCATGATAGAGTTACTTTTGCAACTCTATCACTCCCACCACCCTTCTAGAGGCGATTCGTCTTCATCGAAGTACTAACAAAAAAAAAAAAACCAAATGTCAGAAACAAGAACTAATTCAAAAAGCAATGGAAAATAAACTTTAAAATATTAGTTCACCTAAATAATAACATATTACCTTTTCAGTGGCGTCATCATGGGCCTTCATCACAACCTTGTACATGTAGTACATTACATAATATTCGCACTCCTAATTTGAGATTTGTTTTTATGCTATACGCAGAATATAATAATAGTCAAATACCTCGTACATAGGTCATAAAAGAAATAATCTCATAATTATGCTCTTACCTTAATCTCTCTCCACGAAACTTCTGGGATCAACTTTATGCGCACACCCATGCTGTGATTATAAGCTAGCATCACCCTATAAATCAAGGAAATAATGAGTAATGGTAATAAATACTCCATCAACAACATAAAGATAGCAGTCTGAAGTAGCTAGCCATCCAATTTAAAATTAAATATAGGACTTCATCCCATTATCAACAATCCAAATTAGAATTAGTTCAGAAATATAAACAATACCATCTGGTTCCCCAACCAAACAGTTCAGCCAAAATCAGTGAATACACCCTTACTCTATATTTAAAACTATATGTTTGAACTTTGCTTTAGTTAAATCTATAATTTGAAGGTAATATATCTTTAGGGGAAAACTTAGTATATAAACAAAAGAAGATCCATGAAACAGCACAATAGTTGCAACATCCATCAAAATTGCTCCTATATTGTAAATGAGCAATTCTTGCGCCCAGTACTCATTTAACTTGTAAGACAATGTCATTTTACATATAGAAGATTTGGATCATCACTTGGTGGGATAGTGTCTCTTCCATGAGATGTATGCATAAGAAAGAATGCAAAAAGGGCAAAAAGGGTATCCCACATTCACACGGTGGGGGAAGTGGCACAACACATGTACACTGATGTATATACTCAATCAATATAGTCAAACATGTTGAATATAACCCCCAATGAAACATACCCGTAATATAACAAAAATAACCCCAAAGTGTATATATTTCATTGTACATACCACATGAGAGATAGAGGATAAATCAAGTAACGAATTACTCAAAAAGTATCATTATTAAGCCATTTCGACATTAATTACGCCAGATATACCAACTTATGTCTCTGTCTTAAATGTCAATATTGTGCAGTATGAAAAATGAATTCACGAACACCAAATTGGAGTAAGGGTACAACAAAAAAATTATAACCCCAACAGTTTCAACCAACTCTAATATTCCATCTAGGTTCCATATATGACACTGGGATTTAGAATGCACGTTCAAGCTGGAACATGGGTGGTGAGAAATCCTCAAGTAGCACCACAGAATTACAAAAAGGCTATGATACTTAAGGTAAAATAATGGCCCCACTCTGCGTGAGTTACATCACTAAGCCACTTCCCTAGTCCTTCAAAATGGGATTAGTGTGTTTCACTTTAGCCCCTAATTTGTCTATCTACACAGTTCCATTATCAATATGCAGTAGGTTGAACATAAAAGTTGTCTACACAAAGGGACATCCACAGAAAAGGGGGACATGAAATAACTCCCCTGAAAAGTGAGAATATAATTTACCTGATTACCATCTCGGATGCGTCCATTCTTGGCCCATTTTGCATTGGATCCAACCAGTAAACCAAATTCTTAGTGGGGACAAACACCAGTAACATCCAGTGAAAGTTGCAATCACAAAATAGGTTACACTTCATATTTTCCTAGAATTGACTTTATGTTGCAGGATGATGGAAATAAAAAGATTAGTACCCTTCAAAATATGGCCCCAAAAAATTTCGCCTCTCATTGTTTTTCAAGGCATTCGTAAGGTACTCTTTTTTAAAATCATCTTCATCTGTACCAATTGAATTTGTTTTTTTAAAATCATCTTCATCTGTACCAATTGAATTTGTATGATATGCAGATAGGAATCCTATCCAGTTGCGATCATTCTTTATGGTCAAACTGTGCATCGCCCTTGCCCAATAGCCAGTCCAATTGGTCAGTAATTCCATACTCTATATAAAGAAAATATGAAATAAACAAGGTTGAATTATCTTACTTGAGGAACAGTTGCATGCATGGGCCACTCAGCTCATCAGGTGCCAGGAACTCTCGCAGATCGCCTAGGGACATGGTAATAGGAAACTCTTCACCGACTACCTCACTCGGTAATTGGAAATTGTACATTTGGTCTGGCGGATGGTGTTTAGTCAGCACATCTAAATGTATTAATGGTCCTTGCAGTGGAAAACACCTCTTCTTTTCTTGAACAGGTGTAGAAATGTTTTTTCAAACCTGTGTTGGTAAAATAGATTTTGAAGAATAATTATTCGATATCTTTTTTCTTAAAGAGGTGTAGAAAATATTTTTCAACACTGTGTTGGTAAACAGGTTATGGAAAAAAAAACATCAATAGCGATTTTCCTTGAACAGGTTTACAAAATCATTTTTCAAGGCTGTGTGGGTAAAGCTGGTTTTGAAACAAATTTTTATGGACATCTTATTTTCTTGAACAGGTGTAGAAAATATTTTTCACACCTGTGGTAGTAAACAAGTCTTGGAAAAAAAAAATTTACATCTATTTACCTTGGACAGCTATATAAAATAGTTTCAAAATCTGGGTTTAAACAAGTTTAGAAAATAATAATATACAAAATCTATTTTTCTTCAATAGGGGCAGAAAATATTTTTCACACCTTTTTCATCAAAACATGTTTTTAATAAAAAATTTTTTTTCTAAATCTACTTTCATTTAATAGGTGTAAAAAATATTTTTGAAACCTATTTTACTGAAAGAGGTTTAGAAAAGCTTATCTTCCACACTTGTTTTTGTATAAAAGATTTTATACTTAATTATTTAAACCTAACATTACAAAACAACTTTTAATTAGAAGGTGTTAAAACCCATTTATGTAGTAGTGGCCTCAGCCTCAGTCTGCGTCTCCGGTGAATCGTGGTCGTGGCTGTGACATTCGGCCGGCACTCACCCCCCCCCCCCCATGAACTATTGTTTACGGTAATTATTTCCTTTATATAATTCTCTTTTGGATACATTTATTATAAGTGCTGAGATGAGATCTTGATTGCTTCTGGTGATCAGCAGCTTCTATTCCTCTCTCGCTACAAAGCTTAGCTGCTGATTTGGCTTAGATGGCTTAAATGGCTTTGAAGCTTTTGACTATTTCTGTACCCCCCTCAAGTTGGAATTGGTGAAAGTTAACCAAGCCTAACTTGGAAATAAGATGATGAAACGGGGGGTTTGGATCCTCTAGTCCAATTTTTTTTTTAGACTAGAGTGTTCCAACCCCAAAATAGTAAAAATTCAGGGGAGGGGGGTTGGTGGTGGTGGTGGGATCCCACCATTACTCCCCTAATTTTTGCCATTTTGGAGTTGGGATACCTCTAGTGCAAAAAAAAAAAAATTGGGCTAAAGGATCATAAGCCATGAAACGGTGCAGCAGAGATAGGCTTAGTCAAGACATCTGCAAGTTGACCAGAAGATGAAACATACTGAGAAATAAGAAAGCGTTCCTCGAACTTGTTGCGCACTATATGGTAATCAATATCCAAGTGTTTAGTCCTTTCATTGAAGACATGATTGGCTGTGATATGAATGGCAGCCTTACTGTCACACCAAAAAGGAATAGGTAGTGAAACAGATACTTAAAGATCCTTGGGAATGTAAGCAATCCCTTGTAATTCACAAGTAGTAACAGTCAAAGCTCTATATTCAACTTCAGCAATGGAACAAGAAATAGTGGATTGCTTCTTAGATTTCTAAGAAATAAGAGCTCCTCCAAGAAAAATGCAATAGCCAGTTATAGATTGGCTAGTAACTTTGCAGGCTCCCCAATCAGCATCATAGAAACCTTCAAGTGCTAAAGAGGAGTTAGCAAGATAGAATAGACCCTGAGGAGTGCCTTTAATGTACTTGAGAAGATGGAGAGCACCATTCCAATGATTCTGCCTAGGAGTCTGCATATGCTGGCTAAGCTGTTGCACAACATGTGTAATATCTGGCAAGGTGAAATGCAGGTACAAGAGTCTTCCAATTAACCTTGTGTACTAGTGTGGATCAGATAGGAGAGGAAAGGTATTATCATCAAAGTCTGCACCTGTGATGGCAGGGGTGGAAGCAGGTTTGTCATCAAGCAAGCCAGCATCTTGAAGAATGTCTAAGATATATTTCGTCTGATTCAGCTAAGTCCCAGTAGAGCTGCGAGCACTTTCAATGCCAAAAAAATACTTAGCATGACCTGGATCTTGAATAGTGAACTGCTGATCTAGAAATTGTTTGACCTAAAAAATGTCATCCTCTGAAGTTCCAATGATCAAAATATCATCAACAATAAGAGCCAAACAGGAATCTGGAGAAAGCTTAACAAACAGGCAATGATCATGTGGAAACTACAGAAATCCAAACTATGTGAGTTGTGTGGTAAACTCATGGTTCCAGCGCCTGGAAGCCTGTTTCAGACCATAGAGGGACTTTTTGAGCTTGCAAACTTAGCCAGGAAGTGCCTTTGTATAGCCAGGTAGAGGTTGCATATAGACATCCTCCTTAAGTATGCCATGTAAAAAGGCATTGTTGACATCAAGCTGATATAGTGGCCAAGACTTAGAAGCAGCAATGGCTAAGATAATACAGACAGTGACAGCCTTTGCTACTAGAGAAAAACTGTCAGTGTAATCCATGCCATCATTATGATGAAAGCCTTTTGCCATCAATATGATGCGACTAATCTTGATTTATACTTATCAATAGTTCCATCTGGTTTGATTTTGACCTTGTATACCCATCTGGACCCAATAGGTTTCTTTCTAGTAGGTAACTAAGTCAGTTCTCAAGTGTCATTCAGATCCAAAGCCTATAAATCCACATTTATGGCTTGAATCCATTCAGGATGATCTTTGGCCTGGTTATATGAGTGAGGTTCTTGGATATTTGACACATTAGCCAAAAATGACATGTATAATGTAGAGAAACATGAATTGGAGAAAAATGCAAAAGTATGAATGGGATATGCAGTACATTGGTCAATAGAAGATGTGCAGGGAATAACACGATGAGCCTTTGGCATGACAAAATCTGAAAGCCAAGATGATTGTTGTTTCTGTCTAGTACTTCTCGTCTATGGTACTGGAGTAGGATTAATGGTATAGGTGAGGGAGAAGCAGTAGATGAATTAGTAGAGTGATTGGATAGAGGAGAATGAGGTGATGTAGATGTAGTAAAAGGAATAGATATAGGCTTCGAGAATGGAATGACATGTTCAAGATCAAGCTCTTATACTAGTATAGAAGAGAATTTTCATGAGGCATCTTCATGAAAAACATCTCTAGAGGTGTAACCCTTGTGAGTTGTTAGATTATAAAGCTTATTAGCTTTTTGAAATGGAGGATATCCTAGGAATATAGATTTGTGATCTCTGGGTGAGAATTAGTTCCTTGTAGGATCAAGATTAGTAGCATAACACAAACAACCAAAAGTCCTAAGATGAGTCAATTCAGGGGCTTTGTTATAAAGTAACTGGTAAAGGGAACTCTATTGCAGGATAGTAGATGGCAATCTATTTATGAGGGAGGTGGCATTGAGTATGGAATCACCCCAGAACTTCTTAGGAAGATATGATTGAAACATAAGAGCTCTAGCCACTTGAAAAAGGTGTTTGTGCTTTCTTTCAGTAATGTCATTTTGCTGAGGAGTATAGGGTGTGGAAGATTGATGGAAAATTCCAAGTTGGGATAAGTTGTCTTCTATAGTATGATTAGTAAACTCAATTCTATTATCAGATCTAATCATTTTAACTGATTTCTGAAACTGAATCATAGTGAAAAGAGGGCAAGTATTTGTGGAACTTGAGACTTATGCTTAATAAGAAAGGTCCAGGTGTACCTAGAGTGATCATCTACAACTGTGAGAAAATATTGTGCTCCAAATACAGTAGATTGATAGAATGGTTCCCATACATCCAAGTGCAATAGATCAAAGATACTAGAACTTTTATTATTACTGAGTGAAAAACTCAGCCTTTGCTGTTTTGCCAAAGGGCAGATTTTACCATGATCTATGGAAATTACATTAGGAAACAAATGCTTAGCAACAATATGAGAAGGATAACCTAATCTAGCATGCCTTAAGTGCCTATTTGGCAGTTAATGAAATTTCTACTGATAAGCCAACTTCCCTCGGTAGCTGTTGAGAATTGTTAATAAGGTGTCTATGTGCTTCAATGATTTTGAGATCAAATGAAATGGAATCAAGAATGTATAGGCCCTTCACTTCCTTGCCTATACTAAGGATTCTTTATGTCTTAGAGTCCTGCAACACACAGAATGTTGCAAAGAAATACACAAAAATAGAAGATGTTTAATCCGCCGATATTGTCCTAATAATTTAGAGAGTAATTGGCAGTTCTCAAGGGCTTTTTGCCCAAGGTTTGTATAATTGTGCAGATTTAAGAGAGCAGCCCAATTACAAAAGAGAAGTTCTAAAAGGTGGATTTTAGGAGCACAAAGGCATCCACTACTACAAAACGGAGCTTTAATGGCGGTTATAAAGGGCTTTTAACGGCGGGGTTTAGCATTTTTGAACCGCCATCTATCTGGCAGCCGTTGTAAATTAGCGGACTTTTTACGGCGGGTCTAAATGCAGTAGAAAGATTGGACTTTCTACGGCGGGTCTAACCGCAGTAGAAAGATCGGACTTTCTACGGCGGGTCTAACCGCAGTAGAAAGATCGGACTTTCTACGGCGGTTCACGGTTGAACCGCAGTGGAAAGTGTCCACTTTCCACGGCGGTTCACGGTTGAACCACAGTAGAAAGTGTACACTTTCCACGGCGGTTCACGTTTGAACCGCAGTAGAAAGTGTACACTTTCCATGGCGGTTCACGTTTGAACCGCAGTAGAAAGTGTACACTTTCCACGGCGGTTCACGTTTGAACCGCAGTAGAAAGTGTAAACTTTCTATTGCGGTTCAAGTTTGAACCGCAATAGAAAGTGTAAACTTTCCACTGCGGTTGTTGTTGAACCGCCGTTGAAAGTGGTTACTTTTTAATCGCAAACCGCATTAAAATCATAAAAAACCTCCTGATTAAACCTGGTTCAAATCAAAACCTTATGCTAACAGCCCAAATTTATTACAAATATCACCAATATACAAATTGAATTCGCTTTTATAATGCAGTATATCCAAAAAATATTTGTACAACTCTAATATGAACTAGTTTAATTAGTATCCTTCTACTACGACGGATGCTCCAAAATATATCTAGCGCATATTTTTCGCACTGCATCTATATCCACATTGCTTAGTGGAGTGCGGTCGATCTTGAAGTGCTGCAACAGAGTTTTTTGAAATTAAAAACTACCCGAGTAAACAAAATGAAATACAGTCAATTAAGTAAGTAATGAGAAATATATATTTACCTTTTCAAGTGCAAATGTGGATGATTTCATTGCTATTTGGTACATGTAGTGCATTACATAGTACCCACACTCCCAATTATCCGTTTGCTTTTTATGCTAATGAATTAATATATACGAGTTAGAAGATCATACAATTAATTGTATACAACACAACGGTGAGTAAAAAATTGATACGAATATTCATAACTAAACTCGTA
Organism: Leptodermis oblonga; assembly: GCA_016801395.1. Taxonomy (NCBI): domain Eukaryota; kingdom Viridiplantae; phylum Streptophyta; class Magnoliopsida; order Gentianales; family Rubiaceae; genus Leptodermis; species Leptodermis oblonga. The sequence continues at coordinate 39,870,608 of CM028750.1, forward strand.
TTAATCTAATTAATTAAATAACTAGGACTGACTAATTTCTACTGATCGAAAAGGCAATTTGCATGCTTATATTAACTAACCTACAGTACTGGACTCACAGATTGCATGCATAATTAATCAAATACCTCAATAAATAACTTGACTAACTAATAAATTAATTAACTAACACTATACTAACTTAGGCTACTAGACTCACGGATTTAATTAAAACAACTAACACTACTAATTGCTTAGGCTACTAGACCCACGGATGTAATTAAAAAATTTATAAGAACCAATTTCATTTACCTTAACTACTATCCACGAAGGTGGCATATGCACATTTCTGGGCAATCCCAAGAAAGCTTGATAGTTAAACATCACCCTATAAAAATGAAATCGGCACGAAAATAATTAGCAATATATAGATATATAGGCATTCTAACAGTTGTTAATATAGATAACTCACTCGTCCATAAGCTCCACCGCCTCATCCTTCTGTGGATTTTGTAAAGAATCAAACCAGTATACAACCTTATTTACTGGTCTAATGGCCATTAGCATCCAATGTTCACTGCCAACAAAAAATTTAATGACGTACGTCAGATCTTTATATCAGTGTTTCTTAAATATTAGAGAATCGCTTACAGTGTCACTTACCTCTGAAGATAAGGCACCAGATACATTTCTTTATTCCTATCCTTCAAGATTCGCGCAATGTAGTTCACCCTATCTTGAAGCGTAGTTTGTGTGGGTGTGACATGATCAGCCGAAAGGAAACTTATCCCCTTTCTTTTTTCAGCTAACTCATGTAAAGCTCTAAAGAATTTTAAAAAAAGGGCTTCATTGGTTAGCCTATGCACATGGAATGCATAATATATAACATTAATAATCAGAAATAGGTTATAAAATTAAGTGGAAACTCACAGGGTGAACAACTGCATCAAACTGTTTGAGACCTGGCTTTCTCTGGTCAATAACTCTAAGAGATCCCCTCGATCCATCAGATTAGGCAGTTCGAAACCTATGACTTCTTTTGTCATTTGAAAGCAGAAGCCATTGAAGCCCGCATCATTATCCATTCGGAGCTGTAACTCTTGCAATGGATCAGATGTCGATGAGGATGACTCCTCAGTCGGAACCGTCGTCGAAGGAGATGTCTTGTCATCCATAGAACTCATCCGGCCTTTTTTCTTTTGGGCACTTTTATCCACCTAACATCATTTGAAATAACATTAAATATACAAAAATGTATTAAGTAATACACAAATAAATGAAAGAATATACCTTTGTTACCGGAGCCGGCTGAATAATTTCAATCAACTCTTTAGGCCATTCCACGAAAAAGGACTTGGCCATTCCCACTGTTGCAGCCTCTTCCTCAGGAAATGGCAGCGGGGCACAGTCATCATAGGAAATTTTAATTGTGACCCTCGCGCAACCTTTCCTAACCTCGCGCCCGTGGTGCTTGCTTTGCTTATAAATATTTCCTTTTGCCACAAGCTTACGCCGCGTTTGCGAATCCTCATGAGGGAACAGAAGGCATTCACATCCGTCCTAAGATAATAGGCAAGCGAATGAACATTAGTCAACTATTAAGTCTAACTTAACAAAGCACTGTAATAATTTCAAAATAAAAATTTTGAAGTATTAAAAGAAGCCGTCTAATTTTATTTACCTTGTATTCGCCTAAAGCACAGCCGTCAGAGGCTTTGATCGGCTCCGTAGGTGCAACATGTAGCATCTCCAAATCGGGCAACCTCGTAGGTATCAGAGGAGAAACAGGGCTCACAGGGGATACAGGGACCGCTCCGGAGGTCCCTGGGTGCAAGCTCTCATCCGGGGCATTATTGAGGACGGTGGCTTTTACAGTCTCATAATCGGTTCCCATCTTACCACATAAAAAACCCATCATCAACTTCAAATGTGTCTGACATTCATCTAGTTGGGCAGTGGTTTTCTGAAGCTGTCGCTTAGTTAAATCAAGTTCCTCTTTAAGCGACGGCTTTGTTTTCTGTGGGAAAACCTCTGTGATACGTGCCCGCGTAGAATGGCCGCGATAACAACCTGGGTGATCGCGCTTGCCCGTTGCAATGACAAGAATGTCATTCCTACCCTCTGCAACGGTCTCCCCTTGGGACTCGCGGGTACATAGATTTTCCTACACATGTTGCCAAATATAGTAAATGTAAATAGATTAATTAAATATAAATAAATACACATATACAGAGATTATTCATTTCTTTATATAAATTTTAAATATAAAATTGATAACCATAATTATAAAATATAAATAAATACACATATATATAAATTAGTCATTTATTTACTTTACAGTGACAACTACATAATAATAATTTGATATAAACATTTAATGACAACCAAATTATTAATTAGCATTTCATCATAGATATCTAGTAATAAATAATCAGTTATAATAAAAATTCTATACACATTGACTTAAATATTAAAATAATTGAAACATAAGAAAATGTAAGGTGCAAAACTTACAATTTCCTTCGCTACACGCTCAGCCTCTGGCGTGAAGAATTCCCCTTTTTTGTTCGTATGGGCATGTATCCAAAGGTCATGACGGCCTGGCCCTGAATAAGAATCCTCACCTTCTTCTTCGGACTGACCCTCCTCTGAAGGCTTCTTTGCGGATGCACTGACCTCCTCGTCATGCAACTGCTGCTTCAGCAGTCGGTAGCCACCGTGAGATAAGTTATGGTAGAAAGCATTTAAATTGGCATTCGTTTGCGCTTTTCCACGAATGGCCTAGAGAGAAATATAATGAAAAATTATTATCCCTAAACTGAGCAATTTCAATATCCAAAAAGAAGAAGGAAATCAATTTTAAAAAAATATACCTGCCATTCTTCTGTCTCGCTGCTAGCCTTGAACTTAATCCATGTCTCCCTAGGGATAAATTTATATTCCAAACATGGGTCCCTACCGTTCATGGGACCATGTACATATTTCCCTAAATATGATTTGAAATCTTTCCACCGTTTGCCGGCATAACTAATCCACTTATCTTCGAGTTCTTCGGTGGACTCGAAAACAAATAATGCCTACAGTGAAAATTAGGAGTAAAATTTAGTGAGGAATTTGAGTAAAATTGTATGGAAGAATTAAGCAACAAAGAATGCATTATAATTAAAGAAAATACCCGTATTTCCATCCAAACTCTCTTCTTGAGCTCCGCGGGAACTTTCGGCCATGATTCATATTCCACTAAGTCCACTTTGCTCCGGGCCGTATATGCCACAAAGGTAACCCACGATACATGATGTACTATAGGCTCGAGCCCGGAATCAAAAGAAATGTCAAGAGTTTCCCCATTCTTTCGCATTTCCAATAGGCCATTGCAATTTGTGGGCCCTCTAACTCTACTAGATTTAGTAGAAGAACCATCTCCATGCTCCGTATTGCTTTTTCTTTTTCGGGCCATTGAAAGTACCTTAAACTTCATTTACATAGAAAGAGAATTCAATATAACATATATGCAACTAAACAAAAGCTTTAATGTCGAATACAAGAATGCTTGTAATGTTGAAAAAAAAGTGGTACATTCGCAAAATTATCTCCTACAAATACACAATTACCATTAACCAAATTAAACCAAATGAAACCAAATGAGGGCCAAAAAAAGTACTTTGTCTCAAGGGTACCATTAAACTTCACATTTCACAACCAAACTAATGAGAACATTCATTCATTTCAACTAAAGGAATAACATTTCACAAAGTGGAATCAACAACAAAGCATTTTCCTCATTATCACTAAAGGAGGAACACTAAATCGAATAAAAACCGAAATCAAACACCAATGTTCTAAAATTAATCAAGCAAAACCGAAATAATCATTTGAGTTTCTCATTTAAAAACAAAAACCCCGAATTTCAAATGGTACTTTCAACTGCGGTTCAAACTAGAACCGCAGTTGAAAGTGAACTTTCAACCGCGGTTCGCGGTTGAACCGCGGTTGAAAGTCCGCACTTTTTCTCGATTTAAGTAGAGGAAAAATTTGGAGCGAATTCCCGCGCGGTCATATTTTAATTTTAAATTTTTTTTATTTTCCATTTTCAAAAATCCATAATGCATTAGGTACGTATTGTAATATAAAAATTAATTAATAAAATTTAATTGGCCGAAATTTTTTTTTTTCTGAAATTCATTAAGACTTTATGAGCATTATTTGAAATTAGCTAGAAGTTTGACTTTTAGACTTTTAAATACTTAGAAGATGAAAATTGGTCAAATGAAATTAGAATGATATTTTAAATATGCTAAGACCAATTTTGAAGTTAAAATACTCAAGCAAAGATGAGTTAGGAAAAATAGAGAAAAATTTGAGAAAATTTGAAATTTGCATTTGATTGATGAGTCTTTGAGTGATATGATCCTAGAATATGCCATGTTTATATTTAAAATGATGCATTAGGATCTATGTCATCTTTGGTACGTATCTTGAAATTCTTGCATGTTAAAACGGTTAAAAATTTTCATTTGAAGATAGGTAGCAAGAATTAAGCATGTTTGCATTTCATAAAAATGGTTGACCAAGTTGTTGACTTTTTAAATATACATGCTTTTGCTTATTTGAGAGTTTAAGAATTAACTTATTGATAATTTGAAGTTGCTGTCACGAGAAAATTAAGGATATATGTTTCGAAATGGCAAGCTTCAATGATTGTATGCTTTGTATGCTTAAAATTGAAAAAACTTGACCAAGTAGTTGACTTTGAAAATATGAATGCTTTGGATTGTTTGAATCTTTATGCATAACTACTTGAGCCTTTGAAGGTGCTTGGATGATATATATAAAATGCTTGATAGAAACTTGAATTTAGCAACTTTCAAAATTCAAAGCTTAATATAATTAAGCTTGTAAAACGTTGACCGATAGGTTGACTTTGCACATATGCATAATTTGAAATGTTTCATTCCTTCGAATGTCAAAGTGAAAATCCAGGAAAACGGTGGCGCTTCACTATATATCTATTTCCATATATCTTAAGAGTCACCGCGGTTAATTTATGAAAATCGGGAAAAAAAAACTTAATAGAGAGTATGGTTTAGGGTTTAGGGTTTAGGGTTTAGGAAATGATATGAAAATAGAAAATTCATGAGTAGCGCGGGAATTGCCTCCAAAAACTAATTTTCTACGGCGGTTCAACCTTGAACCGCCGTAGAAATCTAATTTTTGAAGCCAATTCCCGCGCTAAGTACGTACGCATGGATTTTCTATTTTTTTGTACCAAATTCAAAATACTTTATATATATATATATATGAAATAATTATAAAAGTTGTCTTAAAGTATTCAATTATTCAAATGAAAATATTTTATTTATGTAGTGAAATTTGTGAGATTAGTTATTTGAAAAATGGAAAAAATAAATTAATATTAAAATATGCCCGGGAGGGAATTGGCTTCAATTTTCTACGAGCAGACCTTTCAGCGGCGGTTAAACATTGAACCGCCGTTGAAGTTTAACTTTCAACGGCGGTTCAATGTTGAACCGCCTTTGAATATACGTCCCGGTTAATTAAAGTTCAAAAATTTTGAACGTCCTTTTCCTCCCTCATTCTCTTCCTCTCCACTCCCATTTTTTCCCCTGTATTTCCCCTGTTTCCCGAACCCGCTGACAAGTAATTGATAAAGAGTTAAATATAAAATAAAAACAAAATGCACTGCGTATAGATTTCCCTGGAAATTTTACCACCTTTGAAGAAAATAATAATAATAATACAAGAAACATTTATTCATAAATGAAAAACAAGGAAATCTATTTTTCCAAAAAATTTGACAAAGTCTCCCCTATAAATGTAACGTACTCCTTGTAAATTCGATGCACATATACTTCAATACTTCAATAAAATTCCAACTATTTCTAATAATACGGAATTCAGTTTCAAATCACTTCAGACAGAATCTCCTCTGCTTGTTTTTTACCAAAACACAAGTGCAATTTAAGATCAGCACATAAGCTTCACACAATTTCAAAAAATAACATATTCATTTATAAACAGTTCCGCATATGAATTCCCTGGAAATTTTGTCCCTTGATTGCGCGGCTTCATCCGAGGTGTGACCTGTTTCAATCCCACAGTACGAAGGATAAGAATAAATGGTGTTAAAAATTTATTGAATCCTCTATTCATTAAAATCAAAGAAACATATACAAATACACAAACACACATACAAACCCACGGGAATTGAAGTTTAATAAAAACAAACAATATACCTGAAAATGATTCTTAACTTATTCTCTTTCTCTTGTGGGACACTTGATTCTCGAACCATAATCCTTCGCTGTGGTCATCACGAAGTATGTATTTATCAAGTTCCCTATCTTCCTCATCTGCTCTCGGTTCAGGTAACCCACTAGAGAAAGGGCCAGCCTCATGAAGCCCTTTTCTGTATCTATCCCTTCCACACCGTGATGTTGTTTACCATGAAGAACAACAGACCAATGTTCGTCGCAAGGATCGGTGATATAAAAAACTTGTTTCGCCTGCGATGCAAGTATAAATGGTTCCCCCTTGAAACCCTCCCGATTGAGGTTGACCAAGGTAAAACCCAATGGATCATCAGTTCGAACCCCACTATTGTTATCAACCCATTTGCAGCGAAATACAACTACTTTGAAACAGACATAGTCAATCTCCCAAATATCTTCGATCTCCCCGTAATAAGGCATGCTTGCATACAATGGATTTTTATCCTTCCTGCTAGAAACATGTAAAGCCTCTGAGATTAATGTAACACTACTGTTTTGTGCCGTACTCTTCTCATCTTGTCTCTTAGTAGCAAATGAATATCCATTTATGTCATAGCATGAAAATGATCGTACCGCAGGGCTGGGCCTAAATGCCAACCATTTCAATGTCTCCGAAACGTCTTTGCCCAGGACAACATTACCAAACCAATAGACAAATGTCCGAATATGTTCATTGAGCACACGTTGATCCGTCCAAGCAGGATAAGACGTTCTTATTGACTGTATGTGGTCTGTCACATAGGGCGCAACTTCTTCAGAATTGCGCAGAATGTAGAGATGCGCCTTCATCAATTCAACATTAGACGGCAAAAAAATTTTTCCTCCCCTTCTGCCCATACCTGTAATCCTCCCATCGTGCCGATTCTTAGATATTCCAATGGATGCGTTCTCGGCCAAGTACTCAGTGCAAAACTCAATTACCTCCTCAGCTATATAACCTTCAACAATACTAGCATCAGGACGGCAACGATTCTTCACATACCCCTTATATACTTTCATATATCGCTCGAATGGGTACATCCATCGCAAATGAACAGGCCCACAGATTTTTATCTCTCTGACCAAATGAATCACCAAATGCACCATAATATCAAAGAAGGCGGGTGGAAAATACATTTCTAATTGACAGAGGACAACAGTTATTTCATCTTGTAGCTGATCAAGTCTTTCTCGCGCGATAACCTTGCTACATATAGCATTGAAGAAGAAACAAAGTCTTGTTATACTGGACTTAACATGCTTGGGCAATATCGAGCGAATAGCTACAGGCAACAATTGCTGCATTAAGGCATGGCAATCATGAGACTTCAAACCAACCAGTTTTAAATCTTTCAAGGAAACAAGTCTGCTTACATTTGAAGAATATCCAGATGGAACTTTGATGCTACGCAAACTTGAACACAGTTGTTTTTTCTCCTTTCTGGACAAAGTGTGACAAGAAGGGGGTAGATATGTGCTAAATTTGCTCTTATGTTCATATCAACCATATCAAGTCTCGCGTTATAACCATCCTTAGTTTTACCAGGGATGTTCAAGAGCGTACCTAACAGGCTTTCGCAAATATTTTTCTCAATATGCATAACATCGAGACAATGTCTGACATCCAAGTTCTCCCAGTATGGAAGTTCAAAAAATATGGATTTTTTCTTCCAACAACCTGTATCATTGTTGCTGGACTCCGAAGTTTTACCAAACTCAACATTAATGTCCGTCACACGAGCTTTCACCTCTGGCCCGCTCAAGGGTTCTGGTGCTTTTCTGAACTCATGGAATCCATTGAATGCTCTTTTCATACGGCGATACGGATGAGTCTCGGGAAGAAATCTACGATGCCCAAGGTATACTGTCTTCCTCCCATGTTCAAGCTGACAAAAATTTGTACTCTCCTCACATATTGGACATGCTTTATGCCCTTTAACAGAGTACCCAGACAAGTTTCCATAAGCAGGAAAATCATTAATGGTACAGAACAACATGGCACGTAATGTGAACATTTCTTCACGGTAGGCATCAAACACAGGTGCGCCTTCATCCCATAACTTTTTCAAGTCTTCAATAAGAGGAGCAAGATACACATCGATGTCATTTCCTGGTTGCCGTGGGCCTGAAATCATTAGAGACATAAGTATGTACTTGCGCTTCATACACAAGTAAGGCGGCAAATTGTAAATAACCAACATCACCGGCCATGAGCTATGTCTGCTACTCAGACTGCCAAACGGGTTCATTCCATCAGTACACAAACCAAGCCTCAAATTTCTGGCTTCTCACCCGAAAGAAGGATACATTGAATCAATCTTTTTCCACTGATCTGAGTCTGATGTATGCATTATCACCTTGTCATCATCACTGGAAATACACCGATCTGAATGCCATGTCAATAGTTTTGCATCTTTTTCATTAGCGAACAACCGTTTAAATCTCGGTATTATAGGAAGATACCACAGAACCTTAGCCGGCGACCCTTTCTTTTGCGCATCAGGACTGTCTTCAATAGCATCACACAGCTGCTTGTTTTTGTATCGGGGAGTGTTACACTTAGGACACAGCAATAAATCCTTATACTCATTCCTGTAGAGGACGCAATCATTTGGGCAAGCGTGATCTTCTTATACTCCATACCCATTGGACACAACATTTTTTTCGCCTCGTAAATTCGATCTGGAAGTTCATTATCTTCTGGGAGCATATCTTTCAACACCCTCAATAAGGCTGTAAAACTAGTATCTGACCACCCATTTGCCGCTTTCAAACTAAACAACTTCAAAACACTAGACAATCGTGTATATTTACTGCAACCCTTATATAGAGGCTTCTCATTGTCACCCAAAATCGAAGCAAGAACTTCCGGTTGATCAGCAAAATCCTCGGCCACATCCTCAATCATGGCATCTAATCGATCTCTAGTAATCGCATCATCTCCTTTTGCATGAGATTTTCTTTGCTCAGGTAAACCATCAATACTTTCACCATGCCAAATCCACAGTTTATAAGAAGGATCAAACCCGTGCCGATATAAATGGAATCTTATTGTATCTGAGTTATCAAACCGCACCCCATTTTTACAAGATTTGCACGGACAATGAACGTACTTTGTATTCTTATAAGCGAATTGAATGAAATTCTCAACTTCTCTCGCATAAGAATCGGAGGTCCGATCACCACAGAACAAGATATTTTGATCCATGTGTAACTAAGACCTTGAAATAATTAAAAATACCAAATAATAATTCAACAAACAATGTACAAAGTATCAAGTTGCATGCTTGTCTTAGCACATGTCATAATACTTATGTTAGTCATATATGTGCAAAACTACTATAATAAAAAATAATGCAATGACAACACATGCGCAATAGACATAATCGAATGAAGAAGAAACTCTAAGTTTTTCATTCATGCATTTCGTCAAACACATAAAATGCATAAAAAAATAATACACACTCTAAGTAGTGCTAATTATATGAACATCATCCATTAAAAATCAAACACTATAAATCAAATTACATCACCGAAAACTACATAGGGTTCCACACTACTAACGTTCGCCACATATACATGGAATATATGCAACTTTAATTTTCAGCCATGCAGCTACCATAAATAAAAATAAATGCTATAGGATACATATCTAAAGTACAAGCATAAGCAATTACTGGAAAAGTTTACAAGTTTCTAACCTTTAGGTGGTAAATTTTAGCTCCAAATGACGATTCTTTAGGTTCAACGTGCAAAACCGTAGTAGAAATTTGGAGACAGACATTCTCGGGCGCGATATGGGAATACACGGTGTTATTTAGGTTTTATATATACACGTCAAAGAAAGTCAAGTTCTACGGCGGTTCATTTTTAAACCGCCGTAGAAAGTCAAGTTCTACGGCGGTTCATTTTTAGACCGCCATAGAAAGTCCGCATTCCTTTTATTACTGCGGTTTTCTATTTTCCGCCGTTAATTCGCAGCCGTTAAAGCTCCGTTTTGTAGTAGTGATCCAAGTAGATCTGGGACAATCTGAAGAGCTAACCTTCGCTGAACGATCTGAAGAGCTGACCTCGGCTGGACGATCTGAAGAGCTGACCTCTGCTGGACAATCTGAAGAGCTGAACTCGGCAGTGACCGACCTAAAATCCAGAGTCACTAATGCAGAAAGTGGAGACCGATGTTGCGCCAACTCTACGTCCAGTTGGGAGTCGACACAACTGTCTTGCGAGTAAAGGAAGCAGAAAAGGAAGGAGAATCCAAGAAGGAAAGAAGAAAATTGGATTTCCAATTGCAAAAGATCTCCTTACAAAATCTGAAGTATTGATTGATTAATCTCCTTATTTGATTAGGAGATAGATTTTTGTTCCAATTACTAGATTGCCTAAGTCCTATAAATAGGCAACTTGAGATTGTACTCGATACGTTTTTGATTTCTAGTTTTACCTTTTCTTTTATGCATTTTTAAGCTTCCGTTTTCTCTCTGAATTCCGCAGCATAGTAGTAGATTAATTTAGCTTTTGAGATACTTAATCTTTTTGGAATCTTGTTCGTCGGTTCCCGATTGTGCAGTCTAAGTATTCAAGTAAAGTATTTCATATTTTCCTCATGATTTCCATTCCAAGTTGTTGCTTTGATTCTCAATTCATGAGCAGCTAAATATATTATTTTAGTGTTATGTATTGAAACCGTAATCCATGCATGTATGAAACTTGAATTAATCTAAGTCTAATTAACTATGTTCTTAAATTAATCAGCGTTCATAAGTCTAATTACTAAGATTTTATTAAGACTGATCACCTTAGTTTAATCTAGTCTAGCCTTTGAGTCGCACAACCTTCAGCCGTGAGGTTCTATTAATTGAGTAATAATTCCTTGAATTACGACGATAGGAGTTGTTAGTGTTAGGTTTCTCTAGATCTTAATGCTGCTAAATAATTAATGAGGTGACTAGCAGGGACTCGCAGCTTAATTAATTCATTGATTAGAGAAGTAATCTTGACAAGCGGGGACTCGTGGGGATTACCGAGAAGTTAAGGAGAAACTGGGTTATGACTAGCGGGTGCTCGCGGTATCTATAACTAACCGGTATAGAATAATTTGACAACATAAGTGTTCATGATTACATGTATGTGATGAAGGTGGATTGCATAATACTAGAATACATTCTCTATAATTTATCCAAGTTAATTGTTATTTCTGTTTCTCTTAAGTGTTCGTGACAAACTAAGGTCTCTTAAGGGACATAAAGGTGGCGACCCATCAAAATAGTTACTAAAGCATTAATAAATAAAAAGAAGTTGATGTGCATAAAATTGAAATTTCCATTAGGCCTAGCCCAAAGGGTTAAAACAAAGAAACAGTAATATATAAAGAAGCCCAGATCTATGTTCAGGTCGGAAAGATTATATAAACCTAATTTGTCTGTTATAACTTTAGATCGGATATAAATGCTCAGCTCGGTCCTAAAAGACTCAATAAACTCATGAAGACTTAAGGTCGGAAAACATTATAAATCAACTTGGTAATTTTAGATCGGTAAAAACTTATCAACTCAGATCGGTCAAGATTGAGTCGGAAAAAAGTACAATTCTACTAGAGAAGCCCAGGTCGGCAAAAGCTTAATGGAGTTAGATCGGTCAAGTGTTGAAACCATCTATATTTAGGTCGGTAATTTAGGTAAGATTAGATCGGTGAAGCCGACCTGAAATAAAGATAATAATATAAAATATCATGGTAGGACCATTATTTTAATATGTGCAGATCAATTACAACAAAGGAGCCAAAGTTAAAGCCAGTTTTCCCGGAAAGGCAAAAAACATCATTGCAAAAGGAATAATTAGGAGCGTATGTCTCCATTACTCAACGGAACCATCAAGAGTAAGCTTATAAATACTCAGGCACAAGCCTCATTCGGGTAAGTTCCAATCAGCTATTTCTGGCAATTCTCACTAGCATTTCTTAAGCTCTTCTCTCATTCACAATTTTTCTGAGCACTCTTGTTCTATATTGCTTATCTCTTTCATATTACTGACTTGATCGTCGGAGCCTATACAGGGGGGAAAGCCCCGCTCCTTTTCTGAATTGATCATCAATTGGTGAACGGAACAGTACGAAATCATCCAGTTTCATCATCTTTGCCAAGCTCAACAACCTTATTAAATTTTTTCCTCAAATTGCTCATCTCCAGTTGGGCCATTGGGTTCCTCAAAGCTTCATTTGAATTGGGCTATTACTGTCTTCAAGAATTCTTTTGGGCCGCGAAGAAGCATCGTTCCCTCATTGTAATTTTTGCGTCACATCAACTGGCGCCGTCTGTGGGGAACGTTTGATCAGATCATTTCATCAAATTTTCCTCATTTAAATAAATTTGTTGAAACCATGACGCAAACTCGTTCAGGAAAGGGTGCTTCTTCTTCTGACAACCTCAATGGGCTCACCGTTACAACCGCTTTGGTCCCTACTGTTTCTGCCACCAGTTCTAATCCTCCATCTGATCCACCAACTACTACCACCCTTGTTGAAACTCTCACCCCGGAACAGGAACAGGCAGAAAAAGATAGGTTCTTCCGTTTATTTCCAGAACTATTTCACTTAATAAACCATGTTGCTCCTATCATCTCTACTCTTACTACAGAACCTCCCCTTACAACCACCACCACAGAAGCAGTTAACATAGAACACTCCTATGGTTTACACTGGTCCCCAACCGTTCCCCCACCCAGGGCTATCATCAACCCTGTGTCCAACCCCTCTGCTGCTTTAATGTCTAGTCTCCCCCCACAATCTACTACTATATGTCCTCCACAACCTGGGAGAGTTAATTTTTCTTCAATCAGTCATATTGCTGGTCCTCCTGACCCTTCTGTGGCACCACCTGTTTATACCACTGTAGCTCATACTCAGGCTAATCCTACTTTTCCGGGTCCCTTTGTGGCCCCCAATGCTCAGTTTAATAATGGTTCTTTTATGTCAGGCCTGCCCTTTCCCACTTTAGGACAACAAATGAGTCAATTGAATCAACCTGGCCATGGCCTACCAATCGGCCAAATGAATCAACCCTGTTATTACCCCGGATACACCACTACATCCAACCCCGCAATGTTTCAGCATTATGGTTTAGGCAATAACCGAGCCATGCAGCCGCCCTTAGAAAATATTCCCTTGCTTAATCCAAATTATTATCCCGGGACCGGCCTAGGAAATTATTACCTCGGCCTGGGGGGACACCCCTTAGGTCAGTCCGGATATCCCCAGCTCGGCCTACCCGGATCTGGATATACTCAGATCGGACGAACTGCCCCCACGTCTCGCGTGTCTCATCCTTTTGGATGGGAGATTCAAATGGCACAATTTCCCCCTGGATACAGAGGCCTAGGTAAGGTTGACAAGTATGATGGTACCACCGACCCCACGGCACACTGGATGCAGTGCATGAGCGTCATGGATGCTGCCAACCTGTCCGACGCTAACCGATGCATGACATTCCATCTGACACTTAAAGGTCAGGCCATAAATTGGTATTGTACTTTGCCCCGAAATTCTATTCATTCTTTAGATCAGTTTGGTGACCTGTTTTTAGCCAATTTCATGGGTAATAAGATATTGTCTAAACCGATTTCACATTTAATGAACATAACACAAAAAATGGGAGAGGGATTACAGGCATATATAGATCGGTTCAATATAGAGTCTAGGCAATGTCATGAAAAAGATGATAGAATAATGATGGGATCATTTATTAATGGGTTACGGTCAGGACCTTTAGCTACTGAATTGGCCATTCGACCCCCACATTCTTATTTTGAAATGATGGTTACTGCTGTTAACTTTGCTGTTGTTGAAGACGCTACAGCTATAAAACAGGAAAGGGAAAGAAGTTTTTCCGATTTATATGGTAAGAGGAAAGCTCCTTCCCCAATTCTTACATCGGGAGGAAATAAGAAATTAAACTTTGCCAATACCACTAATTCCATTCCAAAGGCTGGGGTAAGTGTAAACACTGTGCAGGTATCCGAGCCCTTCTCAGTCCCTCGAGCTGACATATATGCTGCCATTCAGAGTCAAGGGCTGCTGCCCCCAGCTCGACCCATGACGGGTCCCACAGATCGGCTCAATCCGGGCAGGTATTGTAATTACCATAAAAACATTGGTCACAATACTAATGACTGTCGTGATTTAGCTGCAGAAATAGCTAAATTAATTCAAGCTGGGAAACTACCACAATATACACAAATAGCACCTCTACCTAAACCGGTGACTTCAGCAATCCGTGAACGACCTAACGGATGCTACCGATGTGGAGAGACCGGTCATTTTGCCCGCGAATGTCCCCAATCCGACTCCCGAGCCCCAAATGCTGGGGGTAACACCGACCTGAATATAGCAGGGATTGTAAACACCATAGCAGGAGGACCAACCCAAGGCGACTCTAACCGCCAGAGGAAACAGGTATACCGGCAAAGGAACTCTATTCTAGGTAAGCGTAAATCAGATACCATGACACCAGGCATTACTTTCGATGACACAGATACATTTCTGTCTTTCAATTGTGACGATCCACTAGTGATCGATTGCTACATTTCAAATTACCAAGTACGTAGGACATTGTTAGACACGGGTAGTTCTAGCAATATAATTACAACCAAGGCACTGGCTGGTTGTCAATTACACAAGGCACAGTTAAGTCCAGTTCGGACACCATTGATTGGCTTCGGCAATCACCATGTTATACCTGTGGGACACTTGAGTATTCCCGTCACGTTACTGGCTGGACAGCTAAAACGTACGGAAACCATAGACTTCGTGGTCATTGATGAGCCATCACCATACAATGTATATTTGGGACGGCCTGGACTAAATCAGTTTCAGGCCATAGCATCTACTGTACACATGCTTTTAAAGTTCCCCACTATAGGTGGGGTAGCTTCTATTCGTTGTGATGTCTTGCAGGCAAAGCAGTGCTACATGGCTTCCTTGAAGGAACCGACCCCCCTGGATATGAAATCAAAAATTACTTCTACCGACAGGTCGACCTCCGTTAACATTACCGATCTAACAGGTGGCTCGGACCTGTCCATTGAAGCAGGGGCCGAGGTAAGAATTATTCCCCTCGCGGCCGATCCAAACAAGGCCGATCCGACAACGAAAGCGTAACCTCGGGGGAGAACGTAATAGATATGTGGAGATCGAAGTCAACGCCCTGTTGGAAGTACGTATCATCCGAGAAGTAGATTATCCGGAATGGTTGGCTAACCCCGTGTTAGTTTCCAAACCAGATGGTTCATGGCGCATGTGCATAGACTTCACCGACTTAAATAAAGCATGCCCCAAAGATTGGTTCCCATTGCCTTTGATCGACGTGTTGGTTGACGCTATAGCTGGATTTCGATTCCTTAATTTCTTGGATGCATATAAGGGATATCATCAAATTTTTATGGCCAAGGAAGATGAAGAAAAAACATCTTTTATTACAGACAAAGGTACATATTGCTTCATAACCATGCCTTTTGGTTTAAAGAATGCTGGAGCTACTTTTCAACGTTTAGTGAATAAAATTTTCAAAAAACAGTTAGGTCGAAATATGGAAGCATATATTGATGATTTACTTGTAAAAAGTAAAAATGAACTTGCTTACTTATCTGATTTACGTGAAACCCTTGAAACACTAGCCCAATATAAATTAAGGTTAAATCCAAAAAAATGTGTTTTTGGAGCCACTTCAGGAAAGTTCTTAGGATACATGGTTTCTGAGGGGGGTATCTCGGTTAATCCTAAGAAAGTAGAAGCTGTATTGAAAATGCACCCGCCTAGGACAATTCGGGAAGTACAACAATTAACGGGTAGATTAGCAGCTTTGAATAGGTTTTTAGCCCGATCAGCAGAACGAGCATTACCATTTTTTAACATTTTAAAGAAAACTGATAAGTTTTTGTGGACCCCGGAATGTCAAAATGCTTTTGAACAATTAAAAAAATACTTAGCTTCTTTGCCATCTTTGACTATGCCTATTCATGGAGAACAATTGTACATGTATATAGCTACTACCAAATCTGTCATTAGCTCGGTTTTGCTCCGAGAAGATAACCGGGTCCAGAGACCCATCTATTTTGTTAGTAAAGTTTTGCAGGCCGCAGAAAAAATTATTCTAGCCTAGAAAAGCTAGTCCTGGCTCTAGTTCACTCCACACGGCGTCTTAGACCTTATTTCAACTCGCATGGAGTCACCGTTTATACTGATGCACCCCTCAAAGCCATCTTGCAAAAAGCAGGAGTTTCAGGTCGACTCACCAAATGGGCCATTGAATTAGGAGATTATGACATCACCTTTGCCCCACGCACAGCGGTCAAAGGACAGGTGTTGGCGGATTTCATAGCTGAAGGAGTACCAGACAGCCAAGAGAGCATATCTAGCCCGTCAGAAAAACCGATCTGCTTTTAGCTATAGCCAAGGGTGACGATGCGTGGATCCTCTACGTAGATGGGGCCTCAAGCCAGTCCGGATCGGGTGCAGGGATCGTACTCACCAGCCCGGGAGGAGAAATTTACACGTATGCTTTACGATTCTGCTTCAAAGCCACAAATAATGAAGCAGAATACGAAGCTATGATAGCCGGCCTGAAGTTAGCTCGGAAATTTGGAGTCGAAAATTTAAAAATTTGTTCAGACTCTCAGCTCGTGGTTAAACAAATTTTGGGGGAGTATAAGGCTAAGGATCGACAAATGGAGGAGTATTTAACATTGGTGCAACAGCAACTAAAATTCTTTCAAAAATGGGCTATAGAGCGGGTCCCGCGAAGCAAAAATACAAATGCTGATGCCTTGTCCAAATTAGCTTCTTCGGTTTTTTCTCACCTGACTAAAACCGTCCTAGTAGAAGAAGTACATACCAGGAGTACAGCCGAACCAAAAATCTTGTCTATAAGTGAAGGACAGGATTGGAGATTTCCTATATGGCAATACCTACAAGATGGCACTCTACCAGAATCCCGGAAGGAAGCACAACGAATACAAAGGAAGGCTGAACACTATCAGATAATCGGGGAGGACTTATATAAAAAGGGTTTCTTGATGCCTTTACTAAAGTGTGTGGGATCGGGAGAAGCAAAGGCCATGCTGAAGGAGGTACACGAAGGAGATTGCGGGTCTCACATTGGGGCTCGGAATTTGGCTAAAAAAATAATCGGGGCTGGGTTTTATTGGCCTCGGTTATTCCAAGAAGCAGTAGAGTATGTTCAACGGTGTTCCAGTTGCCAACACCACGCGACAATTCACAAGTTGCCGGCCTCCAGCTTTACGGGGATAATTGCCCCATGGCCTTTCGCAGAATGGGGGATAGATCTTATGGGTCCGTTTCCTAAGGTCGGTTCATGCCATTACCTTGTTGTGGCCATAGATTATTTCACAAAGTGGGTAGAAGCAGAGGCACTTACAAATATTACGGGGCGAACCGTAGCTCGGTTTCTTTGGAGGCAAGTCATTTGTCGTTTCGGTGTGCCCAGATCGGTTATTTCGGACAATGGAACCCAGTTCGAATCTAAGGAGTTCACAGCCTTGTGTTCAAAACTTGGCATCACCCAGCGTTTCGCATCGGTAGCCCATCCTCCAGCAAATGGACAAGTAGAACTCACAAACCGAACTTTGTTGCACGGGCTGAAATCCAGACTAGAAGATAAAGGAAAAAATTGGGTAGAACAATTGCCCCATGTGCTTTGGTGCCACCGAACCACGCCTAAATCAGCCACAGGAAAAACCCCTTTCGAGTTGGCCTTCGGGGTCAATGCGGTCATCCCCCCAGAAATACAAAATGGAGCCCCACGAGTTATGCACTTCGAAAGAAATCAAAATCAGAAAAACTTGGAGCTCGGCCTGGATCTGATAGAAGAAGTTCGAGACTCGGCCTATGTACATCAACTAAATTACAAAAATTTAGTTCGGCAACACTATGATGCTCGAGTCAAACATCGAGCCTTTGTACCAGGGGATTTAGTCTTACGAAACCGATCTATCAGCAGACCACAAAAACAAGGCAAGCTATTTTCTAATTGGGAAGGGCCTTATCGAGTAATCGAAGCTCGACCTACCGGAAGTTATATTTTGAAAGACTTGCAAGGACGATTGATTCCACGAACTTGGAATGCAGCACACTTGAGGAAATATTATCAGTAAAGCAGTTCGAGTTAAATAAGTAAAAGTTTGAAGGAAACAGAAAAGATCATTTTTATTCGATAATCAAGCTCGGTTACAAGGACGATCTGAAAAGTACAAAAAGTTCTTCGAAAGGGACCAGAATCAGAAAAAATTCTACTAAGTGTAAAGCCGATTACATCACTGCAACTGCATTTAGGCCTGCTACCTACATTCCTCACACAGCCGGAAGGAAGGGCAAGCCCGATCTAAGGGAAGGCCGATCTCAAGAAGGAGGAGCTTGGGAAGAGGCTTCATCCGCTATTTCCTGGGGGTCGGCCACCGGATCCTCTTCGACCTTTTCTGGAATGGGAACACCGATGTCTCGGCATTCTTGCTTGATTTCTTCTACTAGGTCGTAAGGATCGCGTCCCTCCGGAAGCAAAGAACCCTGGGCTATGGAGTCTTCTGGAGCACCTTCCGCCGACCTGGAGCTCTTTAGCTCATCCCAGCACAGAGTATACCCGCACTGGATTAACTCAAAAAAGCGCCGATTCATCAACTCCAGCAGGGTCCCTTCCTTGAAAGTTTTTAGTTCGGCCTGACGAGCTGCTTCAGCCTCTTCCGAACTGACCATCGCTGCAGCCTTCTTTGTAGCCTCTTCGGCAACTTTCTCCAGGGCAGTTTTCTCCTTCAGCCAGGAAGACTTTTCTTCTTTCAGGGCCTTTATTTCTGCTTCCAGGCCTTGGACCTTGGTCACCAGTTGGCTGGACTTAGTGCTCAGGTCTTGGTTTTGCTGCATTAGCCCGGTTTTTTCAGATTCAAGCCCTGAGATCTTGCTTTTCTCGAGCCCCAGCTGCAACTCCAGTTCCTCCACGGCCTTGTTCGGATTCTTCGACCTCTCCAGCTCATAGCTTTGGGCTAATATATCCAAAGCTGTTGTTCGTCTGTTTGTGGCCGCATAATTAAACAAGACCTGCAAAAATCCGATAAGAGGATAAGTATGAAAGTAATGTCCCAGGTAACCTTTTATTCAAAAAAAAAAAAAAAAAAAAAAAAATTTAACCATGTTCGGAAAATCACCTTTTTTATATGCGAGGCTATACGAGCCTCCTGTTCCACCACTTCATTCAAATGATCCCGGAGCTTCTCGTTGGCTCGGATAATCTCCTCGAAAGATTGAGAAGACTCGGCCGCCAATTCCTGAAATGGCATAAGATCCTCTGGTGGTGGTTCCGGCAAATCGACCTGGTGAATAGGCCGAGCTAGGGAGATCGGTCTCACTTTTTGATCTCTTAGCACAATGACCCTCTCTTTGGTCACTGGGTCTGCGGGACCCAACAAATCATCAGGATTAGGCAGCTCGGCTCCAGCGGGGGGGCCCGACAGAATTTGTGGAGCCTTGGCAGCCTTGGCTGCCTGGATTTCTTCAGGGGTCGGCCTGCTCTTTTTTGTGACCCGGGTCGTCAATGCCGAGCTGTGTGGATCGGCAACCTCTACCTCATCTGTAAGATCGATCTCAGCCGATCTTTTTGAAGATCCAGAAGCTGCGGCAGGTTTGTTGGTTTTTTTCTTCCTTCCGAACCCACCAAGACCACCTGAAAACAAGCAACATACAAAAATCAAAATTATCGAGCTATGAAGGAAGAAGATATCATAAATAAAAAGTTCAAGGGACAGGTATTTACATTCTCCTTTCACACCGGGGGCTTGGCTCAGCCCGGCCCAAACCAGAAGACCCTCTGAAGGGGACCTAGCCGAGTATTTAACCGTACAGGTATAATTTCTTAAAATTTTATAATCTGACTGCACTACAGGGTTAGATATATCTCGGGTTTGATCAGCCGGAAGTATCACTTGAGACCAACGACAAGGTAAGTTTGCTTCATTGGCCTTTACCATAATATATCTAGCCCTCCAATTTTTGTTAGTATCCGGGGAGTCGGTCAGAAGGATAGGGCTATTCCTACGTTTTTGAAAGGTTACCCACCCCTGGCCATAAGGATACGAGCGGGCAGTGTAAAATTGAAAAAACAGATCTATCGAGGGTCGGATTCCGGCCCCAGCACATACGCACACAAATCCTATCAAAAACCTAAAAGCATTAGGAACTAACTGGCTCAGTCCGATATGCAAAAAATCCATCATCTCATTTAGAAAATCGGGAACAGGGAACCTCAGCCCGAACTTCAAGTGATATTCATAAACACCGACCCAGTTCTCATCAGAAATGCTATTTATCCTTTCTACGGAGGTCGGTAAGCGAATTTGGATATTTGGGGTTATATGATTGTCTGACCTAATTTTCTCTAAATCTGACCTAGTTATTTCCGAAGCTATATCTTGAGGTTTAAACTCATGGGTGACTGCCGAATCTACATAAAGCAGTACCAAAATCACGCACAAATAACAAATAAAATTTTATGTATAAACTGACAAAAACTTTAAAGAAACAATCAGGGAAAAACGCACTCACCTGCAGCCGGAACTCGATGCGATGCTCCGGTGCCGGAACTCATTTCTGAAGCCATAGCAGACAGACAAACAGGGACGAAAAGACGCCGACGGAACGATGGTAACAACAAAGTTGTAATACGAACGAGATCGAAGGATCGGAAAGAGAACACTTTCGGATTCCGGCAAAATTCGAAGACTCCGGCCGTCAGAAGGAGAGTAAAGAATTTATTTCTCTTTTGTTCTTTCAGGAAAGCGGTTTAGCAAATGGTGGCAATTGGTTGTCGTTCTTACGATTTTTATAATGGAAGCCTTGGGGAAATCAAAGGAACATGGGTAGACCAAAGGCTGTGCGCATTAATAGCACCTCGGGAGCATCAATGACCTTGGGAGATGTATCGGATTGCTACAATAAACAAAAAGGCGTGTCCAGACTAATCCGCCTCTTCGAAATACCGATCTAAGGTAATGTAAAAGGTACGTCTTTATGATGGCATGTATCTGTCCGAAAACTATTCAAATTCTTTAGATCGATACTATAATTATTACTTATAGGTCGAATAAACACTGAATAAGTACCTAAGTCACAGATTCGGCTTAAATATGGATGTTGCTTAGCTCGGAAAATTAGCTCGAGTTAATATTTAGAAATTCATATCCTTTATTCTAAGCCTTAGCTCGGAAAATCCAAGGAGTATTAAGTTTTAGATCGGAAAAACCTAATACTGGGGGGGCTTGTTGATGTGCATAAAATTGAAATTTCCATTAGGCCTAGCCCAAAGGGTTAAAACAAAGAAACAGTAATATATAAAGAAGCCCAGATCTATGTTCAGGTCGGAAAGATTATATAAACCTAATTTGTCTGTTATAACTTTAGATCGGATATAAATGCTCAGCTCGGTCCTAAAAGACTCAATAAACTCATGAAGACTTAAGGTCGGAAAACATTATAAATCAACTTGGTAATTTTAGATCGGTAAAAACTTATCAACTCAGATCGGTCAAGATTGAGTCGGAAAAAAGTACAATTCTACTAGAGAAGCCCAGGTCGGCAAAAGCTTAATGGAGTTAGATCGGTCAAGTGTTGAAACTCATCTATATTTAGGTCGGTAATTTAGGTAAGATTAGATCGGTGAAGCCGACCTGAAATAAAGATAATAATATAAAATATCATGGTAGGACCATTATTTTAATATGTGCAGATCAATTACAACAAAGGAGCCAAAGTTAAAGCCAGTTTTCCCGGAAAGGCAAAAAACATCATTGCAAAAGGAATAATTAGGAGCGTATGTCTCCATTACTCAACGGAACCATCAAGAGTAAGCTTATAAATACTCAGGCACAAGCCTCATTCGGGTAAGTTCCAATCAGCTATTTCTGGCAATTCTCACTAGCATTTCTTAAGCTCTTCTCTCATTCACAATTTTTCTGAGCACTCTTGTTCTATATTGCTTATCTCTTTCATATTACTGACTTGATCGTCGGAGCCTATACAGGGGGGAAAGCCCCGCTCCTTTTCTGAATTGATCATCAATTGGTGAACGGAACAGTACGAAATCATCCAGTTTCATCATCTTTGCCAAGCTCAACAACCTTATTAAATTTTTTCCTCAAATTGCTCATCTCCAGTTGGGCCATTGGGTTCCTCAAAGCTTCATTTGAATTGGGCTATTACTGTCTTCAAGAATTCTTTTGGGCCGCGAAGAAGCATCGTTCCCTCATTGTAATTTTTGCGTCACATCAGAAGTTAAGAATAACCGTCCTTGTAGATTGTTCCTGACTACCATTGTACTAGATTTATTTAATCCTTTGATTGCAAGTTAAAAGCAATATAATTACTGTGTTTGCAGAGCTACACGATAGCTCTATCAGAATGGCGTCGTTGCCGGGGACGGTGTCCAATTTTTGATTTCTTTTTCTTATTAATGTGCACTGGTGTGTTTCTGTGCAGTGTATGAGCAGGTTGTCAAAACTAATTTTATTGAGTGATTCTGAGATCGAAAAGACTGCTCGGCGACTTGCTAAGGAAGCAAGGTAACGTAAGTTGGCAGAGCAAGCCGACCTGAACTCAGCCCAGCCGAACTCTGCGGAGCTCAACTCTGCCAAGGTGAAATCTGCTGAGGTGCAGCGTGAACAACCGGACGATTCCTCTGGTACGAGGTCAACCGATTCTGATCCAGCAACTAAGAGAATGGCGGATAGGGAAGAATGAGAAGAAGAGAGGCAGGCATTACCAGCCACCGAGCCAACGTTGAAAGAACTATGTAGTCATGAGACTACCGCCAAGCCGTCGGCAATTTTGAAGCCTAACTTGGCTAATGGATTTGCCCTAAAACTTGGATGGCTGAATTCTATGTCAAAATTTCATAGGAACAGGGGAGAGGACCCCTACCAATTTTTGGAAGAATATATTCGTAACTGTGATGTGGGGAGGATCTCGACTGGAGCTACACTATAGCAACTCAAATTGGTAGCTTTTCCGTACATGCTTACTGGGCAGGCATACAGATGGTTTGCCTCTCTGCCTCCAAATTTGATTACTGAATAGGGACAGATGAAAGAATGTTTTTTGAGGAAATACTTTCCATCTACCAAAACAAATGCGGTTATGAAGGCGATAAGTAGCATGCAGCAGGATATTGATGAATCATTAAGAAACTACTATGGTTATAACGCGAGGCTTGATATGGTTGATATGAATATAAGATCAAATTTAGCACCGGTAGCTGGAGGACAACACACATATCTACCACCTGCCTGTCATACTTTGTCCAGAAAAGAGAAGAAACAATTGTGTTCAAGTTTGAGTAGCATCAAAGTTCCTTCCGGATATTCTTCAAATGTAAGTAGACTTGTTTCCGTAAAAGATTTAAAACTTTTTGGTTTAAAGTCTCATGATTGCCATGCCTTAATGCAACAATTGTTGCCTACAGCTATTTGCTCAATATTGCCCAAGCATGTTAAGTCCAGTATAACAAGACTTTGTTTCTTCTTCAATGCTATATGTAGCAAGGTAATCGCTTGCAAAAGAATTGATCAGTTACAAGATGAAATAATTGTTGTCCTTTGTCAATTAGAAATGTATTTTTCACCTGCCTTTTTTGATATTATGGTACATTTGGTAATTCATTTGGTTAGAGAGATAAAATTTGTGAGCCAGTTCATTTGCGATGGATGTACCCATTCGAGCGATATATGAAAGTCTTTAAGAGGTATGTTAAGAATCGTTATCATCCTGATGCTAGTATTGTTGAAGGTTATATAGCTGAGGAGGTAATTGATTTTTACACTGAGTACTTGGCAGATATAGCATCAATTGGAATATCTAAGAATTGGCACGATGGGAGGATTACAGGTATGGGCACAAGGGGAGGAAAAATGTTTACGCCTTCTAATGTTGAATTGATGAAGGCGCATCTCTACATACTGCGCAATTATGAAGAAGTTGAGCCCTATGTGAGAGACCATATGAGTTCAATAAGAAAGTCTTATCCTGCTTGGACGGATCAAAATGTGCTCAATGAACATAATCGGACATTTGTCAATTGGTTTGGTAATGCTGTCATTGGCAAAGACGTTTCGGAGACATTAAAATGGTTGGCATTTAAGCCCAGCTATGTGGTACGAGCATTTTCAGGCTATGACATAAATAGATATTCATTTGCTACTAAGAGACAAGATGAGAAGAGCACGGCACAAAACAGTGGTGTTACATTAATCTCGGAGGCTTTACATGTTTCTAGCAGGAAGGATAAAAATCCAATGTCTACAAACATGGCATATTACGGGGTAATCGAAAATATTTGGGAGCTTGACTATGTTTGTTTCAAAGTAGCTGTATTTCGATTCAAATGGGTTGATAACAATAATGGGGTTCGAACTGATGATCCATTGGGATTTACCTTGGTTGACCTTAATCGAGAGGGTTTCAAGGGGGAACCATTTATACTTGCATCGCAGGTGAAACAAGTTTTTTATATCACCGATCCTTGTGACGAACATTGGTTTGTTGTTCTTCATGGTAAATAACATCACGGAGTGGAATGGATTGATACAGAAGAAGGGCTTTATGAGGCAGGCCCTTTCTCTAGTGGGTTACCTGAATTGACATCAGTTGAAGAAGATAGGAAACTTGATAAATATATACTTCGTGATGACCACAGTGAAGGCTTATGGTTTGAGGATCAAGTGTCCCATAAGAGAAAGATAATATCTTGATTTCATTTTCAGGTATATTGATTGTTTGTGTGTGTGTGTGTGTGTGTATTTATATATATATATATATATATTTGATTTTAATGAAACTATGTGGACATAATTTTATAACAACATGTATTTTTATCCTTTTCATTGTGTGATTGAAATAGGTCAGAACTTGGATGAAGCCGCGCAATTACGGGATAAAATTTTCAGGGAACTGCATATATTGAAATGTTTAGAAATGAATTTGTTATTGTTGGAAATTGTGTGAAGCTTTTGTGTTGATGTTAGGATAACAGGGTGTTTTGGTTAAATTTACAGGAGAGACTCTGTTGGAATTGATTTAAAACTAGAATCTTAAGTATTTATGTGCATATCTTTGACAGGGAGTATGTTACGTTTATAGGGGAGACTCTTTTCTGGCAAATTGAATTCCTTGTTTTTTATTTTTTATTAATTGTTCACTGTTTATTTAACAAGGAGTTTTGGTAAAATTTACAAGGGAAGCTCTACAAAGTTTTTGTTTTGATTTTACATTTAACTCTTCATAAATTAGTTTCCTATGCATCGAAAAAAAGATATTCATTTAGCGAGGTTAGTTATTGACCGCTAAATGAATAAATTATTCGTTTATCGATTAATAAATATTTATTATTTTAGAGATATTCTTCAATATAGTTTCTATTGAGGCGTGTTTCGTCCCCACGTCAACCTATTTCTATTTTTTTGCCTCTTAACTCGCATGCATGTATACGAGATATACAGAAATGATCAAAAATTATTAAGACTATACATGAATACGACTTTGAGTACTTGTACCCAATTGTAAAGAGTATTAATTAATTGCTGCTATGAATGATTTATCTTAACATAATTGAAATTATTGATTGACTTTGATTATTAAACTAGAGATAATTAAGAACACAGAAATTGAATAGTACAAAACCTACCATAAATTCAATGAAAATTGTTACTTTTTAATTGTTCCTATAATTATTATGTATTAGTTATTTAAATTTTTTTGCGACCCCAAAACACTTGATTGGTTAAATGAAAATTTGAAATTTATTAATTACTTCTTTTTTTCCATCGGTATAAAAGGTGTATCTTGTATATAATTAATAAATAAAATGTATCTTACTATAAAAATTGATCAATATTATATTGCATATTAAATATTAAATGCGAAAGTGGCTTTCATAAACCGCTGTAGAAAAATGAGGTGGTTATGGAATTCCCGCACGCGCCCCGATCTATTCATATTAATCCCTAATTTTTTCTATTTTGTAAATTAAACCCAAAATTTTTGAAACTCTAATATGAATATACAATTTAATAATGATCAATCGTTGCAAGTAATTAAAATACATTATATTGAGCAACTTAATAAATTTAATGTATTTCACTATAAATATTTGATTAATATTAAAGTGCATATTTACTATTAAAACTTAAAAATCTTTTGGGGTTAATATACGAAAAAGAAAACCTTGAAATTAAGAGGAATAGAGGCGCCCGCGGGAATTTTTGTGAAACTTACTGTCGCAAAGAAATGATTTCACGTCCTTACATATATATAGCAAATGAAATCCAGTAAGTATTGCTTTATTTTTTTATTGGGCCCATAAGAATTCATTTTTCTTATACTACTTAATGCATTTAGCGATTTGATTACTTTATCCCGTTCGTCCAAGTCGAAAACGCAAAAAAATTTTAAATATAATGAAGCTTATTACTTTATCGAAACTTACATGTACTTCAATGAAATTTATTAATTTTGAGGTTTTCCTATAATTATTATGTAACAGTACATGAAAATTTTCGGTGGAATCGTTCACGGGAAAATTTGAAATTTAATTATTAAATGTTTCATAAAAGGCGTGATTTTGTACATAATTAATAAATATAATGTAAATTGGATATTTAATATTATATTTACAAAATTGTGGGGTTAATTTAAAAAAGGAAAAATAAAATAGAAATTAATAGGAAGATAGGTGCGCGAGGGAATTGGCTCCCTTTTTTCACTTTTCTACGGCGGGTCAAAAAAAACCCATTCTACGGCGGTTAAAAAAAACCGCCGTAGAAAATACCATTCTACGGTGGTTTCGAAACCACCGTAGAATGGTATTTTCTATTGCGGTTTTTTTTGACCCGCCGTAGAAAGTCGGTTGGGTCTAAATTCAAATTAGGCATTGCTATTCTCTAATTTTTCCCCTCTTTCCCCTGCATTCCCCTGTTTCCCTCTTCCCTCTCCCGACCCATTGTCTTCATTTTCTTCACCCAGGAGCCGTCACCGGCGCCACCCACAGACGTCCGACCGTCGCCCTTCTTCCCAACAGCTGTTCGGCGTTGCTGCTCGGACCTAGCTCATCAAGGTCTGAGTTGTAGGTGTCGCGGAACTTGGCGCCCATTTCTTCCATTTTCCCCAACAATATTTTTGGCTATAGGGTCCCTTAGTTGTAGGATTGAAATCCTAAATAAGGTTTTGCCGAATTCTTGGATTTCATTTTAAAGATTTTGAAATTTTACCTTTCTTTTTTTACTTGTGATTGGACTAGGGTTTTTTTACAATGTTTCTTTCGGGTTTCTAGTGATGAATGCTTGGATTGTTTTGGGTTTGATCGATTGGTGGTTTAATTGGTTTGGTTGTTGAATTTCGTGTTTGGTTTTGATTAAGTTGAGAACCTTGCTGTTTGATTCAGATTTCATTTTAGGGGTGTTGAATTCGGTTTTGCTTGATTAAGTTGAGAACCTTGGTGTTTGATTTCAGTTTTGCTTGATTAATTTGAGAACCTTGGTGTTTGATTTCGGTTTTGCTCGATTTAGTGTTCCTCCTTTAGTGATAATGAGGAAAATGTCAAGTGCTTGAGTTGAAGTTGTGAAATTTAAGCTTTACTAGGTTCCTTTTTTGGGGCTCCATTGGTTTAATTTCTTGAATGCCACTTATCTTTTGAAATTAAACCTATCTTTACATCAATTTAAAGCTTCTTTATTGCAAAAGCACAAAGTACCTCTTGAGTGTAGCTTGTCTGGTTTTAGGGATGGAGAGTTTAAAATGAGTGAACTTCTCCTTAAAGCTTTTACCTTTCTTACTCTATTTAGTTTTATCCTTTAGTGAAATGATTGTTCTCATTAGTTGAAGTTGTGAAATGTCAAGTGCTTTATCAATTCTACCCTTTCTAAGTCCACTTTTTTGGGTTTACTTGGGTTTAAAGTGGATAATGGCAATTGTTTATTGAAAATAACACTTTCTTTGCCTCTCTTTCCCTTATCTTTGTTTGAGGAGTTTCTAGTATGGTTTGTGAGTCGTTCTCCATTATGAGGATCATTTTTTTATAAATGTAGAGTGTGAAATATCACTCTCCTTAAGTGCTTTTACCTTTCTTGGGCGATTTAGTGATCCTCCTTTAGTGATAATGAGGAAAATGTCAAGTGCTTGAGTTGAAGTTGTGAAATTTAAGCTTTACTAGGTTCCTTTTTTGGGACTCCATTGGTTTAATTTCTTGAATGCCACTTATCTTTTGAAATTAAAGCTATCTTTGCATCAATTTAAAGCTTCTTTATTGCAAAAGCACAAAGTACCTCTTCAGTGTAGCTTGTCTTGTTTTAGGGAAGGAGAGTTTAAAATAAGTGAACTTCTCCTTAAAGCTTTTACCTTTCTTACTCTATCTAGTTTTTATCCTTTAGTGAAATGATTGTTCTCATTAGTTGAAGTTGTGAAATGTCAAGTGCTTTATCAATTTTACCCTTTCTAAGTCCACTTTTTTGGGTTTACTTTAGTTTAAAGTGGATAATGGCAATTGTTTATTGAAAATAACACTTTCTTTGCCTCGCTTTCCCTTATCTTTGTTTGAGGAGTTTCTAGTATGGTTTGTGAGTCGTTCTCCATTATGAGGATCATTTTTTCATAAATGTAGAGTGTGAAATATCACTTCTCCTTAAGTTCTTTTACCTTTCTTAGGCGATTTAGTGTTCCTCCTTTAGTGATAATGAGGAAAATGCTTGGTGGTTGAGTTGAAGTTGTGAAATTCTAGCTTTATTAGGTTACTTTTTTGTGTCTCCATTGGTTTAATTTCTTCAATGCCACTTATCTTTTGAAATTAAAGCTATCTTTGCATAGTTTTAATGCTTCTTTATTGCAAAAGCAGAAAATACCCATTGAGTGTAGATTTTCTTGTTTTAGGCAAGGAGAGTTTAAAATGAGTGAACTTCTCCTTAAAGCTTTTACCGTTCTTACTCTATTTTGCTTTTATCCTTTAGTAGAAATGAGTGAAAAGCTAGTTCTCATTAGTTGAAGTTGCCAGATGTAAATTGCCTTTTAAATTTAACCATTATTAGCATCCTTTTTCTTTTGTCTCCTTTGGTTTAAAGTGTTCAAGGGCGCTTGGTTTTTGAAATTAAAGCTTTTTGAAATGAAAAGATGTTATCTTGTTTTCTCTTTGTCTTTATATAAAGTTTAAGATAAGGTAATGGCATGAAAAAGAAAACGCAATGAGGAGCATAGTGATGAGGGAAATGGCAATGGAGATGGTTTTTCTACTAGAGCTAAAAGAGGTAGAGGGCCTACAAATTGCAACGATCTTTTGGAAATGCGTATGAAGGGGAAAACACTGGAAATTTCATTCAATTCCAAAAATAAGCCTAAAAATTATCATACGAAGTGGATTACATTCGTGGCATTCACTGCCCGGAGCAAAGTGGACATTCTGGAATATGCATCATGGCCCAAAGTCCCTGACGAAATCAAGAAGAGAGTGTGGATGGAAATACAGGTATTCTACAAAATTATAATGCATTGTTTGTTTACCAATTTATACAAATGAACCAAATTTATCTAAATTTGTACTTCTATTGTTTAATGTAGCCATTATTTGTTTTTAAATCAACTAAAGAGCTTGAAACCAAGTGGATTTCTTATGCCGGTAAACGTTGGAAAGATTGGAAATCCTTTTTAGGTAGATATGTCAATGGCGACTTGAAGGGTGAGGACCCACGCCTTGAATATAAATATCTCCCTAGGGAGACATGGCTTAAGTTTAAGGCTAGCCGTGAAACAGAAGAATGGAAGGTGATTTTTTGAAATTCATTTCCTTTTTCTTTTAGGATATTTCAAAATGCTCAGTTTATGGATAGTCTCTTAATGTCATTTTATTTTTCTCTAGGCAATTCGTGGAAAGCTCAAAAGAATGCCAATTTGAATTCTTTTTACCATAATTTATCTCGTGGTGGATACCGACTACTAAAGAAGAATTTGCATGAAGAGGCTTTGCTTGAAAATGGGAAGAAGGCTTTAGAGAACGGTACGTCCGAAGAAGAAGGAGAAGAACCTTATGCAGGACTAGGCCGGTATCTACTTTGGAGACAGGCTCACACAAACCAAAAAGGCGAATACTTTACCCCAGAGGCTGGTCGTGTTGGAAGTGAAATTGTAAGTTTACACCATACATTTTCTTATGTTTCAGTTCTTTAAGCTACTCATATAATTAAAACTATAATTTATCTATTTACATTTCATATTTTTTGCAAAATGTTTAGGAAAATCTATGTTTGCTCGAGTCCCAAGGGGAGAAAGTTTCAGAGGGTAGGAATGACATTCTTGTCAAGGCAATAGGAAAGACTGATCACCCCGGTCGTGATCACGGTCATTCTACCAGGGCCTGTATTTCAGATGTTTTTCCCAAAACAAGCCCGTCGCTTAAAGCCGAACTAGATTTAACTAAAAGAAAGCTTCAGAAAACCACTGCCCAACTTAATGAATGTCAAACAGATCTTAAGATGATGGTTGGGTTTATATGTACTAAGATGGGGACTGACTATGATACAGCAAGAGCCACTGTCCTCAATAGTGCCACATCTCAGAGCTTGAACCCAGAAAATGCCAGAATGGCCCCAGAGATGTTTGAGGTACATGGTAGCCATGTTTCCATTGTGAGTCCTACGAGTTTGCCTAAAGTACCTCGTAGTCATAATTTTCTCCTATTATCCCTACAAGTTTGCCTGAGTTACAGACAATCCCTGTTTTATCTATGGACCCGATAAGTTTGAATGAGGTTCAGAATAGCCCTATTCCAACAAACTTGGAAGATGTGAGCTCTTTAGGGGATTACAAGGTAATTAAAGTACATTTATGTCTGTCATATTTGTTTCTATAATTTCTTTCATATTTTCAATGCTAAAGAAGATTGATATTGCTTTTCATGATTACACTTAGTTTTTTAAGTTAATAGAAATAGTTCAATAATGTTCATTTGCTTGCCTATTATCTCAGGACGGGTGTGACTATCATCTATTCATCTCTGAGGATACATGTAAGAGGCGTAAGCTTGTGGGCAAGGGAAATGTTTATAAGCAAAAAAAAGCACCACGGCCGCAAGGTAAGGAAAGGTTGCGCGAGGGTTACAATTAAAATTTCATATGATGACCTTACCCCGCTGCCATTTCCTGAGGAAGAGGCTTCAACTGTGGGAATGTGCCAATCTTTTTTCGTGGAATGGCCTATACATTTCCTGATCCAGTAAAATAGGTATATTCTTATATTTATTTATGAAATACTTCAAACCTTTTTGTATATTTAATTTTATTTCAAATGGTCTTAGGTGGATAAATGTTCAAAAAAGAAAAAAGGTCGTTTGAATTCTATGAATGAGATAAAATCTTCTTCGACCACTCCAAATGAAATGGCATCCTATTCGACATCTAATCCACTGCATGAGTTAGAACTCCGAATAGAGAAAGATTCAAACTTCACTTGCTTCTTGTTTCAATTAACAAGAGATATCATAGGTGTGGATCATCTTATTAGTATGGATCGAATGGATGTCGTTGAATTATTGTCAAGAGAAAACATAGTCACAAACTTTTGCATGCAATTGTTCACCAAGTGAGTTTCCACTGAATTTTATTTGTATTTTTAGATTATTTTTATATATATTATGCATTCCATGTTCCTAGACTGACCAATGATGCTAATGTAAATTCCTTAGAGCTTTACATGATTTGGTTGAAAGAAATGGCCGGAAGGGGATAGGGT
The DNA here is from genome assembly GCA_016801395.1 of Leptodermis oblonga. Lineage (NCBI taxonomy): Eukaryota > Viridiplantae > Streptophyta > Magnoliopsida > Gentianales > Rubiaceae > Leptodermis > Leptodermis oblonga. Next base: position 39,902,663 of record CM028750.1, read on the forward strand.
TTCTCTCAGCTGATCATGTCACGGAATTAGGAAACACATATGCAGATAGGGTACAATACATTGCACGAAACTTGAAGGATCGGAATAAAGAAATTATGATGGAATATTAACTCCAAGTGATGGGTGATGGCAGATTAAGAAACCATCTCCGGAGTTGGGTGACGGCGGATCTTATTATCAACGCCGCCAGAAGGGCTTTGGGGGAAGACAAGAGAAAAAATCGACGGAGAGAGGATGGGCGTCGGCAACGAGAGAACTCTTCGATTTTCTGGAGATGGAAATAGGGGGAAGCCGCGGCTGGCTGGAGATGGAAACAAAGGGAAACCCTTAAAAAATTCAAACAAAATCAAGTTTCTATGGACTTTCTACGGCGGTTTTAATAAATCTGCCGTAGAAAGCCCCTAATTCCATTCCTCTATTGCTATTAATTTCTAGTTTTTCTTTTTTTGTAAATTAACCCCCAAATTTTTTAAATTTAATAATAAATATGTACTTTACTATTTATCAATTTTTATAGTAAAATTCATCATATTTATTAATTATACAGCAGTTAGAAATACAACTGTCTGGAAAGGGACTTTCTACGGCAGTTTTCTAAAACGGCCGTAGAAAGGGGACTTTCTACGGCGGTTAGAAATAAAACCTCCGTAGAAAGTCCCCTTTCTACGGCGCTGTAGAATGTCCCCTTCCTACGGGTTTTCAAAAACCGCCGTAGAAAGGGGACTTTTTACGGCTGTTTTATTTCTAACCGCCGTAGAAAGTCCCATTCTACGGCGGTTTTATATAGAACCGCCGTAGAAAGTCCGTACTTTCTTTTTAATGGCGGTTTTGGTTTTTCAGCCGTTAAAGCACCGCCGTAGAAAGTCCATTTTGTAGTAGTGGCAATAGTAGGGGAGCACCCAGGCAAGGGCGCTCATGAAAAATACAAAGAGCAAGGGGTCGATCCTTTACCTTCATCAATTTAGAGTTAAAAGGTAGAGACTCGGTGATGCAGCAATGGCATGGAAATCCCGAGGTGCAGTTTCTTCTCTCTTTATTTTGAATTGAAAAGGGGATACTAGGCGGTGCAGCAACTGCGTGGAAATTCTGAAACTGCACACTTTGGCAAAACTCAAGTGAGACAAGGTGGGGATAGTGAAACCCGCACTCATCACTCAGAGTTCACCTCATACACATTCCAGCGACACTAGAAGTTATAACTCAATTGAGAGAAAGCGGGGAGGGGTGAATCCCACGCTTAATCAAAACAAGTTATTTAAAAATGGAGACGGTGGGAAGATGATGCTTCGAACCCGTGCAGGCAAGTAAAGTGGAGCTCATGCATGCAAGGGAACAACCCGTGCATGCAGAAGTGAATGCAAGTGAATGAGAGCCAAGGCTGGTGGTGGAGCCTTCCGTGCATGCAGATTGAGAAGGTGCGTGCAAGTGAACAACCCGTGCATGCAGAAGTGAATGCAAGTGAATAAGAGCCAAGGTTGGTGGTGGAGCCTCCAGTGCATGCAGATTGAAAAAGTTAGCCGTGGAGTGGCCCGCGCACTTGTACAAATTTCCACACAAGTGCTCCTTACCATGCTCACCTACAACAAAAGAGAGGAGAGAGCGTTGGGCAAGGTTCAAACACGGGACGCTCGAGTCATGCACGCACGAGTTTGCCACCAGGCTGCGTGAACCCTTCATGTCATTTGAGTCTGCGATAATTACAAAAAGGCGAGCCCGAGGGTGCAAATAGCCCGAACTGGAGCTTTTACTCTTTTTGGTTTGGAGTAAAAATGGGAAGACCCGAGGATGCCGAACCTGCAAGGGAATCCCGAGATTGCACACTTCGACGACACTAAAGTGAGACAAGGTGGGGATTTGTGGAGCCCGCGCCTAATCACCTCGTTGAAAGTTTCCAAAACTCGACAATGAACGAATTCGGACTTCAAATTTCAGGCCAGTCCCGTTCTTCTTCATTTATTCAAACAAGCATATTTATTTTAATTTGCTTTGATAAATAACACATGAGCCTTTATTTATTAATTATTCAATTAAATAAATAAAGCATGTTATTTTATTTTATTTTATTTTGCTTTAAATAAGTGAAGCATGAGCCTTTATTTATTTTATAGTGAAATAATGATTCTAGTGCAGTTATTATAAATGCACAATTAATTGTATCTACGAATTTAAGTATGCATTTGACTTGGTTATTTTGGCATTGCGTATTTTGTTCAAAATATGATATTTTTCAGTTTTACAAATAAATTTGCAAATATAATGTGTTTTGTTGATTCTTAATTTCTTACTAGGAACACAGAAGGGTGTAGTGACCCAACTCCAAAGCATTTGTCATAGTCGCGGATTCGGCATATTCGCGCCAGACGCAGCCAAGAGTGCCCAAACCGGACTCTCATTTGTAGGCGGCTGGATGCCGCGAACGACCCCGAGGTGGTGTTCGAATTGTATACTCAAAACCGGGGTTCCATTAGTGCGAGCCTTACTTCTAATTTCTATGAGCACTGCGGGTATTCTTATTACGGGCTTTAGTAAGCCTTTTTATTACAGGTCTTTTTGGGCCTTCTATACTATGAAGTTTCCAAGTTCTGAATTTTTGACGAGATATGATCCAGAACTTTGGGGGACTAGTTGGTGTGCCTGATTTGCCCTTAGGCCCAAATCGATGCCCGATTCTTAAGTTTACGATTCGGCCCAAGTTGGCCCACCCGCGGAAGACTTTATATTCGGATAAAAGAAGGAGATGGAGGCAATAAACCAGTGGACAATCCCACACCTCGACTTGACGGGCGACATAGAATGACCAGTGGGTAATAACCCACGCCCTCACTTCTATAAATAGGCACCTTCATCACCATTAGAGGGGGGATCTCTTTTTGGCTACTTTTCTCTCTAGTTTTATGTATTTCCTTTATATCCAAATACTGACTTTGGTATCGGAGATTAACTAGAGGACTTCCTCCGCTAGTACAGGTGTCGGAGATGATGAATCAAAGCGGATCCAACTCGAAGACCCTCATCGGCAAACTCGGCTTCATCATCCACTATAAAATATCTTGAGACTAAAGTTGGAGATTTATATACTACTCATTTTACTAATTGTTATTTTGATAAGTCATTTTTCCCAACATCAAGGGGAGAAAAGTACGCAGCCAATTAAGAAAATTACTTTGAGTGAATTATCAATGATCCTCGTATAAAATTATATGAACCTGAAGTTCAAAAAATAATTCATTTACAACTTGCATCTGCCAAATGTGTGATTGACTTGCACATATTGACTACTAATGCTCCAATTAAAATTGATGTCCCTGAAGGACCTTCTACCACTAATAAATAATTAAAGGCAATATCAAAGTACGGTAGAGTAATCGGTTCCAAAATAAAAATCCTCGAGAAAAAATGAGCAAGTGATAAAGATGGCAAATCGAGGTGTTATATATTCCTGAAAAATTTTCAAAATTTAAAAACTCTTTAAAAGTTTTCTCAGCAGGTAAGATAATAAACTTCTGGAAGAAGCTCAGGTACCTGAAAGTTTTTTTTTTTTATAATAATGAGATCTCAATTGTGTCATGTTTGACTACTAATTATATAACCTCTCTATGAACAATCGACGTCGATTTAAAATTGTTTATGCTACAGCAGTTGCCATTATGAATGAAAATGAGGATCATCAATCTGGGCCTGTGAATAAATGTTGACATAAAAATTATTGCCCAAGAAAAATGAAGGAAATGAAAACACGCAATTCTAGTATAATTGAATTCAATGTTTCAAAGAGAAGTCTTTAAGTGAATAATTCACACACCTGAAGCTGTGTAACTTGTGAATCATAAATAAGTATTTGTGAAAAGCGAAATGAAATAATGAATTGACACAATTTATCTCACAAGTTTTTTTTTTCCTGAAGAAAATGTATTGATCATGGGGTGGCATAATCTCACATGGTGGATGCAATAATTACTGTTACTTGCTTTATGTGGCAGCAAGGAAAAATTTTAAAATACATCTTACGAATGTCATGACTGCCTACTAGAATGGCTAATAAAGAAATTTCTGAAAGATTTAGATTGCCCTGAAGGCATGATAAAATTTATCGCGATATTTATTATATTTAATTTTGTAGAGCTCTGTGTATATAATTTATTGAGAGATCCGGATCCCAATTTATATTGATGATTTTATTTAGAACTCTTGAAGAGTATAAAATCATTATTGATTATTTAAGTATAATCTTGAATTCGAACTCTTGAAGATATTCAAAATGTTGTTGGATTGAAGCACAAGTTTGAAATGAAATATTTTGGCTAAACGTCGAAAGCATGTTTGGCTAAGATCAGTAATCCATTAAATTTGGAAATCAAGTGGTTTGTTCTCACATTTTCAGAGAGCTCCACTACTTTGTTTAAAGATGATGTTACATAGATTGTCCAGTTGCAGGAATGATACTTCAAAATTTTATTCACTGTCAACTTCGACATTTTGAAAATTGGAGATACAAGATCGAAAGGCGACAATTTAACGATGTCAAATGATGTGCTCAAGAGGGGGAGTTATACATTGTACTCTTTTTTCTTATCTAAGTTTTTTTCCCACTGGGTTTTACTGGTAAGGTTTTTTGACGAGGTAGTGTTGTACTAAGAAAAATGTACTCTTTTTCCTTCCTAGGTTTTTTCCCATTAGGTTTCCCTAGTAAGGTTTTAACAAGACATTTATCTAAATGATGGACATCCAAGGGGGAATATTTTGAATATATGATGGATGCCCATCCATATTCTCACCATGCATTACATCTTCCCAATAATCTCTCACTTTATTACCACTACCTTTATGTATCATTTACTACATGAACTCTTGTAATTTATAGAATCTAAGCCTATAAATAGAGGTTTAGATGATGAAATGAGAGAGTGAAAAGAATGAAATGTTGTCTTTATTTATTGTCTACTTCTATTATTATTTGTTCTCTAGTTCTTTACATTTCTAGCAATTTTAGAATATTGTATATCTAATTGTTGGAGATATAATATTACTACTATCGTAGTAGTATTTTTATAACATTTATGATTATTTTTCTTATTTATAATGTTTACCAAACTAAAAAGGATAATAAATATTACTCCCTCCATCCCATTCAAAGAGTCCACTTTGTATTACTATTTTTAGTAATACAAAGTAGACTCTTTGAATGGGACGGAGGAAGTATGTTATTATTCAATTAAGAGAAGTAACTATATTATTTTATTATAAGATTAATAGATTTTCTGGTCAAGCGTTTAGCATTAATTTGAGAGGGAATCTCCTACCTAATGGTAGTAGTCCTACGTACATGCAATATATTATATGTTAAATTCAATAGACGTGTTTTCTCAATACTTGTGTTTCAATATAAACGCGATAAATCAGATATTAAGATCGATACATCAAACGTTAAACTCAATATACAATAAATGAAAAACAAAAATCAATATACAATACTTTAGCAGTTAAACTCATAATTATTGGGATACAACAAAGGTTAAACTTAATACATGATACATCTGACGCTAAAAATCAATACACGATAATTTAGCAGTTAAACTTATAATTACCGCCAAACACCAAAGGTTAAACTCAATATGCAATACATAGCAGTTCAATTCCTCCACAATATAGTCAGCAACTAGATTTGATATACCTGTGATTAAACTCAATATGCGATACAGTAGATGTACGTTAAACTCAATATACATGTCTTCATAACATAACTGTGATACTTCAAGCTAAACTCAATATGAGCGTCAGACACGTTGGATCTAAGTTTTTTCGTTAATTTGAAGTGGAATAGAAAGGGAAAATCCAGTGCTCTAACGTTAGGAAGGAAAACTATTAAAATACAATTACAAATCAATATAATTAATAGCACAATATTCATTATTTATATGATCACTTATATATGCGCGTAACAATTTCGTTTTAAAAGAGAAATAGTATTATTAGTATTATATTATGTATGTGGAAATACATGTCAATCATTTGGGGTTACACACAAATTGATATATGCCCATTATTGGTACAAATAGTAAGTCGAAATAATAAATGCTGACTGCCCCACCATATATATATGGTGTAGTAATTGCTGGTTGGACATTTTATAGTTGATTGTGATTCTTCACTAACTTGTTCCTCATCACCTCCACATATTTGAAGCTGCAAAAAATGAAGCAAATCCAATTGTAAATATGCAAGTTTGAAATGCTCTAGATGGAGAAAAATTATTCCATATAATCATTGCATTCATTTTTTCAGTGCAACAGATTAATCAAAATTAGATTACAAAAATATAACTTTTTCTTTTTTTTTTATTATTTTGACAAAAAATTTACGTTTATACCCTTAAATAATATAAGTTATGTAGCGTCCATTTACGTAACCGACTCATGGAATAATTTCTTATAGATCATATTACTTTATTAAAAATATGGATACAACAACGAACTAGATAATTACTCAATTTAAGTGAGAAATGGAATAGTCCTATTTTTAATACTAAAAATTTGTTGGAAATATATTTTTCTTTTTCTATTGAATAAAAAAGTTTTACATCTTTTCTAGATTAAAAGTCTAATATGTATAAATTAACTAATTTTTCTAGTTCTCAAGATGTGCTCCAATATCCCAAAGTCAAATATAAGACTTTGCTCCAAATAATGACCAAACAATTGCTCGATGATGTTCTAACTATGATATTCAATCATTGATATATATCCAATAGCATTTGAGCTTTAATTCCATCATTAGCATATAACAATTACACTATTATTATTTTCTTTCTCTATTTATTAGATCTCTAAATATAAAATTTTCGATCACCTCATTATTGATTATTTTTTATGTACCATTAGAAAAACTCAAATATATAACAACACAACTTTAAATGCCTTAGCAACACTTTTGTATTAGGACTAACGAGTATTATTCTATCACATTTGAATTTAGATACGTAATAATATTTATAACTACAAATTTATAGTTTGATGTCGCATTGTTTAAACGAAAAATAATCAAGAAAAGGTTTATTCCAAAAAATAATATAATAATAATAACAAAAAAACGTAGATGACAAAAGTAGAATATTATATACCTGATCTGGAGATTCTCCAATCTTCATCATAGCTCAAAGCCCAGAAAAAGTAACCGCGAATCCCCAAACTCTGAGCAAATCCGATCCTCGCCGCCGTCGATCTGGTATCATCATACCCAATCCAAGCAGTTCCGGCCACCGAATAAGTCGACATGGTAGCCAAATCGAACCCAATCTTCGAATTATTCTTCCTGTTAAATTCCTCCACTTCGTAGTAAAGCATAACTCCCCTTTCCCCACTTGCTCCGTTAGGACCAACCCCGACGGCCGGCGCACCGACGCCGCTGACATGCGCGTCCTTCAAAGTCCAAGTCCGGCCGTAAAGCGGCAACCCCATCACCAATTTGTTCCGCAAGATCCCTTGTTTAATCCACGACCAGAGACCGTAGCTCGTGCTGATGTTGCTCTTCGGGTCGGTTAACGCCGATTGGGAAGCCGTCACCGTCGTATCCCACGACCCGTGATAATCGTAACACATTGCGTTAACCCAGTCTAGATTCTTGTTAATTGAGGCAACCGGGTAGGTTCGAACCGTGTCGGATAAGAAAAAACGGGCGGAGAAGTACACCGCCGCGGTGAGCAACAGCTGAGTGCGATTGCGGCGCGTTTGCTTACTTTCGCGGACAATTTCGACCCGCCACTCGTCGAACAGGGTACCCAAATCAGTCATTTCCTTCGGGTTTTGCGGGAATTCCCAATCGAGATCCACCCCGTCAAACCCGTATTTCCTAGCAACTTCGATGCTGGACAAGATGAAGCTCCGGCGAGACGACTGCGACGACGCCATCTGCGAAAACACAGACGGGCCAGCGCCTTCCCCGCTAACGGAAAACAGAGCTTTGAGCGGCGGTTTTTTGGAGTGAAGAGCTGATGTGAAGGTCGTAAGAAGTTGACCGGTGGAATCATCAACGTCGAACTTGAAAGTTGTGGCATTAGGAACAAGAGACGCGTAGTAAATGTGGGTGAACAAGGTTGAATCTATGGTGGACGGAGGCAATCTGGAATTCACCCACGAGGGCCAATAAGCTCCCTTCATTGCCTTAGAAGAGGGAGGACGGAAAGCGGAAACAGAGGAAAAGCAGAGCAAAAACAGAGCAGTAGCGACAAGAATCGCAGTAGCTTTCTTCATGGCTGATTTGTTTTTAATCTTATTCTCTGTAAATTTGGCCTCTGTTTTTGGCTTCTTACGTTTGAATTGTGACACCAGCGGCGGAATTATATATAGATTTGGAGACACTGAGGATTGGGTCAGAAAACTCTGTGCATGAATTTTTAGACTTTATTGCTTCAGTTGAGGTTGAAAAGAAGGAAAGTGGGAAATGGAGAAATGATATTGTGTTAGAACTATACTTTAGTATGGCCATTGCTCAAGAATAACATGCACAAATCTTCGAGAAATGAGTGGCTTGGTCAACTCACAATAACTGTGGCCGGCCTTGGTGACTTTTTATTCAAAAAAGTTTAAGATGCGATGATTAGTGGAAGTGACATCAAAGTTGCAACACTAGAATTGGATTGATTATTCAGGTTTCCACAACAAATTTATTTGTGTTTTGATACTTCTGTCCAAATAAGTGTAACTTTTACTGGAATCCATTCCGTTAGGGGAAGAAGACAGAATGTCTTTTTATATTTAGGATTTGAAAAAATTAATCAGTGTAATATATGCAAATAATGTAACACGTCAATTAAAAAAATGTTATGACCTCCTAATTCTCTATAAAGATTCACAAGTTAATTGTAACTTTATCTATACTAATTGTTTCAGATTGTATTATCTTGATATAATCACTACACTAAATAATCTATCCAGTGTTTAACCTTTGTTTAGTGTAGATTTGTGTGATGTCTCACTTATCACATTTGTTATTATTGAAAAAAGAAAAAGGAAAGAAAAGGCTATTCATCATGGTCGTTATTATGTTTTAAAAGATGATTTTGAAAAATAGTTTTTTAATGTAAATAGTGTATTAAAATATAAAAATATTTAGTTAAATAAGAAAAAATGTATATTGATATACAATATCATGACATATTGATATAAAATACAAAATTGATATACAATATCATGAAAAATGTATATCAATATCATTAAATATTGATATAAAATACAAAATTTTAGAAACGTGTTTTTTAAAACATGCCAAGCAACATCCTTAGTTTACATCGACCCATTTTGAAAGAATTTGTATTATATTTACTGCAACCAACTGAGCAAGTGCAAAGAATGTGTCCCTAGAAAAAAAGAAAAAGAAAAAAGGAAATGTAAAGAATGTGAACAACAATTGAAAATTTTCCAAGGAGTAATCGTTCGATTCAAATCTTGATTTGAATTATAATTTTAAAATATTAAAATTGTGTTGGAAATATAAAAATGTGTATTAAAAATATAGAAAAATATATTCAAAATATAAAAAAGTTTTATTAGAAATGATGAGAAATTATTATAAAATGCAATATGAGATTCACATCTTGGTTTGAACCCAACAACTTTTTGAACACGGCGAATTTCAGTAATTTTGACTCTATCTTTCTAATTTTTAAAATGCATAATTTGTCGGTCGCACTGTTACTTTCATTATAAAATGACACTTTTGCCATTAAAAACACTAGTGATGTCAATAAAATAAGAGTAAAAATGTCATTTCATAATTTAGTATCGATGAAGTGGACAAACTTAAAGCCTGTTTGATAAAAATTAATGCATATATCTGAATGCTTAATGCTGAAACCATAATGCCGAATTGATTAAGCACTTAATACCTTTATGCTGGAATATATTTTCTGAACATCTTAATCAGAATGCTTAACCGCTCAATCTTGTTTGATAAATATGCTGATCTTAATGCTGAAATCTTAAAAATATACTATTTTACCCTTATGTTGAATTTTTTGTATTTATATACGCGTAATATCAAATTTTATAATAAAAACATAAATTATGATTGATGAAAAATGTAAGAAAACAAAATAAGATAAAACACAAAATTGAATGATTAAAATACAAATAATAATTTCTTACAAATTATTAAAATTCCTAAATGAAAAATAAATCCACTATTGCGGTCTAAAGTAAATTAAAAATTTATAATAAAACTCATATATAATTAATAAAATTATATAAGTAATATAAAACATGTCGTAGGAATGAGATTTATAAAAACATGTAAATGATATACCTTATTAAACAAATTTTTAATGCCAAAATACAATAATAAAAAATATATCAGATTTTTATCTGACAATATTATGATGAAAAAGTTTAAAATACGAGGTATGCTAATGAAAAATAAATATAATAATAATTTATTCAAAAATAATATTTATAGTTAAATCAATATGAATAAAATAAAAAGGGTAGTTTCGAAAATTAAATATGAATTATTAAAGAATATTTACGCGGATTATTAAGAAAAAGCAATAAGCTGACTTTTTTCGCTTAAAATTTTTTAAAAGAAATAAGCAGTGTTTAAACGATTAAGAGTTTTGAATTTCTGTTATTAAACACACTAAAAGTCAATATCTCTTAATCCAATAATTTTAAGCATTAAGTGGTGTTATCAAACATGCCCTTAGTATTGTGGATCTAATTTTGAATGTGCCACTTATAATATTATGATAAAACCTCCAAAATTGAATCTTCACTTGTAAAGGAAAAATATCTCAACGATTGTAAGGGGAGAAGAAATCCTCCCTTATGTTACGAGAAAATACATTTTCAATTATTACTCTGTTTTGTAACCTTGAATGTGTTCTTGGCGCTCGGGAAAGGGAATGGGAAGGGGGTATCTCATATCCTAGAATCGATAATTTTCTCGTTAAATGAATCTTGGATTGCCTTTTAAAGGATACAATAGTTGAAATTATCATATCCTTATATGTACCAAACATAGGAATTTTAAATATAGGAATCAGATGTCCATTTCCTCCATTCTCATTCTCGTGCACCAAGCGCACCCTAAGGTCATGGATTCGAACTTTTAGGGGATGCAAGGTTATGCAATTGCTCAATATGTCTCTACACATCCTTTGACACCTCAACATCAAGCTTTTGTGAATCAAATGGAGAGCATAAAAATACAAACCACAGTTGAGGAAGCTTTAAAGGAAACAAATTGGGCAGAAGCAATGCAAGCTGAAATGGATGTTCTACAAAAGAGCTCTACATGGAATGTTGTTCCTCTTCCATAGGAAAAAAAATCCAGTGGGGAGCAAGCGGATATTTACTGTCAAGAATAAGCCAAATGGAACAATAGATCGATACAAGGCGAGGTTAGTAGCAAAAGGAAATACTCAATCATATATGGTTGATTATCAAGAAACTTTTGCTCCTATTGCAAAGATGAACAATGTTTGAGTCCTATTATCGTTGGCAACAAATTTTGATCGGCCATCGAAGTAGTTTGATGTGAAAAATGCTTTCTTGAATGGAGATTTAGCTGAAGAAGTTTACATGCAGATTCCACCTGGGTTCGAAAATGCACAATCTACTGGGAAAGTATGCAGATTGAAAAAGGCATTATATGGTCTAAAGCAATCTCCGAGGGCATGGTTGGACAATTGAAACCATACTTTATTTATAAAATGAAAGAAAGGCAAGGTCACGTTGCTCATTATCTATGTAGATGACATGATTGTAACTGGGCATGACAAGGAGGAAATGAAGGGACTACAAGAGTACTTGTCTTCTGAATTTCAAATGAAGGATCTAGGAGGGCTGAAATATTTTTTGGGAATTGAGGTATCAAGGTCCAAAGAAGGTATTTTTTTATCACAAAGGAAGTACGTTTTGGATATGTTATCTGAAACTGGTATGCTGGAGTGTAAACCAATGGAGATTGACTCCAATTGTTCAGAATCATGGCCTTGCAATTTATACTGTTCAAATTGCAACGAACAGGGAGGGATACCAAACCTGGTAGGGAGATTGATTTATTTATCTCATACTCGTCTTGATATTGCTTATGCGGTTGGTGTGGTAAGTCAATTTATGCATGCCCCAAGTGAAGACTTCATGGCTGCTATAATGAGAATTTTGAGTTATTTGAAGGGTGCACCGGGAAGAGGATTAATGTTCAAGAAGTTCGGCATATGGAAGTGAAGGGATATGCTGATGCAGATTGGGTAGGAAACATTACTGAACCAAGGTCTACCTTAGGGCATTTCATGTTTGTTGCTGGAAATCTGGTTACATGGCGAAGCAAGAAACAAAAGGTAGCAGCGAGATCTTCAGCAGAGGCAGAATATAGGAGCATGGTTCTTGGGGCCTGTGAACTATTATGGCTCAAGATATTGCTTACAGAGATAGGTTTCGAACCTAAAGAACCTATGTTGCTGTATTGTGACAATAAGGCAGCTCGAGAAATGGCTAACAATCCGGTGCAACATGACAGAACAAAACACATTGAAGTGTATCGACACTTTATCAAGGAGAAGTCGGATATGAAATTGATAGATCTTCCATTTGTAAGATCAAGTGAGCAGCTAGCAAATGTACTCACGCATGGAGTTTCAACAGAGGTGTTTTGTAAATCTCTAAACAAGTTGGGCCTAGAAGACATCTTTGCGCCAACTTGAGGGGAAGTGTTAGAATGATTGGAGGAATCTGTGATTAGCAGTAATCAAGGAGATACGTATAGAAAGGAATCAATTAGGTGATATGAATCAATTATTTGATAGTTTTGATTTTTTTTCCTTATTAAAGTATTTCCTTATGAGTCATGTAAATCAGCCTGTATAAAGGCTTCCTCGATTGGAGAATAAAGCACAGAAAACTAATTAATCTCTTTATACTTGTGTTTAAATAGAGAAGAGGGTCTTGAGTTGGGGGTTCTTTGCATGGAGAGTGGAGGTGAAGTTGAGGAGGAAGATGGCTGAGGGATTGTCGATTTCGAAGACGAAAGTTGCTTTGTTTGGCAAGAGAAATGCGTAGTAAATGTGAGTGAACAACTTTGCTTCAATGGAGAATGGAGGAAGAGTTGAGCTCCTGTCTGAAGGAAAATAGGCTCCCTTTATGGCATTCGATGAGTATGAATTATCACTGGCACAAGTACTACTGGGAGAGAAGCTCAAGAACAAAAATAAACAAGTGCACAAAATGGTAGACATGATTGATTCCTTTTGATTAAGTTGTTGCTTCTTCCATGAATTCTTTGTTGAGTTATATATACATATACTATCCACAGGGTTAGTTGGTTCCTAGATCAATTTTCTTTTCTTTCTTTTTTTATGGTAAACTGCATTCACCCCCTTAAAGATTTCGTAAATCTATCATTACCTCCTGAAATTTGAAAATTTATCGTTACCCCTTAACTCAAATTTATCAACAAATTGTGGGTACCCGTTTGTTTGGCGTGAAATTTTCAAAGATGGCCGAGAACAAGAATTAACAACAATGGAGATATTGTGCAATATATATATATATATATATTGAGACCACACTTCTTGTCAGAGATAAGAGTTAGCGAAGCCAAGGTGAGCTCCCCAGGTTGTCCCCTAAAGCCAGCAGTATCAGTCAAACCTTTATCACATTATCCTCTCCATGCAATCCTCCTCCCATTAATATTGTATCCCTAAAATTATTCATGTAATTAATTTGTTCTTATTATATGTGTAAAGGTTAGCTACAAATAGGAGATTACACTCAATGTAAAGGAACGCCATTACTTATACACAATTGAATATATTTCTATATGGTAGCAGAGTCTCCTCGATCCTAAACTGCTCCTAACATACCACTCTTTTTTTTTTTTTCCCATCATCACTACTATGGACGCTGATCGTCAGATCGTTGACATCCCCAACCAAACCAATTCCACCCAACTGCCCAATGTCTCCTCCTCAACCGAATCCCTTCACCTCATAAACCTCTCCCACACCAACCTCATAAACTCACATCCACCAACTACATCGCATGGAAACTTTAAGTTGAAGCCATCCTCATTGGCTATGACCTTTACAAGTACATTGATGGCTCGCATCCTTACCCACCAGCCATTGTCTGTACAATTAATAGTGAAACACCCAACCCGGCCTACCTGCCATGGACCCAACAAGACAAACTGCTGTTTGGCGCCCTTGTTGGTTCCATCTCGTCCAACCTCATTTCTCTCATCCATAATTCCACCTCATCCCAGTCGCATGGCAGACACTTGCCAACACATATGTTCGCCCAATCTCAATCATATCAAGCAGATCAAAGACCAAATCAAGCGCGAGAAGAAAGACTCCCAGTCGATCTCGGATCTCATGCACTTCATCAAAGGCAAATCCGATGAACTTGCGGCCCTCGGCAAACCGCTAGACCATGAGGACCTCATCGAATCAATCTTGGCGGGCCTCAATGAGGACTATTGCCACATCGCTAACATCGTCAATAGACGGGACACCTCGATCTCGTTCGACGAACTCCATGAGAAACTCATCAACAACGAACTAGCTCTGAGGCAATCTTCAGTTCCCTCATTCACACAGCCTGCCACAGCCAACGCAGCGGTGACTCACCACATTGGTCCTCCTCATCCTCACCTCGGCCCAACCAACCCTGGCAGTTCTCACCCCAGCCCTCCAGCCTCGGACCTCAACACTAAACCCCGTCCCATTCTCCGTATCCTGAACCTCGGCCCTCCAAGTATCTGGGCAAGTGCCAAGGCTGTAAACAACTGGGTCACTCTGTTGCCCACTATCCCCTCTTCAGTCTAGTCCTGGTCACCAACCTAGAGGGAACCGACCCCTCACCCCCTGGACACCAGAGGCCACCACAGGCCTATGCCACTCAGACATCAGCAGCCACGACTCCCACCTGGCTTCTTGACAGTGACGCATCCCACCATGTCACGTCGGACCTCGACAAACTCTCTCTTCACTCCTCGTATGATGGGTTTGACGACGTTGTGATCGGTGATGGTACTGGACTCCACATCTCCAAAATTGGCTCATCTTCCCTTCCTACCTCCTCTCACACTTTTCACATACATGATGTTCTCTTTGTTCCTAACATGAAAAGAAATCTAATCTCCATATCTCAATTATGCAAAACCAACAATACTTCCATTGAATTCTTACCATCTTCTTTTCGAGTGAAGGATCTACTAACAGGAACCCAACTGCTGGAAGGACAAACTAAAGATGGTGTGTATGAATGGCTGACCTGCACTTCGGCCTTGCCCCACTCCAAATCCAAGTCTCTGATCTCGTCCCAGCCTCCTTCTACCTACACCAGCAGCAAATCTCTGGTGAGTACATGGCATCACAGCCTTGGTCATACATCCGAGTCAACTCAGAGACACATCACTTTTAAATTTGGTTTAGATGTAGATAGGACTCATTCTAACACCTCTTACTGTCATGACTGTCTGAGCAATAAAAGTCATAAATTACCATTTTCTGTCTCATCACTTGTGTCTACATCTCCTCTCCAACTTATTTATTCCGATGTCTAGACCCTCCCCCCCCCCCACTACGTCTGTCGATGGCTACAAATACTATGCCATCTTTGTGGATCACTTCACCCACTACATTTGGCTGTACCCCTTCAAACTCAAATCTGACGTCGCTACCATATTCCCTGGCTACAAGGCCCTTGTCGAAAATTTCTTCTCTCGGAAAATCATCAGTCTATATTCATACAATAGGGAGGAATACATGGGCCTCGCTAAGACCACTGGTCTTGCCCACTACTTATCCACAAATGGCATCTTGCACCTCACCACCCCACTACACACCCCGAAACACAATGGGTTCTCCGAAAGGAGTCACATTGTTGAAACTGGTTTCTCGCTTCTCTCCAAAGCCTCCCCCCTCCCCCCCCTCCCCCTCACAATTATGGTCCTATGCCTTTGCCAGTACCTTATCAATCGTCTTCCAACACCAACCCTTAACATGACATCTCCCTACCACAAAACTATTCGGTTCACCACCCAATTACCACAAACTTCGAGCCTTTAGTTGTCTATGCTACCCTTGGCTTTGCACTTACTTCTCTCACAAACTCGTATCTCGCTCCAAATTTGTGTATTTCTGGGCTACTCCCTCACTCAACATGCTTACTTGTGCTTTGACCCCAGCACCCAGCGAATTTTCTCCTCTCATCATGTTCGTTTTGTTGAGTCTGAGTTTCCCATGTCCAACCTCCATTGGCACCTTTCCCGTCTTATAGACTCCACTACTGCTGCCTGGCTCCCATCCCTTGCCCACCTACTAACGTCATACACATCATTTGTAGGTCGTTCCAGTGGCTCCTTGCCAGTCGATTCTACCACACCGAATGTCCGACCTTTACCAACTTTGGCTCCTACCTCAGTCTTGGTCTCTCCTCCGGCCTTGACATCATCCCCGGTCTTGACCTTTTCCCCAGCCTTGACCTCGTCCCCGGCCTCTCCCTCGGCATCGTCCCATCCCTCAACCCCCCCCCCCCCCCCCCAAATCACCACCCCCTCGCCCATTGCACTACCACCTTCCCCAGCCCGCACCCTACGGTAACTACTCGCTCACAAAATAACATTCACAAACCAAACCGTAAACTGACCCTCTCGGCCCAACTTGTCCCTAACTTTGAGCCAACCTATGTGACCCAAGCTCTCAAAGATATCCATTAGCGTAAAGCTATGTCCGAGGAGTTTGATGCCTTAGTTCATAATGGGACTTAGGAGCTGGTTCCTCCCTCAACTGAGCAAAATCTTGTGAGGGTGCAAATGGATTTTTAGTATCAAAAGGTTATATGATGGTTCTGTTGACAGGTACAAGGCTCGCTTGGTAGCCAAAGGCTTCCATCAAACTAACCACCATTCGCCTAGTTCTCTCACTTGCCATCAGCTGGGGATGGGACCTCCGCTAGCTTGATGTCAACAATGCCTTTCTCCAAGGCACCCTTACGGATGCCGTCTACATGGCTCAGCCCTAAGGATTTGTTGATGCTGACAACCCTCACCATGTCTGTAGGTTGCGAAAGGCGATATACAGGCTCAAGCAAGCTCCTCGGGCATGGTACAATGAACTTCGCCACTACATCCCGCTTCAGGAACTCTGTTGCCGACACCTCATTGTTCATCTATAAGGACAATAACACCACACTCCTACTCCTTGTCTATGAGGACGACATCATCATTACAGGTAACAATACAACCAAAGTTCAGTCCTTCATCTCTACTCTTGCCCGTCGCTTCTTTCTTAAAGACCTCGGCCCCATCCACTACTTCCTTGGGATTAAAGTCACTACCCAACCCCGTGGGCTGCTCCTCTCCTAGTGTCGCTATATCTCTGACCTCTTGGCTCGAACAAAGATGACTAATGCTCGTCCGGTTGCCACTCCCCTTGCCACATCACCCACTCTCACACTCCACACTAGTCCGGCTCTCTCCGACCCCACTGAGTTTCGAGCTATGGTTGGCTCTCCAATATCTGACACTCACCCAACCAGACATTGCACATATGGTTAACAAGTTGTCCCAATACAGTCATCGTCTCACCACTGACCATTGGAATGCGGCCAACCGACTTCTTCGCAATCTCTGTGGCACTCTTGATCATGGCATCCTTCTCCACCACTAGTCGCCTCTTGCCCTCCACGCATACTCTGATGCTGACTGGGCGAGCGACAAAGATGAAATCACCTCCACAAGAGCTTACATTGTGTACCTCGGCCACAACCCTATATCATGGAGCTTGAAGAAACAACACACTGTCGCTCGCTCTTCCACCGAAGTTGAGTATCAATCTGTCGCCTCGACGGCAACCGAGGTCAGCTGGATCACCTCCCTCCTTGGTGAACTGGGAGTCTCACTCCCCCAACAACCGGTTATCTACTGTGACAATGTGGGGGCAACACACCTCTGCCCCAACCCCATCTTCCATTCGCGCATGAAGCATGTGGACCTTGACTTTCACTTTATACGTGAACAAGTTCAAAATGACACTCTACGGGTCACACATTTCTCCTCGGTAGACCAACTAGCTGATGCCCTCACCAAACCACTACCTCGGTCCAGATTTCAAGACCTGCTGATCAAGATTGGTCTCTCCTTACGGACGTCCAACTTGCGGGGGCATGTTAGAGATAAGAGTTAGTGAAGCCGAGGTGAGCTCCCTAGGTCGTCCCCTGAAGCCAGCCGTATCAATCAAACCCTTATCTCATTATCCTCTCCATGCAATTCTCCTCCCATTAATGTTGTATCCTTGGAATTATTTCTGTAATTAATTTGTTCTTATCATATGTGTAAAGGTTAGCTATAAATAGGAGATTAAACTCAATGTAAAGGAATGAAATTCCTTATACGCAATTGAATATATTTCTATACTTGTAGCTTTAATCATGCAAGTCTAACATATTAATACAACACTTCATATCAGACATGAAAGAGAAAAGAAAAAAATTGAGGCACCTGGACCTCACAATGATGAAAAATTTGGAGAGAAATTCGAATTTAAAATCCCTGAATTATTGGTGGAGATAAACCTAAAATGTATACTGAATTGTGAATTCTTTTTAAATAATTACTACGACTAAAAGCTGATTTTTTATTGTTTTACTAACATATCTGAATTTAATTTTTCAATAGCCTAGATATTCTCCTCGCAAAACCTTGCGTAAGGTGTTGTATGTGCGTGTCGTTTATTATGGACATGCATGGCACGTGCGGGTTATCCCATGAGGTCCTCGGTTTGTTTTGCTCCTTTCTCTCTGTCTATTTTTTCACAATAAAGAATTGGTCTCATGATGTGCTTTTTTTTTTATTTTTTTATTTCTCACTAACAAACAAACGCCACCTCTTTCTCTCTGTCTCACTATTTATGAGACGTGTCTCAATAGAAACGGAAAAAGAGTTTCCGTTTTTCACTGTGATCATTCATAATCACTTGTACAAAACCAGGATCTGGAGTTTTCTTCTAAAACTATCCAGCAACAGCCTCTTTTATTGAGTTCGTGAGCCCCTTCAATTGAGAATCTCACTGGCGTTTTTCTGACAGGGATTTAACGCTTAGGAGGATTTTTTTTTTTCCTTTTGAAGCCTTTCTTTTTTCTTTTAATTGTGGGCCGTGGGGGAACTGTTTCTTGGAGTTTGTGGGTTTCGCTCTTTTCTGCCAATTAATTTTGTAGAACCCTTTTTTTTCTCTTTTCGGTCGTTCATAACGTTTTTCCCCGGTGAAATGCAGTGGGAAATCCAGAATGTCGAACCATTCATTTGGCAATCTGCGTTTGGCTGGTTTACCAAGCCCAGAAATTCAGCGATCAGAAGGCAACTTAGGTGTGATTATAACTCTCTTTTCCATCCTCAAAAATTCTCCTTTCTCCATCACATTCCGAGCACACTTCCTTTTGCACATTCCTTGCACGAGCAGGCAATAGAATTTGCACTTTCTTTAGTTATGTAAAGAGATTGATTTTTGACTTGTAAAATATGACCCTTGGGCAGAGAAAGGGATCAAGATACAGAACCAAAAAAAAAAAAAGATGAAAAGACTGAAGTTTTTCGGACACTAGACTCATTTACAATTCTTTTTTAATTTGAAACCAAAAAAATCCAAGTATTTGTAAGTAGTTCAATCTGCTAACGAATGAACTAAATTTTGTAGGTAGTGCAATTTAGTTCATTCTCAAATAAAACCAGATCAGTTAAAATTCAAAATTTCTGAGTCAGAACTGAATGAAAATTCCAAATGTATACCAGACTAAGATCAGCTTCAATTTTCGATTTCTTGCCTTCCGTCATTTTTTCCAAATCTCCTCTCCTTCTTTTCTCTTCTTTTGGTAACCTAAAATTAATGAGAACAGGAGCAATCAGATTAGCTAGTGTCACTGGGAATGGAAAAGAAGCAAATTTTGTTTAGGAAAAAAAATAAAATGAATGTCTCGACACTTGCACATCATATGCACATGTTTTGCGCCTCTTTTTCCCCGCCAGGCATTGATTCATTAGCTAAGTCATCTTCATCTCCTCCCTTTTGCACCCTTTTGAACTTAGAAATCACCAATAGTAAGGTAATCATCCACGGTTTGTTTCGCTGGTTAAGAATACTCGATTACAGCAAGTTGTTCCTAAGCACTCACAAAGCCATTCTAATGCCTTGTAGTAATCTAGGCACTCGTAGGGCTATTCTGATGTCTTGCAGCTCACAGCACTTGTTGCCAACTTCTTCCCTGGAGTCCTTTGATGACGTGTCCTATTAAGGCAATAATGCAGCTGTCATCTACAGCTGTCATGTGTAGTTGTAAACAGCTGTAAATTACACCTGTCATTTATATTTATAATTAGAGGGTTAATGGATAAGTTAGAAGTTCTGGAGGGAAATTCAGTTAAGCTGAATTCCTCACACATTTTTTTAATTTCTTCATAGGTACAGCTGGCATAGCCTTGCTTTGTGTATAAATATAGCAGTAGGAGACTTTGTAAAGTTGCGTGATTCATTTTTCTCATCAAATATCAGAAAATTCTTCTCTCAATTCTCTGTCTTCTTCTAGATATTTCTTAGTTTTGAGCTGAGTTCTTACTGAGAGCTAAGGAGCTGAGCATTTCAGCTGTAATTCCTAATTTGAATTCTCAGTTTTCCATATGGTATCAGAGCGGTTTATCTTTGGATTTGATCCAAGTTGCAGAGAAAATTGAAGAAGAAAGTTTCTAATTGAGTGAATCATATATTTTCATGGAGGATGATCAAAGTGGATTTGGAGAAGGATCTACAGCAATCTTCAAGCTGATCACCAATTGAGAGATGAACAGCGAACCCTGGAGGCAATGATGCTTCATGAATGGGATCATCTAGGTCTGATTGGTGCTGAATCACTATTGAACCTCAAAAAGGTGGAAACTCTTATGGATTTCTCTAAAGCTCAAAATGGCTCTAACCTAGAATCTGTTATCACTAGTGTACTGCAAATAGAGCTCAGCCAAATTTTGCAGAGTCAAGGAGCTTCAGGATCAAAGGATGCTGCATCCTCAAGCAGTCTCATCAATTTTGCACACATTGGTGAAGTTGCTGGTACAAGTTCTCATCTTTTCTTACCTTTTTTTGAATATATTACCAAGGATTCCTGGATTATAGATACAGGTGCTACAAGTCATATATGCATGAACTTGTCCCTTTTTCATTCCATTGAGAATACAAGAAGTTATACTCATGTTCATCTTCCTGGTGGTACTGTTAAGACAGTGTCACAATCTAGCTAGGTAGAACTCACTAACAATATAATCCTTAGGAATTGTCTATATATTCCTTCCTTTAAGTTCAACCTGTTGTCTATCAAAAATGTGCACAACTAGCCGATATTTACTTTACCTTTCATTCCAACTTTTGCCTAATACAAGACCAACAATCTAGGAAGATACTTGGGGTTGGCAAGGCAGTTAGAGGCCTTTACATCATTGATAAATCATCCTTTCAATCAGAGACCATCATTTCATATAGATCATCTCTGGTAGCAAACCTTCAAGCTCTGCAGCCAGCTGCTGAAGTTTCTGCTCAGAAAGCTTCTTTGTGGCATTCTAGATCAGATCACCCATCATTTGATGTAATAAGACAACTTTAATTAGCTGATTCTGCTATCATTTCAAGAATTTCTCCCTGTAGCATTTGTCCACTCTCAAAGCAACAAAGATTAGCTTTCCCTGTCAGCAAAACTAGCACTACTTGCTGTTTTGATCTTGTCCATATAGTTGTTTGGGCTCCATATTCAAAACCTTCTTTGAATGGATGCTCCTATTTCCTTACTCTTGTAGATGATTATAGTCGAACCACTTGGATAATTTTTCTGAGAAATAAAAGTTTGGTTCATACTGTTCTTGAAACATTTCTTCTAATGATTAGAACTCAATTTAGTAAGCCTGTTAAAGTCATTTGAACAGACAATGGTACAGAGTTCAATAATGTTCATCGTCAATCTTTATTCTTAAGATTGGGAATCATTCACCAAAAATCATGTTCTTACACACCTCTGCAAAATGGTGTTGTTGAAAGAAACACAAACACCTCCTACAGATTGCCAGATCACTCATGTTCCAATCCTCTCTTCCCAAAAAGTTTTGGGCATAATCCATACGCACAGCAACCTATCTCATTAATAGGCTTCCTTTCGCACTTCTGAAATGGATGTCTCCTTTTGAGATATTGCATAACACTGCTCCTACCTATGGTTATCTAAGAAACTGTGGTTGTCTGTGTTTTGCCTCTAACAACATTCCTCACAAGGATAAGCTTTCTCCTCGATCCATCAAATCCATTTTCTTGGGTTATCCTCCTATCCAGAACGGTCACAAGTTATATAGCCTTGAAGAACACAAAATATTTGTGTCCAGAGATGTTAGCTTTGATGAATTCACAATTCCTTATGCTTCATCTTCATCTTCCACAAAAACATTACTGGATACTCCTACTACAGGTTCTCAGCCTATTTTTAATCCTTTGCCACAAGGATACTATTCTGATCCAAAACCTCAATCTCTTATAGTAACTTACTCCCCTTAGCCTTCTGCATCTTTTAACACTCTAAGGACAGTTCATCTTACTCCAAAACCTGATTCCTTTGGAGTATCTTCCTCCATCTCTGTCTCTCCTATACCAATCAGACAGAGTTCTAGGGGTCAAGAAAGCACCTCATTGGATGCAGGACTTTGTTATTCCTCCTATTCATAGCAGAAACACAACTCTTACCTCACAAATATCTAATCTCCCTTGTGCAGATATCCTTATATTTTCTCATGCATATATGAATTTTTTAGCTAATATATCTTGTATCCATGAGCCTTGTTCTTATAAGCAGGCAAAGGGGAAGTTAGAATGGGAACATGCCATGCAACAAGAGTTCCAGGCTCTGGAACTCAATGATACCTGGGATCTTACTTCACTTCCAAAGGGTAAGAAGGCTGTTGGTTCTCGTTGGGTCTATAAGATCAAAAGGTTGCCTGATGGGACTTGATGAAGCATAGTTTGTCGGCGAGGGTCTTCGGATCAGATCCGCTCTGATTCGTTATCTCCAATACCTGTACTAATCGGGGACTTCCTCAATTAAGCTCTGATGCCAAAGTCAGTATTTTAGATATAGGAGTAATATAGTAAAACTAGAGAGAAAATATACCCAGAAGAGAGAGTCCCTTTTTAATGGTAATGAAGGTCTTATTTATAGAGGTGAGGGTGCCGGTCATTGCCTACTGGTTCATGTATAAATAGTCTTCCGTTGATGGGTCAGTTTAGGCCGGATCGTAAACTTAGTAATTGGGCCGAAGGGCAAACTGGGCACACCAACTAGTCCCCCCAAGTTCTAAATCATATCTCGTCGAAGATTCAGAACTTGAAACTTCACAGTATAAAAGGCCCAAAAAGACCTGTAATAAAAATGCTTACGAGAGCCCATAATAAGAATACCCGTAGTGCTTATAGAAATTAGAAGTCGTGTAGGACTCGTCGTAGTGAAAACCCCGAGTAAGGCTCGCAACAATGGAACCCCGGTTTTGAATATACAATTCGAACCCCGCCTCGCAGTCATTAACGGCATCCGGCAGCCTACATAAGAGAGTCGGGCATGGGCACTTTGCGAGTACGCCCAAACTGCAACAGTAAATTCAAACACCGCCTCGCGGTTGTTCACGGCCGTTCGCGGCATCCGGCCGCCTACAAACGAGAATCGAGTTCGGGCACATGTGGCCGTGTCCAGTGCGAGTATGCTGAATTCCTGACTATGACAAATGCTTCGGAGTCGGGTTAATACACCCCTCCCTATTCCTAGTAAGAATCAACAAACACTCAGTATTTGCAAATATCATACTTTGAACAAAATACGCAAGGTCGAAATAATTAAGTCAAATGCATACTTCAATTTATCGATACAATTAATTATGCCTTTATAATAATTACACTAGAACAATTATTTCACTATAAAATAAATAAAGGCTTATACTTCATTTATTTAAAGCAAAAGAAAATAAAATAAAATAAACTAGCATGCTTTATTATAGAATAAATAAAAGCTCAAGCTTCACTTATTTAAAGCAAACTAAAAGTGAACTAGCATGCATTATTCATTTATTTGGAAATAAAATGAATAGATAAGAACGAGACTGCCCTAAAATTTGAATTTTCCAATTTGTCCGTTGTTGGATCTTGGAGACTCGGGTCTTTGCTCTACCATTCTTTAAACGTAGCCTCCCGATTCCGTATGAGGGAAACTCAAAGTGATTAGGCGCGGGTTACACCAAACCCCGCCTTGTCTCGCTTTAGCTTTGTCAACTTAAGCATTCTCGGGATTTCCTTGCCGATACGGCATCCTCGGACCTCCACCTTCTTACTCCAAATTGAAGAGAGTAGAGGCCTTTTCAATTTTGACAAATGTCCTCGGGATTTCCTTGCCGATGCAGCATTCTCGAGTCTCCTCCTTTTAACTCCAAACTAAATAAAGCACACATTGCTCACCCACACATGAAAATGCGAGCATACACGGGCAAGCATGAAAATGCAAGCAGGCCCGGACAAGCATGCACGGGTAAGCCAGGCGGCCACCCTCTCCCGTGTCTCACCCACCCATGAGAATACTCACATGCATGCGCAAGTGGGCTGATGTGGGGCGAAACACATGCATGCATGTGCATGTGGGCTGATGCTGTGCTGATCAGCAGAAAGCACCTGCACATGCATGTGTTCAACTTGCATGCACGGACCTAGCATCTAATACAAATCAATTAGCATATGATATAAATCAATTCTCCATGCACGGTCTCCGCTCCTCCCACCACCCTTGATTTTTGTCCCCTTGCATGCACAGGTCCTCTCCACCGCTAACCTTTATTTGGTTCCCATGCATGCACGGTCTCCTGACTTTCTTCTTCAATCTTGCATGCCCAGGCTCACCACTGACCTTGATTCAATTCTTTTGCATGCACGGGGTCCAATCCATCCCCGGCCTTGATTTTGTTCAACTTGCATGCACGAGTTCACAGAGGATATGTTATTAAGCTAAGCCGGCACACATCGTTTGCTTGTGCTCTACTTCAACCAAAAACGAAACGAAGAACATGCTCTTCCAAGGTTGGGATTTTTCGAAGCACCGTCAACATTTTAACCATTGGGATGCCTTTGAAGCAGCACCGCCGGGTTCTCCACTTTTTACCAAGAACTCATTTTTATTAGGCACGGGCTTCATCCAACCCCACCTTGTCTCAATTGAGTTATAAATTCTAGTATCGTCAAAAAAACTCCAAGTGATGAGGCGCTGGTTTCACCATCCCCAGCTTGCCTCACTTGAGTTTTGTCAAAGTGTGCAGTCTCGGGATTTCCACGCCGTTAGGGAATCGCCGATTCTCCTCCTTTTAACTCCACATTATAAGAGAACAGCTCAACCTTGGGATTTTCGTGCCGTTACTGCATCGCCGAATCTCTAATTTTTTAGTCCGATTTGTAGAAAGCAAAGAATGATCCTCGGGCTCTCTATTTTGCACATGCGTCCTCGGGCTTTCCTCGACTTTGATTAGAATGCAAAGCTAAAGAGACTTTTGTTTTCCTTTTTCTCATCCGGGACGACTTGGGGCTGACCTCATCCGAGATGACCTGGAAGCTGACCTCATCCGAGATAACTTGAGGTACTTACCTCATCCGGGACGACCTGGAAGCTGTCCTAATCCGAGATGACTTTTAGCCTGACCTCATCCGGGATGACATGGAAACTGACCTCATTCGGGACGACCTGGAAACTAACCTCATCCGGGATGACCTGGGGTTGACCTCATCCGGGGCGACCTGAGGGACTGACATTATCTGGGACGACCTGGAGGGACTGACATCATCCAAGACGACCTGGAGACTGACCTCCTCCGAGATGACTTGAGGGCTGACCTCATCCGTGACAACCTGAGGGCTGATCTCATCCGGGACTAGGAAGCTAACCTGATTCGAGACGACCTGAGGGCTGACCTAATCTGTGACGACCTGAGGGGCTGATCTCATCCGGGACGACCTAGAAGCTGACTTGATCCGAGACGACCTTTAGCCTGACCTCATCCGGGACGACCTAGAAACTGACCTCATCCGGGACGACCTGACTTACTGACATCATCCGGGACGACCTGGAGACTGACCTCATCTGACACGACCTGAGGGGCTGACCTCATCTGGGATAACCTAGGGGCTCATTCTCCTCTCTGGCGAAGGACTGGAGGCTTGGCCCTTTTGATTAGGTGCGGGCTTCATCCATCCCTACCTTGTCTCAATTGAGTTAGAAATTCTAGTGTCTTCGAAACGCATACGAGGTGAACTCCAAGTGATGAGGCGCGGGTTTCTTCATCCCCGCCTTGTCACACTTGAGTTTTCTCAAAGTATGCAGTATCGGGATTCCCACACCGACATCGTCGAGTTTCCACCTTTTTAACTCTAAAATAAAGAGAGAGCAAACCCAACCTCGGGATTTCCACCCTGTTGCGGCATCTTCGAGTCTCCACCTATTTAATCCAAATTAAAGAGAACACAGCCCTAGCCTCAGGATTTCTACGCCATTGCGGTATCACCTAGTCTCCACCTTTTCACTCCAAACTGAATTATGCACTGGCTCATCCTCGGACTCTCCATTTTTCACCAGCACCCTCTGGCTTTCCTCGACTTTGATTAGGATGCGAGGCTAAAGAGACTTTTGTTTTCCTTGTTCTCATCCGGGATGACCTGAGGGGCTGACCTTATCCGGGATGACCTAGAGGCTGACCTCCTCCGAGACGACCTGGAGGCCGACCCTTTCCGAGACGACCTGAGGGGATAAGCCTCCTCCGTGATGACCTGAAGAGCTGACCTCATCCGGGACGACCTGGAGGCTCATCCCCTCTCTGGCTTGGCCCTTCTCCATCTTCTTCATCAAACTTTCTAGTTCGCGAGCTTTGCAAGAAATTCATCGGACATGTGGCAGCTCATTCGCGGGTTCTTCATTGTCGTCGCCAGATCCAGACATACCCAACTCCTTTACCATATCTGAGCTGCAATATCCTATATCGATGTGGACTTGAACAGCAAATTTGGATGAATCCCTGCTCCTCCATTGCTTGGTTTACCAAACTTGTGGGGTCTCTGCTACTCCTCCATCGAAAAAATAAGATATGAAGAAATGTGTTCCACTGCAGGAACACCATTTCTTCAGATCTTGAAATTTTCACTTGTGGGTTTCTGCCACTCCTCCATTGAAAAAATGCGATCTGAAGAAATGTGCTCCACTGCAGTAACACTATTTCTTCAGATCATGAAATTTTAACTTGTGGATTCTGCCACTCCTCCATCGAAAAAATGAGACCTGAAGAAATGTGCTCCACTGAAGCAACACCATTTCTTCATATTTTGAAATTTCCTCCTCCGATCCACCCTCCACCGTCAGTAAAACAAAACTTCATAAACACATTTCTTTCAGATCTGGGAACATCTCTTCAGATCTGGGAATCTCCTTATCCAATAAGCGTTTCCTCCTCCTCCTCCGAACAAAGCATTTGTGTTGGCTGCTTGTTTTGGTAAAATAAGCCGCGGGGCTCGACGAAACCCAACAATAGCGGAAGCCTTCACCTTATTTCTTCCTTTTAGAACAGCAAGAGAGTTGTTGCCCTTTTTTCCAGCTGCTCCCTCGATCCAACACCCCCTCCACCGCATTAAAAGCTTCACAACACATTTGTGAGTTTGGGAACTCAAGGCCAAAATGCAAACAACATTCCGGCGATCGAGTCTCTACAGACGGCGCCAGTTGATGAAGCATAGTTTACCGGCGAGGTTCTTCGGGTCGGATCCGCTCCGATTCGTTATCTCCAACACCTGTACTAATCGGGAACTTCTCCCGATTAAGCTTCGATGCCAAAGTCAGTATTTTAGACATAAAAGAAATATAGTAAAACTAGAGAGAAAATATACCCAGAAAAGAGAGTCCCTTTTCAATGGTAATGAAGGTCCTATTTATAAAGGTGAGGTTGTCGGTCATTGCCCATTGGTTCGTGTATAAATAGTCTTCCATTGATGGGCCAGCTTGAGCCGGATCGTAAACTTAGTAATTGGGCATCGGGTTGGGCCGAAGGGAAAACTGGGCACACTAGGACTGTTGACAAATACAAAGCCCGTTTGGTGGCCAAAGGGTATACACAGATTGAAGGAGAGGATTACTATGAAATTTTCTCTCCAGTAGTCAAAGTGGTTACTGTGAGGTTATTAATTGCTCTAGCTGCTTCTTATGGATGGCCTCTTCAACAAATGGATGTCAATAATGCTTTTCTACATGGCCATTTGGATGAGGAAGTTTATATGATGCCTCCTCCTGGATACAATAAAGCACAGAATGGTCAAGTTTGCAAGTTAAAGAAATCCGTTTATACTCTTAAGCAAGCTTCAAGACAATGGCATCATGAGCTGACAGAAAGTCTAAAAGCTTATGGATTCCATCAGTGTGAACATGATCATTGTTTGTTCACTTTGATCAAGCCTAGACTTAAGATTTTCCTCTTGGTTTATGTGGATGATCTACTTGTCACTGGCTCCTCTGAAGCTGCCATTGTAGACATTAAACAATTTCTGCATAACAAGTTCACTATCAAGGATTTGGGTTCAGCTAAATATTTCCTTGGTGTTGAGATTGCCATATCAGAATCTTGAATCTATCTTAATCAGAGAAATCATACACAAGGCATCTTCACTGACTCTGGATTAATTGATGCCAAAACAGCCATTACTCTTATGGTTCCTGGTCTTCTACGTGATGATGACACTTCTCCTTTGATTTCAGATCCAGAATAGTACATGAGACTCATTGGAAGATTTCTGTATCTGGGGTTGATGTGCATGAAATCGGATTTACATTAGGCCCAGCCCAATGGACTAAAACAAATAAACAGTAAAGGATAAAGAAACTCATATAAAGCCCAGAGCCATGCTCAGATCAGAAACATCGTACATTTCTGTGTTACAACTTTAAGTCGGTCATAAAGGCTTAGATCGGTCATAAAGGCTTAGATCGGTCATGTAGACTTAGATCAGTAAAGACTCATGAAAGCTTAGGTCGAAAAATGTTATAAACCAATTTGTGAATCTTAGATCGGTAAACCTTATAACTCAGCTCAGTAAGATTAGGACAATCAAAATATAACTCTACTCGAGAAGCCTAGGTCGGTAAAAGCTTAAAGAATTTTGGATCGGTAAACAATGTCCAAACTCAAGATAGGTCAGTAAACAAGATAGTCCAACTGGATAAGATTAGGTCGGTTAAACATAAAGTATAACCCTACTTGAAAAGCTTAGATCGGTAAAAGATGTATCAAAGTTCGATTTAGATCGGTAACATGAATACTTAGGTCGGCAACATTTAGGTCAATCAAGTTTAGGTCGGTTTGAGATAAAGAACATTCTCACGGCATTTAGGTATCATGGTAGGGCCATTATTTTAATATGTGCAGAAGTAATAATGACAAAGGAGCCAAGTTAAAGCCATTATTCCCGAAACGGCTAAAGTCATCATAAAAAGGGCAAAAAGTGGGAGCGTATGTCTCCATGACCCAACGGAACTATGAAGATGAGCTTATAAATACTCAGTCACCAGACTCATTTCGGTAGGTCCTTCATAAGCAATTTCTGGCAATTCTCACAAGTGATTCTTAAGCAATTCTCTCTGATTACTGTTTCTCCTAAAGCTCTTGTTCAATACTGTATATCTCTTTCATATTACTAACTTGATCGTCGGAGCCTATACAGGAGGGAAAGCCCCGCTCCTTTCCTTGATTCATTTCCATTTTGTCACCGGAACAGTGCAAAATCATTAAGCTTCATCACCATTGTTGAATCAAGTTACCCAGATCGGTCGTTAGAGTGATTCATTCTCCTTCACAGTAAAAAGCTTCATCCAAAGTTGGACCTTTCTTGCTCTTCATTTCCTGCGAGGCTTCATTCGGATTGGGCTGTTGCTTTTTACAATCATTGGGCCGCGAAGAAACACCATCCTGAAGCGGACTTTTTACGTCACATCAGGGGTTTACTAGACTAGATGTAGCATATGCTACTTAACAACTCTGTCAGTTTGTCAATGCTCCTCAACAAATTCACTGGGATGTTGCCCTACATGTTCTTGGATTTCTCAAAGCTGTTCTTCCAAAGGCTTATTCTATTCTTCTCAGCCTGTTACTAAACATGTATCCTATTGTGATGCTAATTGGGCTCAACCAGAAGATCACTCACTAGTTTTTGCATTTTCTTTGGTGACTCCTTGATCTCTTGGAAAATGAAGAAGCAAGCTACTGTTTCTAAATCTCCTACAGAAGCATAATACAGAAGCATGGTAGCTATATATGTGAATTGTAGTGGCTTACATACATTTTGCAATCTTTTGTTGTTCCTGTGAAGCTTCCAATCCCTTTCCACTCTGATAATCAGGCCGCGTTGCATATCACTGCAAATCATGTCTTCTATGAGCATACCAAACACTTGGAAATAGACTGCCACAGAGTTCTCAATCAGTACAAGGCTGGTTTAATTCAGCCTCTCTATGTTCCTTCTAAGCTTCAACTTGCTGATCTTCTTACCAAATGCCTCCATTCTCCTCAATTTCTTTCTCTGAGCTCCAAGCTTGGCTTGATTGATCTTAATCATGCCCAGCTTAAGGGGGGTATGAAGAATACTTGATTACAGCAAGTTGTTCCTAAGCACTCGCAAGGCCATTCTGATGCCTTGCAGCAATCTCGACACTCGCAGGGCCATTCTGATGTCTTGCAGCTCACAGCACTTGCTGCTAACTTCTTCCCTGGAGTCCCTTGATGACGCGTCCTATTGAGGCAATAATGCAGCTGTCATCTACAGCAGTCATATGTAGTTGTGAACAGCTGTAAATTACAACTGTCATTTGTAATTATAATTAGAGGCTTAATGGATAAGTTAGAAGTTTTGGAGGGAAATTTAGTTAAGTTGAATTCCTCACACATTTTTTTTATTTCTTCATAGGGACGGCTGGCATAGCCTTGCTTTGTGGTTAAATATAGCAGTAGGAGACTTTGTAAAGTTGAGTGATTCATTTTTCTCATCAAATATCAAAAAATTCTTCTCTCAATTCTCTTGTCTTCTTCTAGATATTTCTCAGTTTTGAGCTGAGTTCTTACTAAGAGCTAAGGAGCTGAGCATTTCAGCTATAATTCCTTATTTGGATTCTCAGTTTTCCACAGCTGGTGGCCTTCCTCGACCTCGACAAATGTCCCTACATTTGCACTTATACACGTTACATGCACGCCCATATGACAAGCACAGCACAACGCAAGTAACTCAAACAAATCAAAACCCGCATTAATAACGAAGATATCGTAATCCATCGTTAATATATATATATATATATACTAGAAGATGTATGCCGTGCAATGCTCGGCATTTGTTCAATAATATTATTAGGTTATAATTATCCTTTGAACTTAAACCTTACAATAATATGAAATTTGTTTATAATTTTGTTATGCTTACATTATGTATATGACACATAGTTATAAATATATAATGTACGTGTGTTAGCAATATAGGCATTGAACAAATTTGTTTCATCACACAAGTTAAGTTATTATTCCATCTTAGAGCCAACCAAAAACTGAAAATAGAAATCATACAAAGAAAAACAAATCAACATTAATAGAGTTTATGATTATGGATCAAGTATAATTTTGGCCCCAAAACATAAAATAAAAAATAATATAGCTTAGCTCAGCAACAACCTCAAAATACTCTGTTCAATTAAACAAAAGTCAAATTGTAATTAAATGTAATTCATAACAAAAAAAAAAAAAAAAGTTATGTGTAAATCATGCATCTATTAAAATAACACGTAACACAATGAGACAAAAACAATAATAGTAATAGTAATAGTTACAATGTCAATCACAGTATCTTGAAATTCAATTAGTGTACGAAGCTATTGATAAATTTGAGTGTAAAATAAAGATATTGCAATCCTCTGAATCTACAGAGACACCCTACAATTAATACAAAATGAGAAAGCATTTACATAAGTTCCAAAAGGGTATTAGGCATGGAGAATGCATAATTAATCATACAAAACCCATCTAGCAAATATATTGTAGACAAATACAATAAATTTAAAAATAAAAGACCAACTTACAGAGAAAGCAAGCATGAGTATATAAATTACTCGATGAAATGTCAAATAAAAAGCAAAAAGATTCATGAGCAACCCCAACATAGGTGGAAGAAGCAGCCAACTACTTAATGAAGATGAAGATGTTCTCTTTGGACCTACCGGAATAAAACTGAAATCTGCTATTCTTTTCTCAACGTCCTAGTTTGTTGTAATTCGTCATCTAAGAAGAAACATTCTAGAGCTTGTGCAAAATCTGCATGCAAGAGAAATTAGAGAAGGTTCTAAAGTCTAAACTTTCAGCTTTTAAAAACGAATAACAAGCCAAGGGCGAAAAGAATTTAGAATATCAATCTGCTATCTTTCATTTTGGTAGTAGCAGTATTAAAAACAGTTTGGATATTACGTATGAGGTCATGATGTCAAATAACACACAAATTAAATCAATCATCTACATAAAACACAATTGCAAATTAAGGCAGAATCAAATCCAAAAAAGTACCAACTTACCCATAGACATAGTCGTTGCTGGAGCAGCCTTGCAATCGTTTAGGATAGAAAGGTAAACATCAAGAAACGGAACTTTCACCTAAAATGGTAACAGTTTCAAAATAATAAAAAAAATCCTATTCTTTTCAAGCGTATGTTTAATGGTATTTCTTTTTCGCAGAACTTGAAGCAGAATCAGAGCCAGAGATTGCCAGTGTTAGTTTATATTGATTTTGTTAGAATAATTAGGTACGGAATAGGGAGATGTGTTTAACAGATAGACATGGTTTTTATAATGATTAGAGTAATTTATAAGCCCTTTTTCGTCTTCCGCCTTCCATCCGTCCACATTCTAAATATCAGACTTAATGCAACATAAGGGGATGAAAGGTTGGAATCTGAAAGATTGATTGCTTATTAAATTTTCAGAAGCAAATTTAAAGCGCTTTCACTCTTCCGCTCGGACATGAAAAGACAAAATAAATAATAGAGGTGAAATTACTTGTGTGTTATTGGCTCCGTTAACAATAACGTCAAAACAGTCCCGGCAGCTAGCACAAACTAACTTTTAACAGAATATGGCATCCAAATGTAAGGTTCAATTACATTAAATTCTAGAGTCATGTGGCGCTTATGTGGCATCCATGTGGCAGATTGAGATGAAATCTATGTTACTTTCTATTATATATGATATATATATATATAACATAAAAATGAAAGTAATGACAAGAGTAATATATATAAATATATATTTATATATATTACTCTTGTCATTACTTTCAGTTTTATGTTTGCTCATGAATACCAGATTCTCAAGTGTTTATCTATGGACGGTAATATGAGAATCAGTGACAACTTTTTTTTGTAAATTACCTCCAAAGCTTGAAGATTTATGTATGAGTCGGATTGACGAACTGCCACAAATCAATATATTGAGCCTGTCCCTCAAGAAAATACATCTCGTAGACATGAAGAATTTGAAGGAGGCTCGGTTTCATGTTCATAGCATTGCCCTCTTTGAATACGACAACTACTACTACTTTGGTGATAACAGCATCATGCCCAAGTTCTCACTTAACAAAGGTGGATGGATCTCTCGCATCAAATTCGGCAGCGGCCATGGGAGCATAGAAACTTCCCTCGCTGTTTATTTCCATACTAATGATTAGTATGTGAGATTCAATCAGTTGGAAGTGGTTGGGATGAGGATGAAAAATTTTGCCTCTGTCTCATTTTTAGTGGGTGGTTTTCTCATCCAGTTATTGTTGGATATAGTGTACAACAATGGGACTCTACAGTACAATAAGAACCAACTAAACAAACTGTATTTCAGAAAGAAAAAGATCTAATCTATCACACTTGTAGAAAACAGAAAGTGCCTCTTCAAATCGTGCAAATGCACTTTTCTTTAGGCTTTATTAGTCTCCTTATATGTGTAGGGAGTTCAGGACTAATATCCTTTTGAGATAAGATGAAGATGATCATTAAAAGTTTACACTAACTCAAACAAACTACAAAACAAGTGTGAAAAGTGCAAGAATATCTTGTATACTGAGAATGATTGTTTGTGTCTAAACCATCGTCCTAAGGAGTCTATTTATAGACCTCCAAAGGGTGCTATTCAATAGTCACACCTCTTAGGAAAAGTTAGGAAGAAACGGAACTCAATTCGGATAAGAATTGAATCCGGAATCACACTTTTCGTGAAGAGGTGCAACACTTCAGGACAAGAAAAACCTTACTGGAGGTCGTCCAAGTACACGTCTGAATCTCTGTTCGAATCGGACGGATTCTCGGACCCCTAAAACCTTCAGTTTTTCCTTTCTTCCTTAGCTAATTATTGAAAAATCTCCAACAGTTATGGTGGCATCTTTTGGATTTTCGGCTGGGATAGATGGGGAAACTACGTTTGCAGCTTCCTGGAACATCAGGCTTGAAGGAATTTCAGGAGCTATGGAGAGCTCATGATTAGAAGAACAGTGAGTTTAACTGTCGGCTTCCATTTCTTCCCGCATTGGAGGCGCTAGCTTGCAGAATATGGTGACATCATCAACTTTCAGTAAGCTCACTTCTACCAAGTTGCACAATCAGAAGTTAGTGAACAACGCCAAAACTAATGGTGATCAAACTTCAGCAGATTCTAACCAAATGCAGCAACTTGTCAAGTTGCTGAATTGCACCAAAGGCAGCTGCGGATGAGCTGTCATTGCTAATCAGATTGTAAGTTAACTATTACAGCTGTCCATAGTTAATTGGAGTTTTGGCGGAAAAGCTAGTTAGGAGATTAGATTAGCTGCCATTGAGGTGTATAGTATGAACAACAGTTCTCAGCTCTTTGAGCTTGTACAAATAGAGCTAGTAGGTGATTATTGTAATCAGTTTTTCATTCTTTTATTTCTCTTAATGCAAGTTCAGAAATTCTCTCAAAGTTCTCTCCTCCTTTGCTCTTAGCTAAGTGTTTCTCTGTTGAATATTGCTGCAACATGGCTAATTTCCAATAAGCGCATCCAATGGCCTTACACGACCAATAGACCGTTCTATAGTAGTGATTTGAACTAGCTATCACATCTGTTTGATTTAGAGTTCTGATTTTTAACTCTTGCATCATTGTTTGCGAAAATTGTCGAAGCGCCATTACTCAACGATGTTGTTTTACTTACGTATCAGTTGTTAGAGGTGGAAAGAATTTCTCCAAATAAATGTGAACATTAGATTTTAGAGACTTCCCTAATTATCTAATCGAAATCTACTATATATATTCATTTAACCCTTGAATGAACATGAAAGAAAAAAATATGATAATAATATAGAACAAGCAAAAAACGATTCTTAATGACCACAAGATTTTTTACACAAGTTTAAAAGGCAGCCATTATCATATACAATAGAACCTAGGTAAATTAATACTCTCTCTAAGATAATACTTTTTCTCAGTCCCGACTCGGGCCAGTTCAAAAAATTACAAATTTTAATAAAATAATAAGATAATAAATTTTTGAAAGATCCCTTTATAAATATATAGTTCGGTCAACATCATAAATTAATAATCCTTATAAATAACAAATATAACTATGATACTTTATTAAAATAAGAATACATTGTTGTTCATTTTTTATTAAATTTTAAATCTAAATGAATTTCAACTGCATCTAAAAGTTCCGCTGTTGAATTGTTGAACTGCAACAAAAAAATTTGAAGAGTCATTGCCGCTTTGAGTGCTTCTTTTCGTGTGGTTGATTCCAAAGGTATTGAATCAGCTTAAACTTCAACGGCATTTTCAATAACAGTTGTCACAATTTCTTCAAAACTTTGGACATCTGAACATTCATCATTTTTCACCCGGATAATCCAATAGCTTATTGATATCCATTTTGTTGCGATAATCAAAATCATTAATCATATTCTCAAGCTCATGAAGGCCTTCTTCAAAAGTTATGTCATTATAGTCCGTTGAGCTTGCTTCATCCCTTGAACGAATTTTGCAATGTCAAAAACAATTTACTATTGTATCTTGTGAAACATTTATAGTCGAAGCCGAAGTAACAATATTTAATTTTTATGTACAACTAATTTATAGATACAATTGATTTGTACATTGAAAATCTGAAATTTATATTAATACATATTAATATAATGAACTAATAGATACAATTAACTTGTACATATTTGATTTATCTAGATATTTATTTACGGATCGAAAACACCCTTTAAATTAATAATTTATCGATTAAATAATATCTCGCTAATTTAATATAATTTCACGGGCCCAAGGTTATTAATTTATAAAGGTTTTACTATATATGAAGAGATGATGATGCTTATTAATTCAATAATTGCAAAATGTACTGTTATAAAACCTTAAGGACTGGAATGTAAGTGAATGAAAAAGAAAATAAAGCAGAGCTGGTCAAAACACTAGCGTTTTGTAGGTGACGACGCCCTTAAACTGTAACCTTATTTTGATTAGGAAAAAAAATAAAATAAATGTCGAGACAGTTGCACATCATATGCACATGCATATATCAAGCATAGTACATGCTTAACCCAAAATATTCCATGAATATATACACTTGGGCCTGGACACATACTGAAACGCATTTTTCATTTAACAATAATTTTTCATTATTTTTAATACACTTTTAAGCGTTTTTAACACATCATATCGCATCTTCGGCAAAATGTGATACCATATACAAGCCCTTAATGAGCTTTAATGACTAAAATGTCTCTCAATCAACAACTTTACAGAAAATCCAAGCTAAGGAACTTCTCGCTCAGTCTCGATCTCAATCTCTGTGCCTGCTGTTTAATATTGTGGGATGGTATTATCGAGCTTAATATTGTGGTAAATTCGACATGGTTTCTGAGTTTAGAGGTAGATAAGGTTAAAGGAACTGCAAGGATGAGCGGCTTTTGAGCTCAAACAGCGCGTGGTTCTTGCCTTGAACAAGATTGCTGATAGGGATACTAACATTATTGGGGTTGAAGAGCTTGAGAGAATAATTGAATGCTTAGCCTGGGATGAGTTGGTCATCAGAGAAAAACTAACTTATATGTTGCCAAATCAGAAAAAATGCTGATGTTGCTCTAGTTTCTGTGGCTAGTACAAGATGAAAAAGCTCGGGGAGACATAAAAAGTTATCCATCTGAAGGCGATCTCTTATTATCAAATAAACATGGAGGACCAGTAGTTTAGCCTACAAGTAAAGCTATCCTTAAGTTCTGGATTTAACCAACTTACAATGGACTGAAAAGAAGATAGGATCTCTAAGATTGTACCTTTGATTCGAGACAGAATAATACAAGTGAAAATTCAAGAAAAGTTTCAATTTCTCTTTCTGGAGATAGAATAAATTTTCTTAAAGATGAACCAAAACTTGCAAAATGTTGAGTAATAAAACCTTAAGGAATGGTATGTGAGGG
The DNA here is from genome assembly GCA_016801395.1 of Leptodermis oblonga. Lineage (NCBI taxonomy): Eukaryota > Viridiplantae > Streptophyta > Magnoliopsida > Gentianales > Rubiaceae > Leptodermis > Leptodermis oblonga. The sequence goes on from CM028750.1 coordinate 39,940,237, forward strand.
GATGAAAAACAGAAGATAAAGTAGAGCTGGCCACAATGCTAGCAATTTTTTAGGTGACGGCGCGCTTAAACTGAACCCTATAATTTGTTTGCAGGAAAAATAATAAAATGAATGTCCCGATACTTGCACATCATATGCACATGCGTATATTAAGCATAGCACATGCTTAACCCAAACTAGTACAAGGAGACTTAAGCAAATTTCCAGTAGAGGGTTAACTCTGATGATCTTGTACAACCCTATGCAAAAAAATAAAAATAAAAATAAAAAAATAAAACCCAAGTTGTCATCTTCATAGTTAGTGTCATTCATCAAATCCATGAAAACCCTCTGCTGCGCGGATGATGACCACCCACTGGCATCTCGCACATAACCTCTACAACCGGTGGTAGTGGCTTAGCGGCAGGGGCGACGTAACTTGGCTGCTCGAGGCAGTCCACCCTGTTGTTCACCTCCTTGAGCTGTTTTTCCATGACACTGTGCTTGGGGGTTCTTCTGGACCGGACAAGTTAGTTAACAACAATGTGTTCAAGTACGTTTGGTGAAAAACAAAATTTTCGTCCGTTACAATAGAGACTAATTTTGAATTTTTTTTACAAGAGAAAAAATTCAAATGAAATTTTAAATTTATATATATCCTTACCAATATAATTTGTGAAAAAATATATAAAGGAATACATGTTCAATTCGAGCGGCTGTAACATTTCATTCAACCCTAAAATAGATTCCGTGAAATTTAGTGGTCATATTCTAATAAATGTCTTCTTTTTTTATGTTTTTATTATCTACTCTTAATTAAATTGGTAACTAAAGTTATTTTTTATAATTAATATTTAAATGTCCCAACATTCGCACTTGACATTCACGTTACATGCACGCCCATATAACAAGAACAACACAAGCCAAGCAAATCAAGCAAAGTTTTTAATTAAGTATTACAAAAGTAGTAATATATATTTATAAAATACAAAGTTTGATGATTGATTATTATATATTTAAATTGATCGAAGTGTAGGACACTTAATTGAAGTAGTGGTTGTATATGAATGAAATGATTTGATTATATATTATAATGACTTTCTTTTAAATAGAATTCAAGGATGGAATATATATTGATGGGAAAGGGAATTAGTCAACCCAAAAAAAAAAAAGAATAAATGAATTTAAATAGAGAGGAGATGGTGAAAGAATTAATTCCATCTCTCTCTACTCAGAAAAAACCCAGCACTATTCATTTTGGGAGGATAGCCTGAAAAGAAAATTCTTATTTTCTTTGTTTAGTTTTATTGTTTTCTCTCCTCTTGTGGGAGTTTTGTTTTGGTAATTGTGAAAATGGTCACAACGACAAAATTAAAGTATTGGAAATTAAGAATTTATTTGGTGCCAATTTGATCAAAAAACATACTTTTAGAAGAGAAAATACAATATTGAGTTGGATATATATGCCGTTGAGCTCAATATTTGAAAACACTGCTAATGGATCTAAGTCATTTGTATGGAGTTTTAGCTTCAAATTATTGTAGTAAAAATTTCATGTATTTGTTTTTCAACTCCTTCGTATTGTCTACTTTTAAAATTAATTTCTTTCGCGATCAGCAATGGAATTTTGCATTCAAGATTAGAAACACCGTCTCATTGTTCTAATTAGCTAAACTAACTAGGACATGACCTTGTTGTCTTGTGTGTGTATTGTGTTTTTGTTGTACCGTACTCATGAGAGAAAAAAAATAATCTTTAACAATAGAAGTTTAATTGTACTACTAGTAGCATTGTAGTTATAATCCAATCAATACTACTAGATTATATAAGATAATCACTAATTATTGGGTAAATCAGTTAAGGCATGCAAAGTGTTAGTTACCTACACCCCCGATCCAAAACAAAAGACGTTTAAGAGGGACTAACAATTTTTCAAAATAAATGATGTTTAAGAAAAAACATAAAATTTTTCCAAACTTAACCTTATCCTAACTTATCTAGCCAAGAGTTAGTGATTATCTTAAATGAAGATAAACACAATGAGAGAGAAGCTCCAGTCAATTAATTGATACGTAGCAAGAATGAAGATAACGCGTTTAATTATGTGTTTATGATATATTTTGAATATTAATTGGATTACAATTCCAAAACTCCTTGTACTCTCAAATTACAATGGTTAAGGGTTCTTCTCTCATTTAGATGAATTCTTATTATGTCTAAAAGAGTCTTAAGCGACTTTTATTTTGGATCGGAGGAAATAATAGTAAAACATTAATCATAACTTATCTTCATTTCTGAATTCTTATATGTTTATCATTGTTCTTTAAAATCTTCTAAATGTATATGTTTGCACCATCCAATATAGTTTAACAAGAATACGAAATATGTTTTCATAATGCAGAGACGTTGCTTCTTCATTTTTCATGCACTTAGACACTGTTTGACATCATGTCACATATTATTATTATTTTTCCATTTTGGTTGTTAATATTGTTACCATCCATCATTTGTCCCCCTTACTGTATAGTCCATAGGTGATGAACAATTAAAATGAAAAAAAAAAAAGTGAAAACAATAGTAATAAACGAGTTATATATTCAAACTAATGTTGCATCTTGCAATGTATAAAAAAACTATAAGAAAAATAATGTGATGAAGTGTGTGTATATACAAGTGAAGAAGTAACGTTTTTTATATCACAAATGATTATTTTGTGCACCGCTGCCTTATGTAGACTGCTACAACCAAATACAATTTGAGAATAAATGTTATTTTGCGAAAAAAGTGAAAAACAGGAGCAGGAGCAAGAGCAACTATACTCATGAGTTGTGTTTATCTAGGGCTATAAATTAAGGGACCAACCTTATTAAATGGTTATATTTATGGAATGCACCTCTATTTTTTCAAGTACACTGGAATTTTTGTTTTCTAACATTATTAAAACTCCTGCATCTAAGGGCCCAAGAAAAGGGCCGGCAAATGCTCCGCTTCATTTGTATGTGAAACTAGTTTCTTTTACTCTTTTTTCCTACCCTACTCATAATGGGTTTCATAAACCATTTTTTTCCTGACAACAATAATAATATATATAAATATATATAATTAATTTACCCGTAGAAAAGTACATAAGATGAAACCTTTTTTTCCCGTCCATTTCAAAGCCCTAAATTACATACATGTCCCAAGTTTCGGACTTGTTGAGGTTTGGAACTTTCGATTCCTTAGAAGAGGTCAATACAAGAGATAGTTTAGAACATTTACCAAGAAAAACATAAACATACATAGGATAGGAGCAATAAACAAAAGGACACACGTCTGCAGATTCCAAAATTATCCATGTTGCTTTGCCGGACAATCTGACCGTTCCAAATAAAATCTCCAACTCCTTTTGCATCTCTTCAAAGAACCCAAAACTGGGAAGCTGATAAAAAAAAAATGTAATGCTATTGGGTCAAAAAAATGGGTCAAAATCCTCACTTTAAAAAGGATATTTCCTCTATTCTATTCACAAAGTCCACTTTATATTCTTTTGCTTAAAGCCAGCGTAGGCCCACTTTTCTCCCTTTGATTAATGCGATTCTCAGGTAAAAGCTTCTTTGGAGGCGGAGGTTTAACATCAATACAAAGTAGAATTTTTGAATAGTACAGAGAAAATATTATTGAAATTCTATGCAGTGGAAAAGGAACAAATTCCAAACATAAACAGATCAAAACAAAAAACAAAAGAACTTCACTTTAAAAAAAAACCCATGAAAAAAGTACCTTTTTTGGAGATTTCCCAGTGATGATCGAAGCCTAGAGCCCAAAAGAAATAACCTCGGATACCAAAAATTTGAGCATATCCTAACTTCAGGGCAGTCGACCTATAATCATCGTACCCGACCCACGTATTTCCCGCCACAGAATAAGCGGACGCTGTCCCAAGATCAAACTTAACATTAGCACTATTCTTCTTATTAAAACGCACCACTTCATAATACAGCAACACTCCTTTCCCGCCATCTCCCTCCGGCCCGACACCGACGGCAGGAGCCCCGACTCCGCGAACACCAGCATCCTTCAGCGCCCACGTCCGCCCGTACAACGGCAACCCCATAACCAATTTAGTTCTCGAAACCCCTGAATTAATCCAGGAAGCTAAACCGTAGCTAGTGCTGATATTACTATTTGGGTCAAACAATGCGGATTGGGAACCCGTGGCGGAAGTGTCCCAGGAGCCGTGATAGTCGTAAAACATAACATTAATCCAATCGAGATTCTTTTCAATTGATGCAGTTGGGTACGTTCTGTAAGTGCCGTACGAGAAAAAAGTCGGGGAAAAATAAACCGCTGCCGAGAGGAGTAATCGTGGACGACACATTTTCTTGGCTTCTTTGATTACCTGAGCCCTCCATTCATGTAATAATTTGCCATAATGCTCCATTTCTTGAGGGTTTTGGGGGAATTCCCAATCGAGGTCGATTCCATCGAACCCGAATTTTCTCGCGACTTGTATGCTGGAGTGGATGAAGTTCTTCCGGAGGGAGGGATTCGAGGCCATGGGCGAGAAGTCGAACGGGTTTGCGCCGCCTCCCCCGGTGGAGAAGAGGGTCTTGAGTTGGGGGTTCTTTGCATGGAGAGTGGAGGTGAAGTTGAGGAGGAAGATGGCTGTGGGATTGTCGATTTCGAAGATGAAAGTTGCTTTGTTTGGCAAGAGAAATGCGTAGTAAATGTGAGTGAACAGCTTTGCTTCAATGGAGGATGGAGGATGGAGGAAGAGTTGAGCTCCTGTCTGAAGGAAAATAGGCTCCCTTTATGGCATTCGATGAGTATGAATTATCACTGGCAAGAGTACTACTGGGAGAGAAGCTCAAGAACAAAAATAAACAAGTGCACAAAATGGTGGACATGATTGATTCCTTTTGATTAATTTGTTGCCTCTTCCATGATTTCTTTGTTGAGTTATATATACACATACGATCTACAGGGTTAGTTGGTTCCTAGATCAATTTTCTTTTCTTTTTTTTTTTATGGTAAATTGCATTCACCCCCTTAAAGATTTTGTAAATCTATCATTACCTCCTGAAATTTGAAAAATTATTATTATCCCATAACTTGGTATTGATTTAACAATTAATCCCCTAGTTTGGTCAAGATAATGTCTCCCTTGTTGCCCGAGGGAAAAAATGAATGGAAACCACAAGGCCCTTTTGCTATTTGGAAAAAAAAAAATTTAAGTATTCAGAGAATAATGATAGTTTTCTCAAACTTTAGGAAAGTAATGATAATTTTACAAAATTCAAGGGTAAATATAAGGTAAGGAAAATAGAAACAAGAAAGGAGACTAGGATGGAATTTTTTTAAAACTTTTTAATCCAACTATTTTTATTATGCGAGGGTTTTGTCGGGAACGAGGATACTACACTAGGGGACTCTTGTGCGCCTATGCCTCCATGCCTAAGAGGGAGTACATTGCACCGCAATTCACCTCTGTACCTAAGAGGGAGTGTATCGCACCCCAGTTCACTTTGAGGTCTTGGGGATTTGATCCTAGGACTTTCAAGTCCCCTTGCCCTTAGGGCAAAGGAGATGAACCATTGAGTTAAGTCCAAGGTTTAGAATGGATGAGAAAGTAATTAAAGATTTAAATTCGTGTCATTTTTTAATATTATTTTATATTTTAATTATTTTACAATTTTTGTTATATATTTTTTGGAGTTAATTGCAAACATACAGCCTCCATGAAATTTGGCCATTTTACAGAATGCTCCCTGAAAATGATCAACTGTAACAATTCATCACCCCTCAGATTCTTTAGTTAAACAATTTAAATCTCTATAGTCTAAAATATACATTAAACTTGAGTGGATCTCTTCATTATTTGAGTCAATGTTTCCATGAAGTCAGCTGATTATCAGATTTTATTTGTTTTATTTACATTAATTGTTTTGGAGTCTTATCCTTATCAAAGAATATTTGTGAAATCCATGGGACATTTCTAAATTTCAAATTGAAGTGGTTGAGAATTTTATTTAACGATACTTTGTTTAGCAAAGGTTAAAAATAACAGAAACTACGTATTGTGTCTCTGTCTCGTGACTTTTATGTCAACAAATAAAACAAAGCCGCCCCAACTAACCTAGACAATATAATAATTAGTTTCTTAAGAAATAAATTTTTCTTCTTAATAAAATACTTTTGTTTTGAAGTGTACCTAAGAAATTTTAATGGAATACACGAGTTCAATAGTACAAACACACTTGATGAAGTCGGGTCTGTCAGGTGAATCTTTGAAGTGGGATGACCCGTGACCTAAAACGTGAAGGGCTAAGAGTGGGGGGATGATCCTCGTTAGCACTCCGATGCCGGCTACCTCTTTCCGGAGGTGTATTTGTTGATATAAAAGCAACAACACCGGGTTGCATTTGAAATCGAGGTTAATATCTTGACTCTAATCTACGGACCAGGCCGGCCTAAGAACTCTAGATAAAAAAGATAAGAGCAAATGAATTTTGTATACCGATAAACCTATAAATTAAATACAGAAAACCGAAAAACTAATTTTAGGTCGTTTTGGATTTACTAAATATATACTCAAAAAATACAACAAATTACCAAATTACAATGACATTTAAGCTAAAAATTAACAATCACGTTTTAGTTACCATCTCACGATATCTTGACCCAAAAGTTTCTTACTTCGGTGATTATAGGTATCCTTTGAACACAAAAGAATTGATTTCCAAAAATATTTATTTCAATTCTATATACGGATCACAACTCACATCAATCACTCTCCTTTATGTATATAGATTTTATTATTATAATTTGCTTTTGAGTATTACGTATATAGATCACAACTCACATCAATCACTCTCCTTTATGTATATAGATTTTATTATTATAATTTGCTTTTGAGTATTACAATATATATATATATATATATATATACACACACACATACATACAGCTTCTTGAGAGATTTGGCATTTCATGGCTTTCCACCAATGCATTAAACATGTTTACTGAGAAGGTAATTCGGTGGCAATTCGGTGGCAGATGGTTTGGCCCGTGAGACAAGTATGAGCAATGTTACTTCATTGGGGACGCTATAGACCTCCCTAGAAGGATCAGGGGGTTTGTCATTCTTGATAGTTGCCTAGTCCCAAACCTTAGAATTATGAAAGTGTAAAGTGTTATGTTTTTCAAAAGGTAAGGTTATTATGTCCCCATCATTTCTTTGTACTTCCAATTTTTATTTTAATAAAAGGTCATCATGCCCCTAGCCACTTAATCAGTTATTCTAAAAAAAATGTATATATATATATATATACATTTCATAATCATGAAATTGAAAAGTTATTAGATACATTTGCTACATCCATAAAATAGTGCAGCAAACTAATGAAATATAATATTCATATTTCTAAACTCCTTACATATACATCATTTTTCCCAAAATAACGCAATCTTCCGTGAATGTATCTGACTACACCATCTAGTCCATCTGTTTCACTGAATAATTTTGCCAAACTGCTGTCTATTACTACAATATGTCATGGATGTTGCTGAAACTTGCGAGTTTTACGAACTTAACAATTTTAGTGGAAGGTATCCAACTTATGGAAAATAAAAAGACAAATCAAAAACAAAAACAAACGTTCTTTTTCAACTAGAACTTCTCCTTAGGCATCAAAAGATCTCTTATTTTTCGAGCGGACACAGAGAACAATCATTTTGTACTAAACCATTTTAGTGAACTCTAAGTTTAAAGGAAGCGCCACCAATATTGTTCCAATTGCACCATCACCATGTGTTGGACTTTCATCTATATTGTTGGGCCGATATTCTATAGGTAAGTTCCTTATTTTACAATTAATCTATGCGTACAAGCTATTATATGATACAAGGGAGAAGGGAATTCGGCTTGGGCACCTCCGCCAACGTGTTTGTATGTATATATATGTGATGGAAATATATATATATATATTAATCAGATATGCTATTAGAAGGGTCAGTCCGTGTGGAGGGGAGAGGGAAGGACAGCCACTTTTCTGCCACCTGAATTCGCTATATGGACCACATGCAGGCCCAGTGCATAAGCCGAGGCAACTGAAGGACCGCCCGAAGCCCAATAAAACTCTGTGAGAGAAACTTTAAACGATGATTACAGGAAGAATTATCCTGATTTTGTGACCAAATGTCATAAACGGAATGGAGGATTTAAGTTTGGGGTTTATGTTTAAGAAAAATGTCTATTACACACATTATATGCACAAAAATATGCACATAAAATGTTTTATGTGGGTCAGTCATATATTGTTTCACAAAATATATCCTTATTGTATTATACTATTTCTTTCCTTTCTCCTCTCTTCTATATCTTCTCTCCTACAATCAATTTTTTCTCAAAATCTTCCTCTACTATTATTTGTTTTTCAATTTAATTTCCTTCTTCATACACTAAATATTTTTACTTTTTGATTTTTTCAGTTATGACTTTCTCTAAAATAAATATATATATATATATATATATATATTGCTTTAGCAATTGCATATGTGAAACCCATTTCACTAAAATCATCTTTTTTTTTTCTCTTAATTTTAGATTATAATTTATTCATTTCCTTCATAATAATAATAATTGCAATTTTATTATGAATAAATGGGTTTGGAAAAAAATTTTAATGAATAAATTTTATGGTGAAAAACACAAAGGTTAAGTTCTTTTTGTGTTTGGCAAAAAAGAAAGTAAGAGAAAATTATAATATTATTATTTTTTGGTGAAACAATAATTATTATTATTATGAAAAAATGAATACTAAATGTTAAGTTTAATGGGGTTTAAAATGCTTAATCGTAAAAATAATTGGATAGATTTTTATAAAAAAAGAGTTGTCAAAAATAAAAAATTACCAAAAATAAATTAATTAAAAGAAAAAGGGAAAAAAAAGAAAAAATAAGAAGAATACGTGGGGTAAAGAGAGGGGAGAGGAGAGAGGAGAGAAAAGAGAGAAAAGAAGTATAATATAGTAAGGATATTTTTGTAAAATAACATTTAAATGGTCCACAAAAATCACTTTATGTGTGCACAAAATATATGTATTTAACAATATCCTATGTTTAATGATAGTAAGCATCGACAATACATAGACGGTTTCTTCTTTTTTTCCTTTTTATTTTTATTTTGAGTAATGTGAGGGTAGTTATGTTTATCTAAATATACATTTATTTTTATATTTGTAGCTAACAATATGCTGCACCCCACTTATTAATTTGAAGATTTTCACTGCCCTTTAAAAAAAAAAATTCTATTTTACTTTTTGGAAATGAGTTAATGTAAAAAAAAAATTATTATTATTATTATTTTTTATGCAGCTTAAATGTCATTATAAATAAAATTTATTAAATTATCAAATTATATTTTTTTTTTGAGACCCTTTTATTGTTTTTCCCCGAGATTCTTAACCTTTAAAACCGGCACCGACAACATGACTAATTTGTAGAAAGCATGGAAAGATATATTGGAAGACACATCCATCGCCGCCGGGTACGAGGCAACATACATTTCCACAATCACTAATGTCGCACAAATTCTTGATGGAGCTCAGTCTACCAGGACAAGTACATTAATTTGAAACGATAATTTCTTTTCTGAAAAAAAAAAAAAAAAAAAAAAGAATATTTACTTTTCTTTGACTATATATGCTGAGATCTCAAAAAGAAAGCTAACGTTGGACCACCACTACTAACGTATTTATTGATAATGGAATTATGGAGAGATATTAAATTATTCTCTTCGTTTCATTAGAAGAGTTCACTTTGACTAATATACAATTTATTATGAATATTATGGTACATAAGGCTGCTCAAACTAAGAAATCCGATCCGATCCGACCCGATCCGGTCCGATCCAAATAGATCGGATCGGATTCAGATCACTGATCCGAAATTTTGGATCGGATCGGATCGGATCTCGGGTCCGATCCGAACTTACTTTTTTTTTTTTTTTTTTCCTTTTTGGGCCTCCAGACCTTCTCTTCCCGATTTCCATTCTTCAGAGCTCCAATCCTCTACTGCTGAGCTAATGATATCCATCCATACCATTAGAACCATTATATTGTTCTTAGAGTTCAGGCAAGGAGAGAGCTTTTGACTGTCAGTCATAAGTGGAAGGAGACGGAGGGTTGAATCAGTGGCGACAATGGCTTCCAAGGAGGGAGCTTTTTTACGGTCAATCTGAAGCGGAGGGAGACGGAGGCTGGAATCGGCGGCGCCGATGGCGGTGGCTTCGAAGGAGGGAGCCTTTTCATCGTCGGTCTGAAGCGAAGGGTGGAATCGGCGTCGACGTCAGCGGTGGCTTCGAAGGAAGAAATACTTTTGAAGAGTTTCTTCAAGGGCTTGTACGCCAAAACTCTCCATTCTTGGGTTTTTCTCTGAAGTTGGGTTTTGAATTTCTTCTCACTTCCATGGGAGAAGTGAGAACAATCAGATTAGAGGATGAGAAGAAAAGTCGTACCCTATGAATCCGATGATAAAAAAGCCTCTTTCTCCTTCTTTCTTTTATTTTATTTTATTTTTTTTAATTTTCGGATCAGATCGGATCCAATGCCGATCCGATCCGATCCGAAGCTGACACCGATCCGATCCGTGGGTCGAATGAACAGCCCTAATGGTACAACATCTAAATTAGCTAATTTGACACTATTTATTTGATTTATATCTTTATTTATTAAGTACTCTCCCCGTTCCATTAGAAGTGTCTACTTTGAGCAATGTACAACTTATTATGAATGTTAAGGTACAATAACTAAAATAACTGATTTGACACTCTTTCTTTCATTTATATCCTTAGTTATTAAGTATGTAATAATTGTGAACCATCATACATGATTATATTAATAAGAGTATGAGAAGTAAAAAATTTGAAAGTGGACTCTTCTATTAGAACAAAAAATATTTTCTCAAAATGGACTATTCTAATAGAATGGAGGGAGTATATACTATTTCTAGACTACACATGATTATATTAGTAAAGTAAGAGAAGTAAAAAAATTTGAAAATTGACTCTTCTATTGAAAAAAAATATATATATTTTTTCAAAATGAACATTCTAATGGAACGGATGAAGTATTATAAAATTAAAGATAATTTATATATTTTTTTTTTGTAAAAAAATGAATATAACATATGTGCATATAGTGGAGTTGCAGGGCGTGGGAGAGGGAGTTAGTGGTGACCCCAAATGGAGGGGAGATCGCTTGTGTCGGGCACAGTGTGCCCTTTCACACAGGGGATAGGCCCCATGTAGGACCCACCTGTGGGGCCCACCCCCTGTGTGAGGGGCATAGTTCCCTGCCCCAAATGATATTAATTGATGTAAGCTTGAAAATCCATCTCACAATATATATATGCATCAATTGAATGTATGGTAAATTACATTTACCCCTTAGATATTTTGAAAGCTATAGAATGAACTTCGAAGTTTCACGGAACTACTCCTACTCCTCTGAATGTTTAAATGTTGTTTTCCAGGTAACAAAAGGTTTAGTTTCTTATTTATTTATTTAGATTTTTGCCAAATTAAGAAGGATAATAAATATTATGTTATTATTCGGTTAAGAGAAGTAACTATATACTTTTATGATAAGGTTGATAAATTTCTTGTCCAGCATTTAGCATTAATTTGAGAGGGAGTCTCCTACCTGATTGTAGTTGTCCTACGTGCATGCAATCTATTATAGGTTAACTTCGATATTAGAAAACGTTTTTCCAATACTCGTGTTTCAATATAACTGCGATCATATTTCAGATGCTTAAGTTGATACATCAAACGTAAAAATTAATACACGATAAATCAAAAACTAAAATCAATACGCGATACTTTAGCAGTTAAATTTATAATTATCGTAATACAGCAGAGGTTAAACTTAATACGCGATACTGCAAAAGTTTAACTCCTCCACAAGATACGTCAACAATTAACTAGATTCAATATACCTGAGATTAAACTCAATATGCGATATATTAGATGTTAAACTAAATATACATATATTCATAACATAACTGTGATACTGCAGGCTAAACTTAATACGAGCGTCAAACATGTCGAATACAACTTTTTTCGTGAATTTGAAGCGGAATAGGAAGGGCAAATCCAGTGCTCTAACGTTAGGAAGGAAATAATTACAAATCAATATAAATAGCACAATATTCATTATTTATATGATCAATTATATATGCGTGAAACAATTTCGTTTTAAAAGAGAAATAGTATTACAAGTATTATATTATGTATGTTGAAATACATGTCAATCATTTGGTGTTAAACACAGATTGGTATATGCCCATTATTAGTACAAATAGTAAGTTGAAATAATAAATGCTGACTGCCCCAGCATATATATGGTGTAGTAATTGCTGGCTGGACATTTTATATTTGACTGTGATCTTTGGCTGACTTGTTCCTCATCTCCTCCACATATTTGAAGCTGCAAAAAATGAAGCAAATCCAATTGTAAATATGCAAGTTTGAAATGTTGTAGAAGGTAAAAAAACTATTCTATTACAACTGTTGCATCCATTATTTTAGTGTAACATATCAATCATAATTAAATCGATTCAATATGACCCTTTATTTTTTTCATCAATTGAGCAAGAAATTTATGTTTTTATCATTAAATAATGCATGTTGTATAGTGTCAATTTATTCAATGACTGCATAGAATAATTTCTCATAGATCGGATTACTGTATTAAAAATATGAATTCAACAACTAGCTCGATAATTACTCAGTTTGAATGCAATAGAATAGTAGTATTTTTAATACTAAAAATTTGAGGGAGGAAAATAAACTTTTTATTGAATATGATGGTTTTACATCTTTTCTAGATTAAAAGTCTAATATGTATATATTAAATTATTAACTAATTTTTCTAGTTGTCAAGATGTGTGGTCTAAACATCCCACAAGTCAAATATAAGACTTTTCTCCAACTAATGACCAAACAATTGATTGATGATGTTCTAAACAACGATATTCAATCATTGATATATATCCAATAGCATTTGAGCTTTAATTCCATCATTAGCATATAACAATTACACTATTATTATTTACTCTCTCTATTTATTACTAGATCTCTAACTATAAAATTTTGGATTACATCATCATATATTATTCTTTATGTACCACTAAAATAACTCAAATATACAACAAGACAACTTTAAATGCCTTAGCGACACTTTTGTATTATGACTATTGATTACTGTTCTTCACATTTGAATTTAGATACGTAATTATATTTATAATTACAAATTTATAGTATTTGATGTCCCATCTTTTGAACGAAAAACAATCAACAAAAGGTTTTCAAAAAATTATTTATAATAATAATAACAAAAAGGCAGATGACAAAATAGAATATATACCTGATCTGGAGATTCTCCAATCTTCATCATAGCTCAAAGCCCAGAAAAAGTAACCGCGAATCCCCAAACTCCGAGCAAATCCGATCCTCGCCGCCGTCGATCTAGTATCATCGTACCCAATCCAAGCAGTTCCGGCCACCGAATAAGTCGACATGGTGGCCAAATCGAACCCAATCTTCGCATTATTCTTCCTGTTAAATTCCTCAACTTCGTAGTAAAGCAAAACCCCCCTGTCCCCACTTGCTCCGGCAGGACCGACCCCGACGGCCGGAGCCCCGACGCCGCTGACACTCGCGTCCTTCAAAGTCCACGTCCGGCCGTAAAGCGGCAACCCCATCACTAATTTGTTCCTCAAGATCCCTTGTTTAATCCACGACCCGAGACCGTAGCTCGTGCTGATGTTGCTCTTTGGGTCGGTTAATGCCGATTGGGAAGCCGTAGCCGTCGTATCCCACGACCCGTGATAATCATAACACATGGCGTTAACCCAGTCTAAATTCTTGTTGATTGACGCAACCGGGTAGGTTCGAACCGTGTCGGATAAGAAAAAAGTCGCGGAGAAGTAAACCGCCGCCGTGAGCAGCAGCTGAGGGCGGCGCGTTTGCTTACTTTCCCGGACAATTTCGACCCGCCACTCGTCGAACAGGGTAGCCAAATCGGTCATTTCCTTCGGGTTTTGCGGGAATTCCCAATCGAGATCCACCCCGTCAAACCCGTATTTCCTAGCAACTTCGATGCTGGACAAGATGAAGCTCCGGCGAGACGACGGCGACGACGCCATCTGCGAAAACACCGCCGGCCCAGCGCCTCCGCCACCAACGGAAAACAGAGCTTTTAGCGGCGGTTTTTTGGAGTGCAGGGCTGATGTGAAGGTCGTGAGAAGTTGACCGGTGGAATCATCGACGTCGAACTCGAACGTTGTGGCATTAGGAACAAGAAACGCGTAGTAAATGTGAGTGAACCAGGTTGAATCTATGGCGGACGGAGGCAATCTGGAATTCACCCACGAGGGCCAATAAGCACCCTTCATGGCATTGGATGAGCGAGGACGGAAAGCAGAAACGGAGGAAAAGCAGAGCAAAAACAGAGCAAAAGCGACAATAATCGCAGTAGCTTTCTTCATGGCTGATTTGTTCTTAATCTTATTTTCTGTAAATTTGGCTTTTGTGTTTGGCTTCTTACGTTTGAATTGTGACACCAGCGGCGGATTTATTTATAGATTTGGAGACACTGAGGATTGGGTCAGAAAACTCTGTGCATGATTTTTTAGACTTTGTTGATGCAGTTGAGGTTGAAAAGAAGGAAAGTGGGAATGGGAAATGATTTGCGTTGACCAGTTTTGAGAGTTGACATTGGAGGTTTTGATTGGCTTGGTCAACTTATCCTTCTGCTGGACATCCAATAAAATTAGAATGAGACAGAACAGAAATTTAGTACTGCCATTGCGCGAGAATAACATGCACAAATCTTTGAGACATGAGAGTCTTGGTCAACTCACAATAACTGTGGCCGTCCTTAGTGACTTATTCAAAAAAGTTTGAGATCAATATTAGTGGAAGGGACATCAAAGTTGCAACACTTAATTGGATTGATTATTCAGGTTTCCACAAAACAAATTTGTGCTTTGATACTTCTCAGTTCTGTCCAAATAACTGTTGCTGGATTCCATTGGGTTGGAAGGGAAAAAACAAAAATGTCTTTTTTTTTTCTTTGGTGTTTAAAAAAAGTATCCAGTCTAATAGATGTGTTTCTACAAAAAACGTAACACATCAATTAAAAAAAATTGTTATCTCCATATTCTTTATAAAGACTTACTAGTTAATTCTACTTTTATTTTTACTAATTGTATTTTCCTAGGTGATACAATCACTAGACTTATTTATAAAGGCTATTTATCATGTTCGTTATCATGTTTTAAAAGATAGCTTTGAAAATTTTATTTTATTTTTCAAACATAATTTTTTTAATATAAAAGTTGCATTAAAAATGTAAAAATATGCATTAATATATATATTAGGTAAATAGTAAAAGTGCATATTAAAAATGATGAAATATTGATATAAAATAAAAAAAATTTAAAACATATTTTAAAAAACATGCCAACTTACTCACGTAGTTTAATTACATACCAATTTTGAAAGAATTTGTATTATATTTACAGCAAGGAAAGTGCAAAGAATGTGTCCCTTAAGAGAAAAGGAAGTGCAAAGAATGTGACCTAAAATTGAAATTGTCCAATGAGTTACCATTTGGTATGAATGTTTGATTCAAATCTTGGTTTAAATTGTGATTTTAAAATATTAAAATTATATTAAATGTAAAAATGTATATTAAAAATGTACAAATATTTAATAATTAGAAATAATAAAAAAATTATAACAAAATACAAAATGAGGTTCAAATCTAAGTTTCAACAAAGTTTTCAAACTCGGCAAATCTAATTTTTAAATTGCATATTTTGTCCCTTGCACTGTTGCTCTCGTTATAAAATGACATGTTTTCCACTAAAAATATCATCATGTCAATAAATATAAGAGTAAAAATGTCATTTCAAAATTTAGTATGGATCACTGGACAAACTTAGTATCGATTGATCTGATCTTGAATGTGCCGCTAATATTCTGATAAATCTCTAAAACTGAGTCTTCACTTGTGAACGAAATATATCTCACCGATTATAAGGGGAGATGAAATCCTCCCTTATTGTATGAGAAAATAAAATTTTAATTATTACCCCAATAAATTAAAGAGACTTGAAACTAATATTTAAATTTAAAAAATAGAAGAAGAAACATTGCAAAGCTAGAGAATACGTGATGGAAAGATGGAGGAAGAAGTAGCGAATACGTGAGAGTTTTTAGGGTTAATCTAAAGGGGGTCGGCAACAGTTTAACTTTGCTTTTTTTTAACTGATACATTGGCCATGGCACTTTGCTTGTACGATAATTACTGATCAGTTATTCTAAATGTTGCATGCATTTGAGTCTAGTTTAAAAACTACTACAACTTTTTTTAGAAACAACTCAATACATATATTACCACAAGTACAATCTACATTTAGTTACTCCTACAATTAAATCTTTTTCTTTTCATTTTTGGGTAAATCGGAAGATCAAACGAAACACGTATATTGATTTTAGTTTGTAATCATCTTAATTGATCCCTTTACCGCCTAATCAAAAGTGTAGAATATAAATATCAGCCAAACAAAGCCTTAATTAAACAACTTAGAAATTAACTTTCTCCATAATAATAATAAGTGATATATAACAGCTAGATAGCGTACTATATTTGACAAAAAATTATATTCGAAGGGGACCGTCTTCGCATATCGATTTTAGCATCAAAGTATTGCTAGTATGTTATAAAAACATACATGTTTATTTTAACTTATGATATTTCACGTATTGAGTTGAAAATTATATGTATTGCTTTTAGTTGCTCATGTATCATGGTTATGAGTTTAATTAGCTTCTAGTGCATCGGCTAATAATTTAACCTTTGATGTAGTATCACTATTAGTTGTTTATGAAATGCCATTATGTTAAAACAACCAAAATCATATGTAATGCTCATATTGATTTTAGGGTAGAGATATTGTCCGTAATGAAAAAAAATATGTGTATCAATTTTAGCATCTATAATATATTTATTAATAAAAGTATGAGTATTAATTTTTGGATGGAAGTATCGCAATTAAACCATCAGACGATTTTGACATGAAACTCTCAGTACATATCTTCTCATTCCCCTTCACAACTTGCAAGTGTAGGTGACTAAGAAACGAAACTTGACTTTTCAATCGTGTGAAATCTTTTGGTTCGTTAAGTGATAAAATTTCCAGCACTATAAATCCTGGACCACGTAGTGTACCACTCACTGCCACACAAATCAGCACTAATAAAATTTTTTAATGGAGCAGATTTTTATTTTATTTTAATGTATTCTTGTATTTTATAGTCCTGTTATCTATTACATCCAAGCAGTGATTGTCGGGAGAAGAAGAACGAAGTTGGGAGTCTCTTGCAGAAATTTGTTAGTTTGCAATCTAAATAAGTAAAATTGGCAAAAATAAGAATCGAACCACAAAGGTCTAAATAGCATGTTATGCGTCACAATCGTTGGAACACTAGCTCGTTTCTAATCGAGCATAATTAAACATACTCTCTTTAGCAAGTAATGGGATCGATGGTGCTCAAGTGATCAAGGTGCACATCGTTTATATTATTTCTTTTATATTAAAAGAAAACTATCTCCAACTTTTACTAATAAATATAATATTCCTTCTTTTTGTCATATTAAAGAGGTAAGAAGTACAATTATTTATACATATTTAGGTATAATGACGAGAATATATATATATTTGAAGGAAGTAGAAATGGCAATCAAAGTCAAATTAACTTAATTACAAATGAAAATCACCTCTCTTTCAACCCCTTAACAAAGCCTCTCATATATTCTTCTTCTTCTTTTGATCACTCACCTTTCCACAATGGGAGGATGGTGAAGTATTTTTTTTTTTTTTTTCCTTCTCCCATTTAGATTTGAATTATAGTCTTTTCTGTCGAAGTAATAAATGGGGATATTTTTTTCCCCTTGTTTAGTTGAGTGAAAATCGAGTTTTTAATTAGCTTTTTTTTACAACATTAGTGGTAGATCTGACCTCTAGGACCAATTTGTTTGTATGAAAGGTAATAGCATAATCTTATTAGATTTAAATCTTAATTTATGATATGACAAATTAATTTCACTATTTGTGCTTCAAATATAATTAATTATCATATTTGATCAACGTCACTAAACTATTTTTTTTTTTGGGTTAAGAAAATAATTAAGTGTATCACTTACAAACGAAATCCAATTAGCTAATACATGAACATGATCAATCTATCTTTTGCGTGTTGGAACTTACAAAATATTTTCCCTTCTAGATATATATATCCGAATTCAAATGTACGAAAAGTAGTTTTGCACCTTTTATTATATATTTTTTTTTTGGTGTATGTTTTTCTTCTCGTTGATTAATTAACAACTTTTCAAGGAAGAAAAAAAGGCTTACTTAAATTCTCCTCACAAGTGTAAAATGGGACATTGGAGGCGGGTGTAAAGGGCTTTTGGAGACGGGTGTATAGTGTGTGCACCCGCCTCCAGTGCGGGCGCCTCCAAAAGGAGGGCCCGCACCCGCCTCCTTAATAAGGGGTTATATGTTGCATCCGCCTCCAATAACCAATAATCATATGGTTATTGGAGGCGTGTGTAACGAGCACCCGCATCTAATATTTTCAGTGTACAAAATTTAATTTTCCTTTCTTCAATTTATGGTTTCAGTAGGGATCGAACTAGCGCCTGCAGAATTACATGACTTTTGCATATTAAATTTACCACTATGCTACATATACTCATATATATAAAGTTAAAATCGAAAATATATATTTATATATTTTCTTCCAAAATTTGTGGTTTCTATTACGTAATAATTTATCGTCTGTTTTCAAAATTATTTTCAACTTTCAAAATTTTCCTAGTGCATTATTTTCAAATTTATTTTCAACTTCAACAGTCCAAAATAAACAAAATTTTCGAAATACTATTCATTAAAATTTGCAAAAATGCACCAACTTTCAATAAACATGATATTAGAGGCGGGTGCAAAGCTTTGGAAGATATGAATGGAGGCGGGTTCAATAAACACGATATTGCACCCGCCTCCATTCATATCCTCGGGTGAATGATGTGAGGTGGGTGACGGCAACACCCTCCTCCAAAGGCATCTTTGGAGGCGAGGAAGGGAACACCCGCCTCCAAAGATGCCTTTTCCGAATTTCCCACCCCTTTGGAGGCGGGTGTTAGTGCACCCACCTCCAAAGGGGCGTCTCCTTTAGCTCTTTTTGTGGTTGTGCCTTCTGGAATTAATACTTGTCTTCTTTCTTTGGCCTCCTCTCTACTTCATTTTATTTTATGACTATACATACTTGCAAATTCTATTTTAGTGTGTTATCACAATTGCGGAACTAGAAAAAAAATTTCTAAAAGGTTTAACATATGAATAATTTTGTTTTATAGTTATATATATTCATAATTTTCTTTTGACAATTAAACATATACGGTTCATAAGGATAGAGGAGGACATTGAAGGGGTCGAGAGACCATCCCACCCCACCCCTTGATTATACCCCTGACTGATAAAATAATTTTTTTCATATTAAACATTCCGTTGAAATAAATGAAATAAACTTTTTTTAATAAATAGAGATGGATAAATCGCTACATATATGATTACGGTATGGACACGAGGGTAGTTGACTTTCTTGGAAACAGAATCGTTCAAAGGGATCCGAAGGTTGTGTAAAATAGTCAAAATCTGAATTGTAAAAGTCAGAAGCTTCCACAGTTCCACAAATACCGCCGCGGCGCAATCATTACTGCTTACTGTATCTCATAATGTGAAAACTGAGACAAGTACAAAAGCAATTTTGTTTACGAAGGAATTACTATAGCATTTCAATTTACGAACGACATTCTTGGATCTATGCGTAATACTTTTGTATACTTTCTCAAAATGAGGGTTATATTTCAAAAATGAACAATTTTGAACTGGGTTCTATAAATTCGATTTATGTTTTTAATATTATTTACGTAAACATTATGGGGTACTATTCACATAAATATTAATGGGATATAGTTTTTGTGGGTATCATCGGCACACTAAAACAAATAGTATGGATTCGACTATCTCTCCTTATTTCTTCCTTCACACATTTCTATCATGAGCCGAATGCCGTTGCGGATGCTTTGACTTGTTTAGCGAGTGACACACAAGGATCTAGGATGTTTGGTCACACCTCTATGCCAGTGCGGCTTAAGGGTTTGGTCAGTTTGGATGCAACGTAGTTGTCCATATCTTAGGTTTAGTTTTCCAAATGTCTCCCTCAATTTATTTTTGCTTTATCATTTTAATTTTTTGTACACCCAATGTAAGACTCTTTATGTCCCTATTGGTATTTTTCTAGCACGGTATTTATGCCATCTAATTAATAAAGGGTCATCATTCTCTCAACCATTTAACCGACTATTTTTCAAAAAAAACTATTATACATGTTTCTTTATTTTTTTTAAAAAGTAATATTTGAATAAGGTATTACTGATATTCACGAATAATACAAGTTATATATATTTTCATATAAAAGTGTTACTTGCATTTTCAACCGAAGATCAGATCATAATTCATAAAAGTAGTATGTACAGCTACCTAATCAATGGGACACCGCAGCCGCACCGCAGCACTACAAAAATGGGGAACTTTTTTCCATGGAACAAATCACCGTAACTAAAATAGATCGACTTATCGATAAAGTAAACTTTTAATATTCCATCATGATTTATCTAGAAAAGGTTGACTTATGAGAGCTGAACAATTTTATTCGGAACCCTAGGATATAATACTTGGACTCGTTCTAATTACTACTTGAAGTAGTTAGGTTTAGATAAAAGATCGATTAAATCACTAATCTGAAATCGTTGTCTCTATTTGGTTTCCTGATTTAAAAATGTTTCATTTTTCGTCACTTAACTTGAAAATTTGTTTCAAAATGGTATCGAATTCAAATTCTAACTATATTTGAGATAATTTTATTTAGCACGTGAGCTATTTTCAAGCTAAATTAAGGTGTGAACAAAGTAGTTTAACATTTATTTTTCATTTGTTGCCTTTAATAGTGCGTGTACATTTCACGTATTAAATAAAAATATATCAAATATTGTTAGAATTGGAGATCGGGACTAGTTTGAAACACATTTTTAAGTTAAGGAACCAAATGAAGACAACAACCCAACTTTAGAGACAAAAATGAAACTTTTTCAAGTTAAGAGACCAAATAGAGACAACATCCAACTTAAGGGACCAATAGAGTTATTTAACCTAAAATATCATTGAACCACCGCCTTTTTTTTTTAATTTAATTTTTGCATCAATAAAATTTATTAAATTTTTGTATCAATAAAATTTAAAAAGGTCAGTAGATTAAATTTTCATGTTTAAGTCACTCTATCTTTCCGATATTCCCTCTCTCCTACCAATATTTTATTATCAGAAACTGTTGGATAGTCCGACAAGCAATAGTGTAGGCCTAAAAATTCATACAAGCGTTTTATTCACTACACCCCATACTTTCATTTTTCTTTCTTTTCTCAAACATGTAATGCAATTTTTTTTTACTGGCAATACATTTTTAAATAGACGATATTTAAGCACTTAAAATTGATAGGCAGAAGTTTTTGTCCTTATTAGACGTAAGAAAAAATTGTACAGATCGATAAGCCCCCCCAAGTAACTTACATTTGGTTTCGTCACTGGCGATACATCAAAAGCTACATGTGATACACAATATTTAATAGCATACAAGCGTGAATCCGTCTAAAAGGTTAGACACAAGTTTTTGCATAAGTCTTTTTTTTTTTTTTGGAAAACAAATTGTCTGTCAAATAAAATTTTAATTTTAAAAATATGTTGATTTATTAAGTCTTTCAACCTAGTTGAATTTTAAATAAGTCTTAATTAGCAAACAAAATTTTAATTTGTTTTTCCTTGTTTACTTCTTAATACCCAACTAATTTTCGTCTGTCAACTACAAGTAGGGGTGGGCACGAATTGGTTTCCTCGAATTTTAAAATTTTTTTGGCCAATTCGAAAACCAAATATAATTCGATTTTAAACTGAAAAAACCAATTCGAATTTGTAATTCGAATTCGGTTCGAAACCATGGAAACCAAATTCACAAAATTAATTCCATAATCAAAATTTTACAATCTAGTAACTAGTTTAAACAAATAAATCCAGCAGCAAACTCTTCTAGAAAAATAAATCTAAGTTCACCCTCTCAATCACATGCATCCTATAAGCCTTAAAATCATCCTGTAAGCATAGTTTTGGTAACCAATGCAGCTGATCCTTGGCCCAACTGTATCCGCACCTGATATTAATATAAAGAAAATAAAAGTAAGAATTAAGAAACAACACTAGGAGAACCGTGAAAATCGATGTCATGTAGAAAGCAAAGCAAGGAGGAGAAGTATACTTTGAGTTCTGCAATCCATTGCAGAATTGAAGCGCAAAACCTTCCGCAAAGACGGCACCGGCGGAAGGAGCAGGGGATCGCGGCGGCGAGAAGATCCGATCACTACTACAAAAATGTTCAAAAGAGGCGCCCCTTTGGAGGCGGGTGTACAAATACCCACCTCCAAAGGTGGGTAAATAAAATTTGGAGGCGGGTGAAGGGATCACTCGCCTCCAATTAGGAGGTAATTGGAAGCGGGTGATGCCTTCACCCGCCTCCAGTAAGCTGCTAGCTTACTGGAGGCGGGTGAAGGCATCGCCCGCCTCTAATTATCAATTAATTAGAGGCGGGTGATGCCTTCACCCGCCTCCAGTAGTACTGGAGGCGGGTGAAGGCATCACCCGCCTCCATTAACTTACTGGAGGCGGGTGAAGGCATCACCCGCCTCTAATTATTGATAATTAGAGGCGGGCGATGCCTTCACCCGCCTCCAATTACCTCCTAATTGGAGGCCGGTGATCCCTTCACCCGCCTCCAATTTCAAAATACGAAAATGATTTTTAAAAATTTTTAATATTAGATCAAAAATTATCTTTATTTTGGACTGTTGAAAATTTTGAAAATTTATTGAGATTCTAGCGAAGCGAATAATTAGTAGATAATAAAAATCACAAGTTTTACAAGAAATATATAATTTCGATTTTCATATTAAATACATAAGTATATGCAGCGTAGTGGTAAATTTAATATGCAAGAGTTAAGTGAAACTCTAGGCGCGAGTTCGATTCCTACTAAAGCTATAAAGTGCAAGAAAAAGAAATTAAATTTTTTTACGAGGGCTAATTGGAGGCGGGTGCAAAATTGCACCCGCCTCGAATAACACTTAATGGAGGCGGGTGGAACATGCACCCGCCTCCAATAGAGGAGCATTGGAGGCGGGTGCAAGGTGCACCCGCCTCCAATTGTAGAGCATTGGAGGCGGGTGTACCTTGCACCCGCCTCCAATGCTCTATAATTGGAGGCGGGTGCACCTTGCACCTGCCTCCAATGTCCTAATTTATGGAGGCGGGTGCGGGCACCTCCAAATGGAGGCGTCCGCAGCTCTCCAATCCCCCTTAGGACCCGCCTCCTAAGGGGGATTTTGTAGTAGTGGATCTAGAGCAAACGTGAACGTACGACGGCGAGAGAACGGAAATTGCAGCATGTCGTCGGAATCGGTGATGTTTTTCTACTGGGTTATCTTCCTCGGCGAACTGCAAAAATGGAGGAAGACAAGAATATAAAGAAAAACGGAGAGGGAGGAGAGGTGGGAGGGAACTGAACTCGGGGAGGCGGCGGTTGTGTGATAATACTTTAGAGATTAGGTTTTAGTTTTACTCATTAGGTAAGCTTTAGCCTTTAACTTTATGACATCTTTATCAATTTAAAATATTAGCTTTTAACTTTATGACATCTTTATCAATTTAAAATATTAATAAAGCCTTTAGGTGGAAAAAAAACTAATAAATATTAATAATAAAACTAATTCGAATTCGGTTTGGTATTTGGTTTGAATACCCAATTCGAAAACCAATTTCATAATTCGAATTCGGTTTTTTCGAATTCGGTAAATTCGAATTCGGTTCGAATTTCGAATTGGCCCAAACCATGCCCACCCCTAACTACAAGAATATCCCAGTAAATACATACTACATTTAATTCCTTTGGTTATTTTAGTCAATAAACCGACGACGGACATGATAGCGCTAATAAATCAACTTATTATTGTGGGACAACCTAGTTAGAGTTGCACATAATTCAAGCTTTCAACAACAGCTTTAAATCTAGGATGCCCAATTCGGAGTAAGGGGTGATACCGAGTCGACCGAGCTGAGTTTCAAAGTGTTTAAATGGTAAAAGGAAACCTAAAATAGATTGGAACTGAACACCATGAGTTTCCACCTCCCGAATTCAATCATGTCCTCTTTTTTCCAAGTGCAGCTTCCATTTCTTCACCAAATGTGCGGCTACCTCCTTCAAAGTTGCTCTCCAACACTCAACATAATTCCACAGCTCTGAAGTAATATACCTCCCTTTCGGGTTGTGTTCATTTATCTCGAACCAAGTTGTTGTCACTGCATTGTAAATATCTTCGCCGAGTTTCTTGAGTTCATGAATCCTTTCATCAACCACCTTCATTTGTCACCTCCACAGTTTTCCTATCACAGTCAACCATTTTAACAGGATGCCATCACACAATGAGCACAATTCAGAAGCCGCCCTCCGTTCTGCATCACTTTTATACTTCCTCTTCATAGCGTCATGAAATGGTTTAGTGTCAAGTTCCCCAAGTTCACCAAGCATAGTTTTGACTATATTTTTAAAAACAAGCATAGTTTCAGAATTCATTCCTAAATTGGTTGTGGGGTTGCCGTTGTACGGGCGGACGTAAACCCTGAAGGATCCGAGAGTTCACGGAGTCGGGCCGGAAGGAGAGGGAGGAAAAGGAGTGTTGCTGTATTACAAAGTAGTGCGTTTTAACAAGAAGAATAATGCGAGAGTTAAGTTTGATCTTTGGACAGCGTCCTCTTATTCAGTGGCTGGAAATGCATAGATCGAGTACGATGAATCCTATATATTTTCCACTTTCTTCGCAAAATAACACTTATCCTCAAACCGTATGTAGTTGTAGCAGCCTACATAAGACCGCGGTGCAGAAAATAATTAATCATTAACAACTTCAAGACAAATGAATTGAATTACATTTGCTAACAAATGTTAAATACCCTAGTAATATTAATTGAATTACAACTTCAAGACAAATAATACTATTAAGTTACCATAGTTAACAAATGGATTCTTTATCTGTTTCATAAACTCTTAAACGTCTTATATTTTGGATAAGAGATGAAGTACGGTACAACAAAAACACAAGACCATATGATCAATCACGTCGTAGCTATTTTTAGGACAATGAGAACTTGTTTCCAATCTTGAATGCGAAATCCCATTGCTGATCTAAAAATAAATAAATTTTTAGAAAGACAATACAAAGGAGTTGAAAAACAAATACATAAAATTTCTACTAAAATAATTTGAAACTAAAAATCTATAGAAATGACTATTAACTCTAGATCCATAGTAGTTTTTTCAAATCTTGAACTTTAGCGACATATATATCCAATTTAATACTGTATTTTTTCTTCGGTAAATGTACGTTTTTCTTTGACCAGATTAGAATCAGATAAGTCCTGTATTTTTGTCATTGTGACCATTTTTAGTCACAAAAACAAAGAAACCTTACCATAAGGAGGAAGAAAACTTCCATAAAAGAGACAACAAAACAAGAGGAGACAAAAACAAAACTAAACAAAGAAAATTTTTTAAAAAAAAAAATTTAAGGGTACATTGAGTCGAGAGAGATGGAATTAATTCTTTCACCATCTCCTCTCTATTTACATTCATTCGCTCTTCTCCTTTTTTTTTTTTTGTTTTTTTTTTCCGATTAATTCCCTTTCCCATTAATATATGTTCCATCCTTGAATTCTATTTAAAAGAAAGTCATTATAATTATAATCTATTCATTTCATTCATATACACACTACTTCAATTAAGTGTTCCACTACCTAAATTTTAATAATAATTAATCATCAAAATTTGTCTTATATTTATTTTTTATCACTACATTTTTAATACTTAATTAAAAACTTTGTGTTGTGCTTGTTATATGGCATGGGCGTGCATGTAACGTGTATATCAAGTGCATGCAAATGTTGGGAGATTAATAAAAATAAAAGTATGTTTAGTTACAAATTTTATTAATTAAGAGTAGATAAAAAAACTTAAAATTTCATTTGAATCACTTTCCATTTCAAAAAATAAAAATAAAAATTCAGAATTAATTTCTGTTGTAACGGAGGAGAAAATAAAATTTGACCATCGTACTTAAAGCGTTGTCATTAAGCATGTCCAGTCCGGAAGAACCCCAAACCCAGACTTGACTAAAACCCAGACATGTTTCCTTTATTCTATTTCAGCTTTTCTTTCTTTTGTTGTTGTTTTGTTTTGTTTTGTTTGGAAGGCCACCAGCGAAACAAACCGTGGATGATTAGTATATAAATCTCCTTGTACGTGTTTGGGTTAAGAATGTGCTATGCTTGATATATGCATGTGCATATGATGTGCATGTGTCGGGGCATTCCTTTTATGTTTTTTCCTAAACAAATTAGGGATTAAGTTCTAGGGTTTCAGTTTTTAAGTGCGCCGTCACCTACAAAACCATAGTGTTTTGACCAGATGTTAGGTAATTAAACTAAATTTTCTAATTAGTTGTTTCCAATTTAGTTTAAATATTTATTTTTTAGGTAATAGAGTAGTATTTGGTAATAGGTCTTGGGTTTGTTTGTAATGTGAGGGTGAGAAAAGAAGAGAAGAGTTAGGGTTCGACTTTGTTTTAGAAAAGAGGTTTGCGTGGTTTGTTTGTTGGTTTATAAAGTTTGGGTTATTTTCTTTAAGCTTTGGTTTAGTTTCTGTGCGACAAATTTGTTGATTTAATTCAGAGTAAACCAAAAAGTAAAATAGTACTCAACTTACAGATCTAACAGTTGGATCTAGGCTTCCTTTGTCTATGCTCAGTAGTTTGGTTACTGCAAGAATGTAACCGATTCCTTCAGTAGCTGTAATATATGACAAGTGATACAAAAGTCGAGATGCAATCATGCTTTTGGCTTTGGGGAGGATTCCATTTTTGTTCAGGCCCTTGATTGGAAGAACCACAGTAGTCTCAAGTTAACCGGGACGCAGCATATTCAATTCCTAAAGGACAGAATTTTGCGCTGTGGACTTTCTTTGCATACAAGAACGTTCCTGAGAAGATAGAAATGCTGAGCTCCGATGGCCTCAACTTCTCCGCAGAATGGAGGGAAGGGGGGAAACTCCACCTTCAAATCAAACAAATGTGAATGTATGTAACGTGTTGTGCTTTGTTATATGCATGGGCGTGCATGTAACGTGTATCTCAAGTGCAAATCTAGGGACATTTAAAAGTAAAAACTTAAAATTTCATTTTAATCATTTTCTCTTCTCAAAACAATAAAAAAAAAAATCTGAATTAGTTTCTATTGAATGGACGAAAAAAATAAATTTTCATCAAACGTAACGCATTGTTATGAATTTTAAAAGTTTCACTGCCCTCTATAAAAATTTTCCCTTGTTATTAACCTCTGGGAAAGGATCTCGAAATCCCGTGAAACGCTGATGAAGCTGCAGAAGGACAATGGGGAGTTGGAGATGAATCAATGCCTGGCAGGGAAAGAGGTGCAGAACATGGCAAGGGCGGACCTGATCAGCAGCAAGTTGCGTCGCTACTGCCGCCACTACCACCGGCTGTGGAGGCTACCGGCGAGATGCTTGCAGGAGGGTCGTCTTCACCATCTGTGCGACTGAGGGTTTTCATGGATTTGATGAATAACCCAAAGTACGTGTTTGGGTTGCATGTGCATATTATGTGCAAGTGTTGGGACATTCATTTTATTTTTTTTCTAAAGCAACTCGGGTTTCAGTTTATGTGTGCGGTCACCTAATTTTGACCAGCATAGATCTGCTTTATTTTCTTTTTTATTTATTTTTTTTGGGATGCATTTCTTACCGAAGCTATTCCAGTAAAAAATTTAGAACCTCGTGCGAAAGCGGTGCTGCTGCTTATTAGTTATTAGCCAGACTCCACATCCCCACACCCCAACAACCTTCGTTTTTTTTTTTTTTTGTGTGTGTGTGTGTAAATTTTAAACATCAAGATACCTCTTAAGGTTTGAAATATAACCTAAAATTTGTTTGAATTAGCAAAACTGTTACAACAAAACCGACCATCTGTGCTTAAAAGCATGATAAACAGTAATCCTTACTAGAGCCCGTTAATTAGGGCAGAAGAAATTATTTTGTAAAAAAACAAATGTGACTCCACATTTTAATTTAATTTTACAGTCATTATGTCAACTAATTAATTTTAATCTTAGGTGGCATATCGATTTAAACGTTTGGAATAAAGAAAACATGTGTATCAATTTTAACATATGATACATATTGTTTATTAATAAAACTATGTGTCCTAGTTTTTGGGATTAAAATATCGCACTTAGACCGTCAGACCATTTAACAGGAGACTCACCACATATTTTCTCCTTCCCTGTTTGGTACCTACTCTCAAAAACATATTTTTAGGAGAAAAAATGTAAGTCTCACACTCAAAATGTGTTTGAAATATGTTTTGGGAATGTTTTGATTCACATACCAAACATGCCCTCAAAATGTGTTTCAAGATGGCAAAACTAAAAATACATTCTAAACAGATTTTGAGTGTGGGGTCTATTTTTTTTTTTTTTTACAAAAACATGTTTGGAGAATAAGTACAAAAAAGAGCTAAGAAACCAAACTTGACTTTTCAATCATGTGTACTCTTTTGGTTTGTTAAGGGATAAGATTTTCAGCACTAATTGTAAGTCATGGACCACGTACGTAGTGTACCACTCTCTGCCACACTAATATGCACTAACAAAATTTTAAAATCGAGTAGATTTTTTTTTTCTTTTTGAATGCATTCTTATATTTTATAGTCTCTCAATAAGTAGAATTGACATAAATAAGAAACAAAATCCAAACTTCTAGGTAGTCTATTATGCTTCACAATCATTGGGCAATAACTTTCCTAAATCGAACAGATTTAAACATACTCTCTTTAGCAAGTAATTAATTGGTTGGTACTGAAGGGATCAAGGTGCACATCGTTTATATTATTTCTTTTATTAAAAGAAAACTGTCTCATACTTTTACTAATAAAAATAATATTCGATCTTTTTGTCATATTAAAGACGTAAGAAGTAGAATTATTTATACATATTTAAGTATAATTACGAGAGAATTTATATATATATATATATATAAGGAAGTAGAAATGACAATCAAAGTAAAATTAACTTAATTACAAATAAAAATCACCTCTTCAACCCCTTAACAAAGCCTCTCATATATATCTTCTTCTTCTTCTCTTGATCACTCACCTTTCCACCATGGTGAAGTATTTTTATTTCTTCCTTCTCCTATTTACAGTAAAAAGTTTATAGTTAAATAGTAAAAAATGTATTAAAAATATAAAAATAAATACTTAAATAGTAAAAAGTTGTATTGAAAATAATAAAAAATGATTATAATATATTAAATTTATTATTGAAACCAAAACCGAACCCAAAACCAATAAAAAAGAACATGCCCTATCTTTTTCGTCAAAGTAATAAATGGGGATTTTTTTTTTCTTCTCCGTGTTTATTTGAGTGGAAATCGAGTTTTTAGCTTTTATTAGAACATTAGTGGTAGATTCAATCTCCAGGACCAATTCGTTTGTACGAAAGGCGATAGCGATTTTCATAATTTTATTAAATTTAAATCTTAATTTATCATATGACAAATTAAGTTCACTATTTGTGCTTCAAATATAATTAGATCAACTGCACTAAACTAATTTTTTTCCATTAAGAAAATAAGTGTATCACTTACAAATGAAATCCAATTATCTAGATAGATACATGATCAATCTATCCATTACAAGACTCTCATGTTATCTATTCCCTCAACCTTCTCCGTACTTGCATCTTCAATATTAATTGGTTATTTGGTCAACTAATTTTTTTTGTTTATTAATTATTCCCTTGAAATAAATGACTTAAACTTTTTTTAATAAATAGATATGGATAAATCATAAATCGCTACATATATGAATACGGTATGGATACGAAGGCAGTTGACTTTCTTGGAAACAGAAAGTTAGAAGTCAAAATCTGAATTGTAAAAGTCATAAGCTCCCACAATTACCGCCGTGCCAACGCGCAATCATTACTGTTTACTATATCTCATAATGTGAAAAGTGAATACTAATAAGTACAAAGCAATTTTGGTTACGAAAGAATTACTATAACATTACAATTTACTAACGACATTTATGGATCTTTGCGTAATACTTTTGTATACTTTTCCAAACGAAGTGTTCCGTTTTGAAAATATAAAATTTTGAGTTAGTCTCCTATAAATTTGATTTATGTTTGCAATATTATTTACGTAAAAATTATTGGGTACTATTCACGTGAATACTAATGAGATATAGTTTTGGCATGGATCATCGGCACACTAAAACAAATAGTACGGATTCGACTATCCCTCCTTGTGTCGGCCTTCACACATGCCTATCATGAGCTGAATGCAACAATTGCAGATGCTTTGACTTGTCTAGTAAGTGACACACAAGGATCTAGAATGTTTGGTCACACTTCTATGCCAGTGCGGTTCAGGGGTTTGGTTAGTTTGGATGCACGTAGTTGTCCATATCTTAGGTTTAGTTTTCCAGATGTATCCCTCAATTTATTTCTGCTTTCTCGTTTTATTTCTTTGTACACCCAAGGTAAATGCTCTTTATGTCCCTCTTGGTCTTTTTATAATACGATATTTATGTCGTCCAATTAATAAAGGGTCCTAATTAGGGATGGCAAAAAAACCCATTAACCAAAAAATGCCCCAAACCCATCGGGTATTAACCCAATAAAATCCACCTAAAAAAATAATTGGCTGGGTGAGCTTGGACTAAATATGTAATGGACTGGTTTAGAGCAGCCCATTGGGTACTCTAAAACCCGCCCATCATGAGTACCAAAAATACCCATCCAAAACTACCCTACAAAGTATAAACAAAAACCCAACAACTCACCTATTTTAGTAGCCCATTTTATTTTTTTCTTCAAACTTTTTTTTTTCTTTATTTTTCATGTCCTACAATTATTTTGAGTTTTTTCCCCATTTATTCTTTCATAATATTTTCAAATTACCCATTTATAAATACTAATTCAAAATTCGTTCCAAGTCGAGTTCAGGCTCAGGTTTCGGGCCGGGCCGGGTTCAATTCGGGCCCAATTTGGGCCCATGGTTCAGGCCCAGTTCTGGGCAGGTTTCGGGCCAGGCCCAATTTCGGGCCTCGGGTCCGGGTCAGGGCATGCACAGGTTTATATAAATATAAAAAATTAAAATTTGTTTTTGGACAAAAAAAAACTATATACGATTAAATATAAAAGTTTATAATATTTAATATTTTAAATTTTAAAATAGATTCAAAGAATTAAAATTTGCTTAAAAAAAAGACTTAAAAGGAAATTAAAAAATTTATTAATAAACCATTAAATAAACCTTACATTTTTGTATAATGGGTATTATTGATAGTTTGGTACCCATGGGTACCCATAGCTATCCATTACTCATTTGAATTAAGACCATTAATTGAATGGGTAATGGGTACCTATTACCCATTAACTTAATACCCATTTAATACCAGCCCAACCCGTCTGTTTGACACCCCTAGTCCTAATCAACTGAAGATCAGATCATAATTCATAAAAGTAGTAAGTATAGTTAGGGGTGAGCAAAATAATCCAAAAACTGTCCGAACCGCTGATCAAATCCGAATCCAATCCGAAATTTCGGATCGGATTTTTTTTTCCGGATAATGTTCGGTTTCGGATTTTTTTCGGGATAATCCGAAACCGATCTGAAACAAAAATTCACAAAAAAAAAGCTAGAATGAAATTTTTTTAAAAAAAAAAAACAAAGAGAACCACGGATTTCGGATCAAAAACCGCGGATTTCGGATAAAAACCGATCCGAAACCGCGCCACCGGATTAAAATCCGAAACCGATCCGAAACTTCGGATTCGGATCGATTTGGAGTGGATTCGGATCGATTTTTCTTTTGCTCACCCCTATGTATAGCTACCTAATCAATGGGAACCCCCGCCGCCGCACCGCAGGACTACAAAAAATGGGGAACTCTTTTCCGTGGATCGAGCGGGGAACAAATCACCGTAACTGAAATGGATCGACTTATCGATCAAGTAAAGTTTTAATGTTCCATCATGATTTCTCTAGAAAAGGTTGACTTATGAGAGCTGAACAATTCTATTCGGACCTTTGGATATAACACTTGGACTCGTTCTAATTACTACTTGTAAGTAGTTAGGTTATACATAAACGATCGATTAAATCACTAATATGAAATTGTTGTTGTCTCTATTTGGTTTCTTAATTTGAAAACGTTTCATTTTCGTCACTTAACTTGAAAATTTGTTTTAAAATGGTATCGAGTTCAAATTCTGATAATATTTGAGATAATTTTATCCAGCACGTAAGTTATTTTTGGGCTAAATTAAGGTGTGAACAAAGTAGTTTAACATTTATTTTTCATTTGTTGTCCTTAATAGTGCGTGTGCATTTCACGTGTTAAATAAAAATATATCAAATATTGTTAGAATTGGAGATTGGGACTAGTTTGAAACACATTTTCAAGTTAAGGAACCAAATGGAGACAACAACCTAACTTAAGAGACAAAAATAAGTGTGGAAGCATTTTTGAAACCATGTTTTGAGATTAAAATTGTTGGTCCTATAGCTAAAATGTGTTTTGTATGAATTTTGAGTTTTGGTACCTACTCTCAAAATATGTTTTTGGTAGAAAAAATGTAGACCCCACACTCAAAAATGTATTTGGAATGTGTTTTACAAACACATTTTGAGTGTGGGGTCCACATTTTTTCTCCCAAAAACATGTTTTGAAAGTAGCTTCCACACAGGAGCTAAAACTTTTTCAAGTTAAGGGACCAAATAAAGACAACATCTAACTTAAGGGACCAATAGAGTTATTTAACCTAAAAGATCATTGAACCACCTACTTTTTTTTTTTTTTTTTTCTTTCTGAATTTTTTTATCAATAAAATTTAAAAAAGGTCTTAAGATTAAATTATTATGTTTAAGTCACTCTATCTTTCCGATATTCTCTCTCTCCTACCAATATTTTATTATCAAAAAACTGTTGAATAGTCCGACACACAATAGTTTAGGCCTTAAATTCATAAAAGCTTTTTATTCACCACACGCTATACTTTCCTTTTTCTTTCTTTTCTCAAACATGTAATGCAATTTTTTTTTATACTGGCAATACATTTTTAAATAGACCATATTTATGCACTTAAAAATGATAGACACAAGTTTTTGTGTATATTAGACGTAAGAAAAAAAATTTGTAAAGATCGATAAGCCCCCAAGTAACTTACATTTGGTTTTGTCACTTACGCAATATTTAATAACATACACGCATGAGCCCGTCTGAAAGGTTAGACACAAGTTTTTGTGTAAGTCTTTTTCTTTTTTTTTTGGGAAAAGAAAAAATATTTTAGAATTCTGTCAAATAATTTTACACACGCATGAGCCCGTATGAAAGGTTAGACTTACATTAATGTCTATCAAATAAATTTTTTTTTTAATATTATCAAAATTTATTAAGTTTGTCTACCTAGTTGAATTTTAAAAAAGTCTTAATTAGCAACAAAAAAAAAATTTAATTTGTTTTTCCTTTGGTTATTTTTTAATTCCCAACTAATATCCGTCTGTCAAATACAAGAATATCCCAGTAAATTCATACTACATTGATCCTTTGGTTATTTTAGTCAACAAACCCAACGACAGACATGATAGCGCTAATAAATCAATTTATTATACTTGGACAACTCCGATAGGCCTGTTATTTATTTAAGATTTGAATTTTGGGTTTTGGAAAATAATTTTATAATGTAAAAAGTGTATTGAAAATATGAAAAAGTATAACTGAATAATAAAAAATTATATTAAAAATAATAAAAGTTAATTATAATATATTAAATTTACTATTAAAATCAAATCAAAACCCAAACAACAGCCCCACGTTAGAGTTGCACTTAATTCAAGCTTTCAACAACGGCTTTAAATCTAGGACGCCAAAGTCAGAGTGAGGCTTGATATGGAATCAACGTGAGTTGAGTTTTAAAGTTTTTTTTAGGAACGAGCTAGTGTCTCAGCGATTAGTGCGCAGGGCGTGCCATTTCGATGTTGGGGGTTTGATTCTTATCTCTGTCAGTTCTGCTTATTTATAGTACAAAGTTGATAAGACTATGCAGGAGGCTTGTCACTTTGTTCTTCCCCTCCCACCTCTGCCTTCGATGTAATAGATTATGACTCTTAATAAGAATGAAATATTTCTTCAAAAAAAAAAAAAAAGAGTTTTAAAGTGTTTAAAATCATTTATTTATTAATCAAATATAAAATATTGTTCTTGTTAATTTATTTATTTATTAATTAAGTTGAGTACGAGTTTGTCCATGAACATTTGATCTAGTCCATTTTGTATATAATATATTATTATTTTTTATCATTTCTAATACAACTTTTTATTATTCAATTAAAACTTTTTACATTAAAAACTATTTTTTAAAAAATAGTAAAAATTAAACCACAAACAAAACATGAAAAGAAATAGGCCCACAGCCCCCTTTCCCTCAAATTCATGTTCACTCTCCTTGCAAAGAATCCCCAACTCAAGACCCTCTTCTCCACCGGTGGAGGCCGCGAAAATCCGTTCGATTTCTCGCCCAGGGCCGGAAGAAGTCGCAAGAAAATTCGGGTTCGAAGGAATCTACTCGATTGTTCCCTCAAAATCCTCAAGAAATGGAGGATTATGGCAAATAATTATTGCATGAATGGCGGGCTAAGGTAATCAAAGAAGCTAGCAAAATGTGTGGTCTACAATTACTCCCCTCAGTATCATTTATTTTTTCCAAACATTTTTCTCGTACCCAACTGCATCAATTGTGATGTAATCTCGCCCGAGAGAGTTTGATCACAAAGCAAAAGCCGATCATTCTAAGGGTTGCTATGGTGGTTTTGGTGAAACCTCGACCGCCAACAATAGACAAATGGAACCTTGGTATAGATGATTGCGACCCACGAGTATACAATGTTGAGAACCTCGGTATGAGCACGCCACGAACAACTCACCATAAATTGTTCAATAAGTGTCGAACGCCACAAGAAGAAATCTTGATAAGTTCTAAAGTTCGATGAAGAACTAAGAGTTTTAGAAAAGCTCACAAAAACATTTTAATTCATCAAGTCTTCTTCCTCAATTGATTACAAACAGTGCCTATTTATACAGGAAGAAAAGGACTAAAGAGTAAATAAAAATAATACTTAAATTAATTAGATAAAGCCTCTTGAATTTCCTTTGACCCTTGACTTGTTTGGCTGAATTAATTTGATCTAACTCTTGAACCTTTGTGCTGCCTGAATTTGAGTCTTTTGTCAGATTTTAATGTTCCAAAGCTCTTCATCTTCAGTACTTCAACTCCATGTTCATTCATCTCCTTCAGCCACCATTATTGACCGAACCCACATGCATGCAAAGTTCACCAAATATTTATGACTCCAATTCACTTCATGTTCTTGTCACATTAATCCCCTTGTTTGCCTACCACATCAGTCCCAAGTGCGTGGCTTCTCTCTTGATCTTCTAACATTTACTGCACTTGAGAGCTGATCCAAGCAGTACACACTACAAGAAAATGGGACTTTAGTGACAAGTTCAAAATGTTGTCACTAAATTGTTGTCACTAAAAGTAGTATTTAATGACAACATTTGAACTTGTCACAAGTGAATGACCCCTAAACAATTTTAATGACAACATTCAAAATGCATCACTAAGTTGTCACTAAAAGATAAAATTGTGACGACATACATTTTGTCGCTACATTTAGTGACGACAAATAGTGACAACACAGCCTCTCGTCATTATTAATCAAAACTTGTGACAACATCACATTGTCACTAGAGTTAGTGACAACAGTATCTTGTCACCAGCTTCAGTTACAAAAAATTGTTGTCACAACGTCTTACGTTACTAACGACAAGTTATTGTCACATTAGTTTGTGACGAGAAATGCTCATCACTAAACCCATTGACATGGTTTTCTCATCACGAACTCTAGTGACGAGCTTTTCTCGTCACTGAAGTCATTGACAACAATTTCTCGTCACTAACCTTAATTTTTGTGACAACAATTTCTTGTCACTAAAGTAAGTGATGAGGTATTTGTTGTCACGGGGAAT
Source organism: Leptodermis oblonga (assembly GCA_016801395.1). Classification (NCBI taxonomy): domain Eukaryota; kingdom Viridiplantae; phylum Streptophyta; class Magnoliopsida; order Gentianales; family Rubiaceae; genus Leptodermis; species Leptodermis oblonga. The sequence continues at coordinate 39,976,659 of CM028750.1, forward strand.
ATCATTAGTGACGACATTATCTTGTAGCTAAAATTTTTTGTTTTTATTTTTTCTTAGAGTCCAAAAATGCCTCAATGACAAGAATTTGTCGTCACTCAAGATAGTGACAAGCTTTTCTTGTCACTGAGAGCAGTGACGACAATTTCTCGTCATTGAGAGCAATGACAACTATCTTTCGTCACTAGCCTTGAACTTCTGTGACAACAATTTCTTGTCACTGAAGCCAGTGACGATATGTTTGTTGTCACTACCATTACCATCAGTGACGACAATATCTTGTCACTGCGATTTTCTATTTTTTGTTTTTTCTTTGAGTCCAAAAATGCCCCAATGACAATAATCTGTTGTTATAAACGCTAGTGACAACCTTCTTTCGTCACTGTTTTCAGTGACAATAATTTATCATCACTCGCCTCAATTTTTTGTGACAACAACTTCTTATCACTGAAGCCAGTGACGAGATATTTGTTGTCACTAGAATATTGTTATGTGACAATCTAATAATTAAAAAACCACCCCCAAAAATAACAAAAGCGTAGTAAGACACCCTAATAATTATAAATTATACGTAAATATAAATAATTATAATCAATTTGATACTCTAATAGTTTTTTATTACACGAGAAATATTAAATATTATAGTGGAACTTCTTAATAATTTTAAATTCACCCCAAACAACAATAAATATGATTAGTTTACCCAGAAAAATTATTGTAATTACCCTGTTTCTATTTTATCTCTCTATCACAACCAACTTTCACGCTTTCTCTCCTAAGTAGCTTTCTCTCTCTCTCTCTCTCTCTCTCTCTCTCTCTCTCTCTCTCTCTCTCTCTCTTTCCAATTTAGTACTTAAAAGGAAGCGATTTCTTTCAATTCAGTCTTTATTAACTAAGAATTTATCTTTTTTTTTGGGTATATTTTCATGAAAATTAGTTGAAATGCATTGTTTCTAAGTTGAATTAACTTAAAGAGAGAAAATGCTTAAGATTGTGAAATTTTGAATTTGACCCTTTAGACATTTTGACTAATTTTACATAGGACCCTTGGTTGTGGAAGGGGAATCAGACAGCTGGAATTTTTGTGCATGATTATCTGTGGTGTTTGGCTTTTTTTGTTCATGTGGATTCATTACTACTTGTCAAGCATGTACTTCATTACTAAGTCTGGGTTCGGCTATTGGATCGGTTTTGGACTATAATAAGAAGGAAGATGTTCTGGCTGATACAATTACAAGTAACTTTAGTCATTGAGTAATATTTATGAATCATTGGATTTTTGAATGTTTTGTTCATACCTTTTTGTTTGATATTTTGCCAGTAGTTTTTAAAGTCCTCCTTTCACTTCACTAAATAAGTTTAAGACATCCTAGAATTTCACCATTAATTTGGCCTTCTCCCTCTTATTGTAGGCTATCTCATGGTTTTTTTTTCTTAAAGAAAAGATTTCTTATTTGTCGCCACCCAAGTGTTGATGTCGATGATTTTTTCTGGTGACATCTATTTTAGTTTACAATATGTTGTGCTTACTGTAATTCATTAATCCAGTGTATAAGTAGGAATTCAAAGTAGAAAGATCTGTAGAAAATTGAAAGTGTGGTCCACATTGGACTATAATTCAAATATGTATTGTATCATCATCCTTCAGAACACCATTGTATTGTAATATATCAATTTTCGATATATGCTTTTAGATGCTGCCCTATTTCTAGATTTGATGTTATTTTTACATTCTAAAGATGATAATATAGGAACACTTGAGTTTTAAAAGGGATGTCAGAATGGTATATGCTCTCATGTATAACATGTTGTTGCTCTTATTATCTTAGCATCTCTTCTGAGGTTTATCTGCTTTAGCAAATTGTCTTAGCTGCTGTTACATTCTTTAAAGTTTCCACGGATGAGTATAATATGTGGTTTGTAGGGTAATGATCCAACTTTCATAAATTTTACCTCATTTCTAAAGTCATATCAGCAGCCATAGAGGCTGTTCTGTGAGATTTGTTGTTGCTCTTGTTCTTGAGTTTTGCTCTAACTTTAAACTTTGATTTTACAACATAGGATGCTTGACAATTGATTAGCTCTTTATTGTTAGTTTCAGAATTTTAGAATGATGAGGGAAGATAGAAGCTGGATGTATGTGTCTTGTTGCTCTTGTTGATTAGCTTTTGTTGAAGATATATTATCATTGCTAGTCGCTAGCTTCATGTTCTTTGGGTTTTTAGGACAATCATTGTTGCACTTCCATTTGCCAAAGACTTTCTAAACTTGTCAAAGATTTTCTTTTTCTCTACTCCAGGTGGAAAGGAAAGATCATTGGTAAGACTATGGAGATGAAAAAGAGATCTAAAGAGGATTGAAAATAACACTACTGGTCAGTAACCTTCTCCCAAAGAAAACTGTAATTTTACTTTGAATGGGTACGGTGTAGGGGCGACCCCAAAATCAGTGTTGGAGTTCATGAACGTCAAGGATCTAACCCTGGCTCATGTGAAGAGCCATTTACAGGTGGGAAATGGGATTAGTTCAGTGCATATTTGCTTAGGCTTTTCATGATGAATTCTCGGTTCCTTCTGTGCTACTTTTCTTCTATGTCTCATACTCATATGTGTATTATTACTGATATGAATCATATATATATATATATATATATATATATAAGTTGTTGACTGGGGTGATGGGAGGAAGTACAAAAGATTAGGACAAAGGGCCATCTTGAGAGTAATCTTTCCTGTGGACTTTTGTCTTTCTTTTCCTAATATTTGTATGTGGTTATTCATGCAGATGTACACAACAGTGAAGAGCACTGATAAAGGAACAAGACCAATAGGTACTTGGATTGATTTTTTCTCTTCTAAGGACCCCATTTGTTTCATTTTCATTTTCCCTAGCTTGTCTATCATTTTTGAAACTAACTAGACTCTGGATTAACAAGATGATAAAAGAGTTTTTTTCTCCCCTGTTTTTTTCCCTGCCGTTTTCTTGCAAAGTCTCTGAGCCAGAAGAAGCATGTTGTTATCCTCTTTATCATGGACTTTAGACAATGGCAAAACATAGATTTTTCAAGGTACTTATTAGTTTTCAATCAGATGCAGAGCTTTCTATGATTGTTGGATTTGGAACATTACATACTATGTAAAAGTTTATTAAGACAATGCAGCTGATGTAAGTATTCATTATTGTAACAAATTTTAGGCTGACGTACTTCCAAATCTGATTGACAAGTGTATTCTACTTTAAATTTGCAGGTTGAAACTGCTGAAGTATTTATTGCTGTAACAATTTTTTTTAATATCAAGTTTTATGGCACATTGTTTTTAATCTGCCTAGAGTGCATTTCTCTTTTCTGTATTAATTGTTAATGGAAGATGCATATTTGGTCCTATGTCTATTGTTCTTTGCTCTTTGGTTTTACTCATGTTTGATGAAATGGTAATTTTTTAAGCAGGAAAATCACTGAGTTGATTAGTAACTTGTCTTCAAGTAATCGAGTTCTTATGTCCGTCCCTTTTATTGCTCATTTCCTGAATTATGAGGAAAATATATATTGCATCTTAATAATACAAGTAAATCGACTTCTTATGTGAAGTGCAAAATGAGTTTTCATGATTCTTGACTTAAATAAGGATGAAATTATTGTGGGGTGCTGTTTGGTTGTTCAAAGCCACCAAGAAACCAACTTCCCTTAACTACATTGAAGTTATTGGACAAACAATGGGAGCAAGCGAGACTGATAACACATTTATGGCTGGGACAACAATCAGCATGTTGGGGCCAATGCAAAATTCTTTTTTCTAAGGTTGTCTTTCTAATTCTTTCTTCTTTTTTAGCATATTTGGGACCATTGTATTCCTGAGGCCAAAAATGTGTAGCAACTTTGAAATTACAGGCATTTCTAATTCAGAAAGTTCAGTCTCTCCATCTTAGTTCTTATTTCTCATTTTTTTAAATTTGTTGGCCCAAAGCTTCACATTCGGGTTTGTTTAATGTGTACCACTATCTGTTTTGAAGCAAGAGTCTTGATGAATTGAATTTGGAGAAAATGCATAGTAGTATACCAGTTTAGTTTACTCTGTAATACGACAAATGTTATGCTAGGCAACTAAGTTCTGGTTGCCTTCCTTCTTAAAAATAAAAGAGTTCTAATTGCTGGCTTATTTGTAGTACGAGTATTTTCTTGCTAATATTTTGATTTCCTGTCTCCCTATAAATGCTGTTGTTTAAGATTAAGAGATTGTTATAGCAGTGGAAAGGTTTCTCTATTAATTGTGGAAAAAATGATTTCAAGGGCAGCTGGAGCAAAATGTGGAAGGAGATGTACCTTGACATCTTAACAAATTGATGAGGAATCACTTCCAAAGCTACCAGAAGACCGAGGTGACCTAGAGATTACTTTTGTATTTAACACTATAAATATACTTTTATATTTAACACGATAAATTTATAGTTTTGTAATACGATTATCATTTTTATAGAATTGTTTTTCAATTTTGTATTTGCAATAATAAATTGATACAAAGTGTTACATTTGTTAGCATAAAGTAGTGTATTTTGCTCAAAGGTATTTAATAAAAAGTGTTGGCTTAGGCCCAAAAGGCGTTGCCTTAGGCTCAAAAAGCGTTGCCTTCGGCCCGAAAAGCGTTGCCTTAGGCCGAAAAGTGTTGCTCTAAGGACGAAAAAGTGTTGCCTTAAGGATGAAAAAGTGTTGCATTAGGGAAGGAAAAAATGCTACATTAGCTACCTATTGCTACACTTCGAAAAAATATTGTATAAAAGGTAAAAAGTGTTACCTTAGGCCTAAGGTAACATCACTTTAAGAGATACTTTTTAAAGTGATGCCTTAGGCCTAAGATAACACTTTTAGGGCCTAAAACATCATTTTTGGGGTGTTGTTACAGCCCTAATTTGTAGTAGTGTAGCTAGTTTAGCTAATTAGGACAATGAGAACGTGTTTCCAATCTTGAATGCGAAATCCCATTTTTGATCACAAAATAAATAAATTTTTAAAATGACAATAAAAAGGATTTGAAAAACAAATACATATGAAATTTCTATTACAGTCATCTGAAACTAAAGCTCTATACTAATGGCTATTAACCCTAGATCCATAGTAGTTTTTTCAAATCTTGAGCTTTAACGACATATATATCCAACTTAATATTGTCTTTTTTCTTCAATAGAAGTATGTTTTTAAGAATAAGTCCATTAATTTTGTCATTGTGACCATTTTCACAATCACAAAAACAAAGAAACCTCATCATAAGGAGGAAGAAAACTTCCACAAAAGAGACAACAAAACTCTCTCACGAGGAGATAAAAGAAAACAATAAAACTAAACAAAGAAAAGAAAAGAAAATTGTCAGGTCCCGTCCTCCCAAAATGAATAGTGTCCCACTACCTAGATTTTCTATTCTTTTCATTTATATATACCACTTCAGGGTCTATTCTTTTAGAAAGATTTGAGTTTTAGTTTGAGTTTTGATTTGAAAAAAATAGTTTTACAATGTAAAAAATTGATGGGTCGTTTTTACACCAAAATAACTAACTCATTTTTTATTGAAATTCAGTATAATGTATGAGTACGGCCGTCTCCTCAGGGAACAGGATCAACTATTTTCTTTCCAATTAATTCGTGAATAATGTTTTATTTGGCTTGCATCCAGAACTTGAACAGACAACTTTTAGTTAACACAACTTTAACAATTAAGATTTCACTAATGAAAACTCTAGCAATGAATGAATTCGCACCGAATTAAGTAATAAGTTCATTGACTCAAAAATATGTTTACAAACAGAAATCAATTAGTTATGGTTATCGGCAACGCACCATGCATAACCTCATTCCCTCTTATTTTTTTGATTGTTAAGATGACGCATCTCTAACTAATCTCCTAATTAGCTAGTAACCTAGAGAGACGCTCTACTAGATTAATCAACTAACTGCATTAAGAAAGAAGGGAACCTGATTTTAGCCAAAGACTCTGACGCAAGGCCATTCGACTACCCTATTATTCTCCCTACCTGAAGGTAGTCTTACCACTGATCAGACTCAAAGAGGACGCCTCAATTTACCCGATTGGTTTCCCATTATTACAGTTTAACTTAAGTGTGATTAGTACCTAAGAAACCCTGTCATAATGCTTGATCTATCATAGAGAATAATAAGAATTTCTATTCGTAAACTGAAAACCTGTTTGGGTCTCACGTACAACTTAATTCAGTGCTCATTACATCATTGCTAGAGAAAAGAATCTAGCCACTTACCATACTGACAAAGACTGGAATTAAAAGATTAATCATACTAGAAACAAAATTACGAAAAAGAAGATAAAATGAACTAGAATTAAACTTCAGAACTTAAAGAACGAAAACAAGAACGTCATATGCACACTAGGTGCATCTACCAAAAACTATTGGATGAAAATACAAGATACCCGTTTCGAAGTTCTGAACTCGCTTCGATGCGAATTCACTTGCAGACATCTAAAAAATTACAGAGAAAAACAAAGAAACTACCTAAATTCTTGACAAAAAAGTACGGAGCCTTTAATCAAACTCTCTCCTACTATTTATATCCGAAAGAAAAACTGAAAAACAAACTGCAGCCATCATGGAACTGCATCCTCCAACTCCTCTGACCGGGCATCAACTTCCTTCAACCGTCGGAGGTTTCTCTTCAATCCTCCAAGTCATTCCTTTGTCCACAGCGAGGCTCAACTTCTCATCTGTGATCCCAATTCTCTTTGGTCGTATCTCGAACTGCGCTTTAGTAACTGCTCTTGAATCTCTTCTGAGTGAGAGATAGAGTTCCACTTATTCTCCGCTTTTGGCTCTTAAAGAAACCAACTTCAGCCAAACTGCAGCTCACGTGTGGTACTTGCCCCTTCATTAAGTAATCTGCACAAAACACCCCAAATAAGTGCATAAATATTTGAAAGGCCCCTGAACTTCTAAACAATTATGGCACAAAATTCTGCCTTATCAAAAGTTGTATAAGAAATAATGAAAATTGATTATAATATATTAAATTTACTGTTGAAACCAAAACTAAATCTTTAAAGAACAGGCGTGTCCCACTACCTAAATTTTAATAATAATTAATCATCAAAATTTGTCTTATATTTATTTTTTATTACTACATTTATAATACTTAACTAAAAACTTTGTGTTGTGCTTGTTATATGGCATGAGCGTGCATGTAACGTGTATATCAAGTGCATGCAAATGTAGGGAGATTAATAAAAATAAAAAGTATGTTTAGTTACCAACTTTATTAATTAAGAGTACATAAAAAAACTTAAATTTCATCTGAATCAATTTCCATTCAAAATAATAATAATAATAATAATAAAATTTAGAATTAATTTCTACTGTAACCAGCGGCGGAGAGAAGGGGGGGCATGGGGGTGCCACTGCCCCCCCCCCCCCCCCCCCCCCCCCTTTATCCGGGAGCGAAGGGTAGTAGTATTACTACCCTTCGAGCTGGCCCCGGCAGCGGCGATGAACGGCTGAAGAAGCCTAGCTGCTGCCCCTCCAGCTGAAGAAGATGAAGTTCAGCTTTTGTTCTTTTCTTTTTGTTTTTTTTTTTATGCCCCCTTAGTAAAACGACGTCGTTTTACTAAGGGGGAAAAAGAAAAAAACAAATTAACATTAAGGGCCTGAATCAGAATGGAATTTTGCAAATTAATCCCTCCCCCCATTTTGAACTTACGGTCAACAATTCAATTTCCCCCAATTCATACCTAACATTTCCTTTTCTTTCCTCTCTTCTCTTTGTTTGCTGCTGGAAAACAGAGCAGCAGCCAATCAAGGCTCCTCAGCCGCCCGCGTCCACCGCGCAACTCCTCCGCCACCGTCCGTCCCGTCCGGCGTCCACTGCAGGCTGCCTCTTTCTCCGGTTGCCGCTGCCTAACCTTTGGCCTTTATAGCTTCAGCTTCACAGCATCAGCGTTTGTAAGTTTTAATTTTTTTTTTAATTCTAATTTTTGTGTAGTTTTTTATTGTTAGTAGTTTAATTTTATAATTTATTATATATGGGATGAATGATTATATACTATAGCAATGTTGTTTTAAATTTTAGAATTTTTATTAATGTAGAATTTAATATTCATATATAGAATTATGATTATCTATTTCGTATTGTGTTTATTATTGATTAATTAATTTTGATATGTAATTATTTAATAATTTGTGTGATGCTTGTTTTTTTTTTTTTTTTTTTGTAGTTTGATGTTATTTGGTTAATATATACTTTGAAAATGAAGTAATTTTGCAACATTATCAATCTATTAGGGAACGCAGAGCACAATTATCTCATATTACTAATGCGTCCGGTTGTGGTGGTTCGGGCTTTAAGAATTAGTTGTTTTACTAGTATTTTTTTGTTTTTAAATTTCTCATTAATGTTTTAATTTTTGGACATTTATTGTTATGTTTATTTTGATACTTTACTGGTATGTATTTATTTAATGACCTGCGAAAAAAATTCCTATTACGCTCGCCCCCCCGAGAATTTGGCTCTGCGTTCGCCGCTGACTGTAACGGAGGAGAAAATAAATTTTGACCATCGTACTTAAACGCGTTGTCATTAAGCATGTCCAGTCCGGAAGAATCCCAAACCCAGATATGTTTTTCGTTATTCTAATTCAGCTTTTCTTTCTTTTGTTTGGAAGGCCACCAGCGAAATAAACCGTGGATGATTACTATATAAATCTCCTTGTACTTGTTTGGGTTAAGAATGTGCTCTGCTTGATATATGCATGTGCATATGATGTGCATGTGCTGGGACATTCATTTTATGTTTTTGTCCTAAACAAATTATTTGGTGATAGGTATTTGGTAATAGGTCTTGGGTTTGTTTTTGTAACGTGTGGGTGAGAAAAGAAGAGAAGAGTTAGGGTTCGACTTTGTTTTAGAAAAGAGGTTTGTTTGTATAAGATTAAACTACTGCAAGAATGTAACCGATTCCTTCAGTAACTGTAATATTGATACAAAAGTCAAGATGCAATCATGGTTTTGGGGAGGATTCCATTTTTAATAGGAAGAAGCACATGCAGTAGTCTCAAGTTCAACGTGACGCAGCATATATATTCAATTCCTAGAGGACAGAATTTTGCGCTGTGGACTTTCTTTGCATACAAGAACGTTCCTGAGAAGATAGAAATGTTGAGCTCCGATGGCCTCAACTTCAAATCAAACAAATGTGTATGCATGTAACGTGTTGTGCTTGTTATATGCGTGGGCGTGCATGTAACGTGTATCTCGAGTGCAAATGTAGGGACATTTAAATGTAAAACATAAAACTTCATTTGAATCATTTTCTCTTTTCAAAAGAATAAAACAAAAAATCAGAATTAGTCTCTATTGTAATTGACGAAAAAATAAATTTTCACCAAACTAACGTATTGTTATAAGTTTTGAAAGTTACACTGCCTTTTATAAAACTTTTCCCTTGTTATTAAGCTCCGGTGAAGGATCGCAAAATCCCATGAAACCCGGATGAAGCTGCAGAAGGACAATGGGGAGATGGAGATGAATCAGCTGATGAATCAATGCCTGGCGGGGAAAGAGGTTCAGACCATGGCAAGGGTGGACCTGATTGGCAGCAAGTTCCGTGCCGCCACTACCACCGGCTGTGGAGGCTACCAGCGAGATGCTTGCAGGAGGGTCCTCACCATCTTTGCAACAGAGGGTTTTCATGGATTTGATGAATAACCCAAATTACGTGTTTGGGTTAAGCATGTGCATATGATGTGCAAGTGTTGGGACATTCATTCTATTTTTTTCCTAAACAAACTCGGGTTTCAGTTTATGCGTGCCGTCACCCGAGTTTTGACCAGCTCTGCTTTATTTTCTTTTTTTTTTTTTTTATGAGAAACAAAAATTACATCACTAGCTTATACCGTTCAACGCCATACATCAGTTATACTGTTAAACTAGAGGGCAATATGCATAAATGCAGTTAATTCCAGAACTGTCCAAGTAAAACTGTGAGAAAAATTTAGAAAAAACTAATCCCTCAAATCAGTTAGGCTGGATTAAAATTTACCATATCCTCAAGAATCTTCAATATCCGGAACGACATTAAGATCAAATTCAAGAACTTTCCGCCCCGATTTGTGAGATATTCCACCTTCATCTGAAGACACAACAACTTGACATGAAGATGAACCTAGGGCTGTCAATCCCTGACACGACACGAACTGACATGATATAAGCAAGTTCGGGTTGAGCCTTAGCAGGTTCATGGGTGGGTGATATGGGTCGACCCCAATAACACGAATACTTGAACGGGTAAGGTTAGGGTTGAAAAAGTTGACACGTAAACCCACCAACCTGAACCCGACAAGAGAAATTTATACTACAACACGAAAACCCGACACGAAAACGAAATGTTCACGCGTTAAATGGATCGATACAAATAACATGAATATTTAAATGGATAGGGTTAGGGTTGAGGGGTGTCGACATAAGAACTCGTCAACCCGAACCCAACGGACACGACACAAATTGCCACCCAAAAAAATTTATGGCTCCTCTTGTGACCCCCAAGTGCCTGACTGCTGGAGAAACTTTTGCCACAAATGTTACAGTCGTGAATGCTTTCAGTATTCCATTGTAGCAATCTCGCTCCCTGGTTTCCATTACCAAAAGCGTTTTGAACGCTGATCTTCACTTTGCTCTCGTAGTTTTTTTTTTTGTTTTGGTCTCCCCTCCCTTTAAATTCAATTGCCACATAACATTAAAATTAATTAATTGGCATAGTAACATGTAAAAAAAATATGTTGTGCTTTTAAATGAAAATATGTTGTGGTCTGAATTTGAAGCCGGCGCTGAAGTTAGGGATTATAGATAACTAAGAAGGGGAGAGCCTATGTCATGTTCTTTTGCTCTTTCTCTTTTTCTTTTTTCCTTTTTTCTGAAATTTAAAATGAAATATTTATTACTCATATTATTAAGTGCAAAAGAGAAAAGAGCGAGTGAAAGATGACTTACAACTATTTATAAGTCTACCTCTATCTGTTTTCAAAAACAACGTGGTGGATCGTTCTTTTTGCTCTTTCTTTTTTGAGAATTTTGATTGATACGTTTTCTGCTAAAAGTTGCTTGCCCTCTGGAAAGTGTGTGGAGAAATAATATTTCCCAGTTAATTAGCGCAGAAGAAATTATTTGTGTGAAAAATATGTTTCGTTTTTATATTTCACTCTGACAACTAATTAATTTTATCTTAGGTGGCAATTGAGTTTTAAGGGGAAGGGTAAATATAGTTATAGCTACAGGGTATATTTGAGCTAAAAAAACTAAAATGCACCTAGTAAAAAACTTCAATAACAGAAATGCACCTTTGCCTGTGAAATTTGCGATCTAGTATTTTTATTTTTGGAATCTTCTTTGTTTTTTTTTTTGTTTTTTTTTCCTTCTTTAATCTTTTCTTGTTCCTTTCTCTCCCTCAGGGTCATCTATTGCAAGTCCAAGTTATGGTTATAATTTGGGCAGCAAATAAACAAAAAGGAAGTATACATGAGAGATAGATAGGGACAATTGATCAGAATTTAGGATAAGTAGGAAAAAAAAAAAAAAAGGTTGCGATGAAGTTATAGGGGGAAAATGATTCTTACATAAATTACTATATAAAAAAAAAAAAACAGTTTATATAGAAAATTATTACATAAATTACAACTCAAACACAAAAATATAGACTTTAAGTTAAAAATTACTTTTAAAAGTATTTTCGTACTCTTTTAAAGAAATAAAAAATACACCATTATATAATAATATATTATTATGAAAATGAACTTTTGAAACTTACGAGCTTGGATTGTGATCTATGTTGGCCCTGCTCTCTGAAACATGAGATAAGATAAACCTTTGCCCATTCTTCTCACTTTTTGTTTTTTTTAATTAAACGTGAGATTGGTTACCTATTTTATTGATCCCATAAAAATAAAATGAGAGAAAGAAAAAAAAAATCAAAATAAACTCCCACCAGTTACATTCTATTGCCCAAATTATTAAATTTTTTATACTCTATTTTGGACTGTTTCCGAGTTGGTTAACCATTCTTCTATCGCTTTCTCAGTGCTAAATTGCTACTTGCATTCATGTCAGACTTATCAACGTATCCGCCCTGCAATGCAAGTTATTAGGCGGCCTGTCCTCCAACTTGCTAAATAATCCACTCTGACGCATGGTTGACTTCTTGGCTAAAGAAATCCTCTACTTCTTTGTCACAATTGGCCTCTTTATTTATTTATTTTTGGTAATGAGAAGTTTCATTCATGGCATTAGAAATGTGTTACAATAGTTGAAATATAAAAATCAAAAATTATGTTCCGTCAACTTAAAAAATTCATATTTAAATATGATTTTTTTAATGAGTCGCTTAAGTTAAAAAATAGTAGTATTATCCAAATGAGACAAAAGACAAAGACGTACAAGACTCGGTAGATCCCCTTTGAGTTTGAAATGTAGAACCTCCAAAATTTCCAGCGCATACAGCAGTGCGGGTGGCATGCATGCATGTGATAAGAAAACCTTGGCATGATGCTGAAGTATCATCAAATGATTGATCAAAATATCTCTTTGAATTTGTTCAAAACTACAAAATTGCCCTCAAGTTCCAAGCCTAAAATGTTCCACATGGATGATCGAGTTCAGATACTTACCTTAATGTTCAATAGCTTATTCTGTCCATTGCCCAAAACTATGTAATTTTACTTGCAATTTTTTACTCCTAAACTGTTGTCATTTTTTACTTATATGAACCAACGTAGTCGTGGATCTTGAGAAAACTAAGGATGGATATTTTTGAAATTTCATAAAATTCACCAGGTATTTTGATGTTTTACCAAATTTTTTTGAAATTCGATCTTTGCAATTTACATGCATATAGTCGACAGTATGGAGGCAAAAATGGAAACAAAAACTCCACTGATCCCAGGCTTAGTTTCTATGCATGCTGCAATGTTACTTATGGCCTCCCAAAATGTTAAGCCAATATTCTCCATTTTCATGGGAATAACATATCTTCTTCTCAATTGCTCTTCTTTTTCATCATCTTCAACTTTTGGTTCCAATTTCTCTTCAATAGAATCCCTCTGCAAATCCACCCCTTACCCCGAAGCCTGTTATGACTCATTGAGGCTCTCTGTCCCCAAAGACATTTCTGCAAACCACTTGAGTTTTCTTCTTCTTCATTCCCTTCAATTTGCATTAACCGAAGCCGAAAAGCTGTCGAACCATTTTTCAATATTCAGCCAACCAAACATAGTGGAAAGACAGAAGGGTGCAATCCAGGATTGCGACGAATTGCATAAATCACGATTTCTTCTTTGAAGAAATCTTTATCCATGGTCAGTTCTGATATTATGAACTCGTCGGATTTGGATGATGCAAGGGCTTACCTTAGTGCAGCTCTTACTAATAAAGTCACTTGTTTGGAAGGCCTAGATTCTGCATTTGGTCCTTTTAAACCGGCCCTTATTCATTTGATGACGGGTGCTTACAAGCCTATTAGCAATGCGTTGTCGCTTCTTCAACCCGATGAACCAGGCCAAATGCCTATGCAGAGGCGTTTGATGGGGTTTCCAAGCTGGATTTCTAAAAAAGATTGGTGGGTTTCTTGAAGATCTTATGAGGAATTCAGTTACAGCAATGTATTGAGTGTGGCTGCTGATGGAACGGGAAACTTTACTTGCCTTTCGGATGCAATAAAATTTGCCCCAAGCAACAGTGCGTATAGAACATTTATCTATATTAGGGAAGGAGTGTATCAAGAAAATGTGGAGATTCCGCGGTCAAAGCCTAACATTTTTCTAATTGGGGATGGAAGAAATGTGACAGTGATTTCTAGTAACAGAAGTGTGGTGGATGGTTAGACTACATTCAAATCTGCAACTGTAGGTCAAAATGTTTTCAATCATTTTCTTCCAAATCCAACTTCCTGCATTATTGACATTGACATTTGGCTACCAAAATCTAGTTTTGCAATGATCCATCTGCTAGATATACTTCCTTTCGTTACACTAAAAGAGTTCTGTTTTCAATACTAGGAAAGCATAACAATTTTAGCAGAGAGATACGATTTTTCTATTACTATTAGAAACATTAGAATGGAATCATTATTTAAAGAAAAGCTAGTATTGGATAATGCTATTACTCTTTCCCTCCCACTAAAGAGCCCTGCATGTTTCTAATTTTCAACATAATGGTGATTTCAAATCATTTGTTCAATTTGTCCTGTTAATCTATTTAACAATTGTGCAGTCAACTAACATTATTGTACGTGGGACAAAATAATACAAGATAAATCGGACAGATGATCTGAACTTACGAGTAGTTGCATTAATTGCTTGCAGCCGTATCGGGCGATGGATTCTTGGCACGAGACATAACCTTTGAGAATACAGCAGGGCCAGAGAAGCACCAGGCCGTTGCCCTTCGCGTCAATGCAGATTCAGCTGCAACCTACAGGTGCGCCATAAAGGGCTACCAAGACACATTATACGTTCACTCCTTCCGACAATTCTACCGCAAATGTGACATCCACGGCACCATAGATTTCATATTTGGAAACGCCGCCGTGGTTTTCCAGGGATGCAACATCTTTTCCAGGCTGCCAATGCCCCACCGGTATACCGTGGTCCGTGATCACCGCGCAATCTCGCTACGCTCCGTACCAGTTCACCGGGATTTCCATACAGAATTGTTTCATTCTGCCCGAAACCGACTTGCAGAATAGCTTGGCCGGCGGCGTCCAGAGTTTTCTCGGAAGGCCCTGGAAAACTTACTCAAGAACGGTGATTATGAAATCTTACATTTCCGATCACATTTCCCCGGAAGGATGGAAACCGTGGTCCTGGAAAGTAATAGCAGCAGCCTGACCAATTTATACTATGGACAGTACGAAAACGACGGCCCTGGTTCCGTGACTTATGATCGGATTAGTTGGCCTGGATACCACAAAATGGACGATCAAGATGCATTGAATTTCACGGTTTCAGAGTTTATTAGTGGGGATGAATGGCTGGGATCGACTTTCCTTCCTTTATGATGATGGCATATAGTGAGATTTAAAAGAGTAGATTTAAAACATGTACAACTTAACTGATATAGTATAGCATTAAAAATAAATAATTTGGCACCTAGGGGTTAATTGTAGATCAGACACTATTATTTTTGTAATCAGGTGTTTAGCGGCGAACGTAGAACAAAATATATGACGGGGCGACTTTAGTGATAAAAAAAAAATTCGGTGTCATTAGATAAGATACATACTACTATAGCATTGAAATAACTAGCGTCGGGACCACAACAGATATATGAGAACGGGTGAGTTTAATGCTAGAAATTTTTTCCGATATCATTATAAGATACATAACTACTAATGTATCAAAATAATAATGATATCTGTAAAAAAAAAATTTTAAAAAAATTTAATGCTAGAAATAAAAACAAATATGTACTAGTAAAATAACTATTTCCTGATGTTTGAATAATCAGTACTGAACAAGTCAGTAAAACAAGATAATTGTGTTTTACGATCAGTCATCTGTCGAAAATGATGCAAAATTTCTTCACTTTTAATCTTGGAAAAAATTTCTTTCTCATTATATACTATCAAACAACAACACCAAAAAATAAATAAATAAATACAATTGGGGGAGGGGGGGTTTGATTTGTGAATTGGGCTTTAGGGATTAGAAGCAAATGTGAAAGGCACGGATTAGAATTAGAATTGGAGGAGGGGTCAAATTTGTACATTGGGTTTATCAAAATTGACCCTTAACATTTTTTTTTTTTTTTTTTCCTCCTTAAGTAGAACAGCCTCATTTTAGTTAAATAATAAAAAAAATTAAAAAATAAAAGAAAAAGAAGTTCTTCTTTTTCACAGCAGCAACGAGAGCCCTTTGCCCTAGCTTTTAGTAGCAGTGGCGGCGGCGGGGCATAACTGAAGGGTAGTATTACTATTACCCTTAGCTCCAGGTGACCCCCCGCCTCACCCTGTATCCGCCGCTACGTATGTTACGTAAATAAATTCAAACTAGACTCTTTTAATGAGAATTTTTTTTCTTCTTTCAAACTCGACTCCTTTATATGAGACGGGTGAAGTATCGATCATTTTAAGGAAACCAATAACTACATTATGTTATATATATGTTAAATTTGTCTTTAATTTCATGATTTTTTTCGTTTGAAGAATAATTAAAAGGGATAGATCTAGTGTTTATTTTAATATATATTATACAGGGTAAAGTAAACAACTTATACACAAAGGTTTAGTATGACATAATTAAACCTTAGAATTTAGAACTTACAGTTATAAGCATAGACTCATTGTAATTCAGCAACTCATCATATGAGATAATTTGCATACTCCTCTATTTAATATTCAAAAAAATAAAATAAATAAAGATACAATATTTTTCCAACTTCTTGGAAGTTTGAAGTAGAACTTGGATAAACAATAAACATGCAAAAAAAAAAAATTACTTTGTGCTTGACGTTACTGCCGCCATTGCAGATTTGTATCGCAGGAAGCAATTAAGGAAAGAAATTAGCGTTTACCTTCCTAATTGCCAAATTACCAGCCCACATCATCCTTAATTATTTGTCCAGTTAGCGCCATGCGTATATTCGGTCCACCCCCACCTTGGCCTCTGCTGCGACTAGTCCTCAGCCTCCACCAAGACCTTGGCCTTTGCTCTAGACTAGTTCGTATCCTCTACCCAGACCTCAACGCCATCACGGGGATCCCCTCATCTGCAGCATAACCTCTTGATCGATACGTGTCACGTCACCTTAACCCTCACGTCAGTTCTGCAGGCTCTCCCTAGAGTGCGTGGAGAAAAAATTATATATGAGAGAGAGTGCTTAATACGCAGAGATGGTCACATATATAGCTTACTTTGAGGTGTTCTATAGTACACAGCAAAATCCATTATTAAGCACTATAACCCACATCGATGAAAATTTTGACCCTTGATGAGGCTGCAAAGCAAAATATGTGAGAGTTATCAAATTTTCAGAACACTTCTCAAAGATTGAAGTTGAGCTACAAGATCAGTGCACAATGGCCAGTGATATTATTTCCCATTTACACATGACAATAAAACCAACTCACTGAAAATTTCCAAATCAGGGCCAAAATAAAGAAGCATTGCAAAGGGGTTGTGGGATATATTGAGTCAATTTACAAAGAAACAAAATGGTACTCCCTTCGTTCCATTATAAAAGTCCACTTTCAAAAATTTTATTTATTTTAATAAAAGAGTTCACTTTCAAATTGTTTACTCATTTCCTTGCTAATATAATCATGTGTAGTTTACAATTATTTCATACTTAAAAAGTGCGGATATAAGTGGAATAAATAGTGTCAAATCAGTTATTTTAGGTCTTGTAATTTGACATTCATAATAAGTTGTAAATTTGTCAAAGTGAACTCTTCTAATAGAACAAAGTGAGTATAAAACAAAATATAATCCAAACACTTCATGGGATACATCGATTAAACCTAAAGACTTCTTCTAAATAAAAAATTATGACATGATATAAACCTAAAGGCATTTCCTCAACAAATTTTTTACTCCTGTATACCGAAAATCATAATAATGGACAACATAATGTCAAAATTATTACCAGATGATTGTCGATTTTTACGGATGAGGGCAGTTGATCGATTAGTCGTTCTTGCATCGACAGCTCCTCGGCAGACGCAATTTGTTTTGGATCTTAATTTCAGAGTTAAAACTGTGAAAGATGGTGGTTTTACACTTCAAAAGCCATCACAACTCCATAATATCATGGCTATGGGGAGGTTTTTGAGTCGTTAGTGAGAGGTCTAAAATCTGGATTCCTCTGCGTCTGCGTCCTGTTTTTGAAATATAAAAAAATGTAATTTTAAAAGGAAAAATGTGTATTGATGATAAAAAATTAATATAATATTCAAAATCATAAAAACATACTGCTATAAAATAGAGCTTTTAACACCTGTTTTTTGAGTTTTTGAACAGCTATATATAATAGCTCTAGATGTTAAAAGCCAGTAAAAAATAACACTTATTTTAGAACAAGTTACAAATAAAACATGTGTTTGAATAGTTTTTAAAAGTAGAAACAAAACCTGTTTTGGAATAAATGTTTGAAATAAAGATGAAACATGTTTTTCCTAAAATGAGTTTTAAAAAAGTGGACAACTTTTTAAACATGTTTTCAGGAAAACTAGTTTGGATAGCATGCACTAACTATTTTAAATGTAGAGGATTTAAACCTGTTTAACACTAACAGTTGTTAAAAATCCTAGGTTTCTTCACTAAATCAAAAAATTAAAAATATTGGGAGATTTTTGTATGTCCAAACAATCCATTTGTAGAACACAAATTCACAGCCAACAACCTTAAAAATCAAAGTAGCCCATGCTATTAATTCCGAAAGAACTAATACATAAACATCCAAAACATTTACACTTAAACGTATTTAACAGGTGTAACAATTATTGTTACCATAATTCCTACACGTGTTAAATAATTATGCAGAAAAGGAGTCTAAAATTAAATTATGCAGTCAAATGTTGAACTTTATAACGTGCGAACTTGTTGCACATTCGCATCTCAAAGTACTTCGACCTGAACTGGCTCAAATAATATTCCTCGATTAACACTGTAATCTGATTTAGAATCTGAATTTATATATTTTCTTAAGAGAAATACCCTCACACACATAGACAAACACATTGGGGTGATTATTTTGGACACAACAGAAATGAAGCATCAACTTGCCTTTTACTTTTATTTGCGGCCAAAAAAATAAATAGTTCCACTGAACTTTTGCCTCTGAAGGAACATCTTTCTTGAAACTCTTTTATGATGAAGATTGCTTTATGTCTATACATCTTATACTCATTCCGTTTCGTTAGAAGAGTTCACTTTGTGGGGTTGCTCATTTGTCTAGTTTTCTTTTACTCTGAACTTTCATTTCTCTTAAACATAAGCATATATCTTTTGTACCTCTTTAATTTTTTTCTACATATATACCTGCAGCTCTGTTGCAAACCTTATTCTGATGTTCTTTTGTTATTATAAAAAAAACTCATTTTTCGAACTAAACTATTTCCTAAAAGTCCTGAGCATCAAGCACCCTTTTCCTAAATCTCTACATTATTTTCATCCCAAGTGAAATTCTTTCATGAATCTTTGAATTCCTATAGGTTTTTGTAACTCTTTTACTATGGGGTTTTTGAAAACAATCAATGGAACGAAGAGACTATTATTTTTCCTTTTATTTGTATGTTATTTTGTCCTTTTACTCAAAATGTTTTCTAAGCAATGGAACGAAGAGACTATTATTTTTCCTTTTATTTGTATGTCATTTTCTCCTTTTACTCAAAATATTTTTTAAGCCAAAAAGATCTTTTAAAAAACTGTTGAAACTAATACTATTATTGATCATTTTTTTATGGAAAGGTTTACTATGGCATTGTAATTTATAAATAATATTTTACATTATTAAACAAATTTGGGATCCCTTTTTATAATTTTGCTTCTTATGTTTAGGGATCGAGGCTGGCTCCGGATGTTTTCTATCTTGCGGCCCAATTAGTTTGCCACATTACATTGAATCTAAATAAACCTTCTAGGTTTATAAAACACATACAATTACAATGATCCTTAGAATAGTTGAATTAATTTAGATCCCATCTCAAAAGCTAACTTATAAGGAGGAAAAGAGCCACAAATTCATTTTATACCTTACATGAAAGCCATATACTTTTTATTTGGGATTCTAAGCAATTCATAACAGTTTGATGGTTTATGAAGCTAATGGGCTCAATGGGTTAATGGGTCAAATGGAAACCCAAATGAAGGAGAACATAGCCCAACAATTTATTATGACCAAGATATATACTGTAAAAGAAAATTTTCTCTATCAAACAACAACATGGTTGATGATCGTTTTCTCAACAAATTTCACAACAAATCCATATTGGTTTTTTCGCATCGGTTTTTCCTTTTTTGCATGTCCACAGTTAGAACTTGGTTTTTGTGTGTAATTTTTTTTTTTTTTTTTTTTTGAGGAATGGTTTGTGTTTTGGAAATGCTCACAAGTAATACTTCCATTTTTTTTAGGTAATACTTCCCTATTTCGCTAAAAGAATATTATTCGAGTAATATATTCATCTCAATTAATTCATCACAAATTTTCATATTAATAAATACAATATATATTAGTTTCCAACTTCTTGGAAGATGGAAGTAGAACTTGGGTAAACAATAAAATGCAAAAAATTATTTAATTGTAAACTCAGCTTTAAAAAATACAATATTTCAATGTATAGACAAGAATTTTTTTTTTTTTTTTTTTTTGGTAACACCTATATGTGGTCCCTTTACTAAATTTACGTGCAAAAAAATTGAAGGCAGCGTAATATCGTTACCTCATGATACAATGCTGTTATGTATATGTAAACAATAAAGGTTACAAATCAACATCGCATATAAGGAGAGCTAATCATTCCCTTCAACTATCATGGCATTTCCTCAAATAGCATATGTTTTCCACGCCGAGCTAGCTTCGAGGGCTAACTAGTCCGTTACTGCATTCGCTTCGCTGCAAGTATATATGGGTATTCGATATCTCATCAAATTCCAATAATAGAGCATTGATTCTCCATATATAGTTCTCCAAAATAGTCCAAGGCCATTTACCCTCCACATGGAGCGACTTAATCCCAACTTCCCAAGACTATGGCATGCAAGGACACCCAAAATCATGGCTTTAGTTTTCTCCTAGAAGCTATTTGTCGAGCCCAGATAAAACAATGAAGATAGATCGGCATTCCTTCCTTACCTCAGATTACTATCCCAGCACCTGAATGGCTCGGATTGCCCTTGCTAGAACCATCAACATTCAACTTGAACAACCCGAAAAGAGGCCTACACCAACTGATGGCGTTAGTGTATTCGTCATCATATATAATAACGTTTCTAATATTGAGTCAATATTAGAAACAAAACTTTATTAGAATGCTTTGAGAATAAAAATGTGTCCAATAGTAATATTGAATGGGAATGAGTATATATCAAACATCACTATCAAAAATCATGTTTGGTTAATCTAATATTGGATAGATTACCAACCCGAACCGCAACCCCCATGTTTGACGAAATTAACGAATTGACCATGAAAATATAGCAAATTTCCAAACAAACCTTGCATCAGCTAATTATTAACATTACCAAGCCACCAGGTTTCAAAATTTTATAAAATGGATCCTTAAGTGAATTAAAACCTTAGGACTTGTTTTGTTAAACAGGCCTTGCATGGTTCCTTGTTCCTTTCTTGAAACATCAGGGTTCATTTTATAATTATTTGAAATTTCAAATTTTATTTGATAATTTTGTACAAATCTCAAGGGACTTTTGTAATTTACCATTTAGTATTATGTATTAATTGGATTCGTTTTATAGTTTTTTGAAATTTCAGAATTTATTTGATAATTTGAACAAATCTCAAGGGACTTTGGTAATTTACCATTTAATATTGGGCAAAAGACATATATACCTCTCCCTTGTGGTTTCAAAATGCTGAAAGCACCTATCATTTGGATTAACATGGAAAACTAACAGAAAATTCTATGACTAACTGAGAGTTATTTTAGTCCTAAATTACCCTTTACAAAATAGCTGGCGAAAAAATACAAAAATTTTTAAATAAAACTCTTAACAATCTCATCAAAAAACGAAAACAGCCAAACTGATTTTGCTTCCGTCGTCAAGTTCAACTAAAAGAACTCAACAAATTACCATTGACATCTAAATCTTCTTAAATTTTACCGCAACCTCAAGCGTGAAACTGCTCATGCAAGAATCCAATTTTTTGGATTTGGATTGCGGCAATGATAAGTTCTTGAGGTGATGGCAGAGCTTGGTTTTAGAGCTGGGTGGATCCCCAGTAAACGAAGATGGGGGAGAAGATTGAGGGCTACTAGTTCGGTGAAACATAGGAAAAAGAGGAGGAGTGATGATTCAGGAAACTGTACTAGGAACAGGGGCGGAGCTACACTATAGTGAGGTTGGGCAATTGCCCCACCTCAATTTTTTCAAAATACCTCTAATAGTGTATAATTTTTTGTTATAATTGAAAATAATTTTGATTTTACCCCACCTGAAATTAAGATGAAAAAGGGCAAAGATGAAAATAAATTTTTATTAGTATTATAGTATTTATTTATTCCAATTTTAAGACAAATTAATCCCACTTTTCAGTACAAATTTATGACAAAACTGTCAAAACACACCAAAAAAACAAAAAAAACAATCGGCTGCCAAGTTGTATATAATACATTTTAGGAATTGTTATTTACAGTAACCTTTTTACTATTTACAGTAACATTTTTCTATAAAAAGTCTATTTTGCCCTTAGGTATTAAAAAAAAAAAATTTCCCATAAAATCTCATACTATTTATACGAACATTGACAAAATACCACCCATTGTGGGCGGTATTTCAGAAAATACCACCCAGCATTGGACGGTATTTTCTAAATACCGCCCAATGCTGGGCAGTATTTTCTGGTCAAATACCGCAGTGGGCGGTATTTAGAAAATACCGCTCACAGTGGGTGGTATTTCAGAAAATACCGCCCACTGTAATGCGGTATTTGACTAGAAAATACCGCCCAGCATTGAGCGGTAAGGGCGGTATTTTCTGGGAAAATACCGCCCATTGTGGGATGTATTTCAGAAAATACTGCCCACAATGGGCGGTATTTTGCCAATGTTCCTGTAAATCGTATGAGATTTTATGAAATTTTTTTTTAATACTTAAGGACAAAATAAACTTTTTACAAAAAAATATTATTGTAAATAGTAAAATAATTACTGCAAATAGTATGCCTTAAATTATTTACACTATGCAGAGCACAATAATATGGCTCAGGATTCCCTGTTACACTTTCCTATTACACTATGTGTTACAAATCTTAATAACTTAGCGTTAATATTATTTTTTAAATTAATTTTTTCTCTAATGATATTAATTAGCATTCTACATAATTTTAATATAATAATTTTATTTTCTACATTAATCTTATATTTTAATATAATTTTATAGTCTTTTTTTGATTTTTTAATCTCAATAAATTAAAATAAATATACTCTAAATCAAAATGGGTGAACCCTTAGTCCAAAAATTTATTATAATGCTAATTAATATCATTGGTGAAAAAATTAATTTAAAAATTAATATTAACGTTGAATTATTAAAATATATAACACATAGTATAATATGAAAGTGTAACAGGAGATCCTCTAATAATATGCAGCACATTCAGTGTGCCGCACTGCTTTGAATCTAAAGCTGCTGAAACATCAGCTCAGCTACAGCAGCATGCCAGCACCAGCACGCCAAGTTGACGGAGCCAACTTCCAAGAATTCAATTCCCATGCTTTGGCTCCTATTCTTCCTAATTCCTTTTGTTCGGTTCTTCTTCTTCTTTTTCATTTTTTTACGTTTGGTGATGTTAAGTCTTGAAGAGAAGAACTAAACTAAACCATTTGCTTCTCTTTTTTTCCTTCTTTTTTCTCTTCTGCCAGCTAATTCCTTACGTTTGGTGATACACGGTACCGTGGGGTTCTCATTACGGTACATTAATGAGTTTGATTGTGAGTTTTTCTACAATTGATGTTTTAAAATATGTGATGGATGATGGTGCTCTTCCAGAACAAAAAGCAGAAGCTATTGGTCTTCTAGACTCTTTAAGAATATTTGATTTGATTTTCACAGTGCACTTGATGAAGAATATATTGGGTATAACCAGTGGCGGAACCAGGCCCCTGAGAATATCTTACCCCACCTGACTTCAGAGGCTTGGCTCCGCCACTGACTACGAAGACGATACTCAATTACTCATGCCCCATTAGTTTTGATACCGGAAATTGGTCGTCCGAAGCCATAGAGTGTAGGAAAAAGAATTTGCTGGAACTGGAAGAACATCACTTTGTTCCCTTAATTTGGTGGCAGTACAACCCTTAATTTGGTCACTTTGGTATTTCAGCATTTTGAAATCACTATATGTTTTTACCCTTTAACATTTTGTATTGAAATGAATCTAGATTTTATATTTTCTTTCATATGGACGATTTAACTTGTAAACCCTCTAAGATTCTATTTTAATTCGCAATTATCGTGTTCGGTTCGTAACGTTAGCAGATTCACATGTTGACATTTTCAATCGTAATCTTACTTATACAATTATTTGTGTCATTTATATTTGTCATGTGAATTTGCAAACCAACTGTTGAATTTTAACCGAAACTTTTCTTATATAATGATAAATTTCTGTTGTTGTGTCCAAAATAATCACCACATGTGTTTGTCTATGTGTGTGAGGTGTTCCTCTTAAAAAATATATATAAATTGAGATTCCAAATCAAATTGGTGTTAATCGAGGAATATTATTTTAGGCAGTTCTCGAAGGTCCAAGTACTTTGAGATGATTTTCCAAAACAAACAAAAAAATTCTTATTTTAACTGAACTCTGCATTTTCTCTGCTTAATTAATCTCTCATAAAGTTCAACAATTGACCGTTTAATTTAATTTTTTATTAGCACATGGAGTACTCCTTTTCTACGATAGTTCCGAGTAACTTTGTCTTTTGGCTTGGCTTTTTAATCTATAATAATAATAATAATAATAATTAATTCTTCCATATGTAGTAATTTAATAAGTTAAGCGATTCTCTTTGAACTTTCTCTGTATAACGTTAACAATATTTGGATTAAATGTTTATCAAATTAATCGGCTTTGTGAGGATAAGATTGATGTCTGAGGAGGCCATGCGCTAATTACTAAGGTATAGTTTTCTGTATGACCTGACAGTTTGACGTACTTTTTTTATTATTATTTATAAAAATGTGATTTTTTTAAATATTTTTTTTATAGGTGATATGTTTTTAAATACCTGCTTTTTTTAAACTTTAAAATTGATGCTTTTATTTTACTACGAGCGATTTTTTTTTTCCAAACAAGTAAAACATCGACTGCTAAAATCGATACATCAGAGGCTATAAGTGATATTTCAAATCTTAAAATCGATACTTTTATTTTTCACTGCAAGTGATATTTTGTTCGGAACTTAAAAATAATTTCATTATCTCATTAAAGACGGGTGTACCGTCCAACATGAGACTTCACTATACACGCACATGTGCGTGCAACACCTTTTTGTTTTTTTTTTTTCTTTAATAGTCACTATTTTCATTCTACAAGCTTTACTTTTTTAAACAAATGCTACTTTTATCCTTAAAATTAATACTCTTATTTTTATATAAGTGCACTACTTCTATCTTTAAAATTGATTTCTTTTTTGTTTTATAATATAAATAGGCCCAACTTTTATATAGCAAGCCCTACTTTTTTACGTAGCACTACTAATAATATATATATATAGTAGAAATTGAAACTAATTTCTATACCACAGCCATTACATTTTTTAAACAGACATTACTAATGTCTTTAAAATTGATTTTCTTTAAAAAAAAAATAGACATTATTTTTTATTTACATGTGCTGCTTGTTTAAACATGCACTAGTTATAAAAAAAACTAAATGTCTATAAAAAAAAGTTTTATAAATACTCGTCGTGCTTTTAAGAACTACGTATCGAATACAAATTTTTACATTTTTCTTTTATGTTTCCCTCATTTAATTTCAGTCCTTATTTTTAATCAAATATCTAACTATTTTGAAATTTATCCTTTTTTTAATAGGAGGAATCTCTCTTTTAGTCATTCAATTATTTCTTGCACTTTGAATTGCCAAGTTCCCACTTTTCAAAAAATAAAAATAAAAATTGCCAAGTTCATGAAGTTACACGTGATCGACAGCTCCGCAATGTTTCTGCTGCTAGGCCTCATTCCATCCCATTATCAAAAAAATTACATTTGTAGTTCACAATTTTTACTTAAGTAGCAAATGTAGTTTACATTTTTTTAAAACTAACAAATTTAGTCAACAATTTTTCCCATTTTCGTAAATTTAGTCCACTTGATAGAAAATTAAGTCCAACTAACGATTTCCCCCCAATAAATGTTCGTCAAGCGAATTTGACCAACCCAAAACCTTTCTCCTTCCGGGAAAATCGCAGTTTTGTAACCTTAGGTCATTTTCCAAATCCAAACAAATTATGGGGCAAATTGTTTGATGTGCATAAAATTGACTTTCCCATTGGGCCTAGCCCAATGAATTAAAACAAAGAAACAGTAAAAGATAAAGAAGCCTTGATCCATGTTCAGATCGGACAGATCATACAAACCTAGTCTATCTGTCCCAAATTTAGATCGGTCATAAAGATTGAACACGAAAACTCATTAAGGCTTAGGTCGGAAAACGTTATAATCCAACTTGGTAATCTTAGATCGGTAAGCTTTATAACCTCCAGCTCGGATAGATTGGGTCAAGAAAAGTATAAACTATAAGCCCAGGTCGGTAAAAGCCTAGAGAAGTTAGATCGGTCAACAGTGTTAAAGCTCAGATCGGTAAGTACTTAAAACACAGGGAGCTCAGGTCGGTATAGTATAAGTCAGTCTGAGATAAAGATAATATTGATAAAACAGTTAGACATCATGGTAGGACCACAAAATTAGTATATATGCAGGAACAATGATGACAAAGGAGCCATGTTAAAGCCATTATTCCGGGAACGGCAAAAACCATCATTGCAAAAAGAATAAGTGGGAGCGCATGTCTTCATGACCCAACGGAACCATCAAGAGTAAGCTTATAAATACTCAGGCACAAGCCTCATTCAAGTAAGTTTCAATAAGCATTTTCTGGCAATTCTCACTAGTACTTCTTAAGCTATTCTCTCTCATTTACAATTTCTCTGAATGCTCTTGTTCTATATTGTTTATCTATTTCATATTACTGACTTGATCGTCGGAGCCTATACAGGGGGGAAAGCCCCGCTCCTTCCTTCTTGATTATTCACAACTTTATCACCGGAACAGTGCAAAATCATCAAGCTTCCTCATCTTGGCCGAGCTCAGCAACCCAGATCACTCAATCATTCCCAATTTTGTTCATTCCCTTCACAGCACAGCTTCATACAGATTGGGCTATTGTTCATCACAAAAGTCTATTGGGCCGTGAAGAAGCCTCGTTCCATCATTGTAATTTTTGCGTCACATCAACTGGCGCCGCCTGTGGGGAACGTTTGATCAAATTATTTCATCAAATTTTCCTCAGTTAAATAAATTTGTTGAAACCATGACGCAAACTCGCTCAGGAAAGGGTGCTTCTTCTTCTGACAGCCTCAATGGGCTCACCGTTACAACCGCCCTGGTTCCTACCGTTTCAGCTACCAGTTCTAATCCTCCATCTGATCCACCAACTACTACCACCCTCGTTGAAACTCTCACTCCCGAACAGGAACATGCAGAAAAAGATAGGTTTTTCCGTTTATTTCCAGAACTATTTCACTTAATAAACCATGTTGCTCCCATCATCTCTACTCTTAATACAGAACCTCTCATTACAACCACCACCTCAGGTGTAGCTAACATAGAACATCCTTATGGTTTACAGTGGTCCCCAACCGTTCCCCCACTTAGGGCTGTAATCAACCTTGTGTCCAACCCCTCTGCTACTTTAATGTCTAGTCTTCCCCCACAATCCACTACTATATGTCCTCCACAACCTGGGGGAGTTAATTTTTCTTCAGAAATCGGTCATATTGCTGGTCCTCCTAACCTTTCTGTGGCACCTCCTGTTTATACCACTGTAGCCCATACTCAGGGTAATCCTACTTTTCCGAGCCCCTTTATGGTTCCTAATGCTCAGTTCAATAATGGTTCTTTTATGTCAGGACTACCCTTTCCCACTTTAGGACCACAAATGGGTCAAATGAATCAGCCTGGACATGGCCTACAAATCAGTCAAATGAGTCAACCCGGTTATTACCCTGGATACCCAACTATATCCAACCCTGCCCTATTCCAGCATTATGGTTTAGGCAACAACCGAGCCATGCAGCCGCCCTTAGGAAACACTCCCTTGCTTAATCCAAATTATTATCCCGGGCCCGGCTTAGGAAATTATTACCCCAGCATGGGAGGACATCCCTTAGGTCAGTCTGGATATCCCCAGCTCGGCCTCTCCGGATCCGGATATGCTCAGCTCGGACGAACTGTTCCCACGTCTTGCGTGTCTCATCCTTTTGGATTGGATATTCAAATGGCGCCATTTCCCCCGGGATACCGAGGCCTAGGTAAGGTTGACAAATATGACGGTACCACCGACCCCACGGCCCACTGGATGCAATGTATGAGCGTCATGGATGCTGCAAACCTGTCCGACGCTAACCGATGCATGACATTCCATTTGACTCTTAAAGGTCAGCCCATAAATTGGTATTGTACTCTGCCCCGCAATTCTATTCATTCATTAGATCAATTTGGTGACCTGTTTTTAGCCAATTTTATGAGTAATAAGATATTGTCTAAGCCAATTTCACATTTAATGAACATAACACAAAAAATGGGAGAAGGGTTACAGGCTTACATAGATCGGTTTAATATAGAGTCTAGAAAATGTCACGAAAAAGATGATAGAATAATGATGGGATCATTCATTAATGGGCTACGATCAGGACCTTTAGCTACCGAATTGGCCATCCGACCCCCACATTCTTATTTTGAAATGATGGTTACTGCTGTTAACTTTGCTGTTGTTGAAGATGCTACAGCTATAAAACAGGAAAGGGAAAGAAGTTTTTCCGATTCATATAGTAAGAGGAAAGCTTCTTCCCCAATTCTTACATCATGAGGGAATAAGATATTAAACTTTGCAAATACTACTAATCCCATCCCGAAGACCGGGGTTAATGTAAACGCTGTGCAGGTAGCCGAGCCATTCTCAGTCCCCCGAGCTGACATATATGCCGCCATTCATAATCAAGGGCTGCTGCCCCCAGCTCGACCCATAACAGGTCCCACAGATCGGCTCAATCCGAGCAGGTATTGTAATTACCATAAAAACATTGGTCACAATACTAATGACTGTCGTGATTTAGCTGCAGAAATAGCTAAATTAATTCAAGCTGGGAAACTACCACAATACACACAAGTGGCACCTCTGCCTAAACCGGTGGCTTCAGCAACTCGTGAACGACCTAACGCATGTTACCGATGTGGGGAGACCGGTCACTTTGCCCGCGAATGTCCCCAGCCCGACACCCAAGATCCGAATGCTGGGGGTAGCACCGACCTGAATATAGCAGGGATTGTAAACACCATATCAGGAGGACAGACCCAAGGCGACTCTAACCGTCAAAGGAAACAGGTATACAGACAAAGGAACACTGTTCTAGGTAAGCGTAAATCAGATACCATGACACCAGGAATTACTTTCGATGACACAGATATATTTTTGCCTTACAATTGTGACGATCCACTAGTGATCGATTGCTACATTTCAAATTACCAAGTACGTAGGACATTGTTAGACACGGGTAGTTCTAGCAATATAATTACAACCAAGGCACTGGCTGGTTATCAATTACACAAGGCACAGTTAAGTCCAGTTCGGACACCATTGATTGGCTTCGGCAATCACCATGTTATACCTGTGGGACATTTGAGCATTCCCGTCACGTTACTGGCTGGACAGCTAAAACGTACGGAAACCATAGACTTCGTGGTCATCGATGAGCCATCACCATACAATGTATACTTGGGACGGCCTGGATTAAATCAGTTTCAGGCCATAGCTTCTACTATACACATGCTTTTAAAGTTCCCCATCGTAGGTGGGGTAGCTTCTATTCGTTGTGATGTCTTGCAGGCAAAGCAGTGTTACATGGCTTCTTTAAAGGAACCGACCCCATTAGACAGGAAATCAAAAATTACTCCTACAGTCAGGCCGACCTCAATTAACATTACCGACCTAACAGGTGGCTCGGACCTGTCCATTGAAGCAGGGGCTGAGGTAAGAATCATTCCCCTCGCGGCCGATCCAAACAAGGTAATAAAAGTTGGGGCTGATTTGCCCCCTCAATTACAATATGATTTGCTTAACCTTTTGCGTGAATTTGCGGAAGTTTTTGCTTGGGGACCGGAGGATATGCCTGGCATTTCTCGACATATCATTGAACACAGGTTATCCATTGATCCCAATCATAGGCCAATCCGACAAAGGAAGCGTAACCTCGGGGGAGAACGAAGCAGATACGTGGAGATCGAAGTCAACGCCCTGTTGGAAGTACGTATCATCGGAGAAGTGGATTATCCGGAATGGTTGGCTAACCCCGTGTTAGTCCCCAAGCCGGATGGTTCATGGCGTATGTGCATAGACTTCACCGACTTAAATAAAGCATGCCCCAAAGATTGGTTCCCCTTGCCGTTAATCGATGTGTTGGTTGACGCCATAGCCGGATTCCGCTTCCTTAACTTCTTGGATGCATATAAGGGGTATCATCAAATCTTTATGGCCAAAGAAGATGAGGAAAAAACATCTTTTATCACAGACAAAGGTACATATTGCTTCATAACCATGCCTTTCGGTTTAAAGAATGCTGGAGCTACTTTCAACGTTTAGTAAATAAAATTTTCAAAAAACAGTTAGGACGAAATATGGAAGCATATATTGATGATTTGCTTGTAAAAAGTAAAAATGAATCTGTTTATTTATCTGATTTATGTGAAACTCTTGAAACTCTAACCCAATATAAATTGAGATTAAATCCAAAAAAATGTGTCTTTGGGGCCACTTCGGGAAAAATTTTAGGGTATATGGTTTCTGAGGGGGGTATCTCGGTTAATCCTAAAAAAGTAGAAGCTGTATTACAAACGCATCCACCTAGATCTATTCGTGAAGTACAACAGTTAACAGGTAGACTAGCGGCCTTAAATCGATTTTTATCTCGGTCAGCTGAACGAGCCTTACCATTTTTTAAAATTTTAAAGAAAACAGATAAGTTCTTGTGGACTTCGGAGTGTCAAAAAGCTTTTGAACAATTAAAAATATATTTAGCCTCTTTGCCACCTTTGACCATGCCTGTTCATGGAGAACAATTGTACATGTATATAGCTACTACCGAATCTGTGATTAGCTCGGTTTTACTTCGAGAAGATAACCGGGTCCAGAGACCCATCTATTTTGTTAGTAAAGTTTTGTAGGCAGCAGAAAAAAATTATTCTAGCCTAGAAAAGCTAGTCCTGGCCTTAGTTCACTCCACACGGCGTCTTCGGCCTTACTTCAACTCGCATGGAGTCACCGTTTATACCGACGCACCCCTCAAAGCCATCTTACAAAAAACAGGAGTCTCAGGTCGACTCACCAAATGGGCCATTGAATTAGGGGAGTATGACATCACGTTTGCCCCACGCACAGCAGTTAAAGGACAGGTGTTGGCCGATTTCATAGCTGAAGGAGTACCAGATCAACAAGAGAGCATATCAAATCCGTCAGAAAAAACCGATCTACTTTTAACAATAGCAGAAGGTGACAATGCATGAACCCTCTACGTGAATGGTGCTTCAAGCCAGTCCGGATCGGGTGCAGGGATAGTCCTCACCAGCCCAGAAAGAGAAATTCACACATATGCTCTACGATTCTGCTTCACAACCACAAATAATGAAGCTAAGTACGAAGCCATGATAGCCGGCCTGAAGTTAGCTCGGAAATTTGGGGTCAAGAATCTAAAAATTTGTTCAGACTCCCAGCTCGTGGTTAAACAAATTTTGGGGGAGTATAAGGCTAAGGATCGACAAATGGAGGAGTATTTAGCATTGGTGCAACAACAACTGAAATTTTTTCAAAAATGGGCTATAGAGCGGGTCCCACGAAGCAAAAATACAAATGCCGATGCCTTGTCCAAATTGGCTTCTTCGGTTTTTTCACACTTAACTAAAATCGTTCTAGTAGAAGAAGTACATACCAGGAGTACAGCCGAACCAGCAATCTTGTCTATAAATGGAGGTCAGGATTGGAGGTTTCCTATATGGCAATACCTACAAAATGGCACTTTACCAGATTCAAGGAAGGAAGCACAACGAATACAAAAGAAGGCTGAACACTATCAAATAATTGGAGAGGACCTGTATAAAAAGGGTTTCTTGATGCCTTTACTAAAATGCTTAGGATCGGGAGAAGCGGAGGCCATGCTAAAGGAAGTACACGAAGGGGATTGCGGATCTCACATTGGGGGTCGGAATTTGGCCAAGAAAATAATTGGGGCTGGGTTTTACTGGCCCCGATTATTCCAAGAAGCAGTGGAGTATGTTCAACGGTGTTCCAGTTGCCAACACAATGCAACAATTCACAAGTTGCCGGCCTCCAGCTTTACTGGGATAATTGCCCCATAGTCTTTCGCAGAATGGGGGATAGATCTTATGGGTCCGTTTCCTAAGGTCGGTTCATGCCATTACCTTGTTGTGGCCATAGATTATTTTACGAAGTGGGTGGAAGCCGAGGCATTAACGAATATTACTGGGCGAACCATAGCTCGGTTTCTTTGGAGGCAAGTCATCTGTCGTTTTGGTGTGCCCAGATCGGTTATTTCGGACAATGGAACTCAGTTCGAATCCAAGGAATTCACAGCCTTGTGTTCAAAACTTGGTATCACCCAACGTTTCGCATCGGTAGCTCATCCTCCTGCAAATGGACAAATAGAACTCACAAACCGAACTTTATTACACGGGCTGAAATCCAGACTAGAAGATAAAGGTAAAAATTGGGTAGAACAGTTGCCTCATGTGCTCTGGTGCCACCGGACTACACCCAAATCGGCCACAGGGAAGACCCCCTTCGAGCTAGCCTTCGGGGTCAACGCTGTCATTCCCCCAGAAATACAAAGTGGAGCCCCGCGAGTTATGCATTTCGAAAAAGATCAAAACTAGAAAAACTTGGAGTTCAGCTTAGATTTGATAGAAGAAGTTCGGGACTCAGCCTATGTACATCAACTAAATTACAAAAATTTAGTTCGGCAACACTATGATGCTCGGGTCAAACATCGAGCCTTTGTACCAGGAGACTTAGTTCTATGAAACCGATCTATCAGCAAACCGCAAGAACAAGGCAAGTTATTTTCTAATTGGGAAGGGCCTTATCGGGTAATTGAAGCCCGACCTACTGGAAGTTATATTTTAGAAGACTTGCAAGGACGATTGATCCCGCGAACTTGGAATGCAACACACTTGAGAAAATATTATCAGTAAAGCAGTCCGAGTTAAAGATGAAAAAGGCAAAATTTGAAGAAAATAGAAAAGATCATTTTTTAATCAAGCTCGGTTACAAAGACGATCTGAATACCACAAAAATTCTTCGAAAGGGACCAGAATCAGAAAAAATTCTACAAAGTATAAAGCCTAATACATCACTGCAACTGCATCTAGGTGTGCTACCTACATTCCGCACACAGCTGGCAGGAAGAATAAGCCCGATCTAAGGAAATGCCGAGCTCAGGAAGGAGGAGCTTGAGAAGAGGCTTCATCTGCTATCTCCTGGGGGTCGACCACAGGATCCTCTTCGACCTTTTCTGGGATTGGAACACCGATGTCTCAGCATTCTTGCTTGATTTCCTCTATTAAGTCGAAAGGATCGCGTCCCTCTGGAAGCAAAGAAGACTGGGCTATGGAGTCTTCTGGAGCGCCTTCTGCCGACTTGGAGCTTTTCAGCTCGTCCCAGCACAGAGTATATCCGCACTGGATTAACTCGAAAAAACGCCGGTTCATCAACTCCAGCAGAGTCCCTTCCTTGAAAGTTTTTAGCTCGGCCTGGCGGGCTGCCTCAACCTCATTCGGGCTAACCATCTCTGCAGCCTTCTTTGTAGCCTCTTCTGCGGTCTTTGTAGCCTCTTCTGCTGCTTTCTCGGCCTCTTCTGCAGCTTTCTCCAGGTCAGCTTTTTCCTTCATCCAGGAAGCTTTTTCTTCCTTCAGGACCTTCACATCGGCTTCCAGGCCCTGGATCTTGGTCACCTGTTGGCTAGACTTCGTGCACATATCCTGGTTTTGCTTCATTAGCCCGGTTTTTTCAACTTCGAGCTCTGAAATTTTGCTTTTCTCGAGCCCCAGTCGAAACTCCAGATCCTCAACGGCCTCAGACGGTTTCTTCGACCGTTCCAGCTCGTAACTTTGGGCTAAGATGTCCAAAGCCGTTGCCCTTTTTGACGTAGCAGCATAATTATAAGCTACCTGCAAAAAATCCGAGCCAGGAGTGTCAGCCGAGGTAATCATTATTTTCAGACATTAATTAATTTTCGATGCTCACCCTCTTTATATGCGAAGCAAGAAAGGCCTCCTGCTTCATCATCAGCTCCATATTTTGTCGGAGCTGGTTGCCCACCTGTACCATCTCCTCAAAGGATCTTTCAGTTTCAGCCTTCAACTCTTGGTAAGGCCTTACGTCCTCAGGCAGGGGTTCTGATAAATGCACTTGACGTATGGGCCGAGCTAGGGAGATCGACCTATCTTTCTTATCCTTCAGCAGAAGAACCCTTTCATTTGTTGACGGGTCCACGGGTCCCCAAAGATCATCAGGTTTCGGCAGCTTGGGATCACGTGTGGGGTCCGTCAACAATTGTGGAGCTTTAGCAGCCTTAGCTGCCTAGATTTCTTCCGGGGTCGGCCTGCTCTTTTTTGCGACCCGGGTCATCAATGCCGAGCTGGGAGGGTCGGTCACCTCGACCTCTTCCGTGAGATCGATCTCAGCTGATCTTTTGGAAGATCCCGAAGCTGCAACAGGCTTGTTGGTTTTTTTCTTCCTTCCGAACCCACCAAGACTACCTGAAAACAAGCAACATGCAGAAATCAAAATTACCGAGCTATGAAGAATGAGGATACCATAAATAAAAAGTTCAAGGGACAGGTATTTACTCTCTTTTCCTACATTGGGGGATTGGCTCAGTCCGGCCAAAACAAGAAGATCCTCTGAAGGAAATTTAACCGAATATTTAGTCGAGCTACTATAGTTTTTTAGCACCTTATAGTCCGATTGAATTCTGGGGTCGGACTTGTCTCGGGATTGTTCGGCTGGTAAAATAAATTGAGACCAACGGCAGGGTAGATTCGCTTCCTCAGCCTTCACCATAAAAAATCTATCCCTCCATTGTTTATTGGTATCAGGGGAATCAGTAATGAGTATAGGGCTATTCCTACGCTTCTGGAAGGTCACCCACAATTTACCATAAGGGTATTTACGGACCGTATAGAATTGAAAAAACAATCTACCGTAGGCTGAACCCCAGCCCCAAAACACACATATATGAATCCTATAAGAAACCTAAGGGCATTAGGTACTAGTTGGCTCAACCCAATATTTAGAAAATCACACATTTCGTTCAATAGATCTAGGGTCGGGAACCTCAGCCCAAAGTTAATATGATACTCATAAACCCCGACCCAACCCTCCGATGTAATATTTATCCTCTCCTCGGGCTCGGGTAAACGAATAGGAACAGAAGGATCTATATAATGGGTCGACCTAAGGTTTACTAAACTGCCATAGTCATTTGTGAAATTATTTCCTCGGGTTTAAATTCGTGTGTGGCAGCCGAATCTACAGCAATCAATGCAAATAATCATGGATAAATCAATCCTACAGAAATGCTCAAACAGGATAGATCTGAAAGGAAAATAAATCATCAGAAAAGAAAGGGACAAGGATGCTAACCTGCTGCCGGAGTCTGGCGAGATGCTCCGGTACCTGAGCTTCTTTCGGAGGCCATTGCAGACAGATGAACAGGGGAAAAGGCGAAGCAGCGGAAAGATAATGACGACAAGACAACAACCCCAGCAAAAATTGCGAAAGTTGGAACACGGCACAAAATTCGGGCAAAATCGCAAAAACTCCGGCGAAGGGAAGGAGGAGGAAAGTAAAAATTTATCTTTTCAGGAAAGCGAATGATGGAGGGAGTCAAATGCTTGCACTCGCAATTTTTATAGTGGAGCCTCGATGAAATCGAAGAGACGTAGGCAGACCAAAAGCTGTAAGCATTAATGATACTTCGAGAACATGAAACGGCCTTGGAAGTCGTACCGATGGTTATAATAAACGTGAAGGCGTGTCCAGACAGGTCCGCCTCTTCGGAATCCCGATCTAGGGTAACGCAAAGGTACGTCTTTATGGTTGCATTTATTTGTCCGAAAACTGTTCAAATTCCCCAGATCGGTATTACAATTATTACTATGCAGTTGGATGAGACTATTCTTTGTAGGTCGGATTTCATGTCATATTTCATGCTTTTATATGAAGTATAGGTCGGATAAATACTGGAAAAATGCCTTAAATCACATTCGGCTTAGTAAAATATGGTATGTTGCTTAGCTCGGAAAATTAGCTCGGATTAATATCTAGAAATTCATGATGTCCTTTACGCGCTGTCTTAGCTCGAAAAAACCCAAAGAGTATTAAGTTTTAGATCGGTAAAACCTAATACTGGGGGGGCTTGTTGATGTGCATAAAATTGACTTTTCCATTGGGCCTAGCCCAATGAATTAAAACAAAGAAACAGTAAAAGATAAAGAAGCCTTGATCCATGTTCAGATCGGACAAATCATACAAACCCAGTCTATCTGTCCCAAATTTAGGTCGGTCCTAAAATCTTAGATCGGTCATGAAGATTGAACACGAAAACTCATTAAGGCTTAGGTCGGAAAACGTTATAATCCAACTTGGTAATCTTAGATCGGTAAGCCTTATAACCCCCAGTTCGGATAGATTGGGTCAAGAAAAGTATAAACTATAAGCCCAGGTCGGTAAAAGCCTAGAGAAGTTAGATCGGTCAACAGTGTTAAAGCTCAGATCGGTAAGTACTTAAAACACAGGGAGCTCAGGTCGGTATAGTATAAGTCGGTCTGAGATAAAGATAATATTGATAAAACAGTTAGACATCATGGTAGGACCACAAAATTAGTATATATGCAGGAACAATGATGACAAAGGAGCCATGTTAAAGCCATTATTCCGGGAACGGCAAAAACCATCATTGCAAAAAGAATAAGTGGGAGCGTATGTCTTCATGACCCAACGGAACCATCAAGAGTAAGCTTATAAATACTCAGGCACAAGCCTCATTCAAGTAAGTTCCAATAAGCATTTTCTGGCAATTCTCACTAGCACTTCTTAAGCTATTCTCTCTCATTTACAATTTCTCTGAATGCTCTTGTTCTATATTGTTTATCTCTTTTATATTACTGACTTGATCGTCGGAGCCTATACAGGGGGGAAAGCTCCGCTCCTTCCTTCTTGATTATTCACAACTTTATCACCGAAACAGTGCAAAATCATCAAGCTTCCTCATCTTGGCCGAGCTCAGCAACCCAGATCACTCAATCATTCCCAATTTTGTTCATTCCCTTCACAGCACAGCTTCATACAGATTGGGCTATTGTTCATCACAAAAGTCTATTGGGCCGTGAAGAAGCCTCGTTCCATCATTGTAATTTTTGCGTCACATCATTGTTATTATGAAAATTTATTATTCTTTCTCCCTCTCCCCTTTCTTTTCCTCTTCATCTTCCTCCCAAGCCGCCGCCGCCGTTCCCCTCCTCTCTCCCCCACTTTCTCTTCCTCCTCCCTCCGCCGTTCTAAAAAATACTTTCATTTTGGAGGTTGGAAGAATTCTGCGATAATTGCCATGAGTAAAGAAAAGTGTTGTTCTGGTTTCTAAAAGTGGCTTTCCCTTTCAAAAGGACTGCATCTTCTTCAATAGAAGCTAAAGCATTTCTGAGAGCTAGAAACGAGAAAAGAAGGATGAGACGTTTTGAAAGTGTTGTCATTTTAGTTTATGTTATACTCAAGCTTCAATGTGTAGGGAGCTACGGGGTAGGGAGACGGCGCCGGCGGGGCAGGGAGGAGGGAGAGGAAGAGGAAGAGGAAGAGGAAGAGAAAGTGGGGGAGGGAGAAAGAATAATAAACTTTCATAATAACAATTTGCCCCAGAATTTGTTTGGGAAAATGACCGAAGGTTACAAAACTGCGATTTTCCCGGAAGGAGAAAGGTTTTGGGTTAGTCAAATCCGCTTGACTAACGCCTATTTGAGGGAAAAACTGTTAGATGGACCAAATTTTCCGTTAAGTGGACTAAAATTGTGAAAATGGGAAAGATTATAGACTAAATTTGTTAATTTTTCAAGAATGTGAATTACATTTGCCATTTAAGTAAAAAATATGGACTACAAATGCAATTTGTCCTCCCATTATCTGCCAAAGATTGACAATTATTAATAATTATACACATGGACCAAATCTTTTATCATTTTCCCCACGTAGTCTCAAAGATTGGGCTCCGAGTGATTTGCCTCAAATTTCGGGAACCACGTTTTCCAATTTTTTTTATTTAATTAAGTTTTCAATTTATCCTTTTGAATGATTATCTTTGTTTTTATAATTTTTTTTTCTTCTAATTCTGTGAACACAAAAATTTGTAGCCGATAGGTTCTACTGATCCAAATTTTTTGTATGCGCACAATTTTTAGTGTTTTTTTTTATTTATTTATAGAAATAGGTGATATTTTTTCTCTTAAAAAAATATTCAAGTTTTGCCTCAAAAGTATCACCTATAACTGTTGATGTGTTGATGTATTGCATGTTTGTTTGTTTTTTGTTTGTTTTGCAAGTATCTCCAATAGTCTCCAATGAATTGTGTATTGCGTATAATTTTTTTTATGTATTCGGTTCAATTGTTAATGTATTGCTTTTTATAAAAAATAAAAATAAAAATAATATTTCTTGTTATTGCGTGTATTAATGATAAAAATGTATCAATTATAAGTGTTGAAGTATCGCATATTAAAAAAGTATAGCATGTTTCAAAAAAAGACAAAGATATTGCGTATAGTCACTGATGTATTGGTATCACTTATAATTTCTAATTATATATTTTAGTTGTTCATGTATTCCATGTTATACACATATATATAAAGCATCGATTATAAGAATAGAACTATCACTTGTTTAAAAGTTAGTATCGCATGCTAAAAAAATAAACTTGTTGCGTGCGTGGTAAGAGAGAGAGAGAATAAAGAATAAGGAAAAAACAAAAAACAAATTAGTTATTAAGTTTATGGTTGGTGGGTGGTTGGGGGCTGGGTGGGTTGGGGGGGTGTATTTTCGTACTTTTAGAATTAATTTTGTTTGACTTATAGCAAGGGGGACAAAGTGTTAATTTTTAAAATATGGGGAGTAAGTAATAAAACCATGATAACACAAGGGTAAATAGTGATTAAACCTTTAATTAATTAGCTATTTGGGTACGTTCGTGATTTGATTTGATTTGCTGATCACTATCTCTGTAATTTAGAATTTGGAAATCTATTTAATAAAATTTCTAAGGGTCGAACTCGAACATATGAATTTTTATTCAACAATTAAATACATACATAAATTCTTTTATAAAAAAAAATTAAATATATATCGTTAATAAGAGTGGAGGATTCCCCTGATTCCGCCCTTGCGGCGGAGTCCTCGACAACACTTAGAAAGGTAGGGCAAAATATGGTTCCAAAAAAGCTCTAATGCTTAAGTTAGGAGAGTTGACCACATATCACTAACTAGGCTAATCTTAGGTCTTGATTGTGTACTTGCACCCTTGTGAGTTTTGAACCCTGGCGAGTTTTGAGTATTTATATATGAGAAATAGTGCCCTTGCACACTATTCCGAATCCCAGTAAAATTCTTGTTTTATGGTAGTAACTCGAAATAGAATTCACTAAAGGAAAATGATAGTCAGGCGAATGGAATATAGAAGAGTCACGTAAAAAATTATACTTATTTTACTAGAAGAGTTCTATTTTTATGATTTACTTTTCGTGCTTGTATTAATATAATTATATATAATTTATTGACAATTAATTTATGCTTAAAAAGAAACCACATAATTAAGTAGAAAAGATGTTAGCATATTACTTATGTCAAATTTTGTATATTAAACCCCATAAATTAGAATATAAAAACAGGAATATAAAATAAAAGCCGGCCATCAATTCTGCATGGTAGCATTTGTTTATTAATGGTGAAGATTCAAGAACAATAATGATAGAGATAAATTGGCTTCATTTTTTAAATATCTTTTAGAGTTTAGAGAGACTTTAGAGTACTATAAAATATGGGTTCGTGTCACACCCCAGATTCACTATCCTGCATATAAGGAACTAGCTTCACTGGATGCCTGCCTAGTTCGCACTAGTACTTCGTATCGGTCAGAACAAATCCGCCATTCTTTATTTCAAAAATGCTAATACTATTACATAGCCCTATTCTACAAAATTCTCAAAAATACAGACCAAATAAGACTTTCTCGCTCTTCAACATCAATCAGCTATCACAGGGTTCAGATCATCCTAATCCCAATATTGAGCATGGTCATCCGGGTACAACCTATTGTAACAATTTCATGGAAAACAGACAACAAAACAGAAAAATGGAATGAGCCCATGCCCAGTGAGAGTTCACCGTTTTTGCAAACTTTTACCCAAGTGCATAAATTACCCTTATATATAATTTAGGCAAATCCTAACATATAGCAATCATGACCCAAGCAGTAATCATAAACATATAATGAGGATGAAAGGCAGCTGTCAAAGTTCTATATGAACGAACCGACAGTTCACCTCGGCATTCATACATATATCTCATATTCATATTATTCATATCATCATGTCTTTTCAGGTATTACGAACAGTCAGGATTTCCAAACGAATCCTTGGCCGTATAAAGCATATTGAATAGTCAAGATTTCCTTAACCGTACAAAGCGTATTAAACAGTCAGGATTCCCAAACGAATCCCTGGCCGTATAAAGCGTGTTGAACATCAGGATTCCCAAACGAATCACTGACCGTATAAAGCATATTGAACAGTCAGGATTCCTAAATGGATCCCTAGCTGTATAGAGCATATTGAACAGTCAGGGTTCCCAAACGAATCCCTGCCGTATAAAGCATATTGAACAGTCAAGATTTCCTTGCCCGTATAAAACAGATTGAACAGTTAGGATTCCCTGGTCGTATAAAACGTATTGAACAGTCAAGAAGGAATTCTCGGCCGTATAAACAGTTAATCATCTCGTTAGATACAAATCCAAACTCATATACTTCATCAAATGTTCCAACACATTATGAGAGCTTATTCACACAATTTCATACGTACGTATGCTTCGTAATAGATCATATAATCCTGAATGGGCTTTTCAAATCTAAAACATTTCATGCAGAATTTTCAAGAGTTTGCAAAACATGCCACTGCAACGACTCCGATTCAGGTTCAATTATTAATTGCATTAAAACAGTATTCATTTTCAGCGAGAAACTCACCTCGGTCCGAAAATCTAAGCTCACGTATTAGATATCTGGCAGATTTGCATATATTTCAAGTTCCGACAATTCAGTAATTATTTCTAACTAACAGATTTCTAACTTTTGACGTATTTCAGAAATTAACTTAAATAAGGGCATAATGGTAATTTATCAAATATATCCGACTTTCTTGTAAACCCTAATTTTCTTAAAATTCCTAATTTTTCCAAAAACCTTAATTTTATAATTCCATAACTCTAAAAGTCATTAACCCTAGTTAATTACAAATCGAAACTAACTAAAATAATTTATACAAAATTTTAGGAAAATTACAAAAATACCGGTTTTTCCCGATTGAGAATCGGCCAAAACTGATTGGAGTCGGTTTTAATTATTCTCAATCGGTTAAAACCATTCGGGAAAGGTTTTGCCCCTTTTCAATCGGTTTTTTGATTTTTCCTTGAGCATGAATCGGTTTTCCCCGATTCCAAATCAGCTAAAATCGATTTGTGCCCAAAAAACATGATTTCCAAGTTTTCTTCGGGTCTTGCTAAAAATTCTACCAAAACTCATTTTTCTTGTGTTCTTTTGCCCGAAATCACTCTCCAACATTCATGCATCATCTCTAATCCTTCCAAACTAATTTTTTCCATAACAACTACGAGATTTAAATTTTAAAATTTATAAAACTTCCAAATCTTGAAATTTGCATTATTTCTAAAAACTAACCGAAAAAATACATTAAATTCCTTACTGGTACGTTTTGAATTCCTCCTAACACTGAATCCACGGCTCCGAGATCAATTCCTAGCTTCAAGCTTTGTTCTTCCATGCTTTTTCTCTTCTTTTCTCCTTCTCCTTGTCCTTCTACTTTCCTCTAACTTTTCTCCAGTTTGGTTCAGTTTTGGCAGAGCTTGGGTAGAGTTTTGGTGAAGAATGGCTAAGGGAGAAGGGATATTTATAGGCAAAGTCGCCTAATGTCCCAAACAGCCCGTTCTTATCTCAAAATTTTATGTTTTTTCAAGTCCAGTCCCGAATCGGTTTTACCCGATTGGGAACATGTTACAACTGATTTGAATCGGTTTTCCCGATTTGGGAATCGGGTATAAACGATTGGTTAGCCATCCAATCGGTTTTACCCTTTTCCAAATCGGGTAAAACCGGTTGTAGGTTGGTGGGATTTTTTCTTTACTTTTTAAATTGGGTCTACCCGTTTAGAAATCGGGTAGAACCATTTTGGGAAGCGGTGGAATCGGTTTTACCCATTTCCAAATCAGTACAATTGATTCCTTATCTTTTAGAATCGGTTTTACCCTTTTTGAATCGGGTAAAACCATTTAGCTTATCTACACAATCGATTTTACCCGTTTTAAATCGGGTAAAACCGGTTGAAGGCTTTGGTGAATCGGTTTTACCCTTTTCAAATCGGGTAAAACCCATTGATCCCCAGAATTTTTGTTTTTCCATTATTTTCTAAGTTTCTCGTTCTCTAATTCCTATTTCCGAAAATTTCATAAATTCCTAAATCATACTATTTCTAAACACATCATATCTCATGAAACTAAGAATTAATTCACAAAAATAAAATTTTTACATTAGAAATAAGGGAATTCTTTTGAAATAAAATAATTTTATGAGTGTAAAGTTTTCTAAGGAATTTATTTTATAATAAATTCCTATAATTTATTAAGTGTTCATAAAATATTTTTTAAATACCTCAATTTACTTTTTAGAGGTGAATTTTAAATGCTAAAATTTACGGGATCTCACAGTTCGCAAGCTTTCACCACAGAACATACATTTTAGTATTAGTTTTAGTACTAAATGGGGAAGGGGAAGCCGCAGAATATGGGCATGGAGGTTCTGTTTCTGAGCATATTTTGTGTGTTTTGCTTCGCGATCGGCGGTGGAGATGCTTCGTCGCCGGTCGGCATCCATGGAGGAGAGCAAGCGTTGGCCCAAATAGCCATCCATGAGACTGTTATTGCGTTGCGTAACTCTGCCTCCATTAAAGCCAATCCTTTTATTCTTGGCCAAAATGTAATGTATTCTCCTCCTTTTTCTTTTTGTTTCTTTCTTCTTCTTCTTTGTCTTTGCTAACAACTAGTCCATCCATTTAATTAGGAGAGTCTGGTTTAGAGGATATATAACTTTTTATGTGATAGAAGGTATAACATTTAAAATAAGTAATGTGTTACTATTTGTTCCACTAATGTCTTTACTTTTCAAAAGTATATTACTCGTGAACTACACATAATTTTATTAGTGAGGGTATGAGAAATAAAGAAATAAAAACTTGATTCTTTTAATGTGATAAAAAAAACATTTTGAAACTTGACTATTTTAGTGGAACAAAACAAGTATATAACTACTGTTTGGTACTTAGAGCAACGATTTAATTAAGTTAAAATTTTAAGGTACGAATTGCTCATTTCAAACATTAATTTTAATTTTTAAGGATTATTTATTGTATATATTTACTAGTGCTTCTTGAGATTTGAAAAAACTACCAAGAGGGCAACTCCACTAACTCTACAAATTATAAGTATTGCTGAGGTTTATATTTATTTTTGCAACTGACGTGAACTTATTGATAGTATGACCAAATAAGAAAAGAGTTATTGGTAATACTAACCAAATCAAGGGAGGCATATCGTAGGAGGTAAATGTCATTTAATTAACCCAAATTTTAAATGAATCATATTTTGCTTAACCCAATAAATAGAGAATTGATGATACAGTTAAAACGGTTAGCAAAAAAATTATCGAAAAAACTGCATGTAGTTATATAGTACTTCCTTCATTCCATTAAAAGAGTTAATTTTAGAGAATATATAATATTTTATAATCTTGTTGCAAGGTATGATACATAAAATAGATCATTATTAAAATTACAAGAAATACAGAAATCAAAAGTTGACTTTTCTAATAAAACAAAAACATATTTTGAAATTGAACTTTTCTAATGAAATAAAAGAAGTAAAAATTAAGGAGCTATATGAGATCGGTCTTTTATACATGTATTTTAAAAGCATTCCGTAAGTTTTACTTTTCACAATCGAACAATAGAGTGAAATGACTGATAAAAATGGTCAAAAGATTAGAGGGTTAACTCGACCAAACCGAGTAAAAAAAACTAACATCGTCATAATAGTTTGAATCATAAATATGTTATAATAGATAAAAATATTACATTTAATTATAAGTATTATTTTAAAATTAAAAATTTAATCTTGATATTTAGCCTGTTTTTTTTGGGAGTTTTGAAAACGGTTTTGAAAACAAATTTTGAAAATAATTTTATAATGTAAAAAATGTATTGAAAATATAAAAAGTAAATGCTAAATAGTAAAAAATGATATTGAAAATGTTAAAGTATAATTAAAATATATTAAATTTACTATAAAAACTAAAACTATTTTAAAAACGAAACAAAAAGAATAGGCTTTTATTCAAGTGGGGAAGGAGGTAGGGTTGGGATGCGAAGGTCAATTAATATTGGATCAACTCAGATTTGACAGCACTGATGAGTATCAATGGGATCTAGAAAGAGAAAGTATAACAAG
Source organism: Leptodermis oblonga (assembly GCA_016801395.1). Classification (NCBI taxonomy): domain Eukaryota; kingdom Viridiplantae; phylum Streptophyta; class Magnoliopsida; order Gentianales; family Rubiaceae; genus Leptodermis; species Leptodermis oblonga. Next base: position 40,021,509 of record CM028750.1, read on the forward strand.
TATAAAAAAATTAAATAGATTCATAATCTCTAATTAAAGAATTCTTTTAGCACCCTTTGGTGGACCAACCATACAAGATGGGTAGATTAAATGATTATTTATTTCTTTCAGATCCATACTATATATATTTTAATGGTTCAATTATGAATTTTGAGGGACAGAACTGTCATCTTATTTAAAAATGTTATCACATGTTATTTAAATCAAATCAGATGCTTTTTTTAATAATTGAGAGACATTTACCAAAAAAATATATAATTTCCTACTTTTTATTTAAAATAATAATAATAATTAAACCTTAGGCCAGTTATATTAATTCGTCCCATTATATCTCATGGCTCAAGAGTTGACTTCACTAATATTAGTTGTGGAAACTTTCTTTTTCATTTGTTATTTGTTTTACCATGAAAATGTTAGTTATGTATAAGAATGAACACGAATTTTATCCATTAAATAGTAAAGATTCAGGATTGACTCGGTAAAAGTTTAGTTTAATCTTATTTATTTAATAAATAAACGAATGTAAATTAAATGTAGACACGATAAAAGTTGAATTTGAATTTATTTATTTAATAAACGATCACAATTTGAGCGTTCTGAATAACGACGTGACTCATCTCGACATCGCATGTACACCAAGTGAATGTAATTCGGCCAAGGCTTGGAAGAGGTAAATGTAATTCGGCCAAACTCAAATATACTTCAAAATTTTACTATATTAAAAGTAGTTTTTCTTATAAACAAAAAAAATTAAAATTTAAAACGTTATGGGCCAATTGCCCCGTCACACCTATACGTGGCTCCACTTTCATTGCATGAACTCAATTTGATAGTCTGACCATAGTAGTCAGTATCCCGAAACGTATCGGGATCGTAGAAGGGGTAATCGATACAGTATCACATGGTATCCTTTTATAAGTAGTATCGCCATGAGATCTATAGTATCGCTCATAGGATCGTAGTATCGTACGATACTACAATACATATCGGGATACTGACTACCATGAAAATATCCAATTATCCATTATAAATCTAAGGTTCAATATATTTTTTTACACAATCATTTCATGTCTTTGTTCGTAGCCTAGTGGTTGGTTAAGTAATCCTTAGTTTATTGAACTAGAGTACAACTATAGTCTCAAATACGTTATAATTTATTATTGCTTTTTTGCATATAGATCTAATTTATAGGTATTATAATATTGCAGTTATGATATATACAACAATATGAGCTTGTATGATCAATTTGATCCATTTTTGGTGGGTCTTACGATACTACGATACGATCCTATCGATCCTGCATGGTATCCCGATCCTACTCCCCAAAACGATACTGTGTGGTATCCCGATACTGACTACCTTGAGTCTGACTAAGGGAAGCTACTAGTACTCCTTCTATCCTAGACAAAATTATGTGATACAATTATTTTTTTTAAAACAAAATTTTTTATATGAAACAAAAGAATATGATATATTCATTTGCTTATTAATATTAAACTCTATTAATATTAATCTAATAGAGTTCATTGATACAATTACTAAATTACTGGTGCAGTTAAAGCTCCACCACATACCTAGGATTTTATGTATATGCTAGTTTAATTAATTCTTTGTTTTACATGTTTCCTCACTAAATAATAAAATTAATTAATATTAAAATTTTGGTTATACTTTTATATATTATAGTTAGATTGTGTTAGTCATTTTAATAATTTTGGAAAAATCATAAATAAACAAGTTTTTCCCAAATACAATATCTTTATTTTGTGTTTAATATTTTAAAGAACAGTATAAACTTGACTTCTCATTGAAAAAATGTGAAATTTAACCCTTAGAAAATTAGATGAACTATTAGTTACCTTAAAATTTAAAGTAAATAAGTTTTTTTAAATTTTATTTTATACTTGTACCTGGCAATGTTCAAATGCATGACCACTTGGTTGTAATATTTTTCTTTTACTACTTCCAATCATTTCTCCTTCGAGTTTTCATATTATAGTACTATATATGGCACCACTGAAAAGTTTTTTCGGACTCCGTCATTAAATACAACTATTTCTCAGTCACGCGATACAAGCCGAAAAAATATTATTTAGAGTTAACAGAGACTTTGAGTAGTATAAATATGAGTTCGCTGGCATGCATCCTGAACACACATTTCAGTATTAGCTTGAGTACTAAATGGGGAAGGGGAAGCCACAGAATATGGTAATGGAGGCTCTGTTTCTGAGCATTTTTTGTGTGTTTTGGTTCACGATCGCCGGCAGAGATGCTTCGTCTCCGGTGGGCCTAGGAGAACAAGCTCTGGCTCAAATAAACATCCATAAGACCATTCTTGCTTTGCGTGACTCCGCCTCCATTAAAGCCGATCCTTTTCTTCTTGGCCAAAGTGTAATGTATTCTCCTCCTTTTTCTGCTTTCGGATCTTCTCTGCTTATGTTTTAGAAAAACGAATTGCTCATTTCAAATGGTAGGTATGCTAGTGATTTGAGTCACTAAAACCAGAATGGTGTGAGTTCCATAGTAGATTGAAATTTATGTGGAATGTTAATCGATCAGTTCATTAAGTACGCAGCCTTTTGATAAACCAACCACACAAGATATATCGTCATGATATTTTAAGTTCAAATGATTATTCTTTCTGATAATTCATGCGATATTTTAAGGGAGTAAATTTTTCGTCTCAATCCGAGCAATTATTCAGTGCGGTGCTCTAATTCAACCTTAGACAATTAGTGGGATAGAAATGCAATTAATTGGTTGTTTTCATTTTGAATAATTTTCACTCAAAAGGAAACGTAGCAATATTCTTAGACAGTTAAAACTCACGAGTGACATATCAATTGTCCCACTTTTTCTGTGAATATCCACACTCTTGTCCCCACAGAACACTAAAGATCTGGCTTCATGACTTGTTCGTAGTTTGTCCTACAAGAATATTATTATTATTTTACTATATGTTCCCTATACGTGTGTATTTTGATTTGTAATCGTTGAAAGTTAGTGTATGTGTATTGTAATAAGATGCACGTGTATATTTATCTAGACAAAATTCTATGAATGATTAAATTTATAAGTATTTACTGTTCCTTATTTCCGCCCTGCACGTGTTTCACATGAGCGAGCGTGTAGGGCCTCCAATTTTATGGGACTACAAACCCCATAAATTATTACAGAAAAAAATTATAGTCCTTTTATGGAACCATTCAGTCACTCAATAATGGCCTATGATGCATTATTAATGCAATTGCATTATACAATTGCATATGCCATTATTTACTGTCTGAACAGCCCGTGAAAAGACTATAGTCGGACCCATTGTTATATATATAGTATATTTTATTAATTTATTATATATTTGTATTAGAATATTTACTTTAATTAACCTAACCTAATGCAAATCTGCCGTAAATCACGTACCCTTATTTCCCGTGGGATTAAAGGCACAAATTTATATTTTCGAATCAGGGCCATTTTTTTGGTAGGAACGTCCCTGCTTATTTCAACTTATAAATTTGCATCTAATTATTGTGGTTGTGTCCAACAAAGCAGGATGAGGATACTCAATGGGTTAATGTGGATATCTTCAACGCAGAACCAGCAATAGACGATTGGGTTGGAGTTTTTTCCCCAGCCAAATTCAAGTAAATACATAGTGTACATTATTGTCTATAATTTCCCAACATTACGTATTAATTAATTTTCTTTGAAATTGATTAAAAATAAATAAATTATACCAGTAGTACATTATAATTTGAATAATTAAATATTGCTTGGTCTAATATTTTCAGTGAGTCACTTTGTTTCCCTACGGGAAAAAAATCTAAACGTGGCGAGCCGTACATATGTACAGCCCCTATCAAGGTAATATATTACTGGACTCTTTTAAGACGAGAAAAATATTTCAATTATGAATTTTTTATTAGAAAAAAATAATAAAAATTTAAATCTTTTCAATGATTACTGTTTAATTGTGTTCTTACGAAATATATATACTGTTACAGTACAAGTATGCGAATGACTCCAACCCGTATTACATCAAAATGGGCCACACCAAACTCAAGTTCCTGTTGATCAATCAGCGCTCTGATTTTTCCTTTGCGCTGTTCAGCGGAGGATTGTCAAATGTCTGTAAACTTCTTGCTTATTTTATTTTATTTTTTATTTTCGGTTTTGTTTCTCACTACAAGTTTTATTTTCGGTTTTGTTTCTCAATGATTGAATGGTTTCGTAATGTTATCGTAGTTATCTTACCCATAACATGAAATAATTTGCAGCCTCAATTGGTGGCCGTTTCAAACACAATAACATTTGCAAATCCAAAAGCACCGCTTTACCCACGGCTTGCTCATGGAAAGGTTTGGGATGAAGTAAGTCTCTATATTATGAATATTTGAATAATAAATAATTAATAGGTTGATTTTTTAGAGAAGGAAATTTTGAAAGATCAACTTATATGATTTCTTTTTAAGTTACATAACTTCATTGGTCCTTCCGCCCATGTATATACTAGCCGTACGTAGTTTGACGTGGGTATCTTGTGACTTGAAAATATTTGTACTACTGAACGATATATTTAATGGGTCAAAAATAGTAAAATAACATCTATCTTGCAGATGACAGTAACATGGACAAGTGGATATAACATAGACGAAGCCTATCCCTTTGTGGAGTGGGGTTGGAAAGGGGATATCACAAAACGTTCACCGGCGGGGACATTAACATTTAACCGAGGCAGCTTATGCGGTATATATACCTACAACATTAATTCTGAACTAAATATGAGCCATTTATTAGATTACAATTTGTCCCTTTTAACTTTATTGATCAGTAAATGAAATACTCGTTTGTTCTCCTTAAAATAGTCACGATTCTAATACTAAGACTCTTGCATTAATCTTCGCAACACGATAAGTAATTAGTCTCTTGGTTTTCATAGGTCCTCCGGCTAGGACTGTGGGGTGGCGTCACCCTGGTTACATTCACACCAGTTTCTTGAAAAATTTATGGCCAAACACACAGTGAGTTTTGATTTTCTTAATTCCTTGAGATTTCTTACACCATTTTTAAAAGGGTTTTGAATTCATATTCTCAAACACATTAATTTCTAATGTTATGGATCTTTAATTTGGGTGAAATTTCAGATACTACTACAGATTAGGTCACATTTTGTTGGACGGCAGAATTGTTTGGAGCAAGACTTTCAGCTTCCGAGCCTCCCCATATCCAGGACAAGAATCACGCCAACAAGTTGTTATTTTTGGAGACATGGGAAAGGTATGTGCATAAGTCCATTACTTCTTTCGTTTTACTAAAAGAGTCACGTTTATAATACTTACAATGTCCCAATTAGGGAGAGCGTGATGGGTCAAATCAGTATGCAAACTATCAACCAGGAGCACTCAACACTACCGACCAACTTATCAAAGATCTGGAAAACATAGACATAGTTTTCCTGATTGGAGATCTTCCTTATGCAAATGGCTACCTCTCACAATGGGATCAGTTTACAGCTCAAGTTGCTCCCATTACTTCAACCAAAGCCTTTATGATTGCCAGGTTCGTCATCTAACCTTTAGTTTTCCATTGTTGATTCGGAAAAGTTACAATTTTAGTCCGCATCCTTTTCACTAGTAGTAAATGTAGTCCACATTCTTTCAATTTTGACTAAACTGTTAGTTGGGTTTAGTTTTCTCTCTAGAATCGTCCAACTATATATAATGATGATATATTAAAGATTAGCCTTCAAATAATGGTCATCATTTTTCACATTGACTAATATTTGTATACGAAGTAATTGTAGTTTCAGAAAATTGACTAAGATTTAATTATTGCTACAGTGGCAATCATGAACGTGATACGCCAAACACAGGATCGTTCTTCGATGTTGATCAATCTGGCGGAGAATGCGGGGTGCCGGCCGAGACCATTTACTATACTCCTGCTGAGAACAGAGCAAAATTCTGGTAACTTCAGATATTTTACTCCTTCCTGTCTCATTAGAATAGTCTTTCGGTTCAAATGGTAACCTTACAATTTTGTTATATTTATAGGTACCAAACAGATTATGGGATGTTCCGATTCTGCATAATTGATTCCGAGCATGACTGGAGAGAAGGATCCGAACAGTACAAGTTCATCGAAAAATGTCTAGCGAGCGTTGACAGAAAGCACCAGCCTTGGTTGATTTTTGCAGCTCATCGAGTCCTTGGATATTCTTCCAATGATTGGTACGCTAAAGAAGGGTCCTTCGAAGAGCCCGAGGGAAGGGCACACTTGCAGAAACTATGGCAAAAATACAAAGTCGACATTGCTTTCTTCGGCCACGTCCATAATTATGAAAGGACTTGTCCCATTTATCAGGTACCTACCTACACAATTCAATTATTTATAAATCACAAGGTATAATTTCGAAAAGAATTTCTCATCGGTAGTAATAGTATACTTTTTTCAAGAATTCAAAATTTATTAAAGAAACTTTAGGCTTCATTTTCAAGTATAAGGGGGCTACTTACTCAAAGTTAAACCTTTTTTGTGAATCAGAATCAATGTGTGAAAGAAGGAAAATCACATTACTCCGGAGTGGTGAACGGAACGATCCACGCAGTTGTCGGAGGAGGAGGAAGTCACTTGTCCAACTTTACTTCGATCAACACCATATGGAGCATCTACAAAGATCGCGATTTCGGGTTCGTAAAATTGACAGCCTTCAATCGTTCGTCCCTGCTGTTTGAGTACAAGAAGAGCAGAGATGGAGAGGTTTATGACTCTTTTACCATCTCAAGAGACTACAGAGATGTCTTGGCTTGCGTCCATGATGGCTGTGAGTTTACAACCTTAGCAGCATGAGTATTGTGCACCTTTCGCTAATATTGGAGTTTTTACCTTTGTGTTTGCAAAATAATGCCTTAAATAAGCTTGTAATATTTGGCATTTGTGATCTATATACTATTCCATGATCACAAGTAGAAACATTACTCTTTTATGGTTAAATGTTTAGGCCCTGTTTGCTATGATGTGTTTTAAAATATGTTTTAGACCATGATTTGAGATGTGATTTAAAATATGATTTGAAATGTTGTATGGTATTATATTTTTATATTTTCTTTTTAAATCGAATAGAAGAGTCAACTTTGAAATTTTTTTTTCCTACTTCTACCGTTACTAATATAATTATGTGTGGTGCACAATTAGTCCATATTCAAAAACTATGGGTATAAATAAAATAAATGATGTTAAATTATCTATTTTACGTGTTGTACATTGACATCTATATAATAAGTTGTACACTATTAAAAATGGACACTTCTAATGGAATGGAGGATATACTTAATATTTTTAGGTCTATAAAACCCAAATAAATTTAATCAAATCATATTAGTTCTTATTTCGGAGCCTTTAGGGTTTTGGAAAGCCATCTCATGGGCTGCTGCTGGCCGGAAATATCAATGATTAGGGTGATTTTTTATGGTTTTTTTTTTTTTTTCCTCACTTGCATTATTTCAATATCCTATTGATTATGGGTAGGCAAGAGTTATGGAAAGGGAAATAAAGAAGTTGAGAATCCTCCTGCAGCCAGTGGTGAAACTTGTGTTCCAAAATTGAATGAGCCAATAACAATAAATACCTTTCTTTTATGATCGTATATATATATATATAATTTTTTATACAAAAATATAGGGGTGTTCATAGTGCGGTTTTATCGGTTTTCGGTTAGAATTTTTTGATTTTTAATAGGTAAAAAGAAATCATCCGAAAACCAAACCGAAAGTAACGGTCCGCCGAAACCAAAAAATCGAAATAATTTCGGTTTTTCGATTCAGTCACCAATTTAACCAAAAAATAAATATACTAATGGTCACCAATGTTACGCTTCACTGATGAAGAGATGGAATTAATGGTCACCCCTTTGAAGCGGGCATTGATCAGAAAATTTTCCAGGCGGCGACCCACCATGATCCAATTGCGCAAGGATTTCAAGATGACAGGGTTCCAAGACAAATACAGTATTGGCTTCATTAACCATCGACAGGTCTTTGATTTGATTCGGATGTAGATTATCAACGCTTTTTTCTACATGGTTATTGGAAGTTTGGTTCATACGGTCTTGGAATTGTAAAGTGGACACTAGACTTCCATCTAGTGACGGAATCTTCGATTGCCCCCGTTTGGATATCCCTCCCAAAGCTTCCATACCAGATGTACCGACCCTAGTCCTTAATGTCAATCGGTAATCTAGTAGGACAGCCGCTGAAAATTGATGTTGCTTCGGAGACGATCTCTCGTCCAACCTTGGCTAGACATGTGTTGAACTTGATGTACATGTGCTGGGAGAATTACCTTCACGCTGTTGAGAACTATGCAGATGCTGATTTGTGCGCACCATCGTCTGTGGAGGCCTGCGAGCAAAGTGCCACTCTTTGCCCACCATCTGCACACCTTGTTGCCCCTCTTTGCAGTCCAGACCAACAGGAAGTACCTGTTTGACAGAATGCCTCAGTGGAGGCCCAGCACAGTGATGTTGAGGAAATTTACTCCGAAGACTCTCCTAATCAGCAAATTCGAGTGGAATTGCCAGAAACTCCAATTCATCCAACCCCCCAAGTTATTCAAGCCCTGGACCCAACCAACCAAGCACCTAATCAGTCCAACCCTTTGTGGTCTGATGTCTTCCAAGCAGCTTCAGCTCAGACTCAACGACTAAACGATTCATTAATGAATCGACGACCTCCCAACTCAGCCCCAATCCAAAGTTATCCTCGCTGAAAAAGACTTTCACTCCAGTTGTTGCCCCCAAAATGCCTACGGATGCTCAACTCTTAGCTCTCATGTCTACAAAGCCTCATGTGTCCCAACCACATCGACAGTGCCCCACATACCGATTGATTGTAGCGACGAGGATGATGGGGGAGGAATATGGCCCCTGGGGAACTGATGAAGAAGGTGGCATGGACAATGAAGAAAGATACATTATCGGCCCCAAAAATACGAAGAACCAGTGATGACTTACTTTGAGCATCGACTCCGAAACAAGGTTAAAGTACAACAAAATGGGCAACAAAATGTAAACCAAGATGGTTTTAATTTTTTAAAATTTTCTGCAATCAATAAAATGAGTAACCAATCCTACTCTTAATTAAAAAAAGAAAAGGACAAAAAAAGAGAGAAAAGCCAAAACAAGAATACTTTACATTTTTGGCCAAGAAGAAGACGGGTGGCTTTGATGGAGGAAGAGTTATGCAAGGCAAGAATAGTCTTGTGGATGGCTATCTGAGCCAAAGCTTGCTCTCTTCCATGGATTCCGGCCGGCAACGCCGAAGCACTCGCACCATAATTAACGATAATTACAAAGCAAAAATGCTCAGAAAAAAAGCCTCCATTCCCATATTCTGTGGATTCCCCATTTTACTCATGAAAATGAGTTCTTCAGGGAACCTGTATTTATATACTACTCTGGAGGAGTCTGCAACGTATCATAAAAGCCAACCCTCAATTATTAATGTTCATCAATCATTAGTAATAAACAAGTCTTAACTTGCAGAAATTGGTGATCATTTTTTTTTTCCCGTATATTTCCTTTCGTCCCACTGTTTATTTTGTGGCTTAGTTTTTTATTATTTGATGTTACATTCATATCTTCAAGAATATTCAAGGCATTATTTGACAGGTTCTCTACTTCTCTTATCATGTGAAATATTATAAATTAGAATGCTCTTAATTGTGCATAACGAGTCTCTACATCCAAATCACCTTGTTACAGATGATTTGATGCTCTAACAGTTGAAATGCATATCCACAGGGTGGTTACCCAATTAAAAGTCAGTTAAATTCCTACATCTGTTAGTTTTTACATATTAGTGTACATAGCTGCAGGCAGAGGTTAGGTCAAGCCCTAGCAAGACAAATAAAATTATTAATAGGTATTTATATTTTAGTAGGGCTGTTCATGGGTTACCCCAAATCCAAAAAACTGTCCGCACCAAACAGTTTTTGGTTAAAATAGTTAATGGTTCGGTTTTTTAACCAGACTATTTCTAAAAAGTGGCTAACAATTCAGTTATTGGTTTTACTAAAAAATTTTGGTTAGTCGGACCGAAAATCGCAATTCGGTACGGTTTGGATGGTTAACCGCAAAATCGTAATTTTTAAATATACTTAAATATTGTATATTATTATTATATAATTCATACTCATATCTATATTTTAATTTATAAGATCTATATTATACTTTAAAAAATCTATAAATTTAATATAATACATAATTTTAAAAAGCCTCAATTCTCTCCTATTGGCGAAATAGTTGTAAATTTGTAATCATCTTCCAGTAATTCTAATTTCAATAATTCTAAATGTGTCGCTAGAGAAGGCTCCTTTGAAGAGCCCGAGGGAAGGGCACACTTGCAGAAGCTATGGCAAAAATTCAAAGTCGACATTGCTTTCTTCGCCATGTCCATAATTATGAAAGGACCTGCCCCATTTATCAGGTACGTAAACAATTCAATTGGGACAATGGTTTTCTCAGGAAATTAAAATTTTAAGAATAAATGTCGCCCGTAGTCCTGAATTTGACTCGTCGGGTTGTTTTAGTTCCCGAACTTGAAAACGTTCACTTTAGTCTATAAACTTAAGTTTACAGTTTCATTTCGTCCCTAACACCTTATCAATCAAATAGAAAACAGTTCCTAGGGAGTATGTACAATACGCTCTTGATAAAAAAACAAATAAGTTATATTATTAGAATACCAAAATAGCGTAATATTTGTTACAATGTTGAGTGACGAAAAACCTATATGTAACTATTTACTCAAATTTTAACTTAATTTTCTTTCTTTGTTGTGATTACTAATAAATAAACTTTTCTGCTGTTTAGAACCAATGTATGAAGCAAGAAAAATCACATTACTCCGGAGTGGTGAACGGAACAATTCACGTGGTTGTCGGAGGAGGAGGAAGTCACTTGTCCGACTACAGTCAGATCAACACCATGTGGAGCATCTACAAAGATCACGATTTCGGGTTCGTAAAATTGACAGCATTCAATCGTTCATCCTTGTTGTTTGAGTACAAGAAGAGCAGAGATGGAGAGGTTTATGATTCCTTCACCATCTCAAGTGACTACAAAGATGTCTTGGCTTATGTTCATGATGGCTGTGAGTTTACAACGTTAGCATCATGAGTATTGTTGGCATGTGGCCAAAAGCATAGGAGCATGTGGCCAAAATATTCTCTATGGTGGAAGTTAGATGAAGACTTGTGTGGACCATTGGATCAATTCAACCACCACCATTGGATTACTCTTGAATTTCCTATAAAATGAGGTCATTCATCCATTTGCAAATGTACCAACCGAAAACCAAAGCAAAGCATAAAGCTTTGAGTTTCCTTCTCTCTTTTTTCTTGTAGCCTTCTTTAGCTTCTTTGGAGTGGTGAGAATGAGGGGAAGAAAGGGGTTTCTTAGGGAGATAGGAATTTATCTCTTGAGTAGAATAAAGAGTGTTGCTCAAAGGGGCTTTGGGGTTGAGTGTTCTTTGTGGTGTTATAAGGCTTGGGTTGAGAGTGTTATTGTTGTAATACTCTATTTTGACATAGTAGAATCTTCTCGGTGCTCCCCTACAGTGGATTAGACAAATTGTCGAACCACGCTAAATTTCTGTGTCTTTATTGTCTGTTGTTATTTCTGCAATCATTTTCTATTAACCATTAATTTATCCATATCGTGTCCATGCGCTCGTTTGCTCAAACAAACTGGTATCAGAGCGAGGTGTTGCCGGTATTCTCTTAAATCTTAGTATGCTCTGTGGTTGCGGCCTGTGACCGATCTTCCACATCAGAAAAGACTTTTGAGGTTATTGCTCAATTGGAAAGGTTTTGAAAGGTACTAAGGTAGTAGCCAATAGAAAATTCTGTCTAAGGAGACTGGATTTTAAGCCGGACCGTTTGTGACCCCTCCAGTCTTTCCTGGGAGTTTTCTGTTGTCTATCGCTAGTCCTAGAAAACCTGTTTTGAGCGGGATTATGGCAACTACAAAATACGACATGGATAAATTTAATGGTGAAAATGATTTCAGCTTGTGGTAGATTAAGATGCATGCTCTACTGGTACAGCTGGGTTTGGCGAAAGCATTGAAGGGTAAAGATGCTTTGCCAGAAACTCTTACAGGTGTGGAAAAAGACGATCTTATGGAGAAGGCAACCAGTGCAATAGTGTTGTCATTGGGAGATGAAGTTCTACGGGAGGTGTCAGAGGAGAATACAGCGGCAAAACTGTGGTTGAAGCTGGAAAGCTTGTACATGAACAAGTCACTCACAAACCAGTTATATTTGAAGAAGAAACTGTACACTCTTCAAATGCAAGAAGCAAGCCGATTAAAGAACACTTGGATGACTCCAACAAAATCATCCTCGACATGAAGCACACTGGTGTCAACATTGATGATGAAGACCAGGCGATCATTTTGTTATGTTCCTTGCCAGATTCCTATGATCATTTCATTGATACTATGATGTATGGTCGTGAGACTCTTACCATGGAAGAGGTGAAGGTGGCTTTGAAATCGAAAGAATTGAAAAAGAGAGTATCGGAGAATCGAAATGATGGTTCTGGGAGTAGTTTAGTTGCAAGGGGGCGAACTGACAAAAGAAATGCTGGCGGTAAAGGCAAAGGGAAGGCTAGATCGAAATCTCGGTATAGGAAAATCAAGTGTTTCCTGTGTCACAAAGAAGGGCATATGAGAAAAGACTGTCCTGAGCATAAAGGAAAAGGATAAGAAGAATCTTCTAATTTTGGAGGAGCAGTTACAGCAGACGGCTGTGATGATGCGAACGTTCTTTCAATTTCTATCACTAACTCTAGTGATAAGTGGGTTCTTGACTCTGGGTGTTCGTACCACATGTGTCCCAACAAGGATTGGTTCACAACTTACCAATCCATTGACAAGGTAAAGTCCTTATGGGGAACAATGCGGCTTGTAAGGTGGTGGGCATTGGCACGATCAAAATCAAGATGTTCGATGAAATTGTGAGAACCTTGACAGATGTCAAGCATATTCCAGAATTGCGGAAGAACTTAATATCCTTGAGTGCGTTGATTCCATCGGTTGTAGCTTTAAAGCTGAAGGTGGAGCTATGCGGGTCTTGAAAGGTGCTCTGGTGATGATGAAAGGAAAGAAAATTAGTGGCCTCTATATTCTGCAAGGAAGCACGATTACAGGTATGGTTACAGTATCATTAATGGTGGATTCTGACACTACGAAGCTGTGGCATATGCGATTAGGGTATATCAGTGAAAGGGGGTTGTTCGAGTTGAGTAAGCAAGATTTGCTTTGTGGACAGAGAACGGGAAAATTAGACTTTTGTGATCACTGTGTGTTTGGGAAGCAGTGCAGGGTAAAGTTTAATACAGCTATTCACAACCAAAGGCACAGTGGATTATATCCATTCAGATCTGTGGGGTCCCTCTCGGGTTACTTCTCATGGAGGAGGAAGATACATGTTAACTTTCATTGATGATTATTCAAGGAAGGTTTGGGTGTTTATTCTTAAACACAAAGGTGAAGTCTTTGTCAAGTTCAAACAGTGAAAGGCTTTGATTGAAAAGCAGACTGGAATTCTGTGGAGTGAATTCAATGCGTTTTGCAAGGATCATGGTATCGTGAGGCATCGTACAATGAGAAACACTCCACAGCAAAATGGGCTTACAGAATGGATGAACAGAACTATTTTGGAGAAAGCAAGGTGTATGCTTTCAAATGCTAGGTTGTCAAGAGAGTTCTGGGCTGAAGCTGTCAACACAACTTGTTACTTGGTCAACAGATTTCCTTCTACAGCTATTGGTTTCAAAACTCCTGAAGAAAGGTGGTCAGGTGCTCCTACCAAATATGATAACTTGCGAATATTTGGCTGTCCTGCATATGCTCATGTAAATGAAGGCAAGCTTGAGCCGAGAGCGAGGAAGTGCATATTTCTTGGTTATCCTGAAGGAGTCAAAGGGTACAAACTTTGGTGTCCTGAAACAAGAAAATGCATCATCAGTAGGGATGTCACCTTCAATGAAGCAGAAATGCTAAAAAGGTGTTGGCAAAAGAAACGGAAGATAGCATCGGTGAGAAGGTGGAGCTTGAGGTGGGGCCTTCTAATAAAACCTCAGCGGACCAAGATAGCATGGAACAAGAAGATGGATGTCCTACAGAGGAGAATAATACCAAACAATTGCAGCACTATACCTTGGCAAGAGACAAGCAGAGGAGAGAGATCAGACCTCCTCAAAGGTATGGGCATGCGGACTTAGTGTCATACGCACTAAGTACTGCAGATGATGTTGATAGTCATGAGCCACGAACTTATCGTGAAGCTATCAATGGTGAAGAATCTGCACAGTGGATTGCTGCAATGGGAGAAGAGATTGAATCACTTCAGAAGAATCATACTTGGGTGCTTGTTAAAAGGCCAGAAAATCAAAGGATTGTCGGGAGCAATTGGGTCTTCAAGAAGAAGGAAGGAATCCCTGGTACTGAAAATGCAAGGTTTAAGGCACGGCTTGTTGCCAAAGGCTTTACATAGCGGGAAGGTATTGATTTCAATGAAAATTTTTCTCCTGTGGTTAAACACAGCTCTATTCATGTGTTACTTGTCATCGTAGCCCGTTTGAATTTGGAACTTGAGCAGTTGGATGTCAAGACAACATTCTTGCATAGTGAGTTGGAAGAACAAATCTATATGAAACAACCAGAGGGATTTGAAATTCCTGGCAATGAAGATCATGTGTGCTTGTTAAAGAAATCAATGTACGGTCTGAAGCAGTCTCTGAGACAATGGTACAAGCGGTTTGATACTTTCATGCTCGGGAAAGGCTATTGTCGGAGTGAGTATGACAGTTGTGCATATTTCAAGAAGCTCAAGGAAGGATCCTTTATTTATTTGCTCTTGTATGTTGATGACATGTTGATTGCCTGTAAAGACATGTCGGAGATCAACAGTTTAAAAGCTCAGTTAAGTTTAGAGTTCGAAATGAAAGAGGTGCTACGAAGAAAATTCTTGGAATGGAGATACATCGAGATCGTAAAGGTGGCAAACTTTTCTAATCACATAAAAGGTATATCGAGAAGGTGTTGGAACGCTTTGGCATGAAAAGCACAAAACCTGTCAGTACTCCTGATGTGAACCCTTGATTACAACTTGTGAAAACAAGAACTCAATGCGGAAAATTGTCAAGGAAAGTCTGTATGCAAGACGCAGCTCTCAAAACTCTAGAATCCTTACCATTGGATTCGGCAGACTACTAATTTAACAAGTTAAATTAAACACGCAATTCGAAACCAAGTGGAGAATAATAGAGGCGAAACAAAGCATGCAATTAGATAGAGCAATTATCTAATTAGCCTATAGTTCCTGTACTTTAGCAATTAACAAGGCATGCAAATTACTTAAACCAAAATAAAGAAGAGTGAATAATAAAGTATAAACTTTCATTCAATTAATCACTGTCGAATTATGAAGTGCAGCACCCCTATTTATAGGTATAGGGAGCACAAAATTTACACAAGAAAATAAGGAAAGAAAACACAAAATTGGAACTTAATCAAGAGATTAAGTAACTCACAAAAATCAGCAAGAAAAAGGAACTTACTTGCTGAAAAAGTAAAAGAAAATAAGGAAGAAGTTTGGCTGCTTTAAGGTAAGGAATGCACGAAATTCTCACAAGAAAAAGGAAGGAAAAATTCAGATTTTACCTTTAAAGAAAAGGGAAAACCGAAAAATAAAGGAGAAAAGAAAAAGAGGAAACTATGAAGAGAATTAGGTAACATGCACAAAACCATAATTCTCCTCCTAACCCTAACCCTAATTATGAATTGCTTCTCCTTGGGCTTGGGCTTGGCCGAATGTGAGTTCATGGAGTGGGCTTGATGGATTCGGCCCAATTGATGTAGCATGATGATGTAGATGTAGGAAGCTTCTGGAAGCTTCCAGAATCATTTTAGAAGCTCAAAAAAATTTCACTTCTAAAATTGTTCAAACTTTATGAAATCTCCATTTCTTCACTAGAAAGACTTGTAATTACCATTTCTACCATTTCCTTAGCTCGTAAATACCATTTCCACCATTTCCTTAGATGGGATGATTAGTATTCACTATTTTCACTTTGATGGCGAGTAGGGTAACTCTTGTAATTTTCATTTCCATCTCATTAAGGTCATTGGAGCTTTCCTTTGTCTTCATGGATTCTAACTCATAACTTGTGTTATTTTATCCTTGAATTTCCTCATCAACTCCATTGGCGGCACGCTGCAAACTTTTCGGCAGACTTATCTCCGGAGACTGAGGAAGAGATAGAGCAAATATCATATGCTAGTGTTGTTGGCAGTATAATGTATGTCATGGTTTGCACTAGGCTTGATACACTTACGATGTTAGTGTGGTGAATCGATACATGGGAAACCCAGGAAAGGTTCATTGGATGACAATAAAATGGATCTTTCGATACTTGAAGGGTACTACTAAAGTTGGCTTAGATTATGGAACACACAGACACCACTGAAGGTGTTGTCGGATATGTGGACTCGAATTATACTGGAGACATCGACGTTAGGATGCACTTCATCAAAGATGTAGTAGCAGAAGGTGCTATTACGGTTGAGAAGATTCACACAGCGGATAATCCTGTAGATATGATGACTAAGGTGGTTCCAACGGAGAAGTTTAGGCATTGCCTGAACTTGATTGGTGTTGCCAGTAGTTGAAGCTTCAAGTTGGGAAGCAGTGGAAGAAAAAACTATGTCCATCCTTTTGTCCAATGTGAAGAATTGTTGGCATGTGGCCAAGCATGTGGCCAAAAGCATGGGAGCATGTGGTCAAAATATTCTCTATGGTGGAAGTTAGATGAAAACTTGTGTGGACCATTGGATCAATTCAATCACCACCATTGGATTAGTCTTGAATTTCCTATAAAAGGAGGTTATTCATCCATTTGCAAATGTACCAACTGAAAACCAAAGCAAAGCACAAAGCTTTGAGTTCTCCTTCTCTGTTTTTTTTTTCTTGTAGCCTTCTTTAGCTTCTTTTGGAGTGGTGAGAATGAGGAGAAGAAAGGGGTTTCTTAGGGAGATAGGAACTTATCTCTTGAGTAGAAATAAGGAGTGTTGCTCAAAGGGGCTTTGGGGTTGAGTGTTCTTTGAGGTGTTATAAGGCTTGGGTTGAGAGTGTTATTGTTGTAATACTCTATTTTGACATAGTAGAATTTTCTCGGTGCTCCCCTACAGTGGATTAGACAAATTGTCAAACCACGTTAAATTTATGTGTTTTATTGTCTGTTGTTATTTCCGCAATCATTTTCTATTAACCATTAATTTATCCATATCGTGTCCCCGCGTTCGCGTTTGCTCCAACAAGTATTGTTCCCTTTTTGCTAATAATGGAGTTTTTAACATAGCAAAATTAATGATGCATTCAATTAACGCTTAAATATTATTAATCCCTGTGTTTATAGGGAGTTTGACCTTTTTAATACGTCTTTTGCCCCCCATAACCATAAGTCAAACCTTTAGATATAATGCAAAGACTTTTATAACCCTCCTCTATTAATCATTATATTTTTGGACAAAAATACCCCCAACTAATTAAACATTAACAGTAAAAAAAATAAATTAACTATTAAAACTTAAAAGAATTTTGGTTGGTGGCGTCACATTATCAATAAAACTACGAAACAAAGCTATTTAGGGGGAAAAGACCTCATGATGTTGCTCAAATAAAAACATGCATATATAATGAAATCGTATAAGCTATGAATTTTTCATAAACACAACTAAAAAATAATGAAAAAGAGAAGGTAAATAAATGTATTTTTTCTTGCTTTGATTCAGAACACATTGAGGAGTTTAACAATTGAAGTTCATCCAAAACGAAAAATTCTATGACTGATATTCAACCAAAGCAAAAAAAAAAAAAAAAAAAAAAAAAAAGACAAAAAATGAGAAGTATATGCCACAGCTCCACAAAGTGCATATGTTAACAAGAAAATCATCTAACAACCTAAAGATAATGTTATTTTCAACCTATCAGTCAAATAAATTGTAATTTAATCTTGAATAATTAGTTGTGATCTTCACTTCCTTCACCACCATCACGTGTAAAATTAATTCCAATGGGTCTTTGTTGACTGGATAGCAAAAATGCACCATGCATATATGAGCGTGTTTCGACCTACATATTTTCATAAAAATATCATGGACTATTGTAATAAACCAAAAATAATGAAACACTTTTGGAATACTGCTTCAATGATGAACAAATTTCTACGCTAAAGTTTTGTGGATAAATTAGGAGCTTTAGCCAAGAGAACACGTTTTGACGGGTTTGGGTTTAACTATTTTTTATATAAGTTTTAATAGCTAATTTATCCTTTTATTGTTAATGTTTATTAGTTGATGTTATTTTTGTCCAAAAATATAATAATTAATAGAGGAGAGTTATAAAAGTCATTGTATTATATATAAAGCTTTGACTTATGGTCATAGGGGACAAAAGACGTATTAAAGAACACAAGGGTCAAAGGTCAAATTTCCCTATAAATACAGGCGGGTTAATAATATTTAAGCCTCCAATTAATAAGCTTGTATTTGGATTTAATTGTGATCTATAAACTATTCCATGATTAATGTTTATTTTTATCTTGGCATTTAGGGCCTGTTTTTTGGTTTTGGTTCTGACTTTTGTTTTAGTTACAACAGTAAATTTAATATATTATAATTATTTTTTATAATTTTTAATACAACTTTTTACTATTCAATTATACATTTTTATATTTTTAATACACTTTTTACATTATAAAATTATTTTCCAAAAATATATTTTCAAAACCGAAAACAATAAAAAAGAACATGCCCGCTTTGTTCTCTATTATAATATTAATTAATCACTAGTAAACACATATTCATACTATCGGTTAAGATTCCCCTACTTGGTTGGTTATATGCCGTACGACCAACAGTCGTGAATATGGCCGACGTAGAAAGTCATAAAACAGCACCATTCCTAGTTTCTACGTACCGCTGTTATAAAAGTATGTTTAGTTACCAATTTTATTAATTAAGAGTAGATAAAAAAAAATTAAAGTTCATCTGAATCAATTTCCATTCAAAAAAAATAATAATAATAAAATTTAGAATTAATTTCTACTGTAACGGAGGAGAAAATAAATTTTGACCATCGTACTTAAATGCATTGTCATTAAGCATGTCCAGTCCGGAAGAACCCCAAACCCAGACATGTTTTCCTTTATTCTACTTCAGCTTTTCTTTCTTTTGTTTTGTTTGGAAGGCCACCAGCGAAACAAACCGTGGATGATTACTATATAAATCTCCTCGTACGTGTTTGGGGTAAGAATGTGCTATGCTTGATATATGCATGTGCATATGATGTGCATGTGTCGGGACATTCATTTTATGTTTTTTCCTAAACGAACTAGGGATTAAGTTTTAGGGTTTCAGTTTAAGGGCGCCATTACCTACAAAACGCTAGTGTAGAACAGCTGTGGGTTAATTAAACTAAATTATTTAATTAGTTGCTTCCTATTTAGTTTGATATTTATTTTTGAGGTAATAGAGTAGTATTTGGTAATAGGTCTTGGTTTGTTTTTGTAATGTGTGGGTGAGAAAAGTAGAGAAGAGTTAGGGTTCGACTTTGTTTTAGAAAAGAGGTTTGCGTGGTTTGTTTGTATAAGATTAAACTACTGCAAGAATGTAACCGATTCCTTTCAGTAACTGTAATATATGACAAGTGACGTGACGCAGTAGTTTTGATAGGAAGAACCACAGTAGTCTCAAGTTCAACGTGACGCAGCATATTCAATTTTGCGCTGTGGACTTTCTTTGCATACAAGAACGTTCCTGAGAAGATAAAAATGTTGAGCTCCGATGGCCTCACCTTCAAATAAAACGAATGTGTATGTAACGTGTTGTATGTGCTTGTTATATGCATGGGCGTGCATGTAACGTGTATCTCAAGTGCAAATGTAGGGACATTTAAATAATCAAAATAAAATAAGCGCTGAAGAAGCTGTAGAAGGACAATGGGGGAGATGGAGATGAATCAGCTGATGAATCAATGCCTGGAGGGGAAAGAGGTGCAGAACATGGCAAGGGCGAACCTGATCAGCAGCAAGTTGAGTCGCCACTGCCGCCGCTACCACCAGCTGTGGAGGCTACCGCGAGATGCTAGCAGGAGGGTCCTCACCATCTGTGCAACGACAGAGGGTTTTCATGGATTTGATGAATAAACCCAAAATACGTGTAGAAATTACAATTTAAACTAGTTCAAAAACCAACAAGCTTGTTATTAATTTTATTCTTTTCCTAAACAAACTCGGGTTTCAGTTTATGCGTGCCGTCACTTAATTTTGAGACGCATAGATCTGCTTTATTTTCTTTTATTATTTTTTTTTTGGCTTTTGGTATTGTTTAAATCACAAAAGCTTCGGGGAGTCTAGCATGGAGAAAGGAGGTATTTGGAGCTGGAAATGAGAGTTATGATCACACCTAAGTCAAAGGAGGAGGCACGAGTTAATGTTACTGATAATAAAAGTAGAATAGAAAGGATAGAATGTGAAAAAAATAAAAGATGAAAAAAAGTAAATTTTATATTACTAAAAATAAGAAAGGAAACATGGGAAAGAAAAAGAATACTAGAACTTTTACAAACAAGTAGAAAAGTAATAAAGGAAAACATAAATATTTTCCCCCAAAATTTAAGCATGCATTAAGTAAATTTCATAAAATATAATAAATTTTATTGAAATTTTAGACATAATATGTGAGACTTGTTGGAATTAATTAAACCAAACTTGTATTAATCATTAGGTAGTTATATTTGTAATAGAATTTGTCAGTTTAGTCTATTTCTTATTTGTTTTAGTGTTTGTTTTGGGAAATCTAGTTGTTTTAGGAAATAACTCTGAATCATATTAATGGTAAGATTCAGGAATAATTTAACTTATAAATAGAGGCATTGGGCGACCATTCTAATCACAGAAATTAACAGAGTGACAAACTGAAAAGCCTTGCAACTGTTTCTCGACCAAGTTTCGGCTTTGGTCCGCCCCCCAGATTGAGTGCGTGCGAGTTTGCTTGTTATTCGTTACTACAAAAAAGTTATATTTCGCTCTGTGTTATATCCTAGAAGTGATTTCATAGACAAAAAAAATACAAAGATTAAAAGTAAGTTACCCACCAAAATTGTACTTAATATTTTAGAAGAATATGGCAGTTTTCACGGGCTTTTGCCCAAAGTTTCAATTGTTTTATGCAGATTTGGAGAACAGCCCAATTATAGAGGAGTGCTAAAAGATGAATTTTAGAGCACACTAGAGCACGCAAGGAAGCCCACGCGTGTTTTGGGCTAAAGAAGGAGGAAATCTGAAGGAGACTTGTGGATCAAGCAATTCGGAATCCATGAAGGAAAAGGAAAGCACAAATCCGTAGGGAAGGAGGAGTAAAGAAGGAATCAATTGCCAAATTGGAGAAGAGAATAAAGAGGAAAGTCAGAAGTCATCAAGTGGAAGAAGACTCCATGTGCAAGATTGATTCTCTTTCCAATCAAAAGATCTCCTTAATTGATTAGGAGATTATTTTGATTCTATATCTAATTTCCTTGTCTTATAAATACGGCATTAGTTGTGTGAAAAGACACAGAACAGTAGACATAACTTTAGATACGATTACTTTTACAATTCAGTAGTTTTAGTTTTAGTTTTAATTCGTTTTTGGTTCACTGGTTTGGATTTCCCCCCACGTAGGCTACTGCTTGGCCAAGCGGGAGGTAGTTCTTACATGTGACATCTTATAAAGTAGTATTTCTCTTCCCTTTATTGTTTTGTTCTATGGCTTTCTTTATTATTTTCTGTTTTATCTTTAAAGTCATGAGTAGCTAATTATATTATTCTGGTATTATGTATTGAAGCCGTAATCCATGCATATACGAAACCTGTGATTAAACTAAGTCTAATTGTTATGTTCCTAAATTAACTGGTGTTTATAAGTCTAAGTACTAGGATTTTACCCAGGGTGGCCAACTTGCTAAGTGTCAGTAAGTGACAAAACCTCCGGCCGTGTGGTACTGGTTAATTTGGTAGTGATTCCTTGATTTACAATGATAGGGATTATTAGTGTTGGGTTTCTCTAATTATCAATGCTGCTAATTGATTAATAAGGTGTCTGTCGGGGGCTCGCGGCCTGTTAATTGAATTGGTTAGAAAAGTAATCTTGTATTCTGGGGACTCACGAGGATTACTGAGATGTTAAGAAGGAATTGAGTTATGTTTGCAGGGGACCCACGGTAACATATAAATAACCGATATGAGAGAATTAGACAACTTAAAGAGTTTATGATTATATGCATGTGATGAAGGTAAATTACATAATACTGGAATAGTTTATCTGTATTCGATACATTAAGTAGTTAAATTACTTGCTTTAGTTCTATACTTTAATCGCTCTCAAGATCTCTTAAGAGGCACAAAGGTGACTACTAGTCAAAACTGGTTACAAAATATTAATTGGAATAAGAAAATAAAAGTGACTGTCCGGTGGATCGATCTTGTCTTCTACTGTGCTATGTTTATTTGGCATATTATTGTAGGTTAAAAAGCAGTATCTTTACTGTGTTTGATGAGGTACGACAAATCCTCTATTAGTAAGCCTTGCGGCTAGTTTGTTTTCGACGGCGAAGTCTTGTTTTTCTTATGTTCTGGGTCTGTTTATTATACAAGGCGCAAAGCCTTTATTTGTTTGTTGGCTTATATTGGTTCTCGTGAAAATAGAATTAATTGGAGTTGGCTTCGGTGGATTCTTCTACATTAAATTGGATAGAATTGTATTTAAAGGGGATTTCTCCTAGGGTTTTTCCGAAAACCCTGGAGCCTTTCCTGAAAACCCTGGAGCCTTTTCTTGCTTTGCAAGTATTGACCGAGGTGCGGCGCCGCCACCGCCCTTGTCCTTCCAAAAATTTATTTCTTCACCGCCGCTACCCTACCCTCCCTCACTCTCATCCTAATTTCTGCCTTGTTCCTAGTTGGGTATCGATGCGATGGACTTTGATCTCGAGGCATTCATGCGTTCCTTCTCCCTTACGGATTCAGAGCAAAAAGTCATTACAGTGGGGGCTGTGCCTCCCGTTGACTCTCAGTTCGAGCATGCCATTGTGGGGCAAATTCTGGCTCCACGGGTCATGCCCCTTGACCAAGTGAAGAGCCTCGTTCAACGAATTTGGTCTCCACGTGATGGTTTTCGGTGTCGAAAATTGGCGGACAACACCTTCTGCTTCCAGTTTGCAATCTATGGCAAATAGCACTGGGTTCTGGAAAGTGCCCCGTGGGTGTTCGATAGATGGCTGATGGTGGTGGAGCGGTACCGGTCGGATCTGGTGGCAGCCAAGATGGCGATTGACACAGGCCTGTTCTGGATCCATGTGTCGAAAGTTCCCGTGGCTTGATGACGCCGGAATCGGCCTCCAGCGTTGGAGAGTTGGTTGGCCGTTGCTTGGAAGTGGACACGGATGTTCATGGCTCTTGCATGAGGAAGCTTCTACGGCTAAAAGTGGTACTGAAAATCTCGGAACCTTTGCAATGGGTGGCAATGGTTGATTATTTGGGGGAGGTTCACCAGTGCCTGATCCAGTACGAGAAAGTCCCAGATTTGTGTTACTTCTGTGAGAGAATCGGGCATCTGCTCCCTGCATGCTCTGCGAGTGGAGCATCAACTACGGCGGGATCTCAGCTGTTGCCTTATAGACCATGGATTCGGGTTCCGGCGAACACCAACCCCTTCCCGGTGCGGCTTCGGCAGTCGGACGGGAAACTAACCCCCAGGTAGAGTCCGTCTACCCCGGCGGGCAGATCTGGACCTCTCCGCACTACCCCATCTAGCGGCCGCACGGAGGATGGTCCCTCCTAGCAAAGGCCTCCGCCGTCTTCGACTTTGAAGCCTTTGCTGCCGACGAGGGATACTGTTCCAGTCAAGGTGGTTTTCGAGCAGCTGGCGTCTGATCTGAACTCGAGGGGGGTGCGGGGCTCTCTGTCGTCGAAGCGGGATCTTGCCCTCGACTTCTGCCCGGGCCATTTTGCAAACACTTCATCCGAGGTAGCAGGCTGGCTGGTAGTGAGGGATGAAGAGGAGAGGGGAAAGGAGAAAGGGAAGGGGGAAGAGGACGATGTGGAAACCAGGAGGGAGAGGGGGGTCGATCGGGAGCAGTTGGGGGAGAGTTTTGCAACTGGATTGGTGGTCGGAATAGAGGAGGCAATGGTAAATGGAGTGGTCAATGTTAATGATGTGGTCAATGTGCATGGTGCCATGTAGGTGGGGGGGATGGAGAAGGAAATGGTTACTGGAGTGGGCAATGTAAATGGCGTGAGCAATGTGCATGGTGCAATGCAGGGGGTGGGATGGAAAAGGAAGTGGTTGATGGAATGGGCAATGGTAATGAACTGACCAATATGCATGGTGCCATACAGGTGGCACTACTACAAAAAGGACTTTTAATCGCGATTTTTTAGGACTTTTAACGGCGATTTTTGACAATTTTGAACCGCCATCTATCCGGCAGCCGTAGAAAGTTTACGGACTTTCTACGGCGGTTGTGAACCACCATAGAAAGTTCGGACTTTCTACGGCTCAAAACCGCCGTAAAAAGTCCGAACTTTCTACGGCGGTTCGCTTAGGAACCGCCGTAGAAAGTTGGCTTTCTACAGCGGTTTTGAAGATAACCGCCGCAGAAAGTACCAAATTTGTAAAAAAAAAATTTAATATTTCATTTTTTTCTCTACATTCAAAAACTATATATCAAAAACTTCCATGCTAATAAATATATATATATATATTTCAATTTTATTCAAAATATATATATCAAAAACTTCCATGCTAATAAATATATATATATATATATATTTCAACTTTATTCAATATATATATATCAAAAACTTCCATGCTAATAAACCGAACAACCACAAAACTTCAAAAACTTTTTGCGTGCATCCATCAAATTCTAATTAATTTCATCATTAACAGTAAGAACAATACAATAATCACCGATAGAACACTAATTAAACCCGAATTTAATCATTCATCATCTCACCAAACCCGAATTTAACACTAATAATAAACCCTAGGCCAATCACAATAATCAAGTAACAATAAAATTTGTAAAGCTTAAATAAAGTTGAAACTATTCTATATTACCTTTTTTATGATTTGAAGCCCACAACAAGGACCGATTGTGGTGAAATTATGATGGGGGATTAACTCCAAGTGGTGGGTGATGGCCGATTAAGAAACTATATCCGGAGTTGGGTGACAGCGGATCTTGTTATCAACGCTACCGGAAGAACGACTTCGGGGGAAGACAAGAGAAAAAACCAACGGAAAGAGGAGGCGTCGGCAACGAGAGAATGCTTCGGTTTGCTGGGGATGGAAACATGGGGAAGCCGCGGCTGGTTGGAGATGGAAACAAAGGGAAACCCTTAAAACCGCCATAGAAAGTATTACAACCGCCGTAGAAAGTCTATTTCTACGGTGGTTTTAATTAATCCGCCGTAGAAAGCCCGTAATTGTGAATTCCCGCCCGTTCCTCTATTCCTATTAATTTCTAGTTTTTCTATTTTTGTAAATTAATTCCCAAATTTTTTTAAATTTAATAATAAATATGTATTATACTATTTATCAATTTTTATAGAAAAATTCATCATATTTATTAATTATATGGCGGTTAGAAATACAACCGTCTAGAAAGGGACTTTCTACGGCGGTTAGAAATAAAACCGCCGTAGAAAGTCCCCTTTTTAAGGCGGTTTTAGAAAACCGCCGTAAAAAGTCCCTACTTTCTACGGCGGTTTTCAAAAACTGCCGCAAAAAGGGACTTTCTACGGTGGTTTTATTTCTAACCGCCGTAGAAAGTCCCCTTTACCGCCGTAAAAAGGTGACTTTATACGGCGGTTTTAGAAAACGGCCGTAAAAAGGTGACTTTCTACGGCGGTTTATTTCTAATCGCCTAAAACCGCCGTAAAAAGGTGACTTTCTACGGCGGTTTATTTCTAACCGCCGTAGAAAGTCCCTTTCTACGGTGGTTTTATATAGAACCGCCGTAGAAAGTCCGTACTTTCTTTTTAATGCCAGTTTTAGTCTTTCCGCCGTTAAAGCACCGCTGTAGAAAGTCCATTTTGTAGTAGTGTGGGTGTAATGAAGACAAAAATGTTTAATGGAGTGGGCAATGTTAGTGGAGTGATCAATATGCATGGTGCCATGCAGGGGGGTAATCCGAAGTGGGCAGTGGGGCCACCGTTGCATGGATGCCTGAATCATGCGGATGAGGCTTGCTTAGCCGATGTCCCGCTGAAGCTTGATGCTCCAGGGCAAAAATTGGCCCGTCGCTACAAGTTGCTGAGCGCAGTATCATCTCAGGCAAGAAGTGTTATACAAAACCTATGCCGGGCTCGAAGCGCAGTCTCCAAATTTATGAGCCAGGGCTTGTGGATGCTGAATGGGTGCCGGTAGAGGTGGTGCAGAAGAAGGCCCGTGGTCTGGAGGCGGATGATATAGAGTCTGAGTCTGAGTCCAGTCAGGATGCTTTGTTTGTTAAGGTGGGTGTTGGTGGGAAAGCTCAGCCCCGCCCTTCACCATGAGTCTCATATTTTGGAACTGTCGCGGCCTGGGAAATTTCTCGACAGTTCGTGAGTTAAGCGAATTTATCAGCAAAAAAAAAAAACCTGATTTAATTTTTTTGTCTGAAACAAAACTTTCTGTTGAGCATGCGGAATCAATAAAAGCTCAATTTTCTTATTTTGGTTTGTATGTCCCTTCTCTGGGGCGCTCTGGAGGATTGTTACTCCTTTGGAAGCCCTCTGTGCAAGTGACTTTGAATATGTTTAATTCTCAGTTTGTGGATGTGAATGCTGTTTTAGTGGGGCAATTGATGCGGGTTACCGGCTGGTATGGGGAGCCTCTACTGGCTCGGCGTAAGTGTATTGGGAACTGTTTCCTCAGCTAATGTTGAGTGATCAAGGCTTGTCATGGCTCTGCGGGGGAGACTTCAATGAGTTTCTCCACTATGGTGAATATGAGGGACGCACCCAATGATCCGCTTTGCAGTTAGACCAGTTTCGGCTTGCTTTGGAGTCTTGCAGACTTATGTATATGGGATACCGGGGTGCCTCATTTACGTGGTCTCGCACTCTGACCACTCCTCACATGCAGCGGGGTCGCTTAGATCATGTCACATGGAAGCAGGACCTACAGGCTTTGTTCCCCAAAAGCCGAGTGTATCACTGTCGGACCTTCTGCTTGTATCAAAAGCCTCTTCATGTATCCCTACGAGGCCCCCAGGGCTGTGAGGAGAGGCCGGGTCAGAGCCGACTGACGAGATTTAAAGCTATGTGGGTAAAATCGTCAGATTGTGAACGAATGGTTCGGGAGAGTTGGGATTCGGGCCTAGAGTCTCTCCCGGCAAAGCTGGAGAGCTGCCTCTTCAGCTTAGCATCATGGGGCCATCACCAATCAGTGTGCTTATCAGAACAAGTTGGGAAGACAAGGGAGGAGATTGACATGCTTGATCAGGGTCTTATGACGGCGGAGTCGAAAGCCCGGTTAACTGTGTTACGTGTTCAGCTTGAGGGACTTCTAGACCAGGAGGATATATGGTGGAAACAGCGGGCCAAACAACACAGGTATCGAGAAGGGGATTGGAACACGTCTTAATTCCACCGGTTTGCCACTATTCGGAGAGATAAGAACGCTATCACAGGGTTGGAGGATCGGCAGGGAGTGTGACAGGAGACTCTAGAGGCTCTGGTGGAGATTATCCTGGACCACTTCCAGGACATTTTTTCGACCACGTCGCCAGCAGCCAAGGGAGTTCGTGAAGCCTTAGCTCGGCTCTGCCCTCGAGTATCACAGGAAGATCGGGATAGGCTGGAACGGCCCTTTACGGAGTAGGAGATCACGCGGGCTCTGAAGACCATGCATCCCTTTAAGTCCCCCGGGCGGGATGGTATGAGTCCTATCTTTTTCAAAAAGTTCAGGCATATTGTGGGCCCCTGTGTCCTAGCATTTATACTGGATTTCCTAAACTCTGGGGTGCTCCTGGAAATGATGAATTTCACCCACATTGTGCTTATCCCCAAAGTGGATTCCCCGAAGCGGATTACATAATTTTGGCCAATTAGCCTCTGCAATGTGGTCTATCAGCTAGCCACGAAGGTTGTTGCGGGGTGAATGAAGGGGGTACTACAGAATGTGATCAGCGAGACCCAGTCGACATTTGTGGCAGGCCGACATATCACTGATAATGTCCTCCTGGCCTACGAGTCCCACCACTATATGAAGCTACAAGGGAGTCAAGGCCGACCCTTTGTCTATCAAGTTGGATATGAGCAAGGCTTTTGACGGGGTAGAATGGACTTTCGTCTACCCGCTTCTTACTGCTTTGGGTTTCCCGGCCCGGCTTGTCAGGATGATTAAGTGCTGCCTCTCCACTGTCTCTTTCGCCTTTCTCTGAACGATGTAGCTTTGGACAACTCAAGCCAGAGTGTGGTATACGACAAGGGGACCCCCTTTCTCCATACCTATTTATCATTTGCTCGGAGGTATTCTCATCTTTGTTGCATGATTTGCAGTGCAGTGGAAAACACAATGGAATATCTGTGAGGCTTGGGGCGCCTTCTATCTCTCACCTGTTCTTTGCCGATGATACTCTCCTCTTTAGGGGAGCCTCCCTCCAAAAGGCAGGATACATCAAGACCGCAATTGACGCCTATACGCAAGTGTCAGGACAACGGATCAACTTCAACAAATCTGGTGTCTTTTTCAGTCCTGGTACCAACGAATCCCTGCGGGGAAGGATATGTGAGTCCCTGGGGATTGGGGAGGTGGAAAAGTATGCTAAATATCTTGGCCTACCTTGTGTGATTGGCGGGAACAAAATCGAGGTCTTTCAGACGATCCGCGATCGGGTGGCTAAGCGGCTAGAGGGATGGCGGGCCAGTTCTCTGATCCGAGCGGGAAAGGAAGTTCTTATCAAATCACTGATTTAGGCCATCCCTATGTATGCTATGTCGTGCTTCCGTATCCTCGATAGAGTGTTAGATGAGATACAGTCACTTGCGTATCTTTCTGGTGGGGTGCCTCAGGCGAGTCGATGGGTATGCACTGGGTTTCGTAGGACCGCATGGCCCTGAGCAAAGCGGAGGGGGGTTTGGGCTTCAGGCAGATGAAAGCTTTTAACTCTGCCATGCTGAGCAAGCAAACATGACGACTTATTTTGGAGCCTAACTCTCTCTTTAGCAAGGTCCTAAAGCATAAATACTAGCGAGACACCTCCCTCTTACAAGCCATGCTGGGACATAGACCATCATTCACCTGGCAGAGCATTTTGGAAGGACGGGATGCATTGCTCTTGGGCATCAGGAGCAATTTGGGACTGGGCAGTGGCACGGATATCTAGAATGACCCATGGGTCCTTGCTATGCGAAGTATAGCCTCGCCTCACTTCCCTATAGGCTTTGTGCCACCTCGAAAGGTTTCGAAACTAATGATCCCTAGCACCAGGGAGTGGAATATTGACCTCATCTATGCCCTCTTTGATGGGCCGACAGCGGACAATATAAATCAGTGTGAGGTGAGCCCCACGAGAGCTACAGATATTTGGGTATGGGATCCGGACAAAAAGGGGCTGCATTCGGTGCGTAGTGTCTACCACCATATTCTGAGGACCTCATTGCCGCAAGGGGATGCCCTAGCTCCCCCACTACTCCTGCCTGATCCACCAAATCCGGTGTGGAGATGGATTTAGTCTCTTGGCATCCCGCCGAGGGTAAGGCACTTTCTCTGGCGTTGCTGCACAAACTCTCTTCCCACGCAGGAGGCACTGAGGGCGCGTCATGTCCTCACGGGGCCCACGCTCTGCCATCTCTGTTATGCGGGCTCGGACTCGCTCTCTCACTTACTGTTTGATTGTTCCTACTCGAGCGAGGTTTGGTCCATCTCAGGCTGCAGAGCTAAGCTAGCGGAGCATCGCCAGACATTGGGGCATCTGTGGTTGCGGAACATCCTCTTGAAGGGCTTTAGTGCTTGGACATAATACGTAGTAGTGGCACTCGATCTTATCTGGTTCCAGCGGAATCAGCGGCTGCATGGGGAGAAGAGCCTCGGTCCGTTTAGCGTCCTGCAGGCAGGAGCGGCTACCCTACAGAACTATCGCTTGGTGAATCACTGCCCGAAAAAGGAATGCCCTACCCTCTCCATTGGACATTTGTTGCAGCAAGCCCCTAGGGGCTGGCGAGTATTTTTTGATGCTGCTTTCCATCCACCTACCCAAAGGGCTACACTAGGAGCATTTGTGTACAACGATGAGGGATCCTGGATCCTTGGGCTGTCATGACGACTCTCGAATGTGCACTCGGCTAAGGAAGCTGAGGCAACTGCTGCACTGCATGCGTTGTGGCTGGCCAGGACATGAAGTGGGATAGCTGCTCCTTTGTGGTGATGCGGCAGATGTGGTCCTGGCAGTGCATGGCGTCAAATTCTTGCATGTGGAGGTCTAACACTTGGTGGAGGTTGTAGGGGGATTGCTGATATGGGCCACTGGGGGATATTTTGGGTTAGTCGGGATAGGAATGCTATTGCTCACTCCTTGGCGCAGTATGGGGCCACGAGCCCTTGCACGGAGACCATATGGGATACTGCCCCTCAGTTTGTTTCTCAATTGCTGCTGGACGATTTCCAGCGCCGTTAAATTTCTTAATACATGATATTTTACCCTAAAAAAAAATTGGATAGAATTGTGTTTAATCCTATTGATTTGCGTGCATTGCTTTGAATTAATTCTACAATTGATGATGACTTCCTCGGTTGCGATCCAATTGAAGTCTGTTCGATTGGATTCTTGTTCGAATGTTCACGATAGCAGTCTGTGTTGTTTGATCTTGTGGGTTTGTTTATTTTGGGTCCTGCATATGGATTTGTTGAAACTAACTTTTGTCGACTGGTTTTAAAGCTCGATGCTTCGGTTCGTTTTAAAAAAAAAAATTATGGATTGGATTGCTAGTTAACGCATGGTCCAAATTATTTGGGAGAAACAATTACAGTCATTGGAGATCTTCAAATATGTGGTTTGCTACAATTCATTCAAAAAGAGATGAAAAGTGATGGAGACAATGAAACAAAGGAAAATGTATGTATGACATTATCTCTAATTCGTCAATATATTGATAGTTCAATTTCTGAAAATATTGGTCACGTTAAAACTCCCAAACAAGCATGAGATGTTTTGAAAAAAAGTTATAAAAGCATGGATAAAGTTTAGAAAAATAATGTTTTGAAATTGGAAAAGAAATTTAGAAATAGCAAGATGAGAAATCTGAAACGATTGAGGATTATATTAATATATTGGAAAATATCCAAGATGAGATGGAATCAAACAGGTATTATCTCGACCAAGAAATTGTTGTGAAACATGTACATTACCTACGAAATTTGAATACTTTTGGGTATTGATAATTGAGACGAGATATTTCATTCTTGTGTCATGAAGAATTGCTATGTATATTGATTCTTGATGAACAAATGATTAATATCAAATAGTTAGTGATCAAGGAGCACTACTAGAAATAGGTGTCTTTTACGTCCACCCCTTTACGACGACACGCGATTCGCGTCTAAAAAAATGTTGGATGGCGATGAGAATTGCAGTCTGGACGTAAAATTTACTCTTCAATTACACAGAAACCCTAATCTCCTTGTAAAGTGACTAATTTGGCTATAAAATATAAATTAAGAAATAAAAATCCTACTTATTCTTTATTAACAATATTATTTTATTCCGTCAGGAAAAAAAACTAGTATTTTATTATTTCATTCCACCCCCTACGGCTAACCCGAACCAACCAAAGATATATTCACCTCTACCGATCTAACCCCTCTAGATTAAAAAAAAAAAAAAAAAAAAAACCTAACCCCTCTTTTACTGGTCTATCTCGGCCTCTCCCTCAAAATTCAAGCAATTCAAGCCACTCTTTACTCCTCCCAACTCAAATCCCTAACCAGAAACTAAATAGCTAGAAACCTTAGGATTCAGCGCAATAATTGCTCCAATGGAGTGATCTTACATGAGCCTTGGGCTTAAGAGAATCACATGCTGTACATTGTGAATTCGAACGTGTCGGACCTGATTGGAAAGAGCTCGTCGTGTCTGGCTTCGGTGAAGTACGGGCACCGAACGCCTGCCATGCCGCTATTTTATTACTCTTTGTCTGCGAACAGTGTAGAGGTTTTGGATAATTCTTGCAATCATAATAACCTATTGGTCACGAAGCCAACGGAACCATGAACGGAGGTACGCCATAGGTTGTCTTGTCAGATTTTGATGATTTCTCTGTTTATATAGTATGGGAATGCAGCTATACAGTTAAATTTAGAAATTTATACTTCTTTCTACATGAAATATTGTAATAATTTCCCATTATGACCAATATTATTATGTTTTATTTGCTTCTCCTTGATTTAAAATACTCTGTTTATGTGTAATTTACATTGTTTGAAATATTATGCTTGTAAATTTTGTTTTACTTTCATTTCAGATTACATGATTCTTTTATTAAGCAGTATTAATGTGATTTTTTTGGTTTTGTTTTCCTATGTTGCTTCAACTTCACAGGTTAATACAGCCACTTAGCTTGAGACAAGGAGACAAGGAGACAAGGCTGTGAAGTCTCTATTCCAATTCAGGTGTTTGCATATCGAGAATGTCGCATTAGTAATTGGTTGTTCCTTCCTTGTTGAAGGTAAAACTTCTTATACATGTATATATAAGAGTTAGTAAGCCATTCACTGATGTATGGAGAGGTCCAATGTTAGGCTGCATATTTTCTTTACATGGTTTGATTATTAATGCTCATTTAGACTAATTCTCTGTTGGCTTATGACATAATGATTTCTCTATTTAGGCTGATGAGGAGAATGGAGAAAGAGGGCCTAGAATTTGCAAGGTCAAAGGCTTCTTATCACAGTCCACAAAGGGAGAAGCTGTTCTAGATCAGCTTTTGCAGTAAATGAGAGAATACAAGAAAATACTGAAGTGCAGCATCTGCCTTGATTGGCAAAAAGAGGTACTTGTTATTATTTCATAGCCTACTCATGCTTCTTGACTTGGTTTTGGCTAATCATTTTGCATTTGAATTTGATAGAACACTAAGAATTTGGTCGAGGTTTTGATAAATCCCTATTGTTCCCTGAGCTATCATGTTCTCTGCCCTTGTTGTTTCTGGACCCTAGTACAAATTCATAGCTCTTAATGTCATCTGATTGAATAGCATTTTCTTTCCCAATCTGCTGGTGTTTGGCCTTCATTAGGGCAAACTTAACAAGCTCTAGCTCTGCCACTATTGAATGGTTGAAGTTGTCTATATTTAGGAATCAGCAAGGGGTGGCTGCAATGGATAAGTTATCCCTGTTAACTATTTAAAGCTTCTGAGTTCTTGTATTTGTTGTTGAAGTTACAAGTTTTCTGGTACATGGATTGATCTATGTTGAAGTTACAATGGATAAGCCATCATTCTCTGGTTTATTTATTTCCTTTTGATTCCTTGAACAGGCTGAACCCACCTACCTGATCATCTATCTATATTCTATCTAAGTTTTCTGTTTATAGAGAGTTTAGAGGATTTGGTGTTGCTATAAATGATGTACAATGAATTCCACTAATCACTAATTTCTATATTTGTTTTCTTTCTTTCTATCTTTCTCCTTGCTGTAATACACAGTCAAGTCTCCATCGGTTGGACTTTGTTCTGCTTCTTCTTTCTTTTGAAACAAGTATATATTACTATGCATACACAGTATAGTTTACAGACACACGCACACACCCCCAGTAGCTTACTCAATATGCATAGTAGTCTGCCATCTTAGATATATCCATGCAGAGAATGCATAAATGGAGGAACATGACCGGGCCTTTATTTGGATATACTGTCTGAATGAACCTATTTTTAGGATCATATCATGCATGTTCTGGTGAAGAGAGTTAATGTTGATTGATTTTATGTTAATGATGGACTCAATATAATTGAACTTAATGTTACCGAAGTTTAATTTACATAATCAAAAGAATGGATGGACATTTCTCTTGACCTCAACGAGTCTGAAACAAGAATTCTTTGGTACCATAGGCAACAATAGTTATTAATCCTTTATTGTGATTTTTTAAATCAAGCTGGTTCATTTCAGTATGAGACCTTTCTTTTAACCTTGAGGATTAAAATTGTTTCTCCAGCGTGAAATCAGATGGTTGCTCCTGCTAGAGCTTGACTACGATTATCTCATAAAATGCCTTGATCTTGATCTTGATCGGAGATAGTTGTGTGTCCATTCGTTTCTTCATTTCTTTGGTTTCACTTTTCCCATTTCCCTTTTCTACCACTACATTTGACACTTTACTCTGATTTTTTGTTTTGTAAATTATCATTATATAAATTTGTTTCTTCTATGCATCTAAAATGCAATGGTACTGTCTGTGATTTTTATTTCTATTTTTATTTTCATGAATCTTTAGCTAATCTATCTACGATTGGGCATTACTTGTTATTATTTTTACTGTTATTATCAAGTGTATCACTTAATTCATTTATTGTGTTTTTTTGTCGTTTACCTTTTCAGTGCAAGTTTATGGGATGAAAGATGTATAAAAATTATAATTGGTGGAATTTATCCTGCTTGTAACATGTTGATTTGTTGTTGGCCCGAATCCTAAGTACATGCCTCTGATATTGCTCAGTAGATGCAGAAACTAAAAAGGCACCTCTACCAAGTACTAATAGAGAAAAAGTAGGAATCTAGATCAGAAATGTAAACTATGAATTTATTTCAGGTAATCTCATGTGTACTCATAGCTTCAAAGGAGCTACCTT
Source organism: Leptodermis oblonga (assembly GCA_016801395.1). Classification (NCBI taxonomy): domain Eukaryota; kingdom Viridiplantae; phylum Streptophyta; class Magnoliopsida; order Gentianales; family Rubiaceae; genus Leptodermis; species Leptodermis oblonga. The sequence continues at coordinate 40,056,444 of CM028750.1, forward strand.
GAAAATGTCTTGATGGTCTTCATGATTTATGGCAAACAGAAAGAAGGCAATCAGCCTGGTATGTGGAATGGAAAGAAGACTGATGATGACTTCTATAAAAGAATTGTAAGTAGTCTACTTTAATTTAATTTCATAATTAACTACTTTTAGGTGGATGCGTGTGAATTAAAGAATCAAGAGCTTCCATATTTTTGAGTAATTATTCAACCTTTTGTGCATTCTTTAGTGGATGATTGAGCTTGTTATTATGTGCTTTTCAGTCTGTTTAAATAGACAATGAACAGGGAATATGTTGTTGCATGTAAGGTTCCTGGAGCAACTGTTTACTTCTTTTGAACATTGCAAACTGAGAATCGCACCTTGAAGGCTTCTGCGCAAGTAAATTCTTTATTTTGTGATCTTTTTGTTCCTAAATATCCATTCATTATATAACTAATTTGGCATTTCTGTTTCCCATCTTACAAATGAACCATACATGTCAAATTTCATAGCCAATCTCGATTACAAGGTGAAAAGTAGTTTTGGTTCATTTTGTGTTCTGAAAATGTACGCCCTTGAATATTACAGATGTCGATACATATATTTCATTTTTGTTTGACCACATGTTTGCCATAGTTTGTGTTTACATTATGAATCTGGTTTACGAATGATGAATAACTGATGGGTTTAATGATAGTTATGTGTAACTTTCAGGCATAGACACGATTTGCTTTTAGGTCATTTCATGCGCTGTGGAAGAAGGTTCATTGTTGATTTTGGCTGTAATCTTCATGTATGCAAGGTAAAGACTGTAGGGGTCAAATTCAAATGGGAAGTGGTGCCTTGATTGGTGCCAGCTACATTCAGGTAAAACATTTTTATTTCCTCTGTATTCTTAGTTATCCTTTGCTTACCATTGGAGATCTGAAGGTCTATTTTTGATTTTCGTATTGTTGTGAAATGGTTGCAATTTACCGCTATAATGTTTTGGGCTTTATTTTATGGCAAGCTAAGATGGATGATGGATACTTGTTTTTCAGGGGAGCTCACTCTTCTCTACCCTTGTTAGTTCCTGATGTCTTCTACTATTTTTTATTTTGGAAAAGCTAGAAACTAAGCTGTGCTAGTTAAACTCGGAAAGGAGAATTATATTTCCTCTTTCTACTCTTTGATATAATGATATGTGGAGTATAATGGGTTTGTGTCGGAATCTTGATGTGCATATTTTGTGTGTCTATGTGGATAATTTGGTTACTATTTAAAATTTCTTTTGGGATGCATCTTAAGCTTGTGGTCCAGGGAACTGCTCACAAGAATATGAGTTGATCTAGGATGTTAAACGTCAGAAGAGAGGATCTTAGCTTAAACCGTTCTTATAGTCTCAGTATTTTGTAATATATGTTTAGTAGTTGTGTCCATGTTCTATTACTTTTTTTTTTATTTTATATAACAAAATTAATGTTTAGCTGCATAGTGTGGAAATGGATTGAGCCATGCATGGATGTTCTCTCCCTTGTTGTTTTCTGATTTGAAAATTTCCTTTTCTTCTGTTGTCTTTGGTATTATAGCTTAACTTTTTATCCTGTTTAGCTTGACTCTCATTTTCTTTTCTGATCAAATATATGTTTGCATTCACAGAGTGACCCCAAATTTATCTTTGGGTGCTGAAGTCTTTTGGGCTGGTAAGCAAAGGAAGTCAGGCATTTGTTATGCTGCCCAGTACAGCAATGATAAAATGGTACTAGACCTGCACAAACAATTATATCCCTTTTTTTGTTATATTTTCTGCTCTATTATTGCATCATTTGGGTAGTTATTCTCAAATAGAAGTAGTGTCATATAGGGAGATATGATCATCATTTGTTATGACAAGTTCTTTCAATTTATGGAAGAAATATGGTTTTGTATAATCTAAGTTTCTCTAGCATTGCATTTAATGCTTTATCTCTACTAGGCAAAGAAAGCATTTTGTCCAAAAAAAATGGTTAAAGAAAATTGACAAAGTGGTGATTCACATTAGAGGCTAAGATTTGGAATAAAAGAGTTAGCAGGCATGCTTAGGCTATGATCTTTACATTCGTGTGTGCTTCTGCAATCGGTAACTTTTGCTCTCATAAGAAGATCTAGTTTTTTTTTTCTTTTTCCTTTTCCCATTTCATTTTTGTTATGTCCAAGAAATGTTTCCTGAGAAAATATAATCTGTTGTCATATTAGATTAGCAGAATCAGTGATGATACAAATGTGAAAAGTTAAGGTGCTTTATTGAAACAATCATTCTCTACACCATATAGAATCTTTGCCTGATTGCCCCTCATTTTGAACATGCTGTGTAGAATTGACAAGTAGAGATTGTGAAACCTGATTTCTTGCAGTTCTTCTTTTATTAAGTTTGATTTTCTGCTTCATGCATTACTTGCAAAGGGATATCTATAAATTGTGTCACATCTCTCTGGAAATCACACATTTGGGTGCCAAATTTATGCATAGATATTATCTTACATGCCATAAACTTCTAAGATTCAAATAGGCAACTAAAAAGATATTTTCCTCTCTCTTTTTGTGATATTTCAGCTGACTGATGTTTATCAACAATGCATGCATTTCTTATAATTTTTTGGTTCTAGGTATGAGCTTGCTTGTTAATGGATGAAACAGTGCTTTCCACCGAGTCAGATGGGACAGCTCTTGCTGAGGCTGAAGTGCTATCAAAATGTTCTTAAGCACAAGAAAAATCTGAGGGCACACCTTTAAAGCCACAAACCACCAGTGGCCATACTAACTAGTGAAATCTTTATGAGGCTCCATCTTTCATGACATTGGTTGATTCTTGAAGTGAGCTTGAGAAGACTGCTAAAGCTTCAGAAATCAATGATGTCTAAAGGACTGAGCCTTCAAAAGCTGATGCTTTGGAAGCTGGATGGATTCTCTCTCCCTAACTAACGTTGTGAATGAATCAGAAAGAAGAAAGAAAAATGAAGAGATAGTAGCCAGGTAACAAACTGGAGCTCGGGAAAACAGCAGTCCCTTGAAAAATATTCTGAATGAAGCTCATGATGACTATTATAGCCATTTTTATCTGCATAATATTATGCAGAGCAACTCCCTGTTTCCCTTTTTTATTTTTTTTTGCCTCTTGCCTAGAGTCAGAACAAGATGAGGGGAAAATTTAGTGTACCCTGGCTCATTATTGTTGATATGAACATATTATTGTGTAGTTTTATTTAGCAAATTATTCATTTTTTAGGTTGATACTATTATATCATATGGTTCAGTTTGTCTTTTTCTGGAAATTATTTTGAAACAATAATATTTAAATACTTTGATATAAATTTAATTGTCAGAATTATTATGCTTTTTTACAATTTTACAGCTGTAATTGAGTTCTATTGAACTTGGAGGACTGAACTTTTACGTCCAAAAAATGAACTTTTACGTCGAGAAATATGACCCGTTGTAAAGAGTTCATTTACACCGTGCCAGTCAATCTGAGCCTCTGACAACAACATACGTGGAGGCGGGATTCTCGACGTAAAACACTTTTTACGACGAAAATATGACTTTTTAGGTCCAGAAAAGTCGCGTAAACGGCCCGTATTTCTAGTAGTGGAGTTGCAAGAGCATGTATTTGAAGATATTGCTTCAAGAATTGTGAATGAAGAAAGTGAAAGTATCAATGAACAATATTGGGTCACTAATGAGGATAAAGGTCAGAATAATGTGGATGAAGGCACTGGCGGTGTTGATTTAGTCAAAGATGAAGAGATTGCTTGTATCACAGAACAAGAGCAAGATATTGAAATTGATGATCACGTAGATGAAAGTAATCATGGGACTGTTGAAAATTCTGTTGAACTGGAGCATATCAACTGTAGTGAAGTCAACTTCTTAAAAATGTGACAGTTGAGCTTTGGGTCTGCAAGGATATTGTTATGTTTGACGGCATTGATTAAATTAGCAATATCGATGGAAAGCTATGTTCTGAAGATGAATGTGTAGTATCAGTGAGTTCTTTGACCAGGCTCACAAATTTGAAAAGATTTGCTCAAAATACAAGTTTGTATTTAAAACTTTACTTGGAGGACTCAAAATCGGATTTAAACTATTCATTGTGTATGGTTTGGCTGGTGTTATTGCCGGAGCAAGAAATAGCAGTCAGAGACCAGAGCAATCTTTTACCCTTTTTCCTAAAATATCCTTTATTCTTTCAACTATCTATCTTCTTCTTTCATACTTATTCTACCCGTTAACTTCTATATGAAGTCTCCTACTCTCTGCCTCCGTTTCCTCCTGCTCCTCTTTCCTTTCGCAACGGCGTCTCCTCTCACTACTTCCCTCCGGCTGCTTCTTCTCTTCGCTCTTATGGCCGCCGCGATCGTAATTATCCTTCATTGCCGCTGGCTTCAATTATCCCTATCACCCCTGCAAGTTTAAGATAACAAAATAGCAAGTTATTTTGGATGTATTAATTTTTTGAAAATTTATTGGAAGAGACTCAATATTTGTTATTATAGGTAATCATTCCATCAATTTAATCCCTCCGATAGAAACCATCTGCCCAACCATCGCGGCTCGATGCCACTGCGAACAGCTGTAAGTATCTTATTTTATTCTATGGTTTTTTTTTTTTTTGGGGTATATATGCGAATGTGGTGAAGTTAGTGGTGAAGGAGAACCGACTGAGCAATAAAATTGGAATGGAAAAGAAAGAATAAATAGTTCAAAGAATAAAAGGTATTTTAGGAAAAAGGGTAAAAGATTGCTCTGGTTGCTAGTTATTATTATGACAATAACGCAGCCATACGGTTAGGTTCTAACAAGGCTCAAATAAGTCTCTTTTTAAAAAGACCGCCAGTAAAGGACTCTTACCCTCATCTACCCCATATAAGCATATTTCAGAGTATGGCACTAACTCAATCGCACTTTTGAATCGACTTTGTATAAAACACACTTTGATAGACATTTTTGAAGGGTTGAGCCGATGGGTCTGGAGAATTTTGGAGGTGACTTTAGGTGTCTCATTTGCAATTAAATCCTAAACTCTAAAATAGGGTTGTAAATTAGCCGAGTAGCTCCGGTCAAAGCCCGGTTTGATTATTTACGTATAAATTGAATCAAACTTAAAATTTCTGCCCGATCCAATTAATACTCTTTGTATTGGTTAGTAAATTGCTCAAAAGCAGCATCGGTCATACCGAGTTCGATGACATGCGGTCTTTGTTGATAGTTTAATCATTTCAAGCGGATTTGTACGAAATTTGTCCGACGATAGCAATTTTTATAATTTTATTAGATTTAATTCTTAATTTATAATGAGACAAATTAAGTTCACTATTTGTGCTTCAAATATAATTAATTATCATATTTGATCAACTGCGCTAAACTTTTTTTTTCCATTAAAAAAAATAAGTGTATCACTTACAAATGAAATCAACTTACCAAATATTTTCCCTTCTAGATATATATCCAAATTCAAATGTATGAAAAATAGTTTTGCACCTATAGGATATAAAAATAATATTAAAGAAATTAATGCACAACGGAATAAAACTTATTTGTAATAACGAACAATAAACAAACCTGCACACACACAATCTGTGCGGCGCACATAAACGAAGCTTGGTCGAGATACCAGATGTAAGATCCAAAAATAAAACAAACACTCACAAGAAATTCGATAGCCGAACGAAGCAACACAGAAGCTGGAACCTTTAATGACCGAAGCAATTAAATTGATCAAAGCAATCTAATTGCACATAAACCGAGATGTCAAAAACTCACACACAAATTAGGCCAACTTAATTTAGTTGCTGCACCGAGCCAAACAGCCCGCATGCAATTTAATTGCATCAGACCCAAATTTCACGGAAAATAAAACAAAGCTTAAATAATAAAGCTTAAGCAAAGCAATAAACGAAAGCTTTCTACCTGAAGCAAAACAACTTTAATGTCGGATACCAAAACAGCCGCAAGCTTTTATTTAATCTTTGTAATTTTCTCTGTATTTCTCTGTGATTTCTTTGTGATTACAATGATCACCCAATGCCTTTATTTATAGGCTAAACTATCCTTGAATCATACTATAAATCTGATTCAGAATTATTTCCTAAAACAACTAGGTTACCCAAAACAAGCACTAAACTAAATAGGAAATAGACAAATAACAAATTCTACTACAATTATAATTAACTAATTAGTAAATACAAGTTTGGTTTAATTAATTCCAACATAGCCTCCCTTAAACCAAACTTGAATAAAGTAGGTCCATCACCATCACGTGCTTGAATCTCCATCGTCATTTGTTTCGCAGTGTAGACAACATGCGAAACCAACTTGCAGTAGTTTTTCATCTCTACTTTCAAACTCATCGTAGAGACACATTTGTATATTCCATGGATCCTCTGTGGAAACTCCTCTTTAGTGAAGAATTTATTCATATCCACCCATTCTTCTTCATCCGAGTTCATCTTCTCATCAACCTTGCAATCAACCTTGTAAATCCCAAAAATATCCTTGCAAACTCGAGACATCACCTTTAAATAAGATGTGGACACGAACTTGTATTCTGATAAAGCCTTATCAAATTTCTCAGACTGGTCAAAGAACTCACTGATATCTACCCATTCATCTTTAGAACAGAGCTTTCCGTCGACATTACTAATCTTATCAATGCCGTCAAACCTAACAATGTCCTTGCAAATCCAAGACTCCACTGTCACATTTTTAATGTGGTCGGACACTCCACCAAATAAGGAGTCGACTTCACTGCAGTTGATTAGCTCCAGTTCAACAGAGTTTTCAACACTCCCATGATCAATTTTATCTACGTGATCATCAATTTCAATATCTCCCTCCTGTTCTGAGACACATACAATTTCTTCTTCTTCTTTGACCAAATCAACACTTTTAATGTCTTCATCCTCCTCGACACATTCCTGCTCAATGATTTTTGGCTCTTTGTATTGTAGCTGGAAGATCCACTCTCTAAGCTTTCACCATCAACTTCAAGCAATGCTTCATCAGACTCCTCATCCATTAACACGAATGCTTCAGCTTGAACATCACAAAAATTATCAACAACAGCGGCATGCTCTTCTATGTCTTCAAAACGTTTAGACCAACACTCTCTTTTGTAATCTACAATTTGTTGAGTAAAAGATATCTTATAAGTCACCAGTTCACATTCCAAGTTGTCGTAACCAAACATAGAAAAATCCTTGGTGACTTCTAAAACCAACTTTTTTTTGTGAAATTTCCAAGTCAACGTGTGGAGAACTTTTGACAATATTTGTTCTTCTGTCATCTTCTCACCGTTGATTCTCATCTCACTAACGATGGATCTGACCCTATCCATGTACTCTTGGACTCTTTTATCAGGTTTCATCTCTATCAAATCGAATTGTCTCCTTAACTCATGCAGTTTAACTCTTTGAACGTTTTCGTTTCCTCGATTGACAACTTTTAACTTTTCCCAGAACTCCTTAGCTATCTTTACATCCATTAAATTTCTACATACGTCTAATTCAATATTCGTTCTTAAATAATACGGAGCCAATTGTTTCTGATATTGATTTATCTTTGATTCTCTGCTTTCTACAAACTCTGACTCAAATCCTGTCTCAATCACATGCCAGATTCCAATAACTCTAAAGAAATCTTCCATCTGTTGACTCCAAAGTTCATAATTATTTTTACTATCAAAGACAAAAACATGACACTTATGAATGATAGGTAAAGAAGACATCTTTAACTACTCCCTTAACATCCGATGCAGTACCCAAATAATACACCCACAATAAACTAATCAAAGTTGCTGGCTTTGATCAAACGACCGTTGGATTAAAGCTACCATATAAAGCAAACTTGCATGCAAATATAAGACCACGAAACAGAGCAATTCAATCCAATTGATCACACAAGCTTTTTCCAGGAAACTCGTGCAGCACGCTCACTGCGCCAATTGAACAACTAGAAGTTCATAATTTTGCTTCTGTCTCCTTTTCTTTTCCAAGTCTGCGGCAGACGAGAAAAAAAATAAATCGTAAACCTTCCCTTAACCTGAGAATGCAAGTTTTTGTACGACTCTTCAACCGTCGCAAAATCTCTCTGGCTCTGATACCACTTGTAGGATATAAAAATATAATATATCCAAAATAATATTAAAGAGATTAACGCACAGCGGAATAAAATTTCTTTGTAATAACGAACAATAAACAAAACCGTACGCACACAATCTGTGCGGCGCACCTACGCCGAAACTTGGTCGAGATACCAGATGTAAGATCCAAAAATAAAACAAACACCCACAAGAAATTCGATAGCCGAACGAAGCAACACAGAAGCTGGAACCTTTAATGACCGAAGCATTTAAATTGATCAAAGCAATCTAATTGCACATAAACCGAGATGTCAAAAACTCACACACACAAATTAGGCCAACTTAATTTAGTTGCTGCACTGAGCCAAACAACCCGCATGCAATTTAATTGCATCAGACCCAAATTTCACGGAAACTGAAACAAAGCTTAAATAATAAAGCTTAAGCAAAGCAATAAACGAAAGCTTTCTACCTGAAGCAAAACAACTTCAATGTCGGAAACCAAAACAGCCGCAAGGCTTTTATTTAATCTTTGTAATTTTCTCTGTATTTCTCTGTGATTTCTTTGTGATTACAATGATCACCCAATGTCTTTATTTATAGGCTATACTATCCCTGAATCCTACTATAAATCTAATTCATAATTACTTCCAAAACAAACACTAAACCAAATAGGAAATAGGCAAATAACAAATCCTACTACAATTATAATTAACTAATTAGTAGATACAAGTTTAATTAATTCCAACAGCACCTTTTCTTTTATTTTATTTTCTTTGGGGTTAGTTTTTCTTCTCGTTGATTAATTAATAACTTTTCAAGGAAGAAAAAGGCTTACTTAAATTCTCCTTCTGGAAATAATACATGTTTTCTTCTTATGTCCTCGTCTCTGCTTCTTAGGTTTATTTTATGACTATATATATAATTGTTTTTTTTTTTTTTTAACCTTGCATCCTAAAATTCAAACCATGATCCTAATGTTACAAGACTCTCCTATTATTCATCACCTTAACCCTCCCGTACTAGCTTATTCTATATTAATTGGTTATTTGGTCAATCAAATTTATTTATTTTATTATTAATTATCCCCTTGAAATAAATGACTTAAACTTTTTTTAATAAATAGTTGACTTTTTTGGAAACAGAATCCTTCAAAGCGATCCGAAGTTGTCTAAATAGTGAAAATCTGAATTGTAAAAGTTAGAAGCTTCCACAAATACCGCCGTGTCACCGCTCAATATCATTACTGTTTACTGTATCTCACAATAATGTGAAAACTGAGAAAATAAATATTTTGTTGAAGAAATTTTTTTTTTAGGGATTTGTGTATGAAAAAAAAGAAAAAATGTAATGATTATGTTATCTTTTTAATTTATTGTTTTTAGGACCCGTCCTTCCAAAATGATTAGTGTCCCACTACCTATATATATATTTTTTAATTCATATAGAAAGGTTTGAGTTTTGATTTTGAAAAAAAAAATTTATAATGTAAAAAAAAAGTATTAAAAATATAAAAAAGTATAGGTGAATAGTAAAAAGTTGTATAAGAAATTATAAAAATTGATTATAATATATTAAATTTACAATTGAAACTAAAACTAAAACTAAAACTAAAACTAAAACTTAAACAACAGGCGTGTCCCACTACCTAAATTTTAATAATCATTAATCATCATATATTTATTTATTTTTTTATTACTACATTTATAATACTTAATTAAAAACTTTGTGTTGTGCTTGTTATATGGCATGAGCGTGCGTGTAACGTGTATATCAAGTGCATGCAAATGTAGGGAGATTAAAAAAAATAAAAAGTATGTTTAGTTACCAATTTTATTAATTAGGAGTAGATAAAAAAAAAACTTAAATTTCATCTGAATCAATTTCCATTCAAAAAAAAAATAATAATAATAATAAAATTTAGAATTAATTTCTACTGTAACGGAGGAGAAAATAAATTTTCACCATCGTAGTTAAACGCATTCCAGTCCAGTCCAGAAGAATCCCAAACCCAGACTTGACTAAAACCCAGACATGTGTTTTCCTTTATTCTAATTCAGCTTTTCTTTCTTTTGTTTGGAAGGCCACTAGCGAAATAAACCGTGGATGATTACTATATAAATCTCCTTGTACGTGTTTGGGTTAAGCATGTGCATATGATGTGCATGTGCTGGGACATTCATTTTACTTTTTTCATAAACGAACTCGGGTTTCAGTTTTTGCGTGCCATTACATAGTTTTGACCATCTCTGCTTTTTTTTTTTTTTTTTTTTCTGTTTTTATTTTTTTGGGATGCATTTTATACCGAAGCCATTCCACTAAAAATTTTAGAATCTCGTGCGAATGCTGGGCTGCTGCTTATTAGTTATTACCCAGACTCCTTATCCCCACACTACTTTTTTTGGGTATATTTCAAAATTCTCCCATTAGGGCTAGTAAAACATCAAGATACCTCTTTTTTTTTTTTTTTTATGAGAAACCAAAATTACATCACTAGCTTATACGGTTCAAAGCCATACATCAGTTATACTGTTAAACTAGAGTGCAATATGCATAAATGCAGTTAATTCCAGAACTGTCCAAGTAAAACTGTGAGAAAAATGTTTTAAAAAAACTAATCCCTCAAATCAATTACGCTGGATTAAAATTTACCACATCCTCAAGAATCTTCAATATCCGGAACGACATTAAGATCAAAGTCAAGAACTTTCCGCGCCGATTTGTGAGATATTCCACCTTCATCTGGAGAAACTTTTGCCACAAATATTACAGTCTTGAATGCTTTCAGTATTCCATTGAAGCAATCTCGCTCCCTGGATTTCATTACCGAAAGAGTTTTGAACGCTGATCTTCACCTTATTGTGGCTAGGAAAAATCTTTTTGCATGTGCTGCATTTGTGCTTCTCCGGTGTGGATTCTTCTTCCTGGAATTTCGAATCTAACGGTGCTGTAGTACTTCCATCTAGGGTTTCTTTGGAGGAGTCGGAAGAATAATCGATGACTTGATTGAATTTCCTTTTCCTCGAAGGCAAATTGATTGAATCCCTCAGTTCAGCACTCTGGGTCGAAGAATTCTTGCTGAGCTCCCGAGGACTTTCGGCTTTGAAAGGAACCCCATTGACTAGGTTCAGGAGCTGATTAAAAGCCTCGTAAGCTCGATCCTTTTCGTCGTCCGGAAAAGGGTACAGCCAAAATATCCTCTTAAGGTTTGAAACATACCAAAATATCCCTTAGAATTCGTATGAATTAGCAAAATTGTCCTTACGGGTAATAAACTATGTACAGTTTTACAACAAAACCGACAAATTAACCATGACGCTATTATTGGAGGCGGGTGCCTAGAATGGCGCCGCCGTATTAGAGGCGGCGCAAGTTTGCAATACTCACCTCCAATAGCGTATTTTGTAGTAGTGATTATATTCTCTAAAAGACAATTTAAGATTCCTTTAATGAGGAATTTATCGATTCCCGAAAATGAGATGTCCCACATTCCCATTTTCTTTCACGCGTGCCAAGAGCACCCCGAAGCGGCGAGCTTATGTCATGTTCTTTGATTTGCTCTTTCTTTTTCTTTTTTAATTTAAAACGAGAGATTTATTAACCATATTATTAACTGCAAAAGGGAAAAAATCTAGCGAAAGATAGCTTACAACTATTTATACTTAAAATAGTTTACTTTTGTGTGTTTCAGAAGACAATGTGGTGGAATTGGATCTTTTGCTCTTTCTTTTTTGAGAATTTTGATTGATACGTTTTCTGCTAAAAGTTCCTTGCCCTCTGGAAAATGTGGTTGATATATTTCCCCAGGAATGTTCATAAGTTGAAGATGCTTGAAATTAGTTCTTAGAAAGGAAGAAATGGCCGGGCATGCCCAACCACGGATTCCATTCGAACTAGTCCCAGTTAATCAGCGCAAAAGAAATTATTTGTGTAAAAAATATGTTTCGTTTTTTATATTTCACAATGACAACTAATTAATTTTATCTTAGGGCAACTGAGTTTTAAGGGGAAACTAGGTATAGTTATTGCTACTTATAAACTTTGTGGGTACATTTGAGCTAAAAAAACTGAAATTGCACCAAGCAAAAAATTACAATAGCAAAAATGCACCTTTGAAATTTACGATCTAAGATTTTTCTTTTTGGAATCTTCTTTTTTTTTTTTTTTTTTCTTTAATCTTTTCTTATTCCTTTATCTCCCTCGGGGTCATCTATTGCAAGTCCATGTTAGGGTTGTAGTTTTGGCAGCAAATAAACAAAGAGGAAGTATTAAGTATACGTGAGAGCGATAGATAGAGACAATTGATCAGAATTTAGGATAAGTAGAAAAAAGGTAACAATGAAATTAGAGGGAAAAAATTATTCTTATTTCTTTTCATAAAAAGTTGCATTACGTACAAGACTATTTTTAATAGTCTACTAACGATAATCCTAGAATTAAGCTACTAATTAACCATTATTACTAAATTCTAGCCCGTAAATCCTGACATGTACCCAACAAAATATTAACTGAACTAATGCCTAAAGAATAGTTCGACTGAATACATAATAACTGTAACAGTCCAAAATCAATATCTTTACATGGTTAAATGGGTAAATTACATTTACCTCCCTCGAGGTTTAATTTGTGAAAACTACCAACACCTCCCTGAAATTTCATGAAACTATCAACACTTTCTAGACGTTCAAATTTTGGAAAAAACTTGTATTTAACCTGCCAAATGGTTCGATGTACGCACCACTTTCCCTTTAAGAAATATTGCGTATCTAATATTTTAAGGGCAAAAGTATCACCTGTCAAAATGTCATACAGTCTGACAAGAGACTGTTTTTGCCTAATTACAAAAAAAATTTGAGTTTTAAGTTCAATTTTTTGTCTCACAAAAGGAAAATTGTAATTTTACAAAGCCTGAAGGGGATAACTGTTATATTATTAGTTGGTTCAGAGGAGTGTTGGTAGTTTCATGAAACCTCTTACAAATATTGGTAGTTTTTATAAACCTCGAGGGAGGTAAATGTAATTTTACCTTACTAAATAGAGTGCAAGTTTCTGATGCAATCTAGTGCAAGGAATGTGCAAGTTCTAATGCAAGTCGAAAAATCAATCTCTTTACATGACAAAGACAAAAGAAAGTGCAACTTCTAAGAGTGTTCTTTATGATGTTTTAGAAATGGTTTTGAAAACATGTTTATGATGGTATAAAATCTAAAAAGAAAGCTGGAAGGGGAATTGATGAAGTTAGATACTTGTTAAAAAAGATTGAGGGGGAAGAAGATAGAAAAACATTTTTTTTTAAGATTGCAACCCGATTTATAATCAATCATGCATGTTCCTAAACCCCAGTCATTACAAATTAATAAACAAAACTTAACAACTCATATCTGATGACAAATTTCTTGGAAAGATGGCAAAATATGATCTATATGATAGATGCTCCATTTTGCCTGAAAAAAAAGTGCTGATAAATCTGTCCTTCTGAGACAGGTTTCATGAATTAAAGCCAATAAAATGACTTTGGGGGAAACTTTAAATGATGATAAATATCCTTCCTATTCTTTTATATATGCAACAGTTTTTTCACTTCTCCCATTTGACTCATAACCTACAACAACTTATAAAACTCTGTGTACGTGATGATCAATTGTATTTCTCTTCTGCAAGATTTGTGATATAAAATGATGCGATCCGGCTTAGAGCAACAAAGTTCAAGATTTTGTTCAAGAATTCTGTGCATGAGAAGGCGGACAAATCGTAGAATTGTGTTCTAGAATTCAGTCAGTTCATAAATTAGCCATGCTGGAAGGCGGCATTTCGGGTGATTAATTTGTGTGATAAAGGATATCCATGCATGCTAATTAAAGGCTATTAAAAATCAGATTCTTTGCCACCAATTCAGCTTGGACTTTCGGTCAACATTGAAGGCTCAAGGAGTCTCTTCACTTGCATGGGAGTTTCGGCCAAAGTTAGTCCAAGAGGTGACTCACTTCATTCAAATGCATGCAAGGAATCAATGCTGAATTTGGAAGGATTGAGAAGGTCAATTAGCAGCCATCAAGCAAGCTCTTCAACTTACCATTTTAATGGCTGCATGGAGCCATATAAAGAGAGGTTTCACCAAAACCACCCTAGCAAGGTCATCTATAACAAGGTTCCGTTTGTCCATTGTTGGCGGGTCGAGGTTTCACCAAAACCACGCTAGCAATCCTTCGAACGATCGGTTTTCGCTTTGTGATCAAATCCTCCCAGGCAAGATTACATCATAAAAAAAGATCCATCAATTTTTGTTCAGGCTCTTGATAGGAAGAGCCACAGTGGTTTCAAGTTCAACGTGACGCACAGCATATATATTCAATTCCTAAAGGACAGAATTTTGAGCTCTGGACTTTCTTTGCATACAAGAACGTTCCTGAGAAGATAGAAATGTTGAGCTCCGATGGCCTCAATTTCTCCACAGAATGTGTTATGCTTGTTATATGCATGGGCGTGCATGTAAGTGTATCTCAAATGCAAATGTAGGGACATTTAAATGAAAAAAAAATAAAATTTCATTTGAGTCATTTTCTCTTTTCAAAACAATAAAACAAACAATAATCAGAATTAGTCTCTATTGTAACCGACCAAAAAATAAATTTTCACCAAACGTAACACATTGTTATAAAATTTGAAAGTTCCACTACCCTTTATAAAAAATTTCCCTTGTTATTAAGCCCCGGTGAAGGATCGCAAAATCCCGTGAAACGCTGATGAAGCTGCAGAAGGACAATGGGGAGATGGAGATGAATCAATGCCTGGCGGGGAAAGAGGGGCAGAACATGGCGAGGGAGGACCTGATCAGCAGCAAGTTGCGCCGCCACTGCCGCCATTACCTCCGGATGCGGAAGCTACCGCGAGGTGCTAGCAGGAGGGTCCTCACCATCTGTTGCAACAGAGGGTTTTCCCGGATTTGATCAGGACCGGTCCCGAAGGGGTTGGGCCTGGGAGACGGCCCAAGGCCCACCTCTTTCAGGGGCCTATTATATATAAAAAAATTTGTGGCCCAATAGTTTTGAAGGTGACTGGCCCAAAATGTATTTATAACCCATAGCCATATGATAGTAATATTTATGGCTCAGTAGAAAATTTCAATCCAGCCCTAGCAAGTACAATTCCTACATTAAAATCTCTTTTTTCTTTTTTCAATTTCTTTTCTCTCCATTCCAATGACGGTTTTTTTTTTTAATTTCTTTGAAATCAAATGCTGCAAATATGATCTGAGATATCCCAATCTTACTCTCACTTCTCATTTCTCAAGCTCTCCAACTCCTACACTCCTACTCGGTTCGGCGACGTCAACGGCTACTACTGCAAAGCCCCCAAAATTGTTTCAATTTTTTCTCCCTATTTTGTTACCATTGAGAGAAGAAGACTGAAACAATTTTTACAATTTTGTTACCGTTTCAATTTTTTCTCCCTATTTATTGTGATTTGTGCACGGAATATTTCTTCTACCTTCTAAAAAGTGATTCAATTTACTCTGGGCAGGGCATCTTGATTCTTGATTGTTCATTTGTTTGTTTGACAGACCTTGTTTGTCTGATTGTTTTGTTGTATAGGTTAAAATTTATGATTCAAACCAAACTCTGCCACTCTTGATTTGAGCTTTTCAGTGCTTTTGTTTGGCGCAGCTTCTCCAGAACTCAAGGATTACGAGTGAAGGATTAAAGGAGAAATCAAAGGTGCTATTGTTCCTTTCATTTGTTATACTGATTTTATAATATTATTCTTTTTTTATTGCTGTGATTTGGTTCTTTTGTGCATAATAATTCTTATGATTTAATTTTTTCTGTGTGCATAGTAATTATTGTGATTTTGTGTTGTAGTGCATCATACTATAATGCTTAAAAAACATCTTTCAGGACATAAAAAAAGGAAAAAACAGAAAAGACAAAATGAATTGATTGAATCACAAAAAGGTTCTGTTAATAAATATTTTGTTAAGAAAACTAGTTGTAATGAAAATGACGAAAATTCAAATGCGGATAATGTAGATGAGTCTAATGAGATTGATTATGTTAGTCAAGAGAGAGAGAGAGAGAACTTGAGTGAAAATGATAAACATGTGGATAATGTGTCACATAATGAGAATGTAAGCTTTGACAAACAATCTATTACGCGCCACATGAATTCAGGGGCTTATGTATTATGGACTGTCTCTTTGGTTAGATTCAAATGTATAGCATAGGAAAATTATGTACATTTGCATTCATGGGCTGCATCACATACATGCACACACAATTTTGTACACCAAAATTTAATGTGGGTAAAGCGCATTATGTCCCCCTTCTTCCCTATAATTTTTTGTTTATCTTTTTTTTTTGAAATGAGAAATTGTATGAAGAGCCCTGGAAGTCGTCCAGTAACGATTGAGATACAAAATCCGGAGCATCGCCCCAACAACACTCAAGCTCTGAGCACGTGGCTCCAAACTTTGCGAGAGTGTGTGCAATCACATTCTTCGCCTGTTCTACCCAAAATATTCCCTTACAGCCACCCCGCCTAAGACCCCTCGCCACCTCCTGTACCAATTCCATTGCCCTTTGAGAAACCACAGCCTCCCCTCTAACGGCTAGGACCACCAATGCTGCATCCCCGATAAGCGAGGGAGCCGACCACCCTTTCTGTACGACAAGCTCTGTGGCAGCCCTAGCAGCCAAAGCTTCTGCTTCCTCAGGCGATGAGACCCCCGACAGCCGCCTGGCCATGCCCCACAACCATTTACCCTCCTCATCACAAACAAAGATCCCCGCGGCCGCCCTTCTTGTAGCTAGATGATAAGCTGCATCGAAGTAGACCTTGATCCCTGGCGGCGCCCTCTGCAGGAGGACAAAATCCTGTAGGGCACCCGAAGAATAGTCCGGACAAGTGTTCGCCATCCGAAAATTTTGTAAAGCCGCCAAGGCTGATTGCACTACCCCAAACGGACCTTGAATGGGCTCCCCATGCAGCTTCTTATTCCTCTGAAACCAAACAAGATCCAGAGCAGTTACTGTTAGTTCCACTACATCTGCCCGCCCATGCGTCAGGAATGCTCGAAGCCAAGAGTGCCCCAAATCTTGAGCATGAAAATAAACATCCCTAGCACAGCCCAGTCCCTGCAGAACAGACCGAACGAATGAGCACTCGAAAAAAACATGACGAAGAGTGTCTGCTTCCACATAGCAAAGGTGGCAGATCGTGGGTCCCGTAAGCACATGGCGCCGCCATAGCGCATCCCCTATTGGTAAGGTTTCAGTGCAAAATCGCCATACAAAGTGCTTGACCCGAGGTGGGACTCGAAGATTCCACACCTTCTTCCAAACAGGGTCCGGGGAACCCCCTGATAGGCTACCCGGCAGAGCGCGCGCCTCCACAATCCGATGATAAGCACTACGGACTGTGTGCCTACCTTTTTTATCCGGTGACCAGACCCAGATATCCGCCCTGCCTGCACCCGAAGTGGGACCCCTAATACCACTTTCGCAGCCTCTGGGGTGAATAATGATCGAACAAGCGGCTCGTCCCACCCTCGGGGGTGCTCCCGGATTAGCTCTGACACCCATTGAGGGGACCCTCCCGTGGCCATCGCGTGACTGGACAGCAGACCCTCCACCGGGGCCCACGGGTCATCCCAAATCCTTGTGTGGTCTCCAGACCCAATATGGCACCGGGCGCCTAACTTTAAGACCTCCACCCCCTGCAGCATACTCCGCCAAGTAAAGGAGGGCCGGGTCCCCAAGGCTGGCCGGGACCCAATATGGACATAATTTTTTGTTTATCTTAATAAAAGGAAATTTATGCCTGCCCGTCAATTAATAGGCTGTTCCTTAAATAAATTAAAAAATATTTATATATAACTATTTTTGGCCCTTTTTATGTTTTTGCCCTGGGGCCTCCAAACCTTGAGGACCGGCCCTGGATTTGATGAATAACCCAAATTACGTGTTTGGGTTAAGCATGTGCAAGTGTTGGGACATTCATTCTATTTTTTTCCTAAACAAACTCGGGTTTCAGTTTATGCGTGCCGTCACTCGAGTTTTGACCAGCTATGCTTTATTTTCTGTTTTTTATTTTTTATTTTTTTTTATGAGAAACAAAAATTACATCACCAGCTTATACCGTTCAACGTCATACATCAGTTATACTGTTAAACTAGAGGGCAATATGCATAAATGCAGTTAATTCCAGAACTGTCCAAGTAAAACTGTGAGAAAAATTTAGAAAAAAAGTAATCCCTCAAATCAGTTAGGCTGGATTAAAATTTACCATATCCTCAAGAATCTTCAATATCCGGAACGACATTAGGATCAAATTCAAGAACTTTCCGCCCCGATTCCACCTTCATCTGAAGACACAACAACTTGACATGAAGATGAACCTAGGGCTGTCAATCCCTGACACGACATGAACTGACACGATATAAGCGGGTTAGGGTTGAGCCTTAGCAGGTTCATGGGTGGGTGATATGGGTCGACCCCAATAACACGAATACTTAAACGGGTAAGGTTAGGGTTGAGAAAGTCGACACGTAAACCCACCAACCTGAATCCGACACGATAAATTTATACTACACACAAAAACCAGACACGAATACGAAATGTTCACGGGTTAAATGGATCGATACGAATAACACGAATATTTAAACGGATAGGGTTAAGGTTGAGGGGTGTCGACATAAGAACTCTTCAACCCGAACCCAACGGACACGACACGAATTGCCGCCCAAAAAAAATTATGACTCCTCTTGTGACCCCCAAGTGCCTGACTGCTGGAGAAACTTTTGCCACGAATGTTACAGTCGTGAATGCTTTCAGTATTCCATTGTAGCAATCTCGCTCCCTGGTTTCCATTACCAAAAGCGTTTTGAACGGTGATCTTCACTTTGCTCTTGTAGTTTTTTTTTTTTTTTTGGTCTCCCCTCCCTTTAAATTCAATTGCCACATAACATTAAAATTAATTAATTGGCATAGTAACATGTAAAAAAAATATGTTCTGTTTTTAAATGAAAATATGTTATGGTCTGAATTTGAAGCCGGCGCTGAAGTTAGGGAGTATAGATAACTAAGAAGGGGCGAGCCTATGTCATGTTCTTTTGCTCTTTCTCTTTTTCTTTTTTCCTTTTTTTTTTAAAATTTAAAATGAAATATTTATTACTCATATTAGTAAGTGCAACAGAGAAAAGAGCGAGCTAAAGATGACTTATAACTATTTATAAGTCTACCTTTATCTGTTTTCAAAAACAACGTGGTGGATCTTCTTTTTGCTCTTTCTTTTTTGAGAATTTTGATTGATACTTTTTCCGCTAAAAGTTGCTTGCCCTCTGGAAAGTGTGTGGAGTAATAATATTTCCCAGTTAATCAGCGCAGAAGAAATTATTTGTGTGAAAAATATGTTTCGTTTTTTATATTTCACTATGACAACTAATTAATTTTATCTTAGGTGGCAATTGAGTTTTAAGGGGAAGGGTAAATATAGTTATAGCTACTGGGTATATTTGAGCTAAAAAAAAAAAACTAAAATGCACCTAGCAAAAAACTTCAATAACAGAAATGCACCTTTGCCTGTGAAATTTACGATCTAGGATTTTTCTTCTTGGAATCTTCTTTTTTTTTTTTTTTTTTTTTTTTTCTTTAATCTTTTCTTGTTCCTTTGTCTCCCTCAGGGTCATCTATTGCAAGTCCAAGTTATGGTTATAATTTGGGCAGCAAATAAACAAAAAGGAAGTATACATGAGAGATAGATAGGGACAATTGATCAGAATTTAGGATAAGTAGGAAAAAAAAAAAAAAAAGGTTGCGATGAAGTTAGAGGGGAAAAATGATTCTTATTTTTTCATAAAAAGTTACATTCCGTACGAGAATATTTATGATAATCTGCTAAAAAGTTGCATTTCTTTTCTAATGCATGCTGATAAAGATTGATCGTGTTTAGGCTTTGGATAAATCACAAAAGTCAAAGGAGGCACGAATTAATGTTACTAATAATAAAACCAAAACAGAAAGGAAAGTGAAAAAGAAAAAAAGGAAATTTCTATTACTAAAAATAAAAAAGGAAACAAGGGAAAGAAAAACAATACTAAAACTTTTACAAACAAGTAGAAAAGTAATAAGAAATTAATGGAAAAAAAAGGAAAACATTAATATTTTCCCTAAAATTTAAACATCAAGTGAATTTCATAAAAAAATACTTCATCCGTCTCATTTAAATAGTCCACTTTGTATTACTATTTTAGTAACACAAAATAGACTATTTAAGTGGGACAGATGGAGTAATAAGTTTTGTTGAGATTTTAGATTCAAAATTATTCTTGTATTATTAGCTCATACACAATTGATATATAGTGTGACTAAATAGTGAGTAAGCATTGGGCTTGGCCCAATAAAAATAAAGGCCTAGGAGAATGGATTTCAAAGTAGAGAATGGATTTCAAAGTAGGATTAGGATAAGGGGAAGCCGGGATAACTGGGAGAGTTTGGCCGGGAAAGTCTTTTGCTGGGGTAAAATAGCATTAAAGGGAGGGGGGAGGTTTTTGCTATTATTATGGGCAGGGAGCTCGAGAGAGGTTTATAGCAAAGGAGCCGGATTCAGATCATTAAAGAGGAGACAAATCAGGAAAGGTATAAAAGCTGGAGCCGAAAAAGGCGCAACGAGAAGAGTAGCAGGGTAAGGCTATATAAACTGATACTTTGGACTAAATGAGCTATGCAATTTTCTTACAGTTTTAGCACTTGTCAATTATATTTGTCTCTCATTGTTTACTAACTTAAATGTCGAAGTGGAACAAGGGGATAGCCCCATTGCTATTCAATTCTGCAGTCTTCGGTCAAACGTTAAGGAGCTCTTTTTCTGGGTTATAGATCGAAGTTAGGTCCTTCTACTTCGCCGGGTAACTTTCTTTGGGCATCTTGTACATCGTCAATATAAATATTGGATTGAATAGTATTACAAAATTTACAGCTCATCTCTAAGTAATAGAGATTTTGAATTGAAAACTACTACAAAATTAACATATGTTATTATTAGTTTTTATGATAATGAAATTAACATTTTATTGCTTTGATGAAATTTTTTTTATCGTTATACTAAAATGAACTAATATAAACTTTAAGGGCTCATAAACTTTATGAATATATAAAATTGGATCCTTGAAATTTATGGGCCAGGATGCAAATTTGTTCTAGCGTATTTAGCCCAAACAGTTTATATAGAAAATTATTACATAAATTACAACTCAAACACAAAAATTTAGACTTTAAGTCAAAAGTTAGTTTTAAAAATATTTTTGTATTCTTTTCAAGAAAAAAAAAAAATACACCATTATATAATAATATATTATTATGAAAATGAACTTCTGAATCTTACGAGCTTGGATTGTGGCCTATGTTGGCCCCGCTGTCAGGGACATGAGATGAGATAAACCTTTGCCCATTCTTCTCACTTTTTCTTTTCTTTTTTTAAAATTTTAAATTAAACGTGAGATTGGTTATCTATTTTATTGATCCCACCGGTTACATTCTATTGCCCAAATTATTAAATTTTTTATACTCTATTTTGGACCGTTTCCGAGTTGGTTAACCATTCTTGTATCGCTTTCTCAGCGCTAAATTCCAACTTGCATTCATGTCAGACTTATCAACGTATCCGCCCTGCAATGCAAGTTATTAGGCGGCCTATCCTCCAACTTGCTAAATAATCCACTCTGACGCATGGTTGACTTCTTGGCTAAAGAAATCCTCTACTTCTTTGTCACAATTGGTCTCTTTATTTATTTATTTTTATTTCTTTTGGAAATGAGAAGTTTCATTCATGGAATTAGAAATGTGTTGAAATATAAAAATCAAAAATTATGTTCCGTCAACTTAAAAAAGTTATATTTAAATATGATTTTTTTAATGAGTCGCTTAAATTAAAAAATAATATTATCTTAATGAGACAAAAGACAAAGACGTACAAGATTCGGTACATCCCCTTTGAGTTTGAAATGTTGAACCTCCAAAATTTCCAGCGCATACAGCAGTGCGGGTGGCATGCATGCATGTGATAAGAAAACCTTGGCATGATTCTGAAGTATCATCAAATGATTGATCAAAATATCTCTTTGAATTTGTACAAAACTACAAAATTGCCCTCAAGTTCCAAGCCTAAAATGTTCCACATGGATGATCGAGTTCAGATACTTAACTTAATTTTCAATAAACTTATTCTGTCCATTGCCCAGAACTATGTAATTTTACTTACAATTTTTTACTCCTAAATTGTTGTCATTTTTTACTTATATGAACCAACGTAGTCGTGGATCTTGAGAAAACTAAAGATGGATATTTTTGAAATTTCATAAAAATTCACCAAGTATTTTGATGTTTTACCAAATTTTGGGCGTTAATTTGAAATTCGATCTTTGCAATTTACATGCATAAAGTCGACAGTAGGGAGGCAAAAATGGAAACAAAAACTCCACCGATCCCAGGCTTAGTTTCTCTGCATGCTGCAATGTTACTTATGGCCTCCCAAAATGTTAAGCCAATATTCTCCATTTTCATGGGAATATCATATCTTCTTCTCAATTGCTCTTCTTGTTCATCATCTTCAAGTTTTGGTTCCAATTTCTCTTCAATAGAATCCCTCTGCAAATCCACCACTTACCCCGAAGCCTGTTATGACTCATTGAG
The DNA here is from genome assembly GCA_016801395.1 of Leptodermis oblonga. NCBI lineage: Eukaryota > Viridiplantae > Streptophyta > Magnoliopsida > Gentianales > Rubiaceae > Leptodermis > Leptodermis oblonga. The sequence goes on from CM028750.1 coordinate 40,079,202, forward strand.
GTTATCTGTCCCCAAAGACATTTCTCCAAACCACTTGAGTTTTCTTCTTCTTCATTCCCTTCAATTTGCATTAACCGAAGCCGAAAAGCTGTCGAACCATTTTTCAATATTCAGCCAACCAAACATAGTGGAAAGACAGAAGGGTGCAATCCAGGATTGCGACGAATTGCATAAAATCACGATTTCTTCTTTGAAGAAATGTTTATCCATGGTCAGTTCTGATATTATGAACTCGTCGGATTTGGATGATGCAAGGGCTTACCTTAGTGCAGCTCTTACTAATAAAGTCACTTGTTTAGAAGGCCTAGATTCTGCATTTGGTCCTTTTAAACCGGCCCTTATTGATTTGATGACGGGTGCTTATAAGCCTATTAGCAATGCGTTGTCGCTTCTTCAACCCGATGAACCAGGCCAAATGCGTATACAGAGGCGTTTGATGGGGTTTCCAAGCTGGATATCTAAAAAAGATTGGTCGATTTTTCAGGGATCTTACAAAGAATTCGGTTACAGCAATGTACTGAGTGTGGCTACTGATGGAACCGGAAACTTTACTTCCCTTTCGGATGCAATAAAATTTGCTCCAAGCAACAGTGAGTACAGAATATTTATCTATATTAGGGAAGGAGTTTATCAAGAAAATGTGGAGATTCCTCGTTCTAAGCCTAACATTGTTCTAATTGGGGATGGAAGAAATGTGACAGTGATTTCTAGTAACAGAAGTGTGGTGGATGGTTGGACTACATTCAAATCTGCAACTGTTGGTAAAAATCTTTTCAATCATTTTCTTCCAAATCCAACTTCCTGCATTATTAACATTGACATTTCGATACTAAAAAGTCTAAAATCTAGTTTGGCAATGATCTATTAGATCTACTTCCTTTCGTTATAGTAATGACAATGATCTATTAGATCTACTTCCTTTCGTTATAGTAAAAGAGTGGTGTTTAATTTCAATATTAGGAGCATAATAGTTTTAAGAGTATTATATATAATAAGACTTTTCTTTGAGTATCAGAAACTTGACTATTTTACTTGGACAAGAAATATATATTGAATTGTGTATTACTCAGGAAAATGTGTCAAAATCCATGGAATCATTATTAAAAGTATTGGATAGTGGTATTTCTCTTTTCGTCCCACTAAAGAGTCATGTACATTTATGATTTTCAACATGGATGGTTCATTTCAGATCCTTGGTTCATTTTATCTTGTCATATTCTATGTCTGCTTAATTACATTGTTGTAAACGGACAGAATAAACACAATAAATTAGACAGATGATCTGAACTTATGGATCAATCCATTAATTGCTTTCAGCCGTGTCGGGTGATGGATTCTTGGCACGAGACATAACATTTGAGAATACAGCAGGGCCAGAGAAGCACCAGGCCGTTGCCCTTCGCGTCAATGCAGATTCAGCTGCAATCTATATGTGCACTATAAAGGGCTACCAAGACACATTATACGTTCACTCCTTCCGACAATTCTACCGCGAATGCGACATCTACGGCACCATAGATTTCATATTTGGAAACGCCGCCGTGGTTTTCCAGGGATGCAACATCTTTTCCAGGTTGCCAATGCCCCATCAGTACACCGTGGTCACGGCGCAATCTCGAGACGCTCCGTACGAGTTCACCGGGATTTCCATACAGAATTGTTCCATTCTGCCCGACACCGACTTGCTGAATAGCTCGGCCGGTGTCGTCCAGAGTTTCCTCGGAAGGCCCTGGAAAACTTACTCAAGAACAGTGATTATGAAATCTTATATTTCCGATCACATTTCACCGGAAGGGTGGAAACCGTGGTCGCCGGAAAGTAATAGCAGCAGCCGCAGCAAATTATACTATGGAGAGTACGATAACGACGGCCCTGGTTCCGTGACTGATGATCGGATTAGTTGGACTGGATATCACAAAATGGACGATCATGATGCATTGAATTTCACGGTTTCAGAGTTTATTAGTGGGGATGAATGGCTGGGATCGACTTTCCTTCCTTACGATGATGGCATTTAGTGAGATAACAATCACTTACGATTTATTTCCCCACTTTTTTTTCTTTTTTTCTTTTTTTTTTTTTTTTACTATTTTAACGATCACCTACGATTGAAAGTGGACTTTTGACTTTTCTATTGGAAAAAATATGATTTTCAAAATGAATCTTTCTAAGGAAAGAAAGGGAGTATTTTTTCGGTCGCCCACGCAAACGGGTATTATGTACTTACTCCGTTCCAATGAAAGAGTATGATTTAAAATATGGTTGTCTAAGCCAAACCAGACGGACTGCGAACCGGCAACCTTGCCGGTTCAAAAATTGCAAAAACCCCCAACATATAATAAATCGGTCAAAAACCAATGGCGGGCCGGGAACCGGGCCAACCCGCCTGAACCCAAATTTTAAATTTTTTTTTTTTAGAATTAGACAATTTTCACAAAATTTTGTTGTCAATAAGAGTTGAACCTTAGCCACTTACATAATAAATAGGGTGAAATGTACTAAATACCACTTAACTATCGACTTTTAAAGAAAGACATCACTTTCCTTTAAAAACTACAATTACAAGTACTTTACTTTCAAAATGTGCGAAAACTACCACTATGTTAGTCAATTCCATTAAGTGGCTAACAGTCAAAAAAAGACAGGGACAAAATCGTCATTTCACACGTTGCGGCACTGTTCATCGTCTTCCACAAAAATTTTCCGACACTGTTCATCGCCAATTTTTTTGACTATTCTCGTGACCTCTTATTCTTCTTGTTCTTCTTCTTCTTCTTCTTCTTCTTCTTCTTCTTCTTCTTCTTCTTCTTCTTCTTCTTCTGTGTTGTAGAGTTTGGTAGTGTGTGCTTGTGTTCATGAAAGAAACATTTTGGCTGATACTGCAAAATTGGTCGAGAAAAACAAAATCGGCCAATATTAGATCAATTTGTGCAGAAAAGCAGTGACCGATGGACTTTTGGCCCTCGGTTATGATGCTTCAATCTGCAAGTCTCGCTGGGAGAAGTCCTCTTCCATTCTTGCCGGTAATGCTCTGCTCTTTCTTGCCCTGTTTTTCATTCAGCTAAGCTAAGCCTTGGATTTTTATGAGTTTAAATTTTAAAACTTCTGGGGTTCTTCAAGGGCGTATGAGTATGTGGACGTAAAGCTTGAGGATGACAGGGTGATAATTGATATCAATTTCATATCAGAATTTGAAATTGCAAAGTCTACTAAGGCTTATAAATCCATCTTGCAAATGCTACCAATTATATTTGTGGGCAAAGCTGATCGTCTCCAGAGGATTGTGAGCATCATGTCTGAGGCAGCAAGGTAAAGCTTGAAGAAGAAAGGAATGCTGATTTAATTGGGTCTTCATTTTGGCCCAATTTGGGTCTTCATCGGAAGAAGAAGAAGAAGGATGAAACACAAATGAGAATTGCAGGATTTTGGAGGTGAAGAATTTGAATCTTCATGGAGAATGGCATGCTTAGGTTTTATAGCTACCTTCTTGTTGCATAACTCAAACTAGCTTCAGCAGCAGACTTCAACAATTCTTCATCAGCGCAGAGTTGAGGATTGCCCTGCAACTTCAACTTGGCTCCGATTTGAGCCACAAATTTTGCAAAAAAGGGAACTTTGCCGCTCAGATTGTTGTTTTCTAAATTCAATTCACGCTGGGACTCCATTGATCCAAATTCTTCAGGAACTGTTCCTTCTAGCTTGTTATTGTCAAGCCCGATGTAACACAGATTTCTTGAAATGGCCGCCATTGAAGGTGGCCGGGATTCTTCCAACGAGACCATTATTTGGCAATCCTATACCCAAAATGTTGCTGAGGTTTCCCCAGATTTCAGGGATTCGCCCCCTCCCAGAGAAGAACCTATAAAACACGAAGAGGAGGAGGTCGCGGGAATAGTCAAAAAAATTGGTGATGAACAATGCAGGAAATTTTTTGGGGAAGACGATGAACAATGCTGTAATCTGTGAAATAACGATTTTGCCCCTCTTTTTTTTACTGTTAGCCACTTAACGGGAATTAACTAACAGAGTGGTAGTTTTTGCATATTTTGAAAGTAAAGTGCTTGTAATTACAGTTTTTAAAGGAAAGTGGTAGGGGTGGGCACGAATTGGTTTCTTCGAATTGTGGTTTCCTCGAATTTTAAATTTTTTTTGGCCAATTCGAAAACCAAACCTAATTCGATTTTAAACTGAAGAAACCAATTCGAATTTGTAATTCGAATTCGGTTCGAATTCGGTTTTAAACCATGGAAACCAAATTCACAAAATTAATTCCATAATCAAAATTTTACAATCTAGTAACTAGTTTGAACAAAGAAATCCAGCAGCAAACTCTTCTAGAAAAATAAATCTAAATTCACCCTCTCAATCACATGCATCCTATAAGCCTTAAAATCATCCTGTAAGCATAGTTTTGGTAACCAATGCAGCTGATCATTGGCCCAACTGTATCCGCACCTGATATTAATATAAAGAAAATAAAAGTAAGAATTAAGAAACAACACCAGGAGAACCGTGAAAATCGATGTCATGTAGAAAGTAAAGCAAGGAGGAGAAGTATACTTTGAGTTCTGCAATCCATTGCAGAATTGAAGCGCAAAACCTTCCGCAAAGACGGCACCGGCGGAAGGAGCAGGGGATCGCGGCGGCGAGAAGATCCGATCTAGAGCAAACGTGAACGTACGACGGCGAGAGAACGGAAATTGCAGCATGTCGTCGGAATCGGTGATGTTTGTCTGCTGGGTTATCTTCCTCGGCGAACTGCAAAAATGGAGGAGGACAAGAATATAAAGAAAAACAGAGAGGGAGGAGAGGTGGGAGGGAACTGAACTCGGGGAGGCGGCGGTTGTGTGATAATACTTTAGAGATTAGGTTTTAGTTTTACTCATTAGGTAAGCTTTAGCCTTTAACTTTATGACATCTTTATCAATTTAAAATATTAGCTTTTAACTTTATGACATCTTTATCAATTTAAAATATTAATAAAGCCTTTAGGTGGAAAAAAACTAATAAATATTAATAATAAAACTAATTCGAATTCGGTTTGGTATTTGGTTTGAATACCCAATTCGAAAACCAATTTCATAATTCGAATTCGGTTTCAAACCAAACCTAATTCGAATTCAAAATTCGAATTAGGTTTTTTCGAATTCGGTAAATTCGAATTCGGTTCGAATTTCGAATTGGCCCAAACCATGCCCACCCCTAGAAAGTGGTGTTTTTTGCAAAAGCGGATAGTTAAATATTATTTTGTGCATTTCACCCTAATAAATAAGACTACTTGTCACTATTCCATTATTTACTCTTGTGTGAAACATTGCTTTAATTCATTTTTAATATGAATAAAGTACTTTCTAACAATCTATTAATTAGACGATCCAAACTAATGTTAATTTTATTGTCATTCCTTATTATTTATAAAATTAAGAATATCATAACTTTTATTAGTTATTTTCTTTTTAATTAAGTTTGTTTAATTTTTTTCATATATTAACTTAAAATACGTTTCATTTCTTTTACATCAAATTTTATATACATATTTTTTTCCTAATAAAAAATTTAGTAATATAATTGTATATATTTTTTAATAGAAAATAACAATTTTTTATATTTGATTTACTTATTATTGGGTTTTATAGTAATAATTTTAATGTTTAAATTAGTTGTAAATTTTGAAAAAATATATATAATTATTCTGAACAAAATATATTTTAAATGTTAAAAATGATAAAATTAAAACATGTTAATCATTAATATATTATTTATATTATATATATATATATATAAATATATGACATCATCCGGTTTGACCCTCAGGTCGAAACGGTCGACCCCCGGTTCGAGCAACTCCTTGGCCTCACCGGTTCAATGTGCGGTCTAAGCCAGACAACCATGATTTAAAACATTTACTACTTATTATAAGGGGCAAATGAAAGTACCTCCTTGTGTTATACTATGAGTGACAATTATCCCATATATTTTTAAAATGTCATGTTACTCTCTCATAGTTTAGGACTAAAGTGTCCAATGGATGAAAAACTATAAAACTAATTGTGCCTGTATGCGAAAAACGCATCAGGTATGCGCGTGAACCGCATAACATAATAAGGCTAATGCCAAACTTTTCTTTCAGAAATTAACCTCCAACAATGATGTTTCCAATATCTTCCTTAACACACCCCCCCCCCCCCCACCCCCACCCAGCCCCCCAAAGGAAAATCCACAAACATGAGGAGCTATTTGTGTATTTTATCTTTCTTAAGCATAACACCGTTAGTTTTATAAATTTCCATCCAATGGACACTTTAGTTCTAAAACATGAGGGGGTAACATGACATGTTAAAAATATAAGTGGGGTAACTGTCACTCACCATATAACACAATGGGGTAACTGTCATTTGCCCTATTATAAATGATATGGTAAAAGACGTAAAATAAATACTTTGGCACCTAAGGGTTAATTGTGGAGCAGACACTATTATTTTAGTAATCGTATGTTATGCAAACAATTCAAACTAGACTCTTCTAGTGAGAATTTTTTTAACCTTTCAAACTTGACTCTTTATATAGGACTGAGGGAATATCATTATAAGAAGACCAATAACTACATTATATTATATAGAGTGAACTGGATAAAACATCACGTAACTATGGATTTTGCAAAAAATGACACTTTCTTTTGAAATGTTTTTTTTTATATCACGTAACTATAATTTTTGCTCAAACAATACCACTCCGTGAATCTTGTCCATTAACTCGCTAACGGATGGAAATTCTTAGGGGTAAAATCATTAATTTCCTTTTCTTTATATTGTCTTTCCATTATTATAAACTTTCTGGGGCAAATTTACGATAAAATAATAGTAAAGGGGAACTTTTGCAATTTTAAAAATTCAAAAACCTAGAGTTTTCATTCCCACCGCCACTGTTCATCTTCTCAAAAAAAAAAAAATCTTCTTTTTTTTTTAATCTTCTTCTTCTAGGAGATGTGATCCATATAGCCGACCCTAGATAGTGGGACAAAGGCTTAGTTTTTGTTGTTGTAATCTTCTTCTTCTGGGCCTTGTTGATTGTCAGTTGTTCTCCGGTGATGGGGGAGATTCATATCGAGATCAAGGTTGATCTCTTTCTTCTTCTGGGCCTTGTTGATTGTCAGCGGCTTCAGATCGCCGCGGTTGAGGTCCAGCACGACCGATCAGTGCCGACCCTGGGCATGTGCAACCTGTGCACATGCGCAGGGCCTCTTACTTCTAGAGGCCTCATTGTACCTCAAATTAGTTTTCTTGCTTTTTGCTTCTCTTTTTTTTTTTTTCTTTTTTGTTTTTGTTTTTGTTTTTGTTTTTGTGTTGTTCCACTAAACTACATTCAACACAATAAAATTTGATTATTTTTTTATAAATTTAGAAAATGATGCTCTTCAAATTAAAGGCTTCAGCCTCGGATCTCACGGTATTATAATTGAAGACGATATATTATATTATATTATTTTATGAAATTTGTGTTTGAATATTTTATATTTTAATTGTGACTTATAATGTTTTTGGATTCTGCTATATGTTGTGAGGCTAAACAAATTGGTTTTAATTGCAATTGAAATAAACTTTTGAAATAAATTGGCATGGACAACTTAATGGATGATTTTGTATCTATAATTACCAAAAATAAATGACACTTTCAAAGTGAATTTTTATATTTTCTTTTTGGTTGAATTTTTTAATTTTAAAAGACTTATTGATGGGGGAGGTTGGAGTGGTGGTTAATGGGAGAATCTGATAACTTTGAATTATGAGTTTAAACCTGATATATATTAAACAAAATTAAAATACGTTATTGATAAATGTGTTTGTATATATATATATATATATATATAAGGGTACAATATTATAAACTTAAACCTTGTTTAACTTGATGGAATAGGGCTCTGCCTTCTCTTTTCTTTCGCTTTTCTCTGCCGCCTCTCCGCTCCTCCATTTTCCTTTCTCCCCCATCCTCCATTAATAAGTCTCTCCTTGTTGAGAGTTTTTTTGTCTCTGCTCGTCGAGAGTTTTCTGTTTTCAGTTTTAAGAGAGTTTTGTACGTTCCATTTTTGGAGTTATGTTTTTCACTTAGTTTTGAAGTCTTTAACTTCAGATTTGTGGGATGGAGTTGTTGATAAAGAAGATGGTGAAAATAAAGTCAACAGAGGTTGGCTACGTCAGTTGTTCGTTAGGGATCCCATGGATCCCTTATGTCATGGGTCAATTTTGGCGCTATATCAAAACTCAGTAGCAGTCCTGTACCACCGGTCAGATAATCTGCTCAGCTATTTGCAATTTTGCTGCTCTATGCTTAGCTATAGGCTATAAAATTTGCAATTTGTAGATTTGTTTTTAGATCTATTTTGATTCTAGATGGTAGATCTGATTTTCAGATCTACTTTACTTCTAGATTGTATTGCTTGGCTCATGGCCTACTTTAAGTATTTTATTTTTTTTCCTTAAAAAAAATTGCAATAAGTCCGCTTCTTCCTACTTCACTTGTTTTTGAAGTCTTTAACTTCAGATCTGCGAGAAGAAGTTGTTGATGGAGAAGATGGTGAAAATAAAGTCCACCGTGGTTGGCTCCGTAAGTTGTTCGTCAGGGATCCCATGGATCTCTTATGTCATGAGTCAGATTTGGAGCTATATCAGATCTCAATAGCAGTCCTGCACCACCGGTCAGATGATTATGCTCAGCTATTTTAAAATTTGCTGCTCTGTGCTTAGCTATAAGCTATATTTGTAGTTTGTAGATTTGATTTTCAGATCCACTTTAATTCTAGATTGTAAATCTGATTTTCAGAACTACTTTATTTGTAGATTGTATTGCTTGGCTTATGGCCTTTCAAATCGTTGCTGGACGAGATTTTCAGTCCATTAATTTCAAGTTTTTCCTTTTGTTTCAAAAAAAAAAAAAAACTTGAGGGAATAATTTAAGTGCGGAATACAATAGGGACCTTAATAGAAAAGAAAAAAAGAAAGAAAAAGAACAGGGCCCCCTAAATGTGTAAGAACGGCCCTGCGACCGATGACGAGTCGGACTCGCTGGGGACGCCTTTGTACCCGGCGGCCATTGCAGCAGAAGAAACTCCCATGAAATCCAGAGCCTCCGTCACAGTAGCATGACCGACGAGGGCGTCGTGCGAACCGGCCAGAACCCTTCTGGGCCATTCGTAAACCAACAGCAATTCTCCTTTTTTGCTAGCAGTAACCGAACAGAGGGACTAAATTCCGGTGGCTCATTCGCCCAATGATTTCCCCAACGAATTCTCTAATCCCTTGTCGGGATTTGTGGGATATCTTCTTCACAATTATTTCAAGTTTGGAATTTGGCAACATGCTAAACCTTGCCAAATCCTCCTGCGCCAAGGAGCTCTGTTTCTCTGAATCCTTTGTGGCCTTGTACAAATCTTTGTACTTAAACCTGTGAGCTCTATAGTCAACTCCCCAATCTTCAAGAAATTCCGCAAATTTCCTCTCCAGTTCACGTAATAAATTATGCTAGAAAGGGTTGTTGAAACAGTTAAAAAGTAATGTTGTTTGGCCCGGCCCTGCCACCGACCCGGCGAGACCCAAGGGTCGCACGACCCGGAGGGTGGACCCAAGTCAACCGGGGGTCAACCCGGATGACGTCATAAATAAATAAATATATATAATATAAATAATATTAGTTAAAATATATTTTCTTCACAACAATTATATATGTTTTCAAATTTTACAACTATGTTAAACATTAAAATTCATTACTACAAAACTCAATAAGTAAATAAATTATAAAATATTAGTTATATTCTAAAAGTTATATTAAATTATATTACTACATTTTCTTAGGAAAAAAAAGATAAAATTTGATGTAAAAGAAATGAAAACATATTTTAGATTAATACATGACAAAATTAAACAAGCTTTAAATGAAAAGAAAACAACTAATAAAAAATTATAGTCTTACAATTATAAATAGTAAGAAATTACAATGAGATTAACATTAGTTTAGATGGTTCAATTAATATTGTAAGTACTCTTGTTGTTTATATTGGAGACCAAAGTTTAATTCCCACTAAAGCCAAAAATTTTAAAAAGTCCCTTAATTGAAAAAAAAAAAAAAGGAAAACCAAGTCTACCGGGTCGACCCGATTCCCGGTCTTCCCCGAGTCTTGACCGGGTCTCCACACATCCGGCTTTCCCTTATAATTTGATCCTGTAAGGCCTGCGGGTCGAGGGCAGGGCCGGGCCAAACAATACAGTTAAAAGGCATATCAGGGGCAGCCCGATAGTTAAGAGCGGGGATACTTTCATAGGTTCAAGCCTAGGAAGTTTCGGAAGTTGTGAGAGGTCAAGTTTTTAAGCAGATTTTTAGCCGACCCGAAGCTCCATCCCAATATGTAATGATTGAAGTTGGCCCAGTCTTGGTAATCAACGGATCTCTCGTCGTTCTAGTTGTTGCCGACAGCATCGCAGACGTAGTATTCAATACAATTCATGGACGTCGCCGGCTGTTTCTAAAAATATAAAAAAATTTCTTGGAGTAGATGAACAGTGGCAGAGGCAATTGATGATTTTACCCCTAATAATTTCCGTCATTAGCGAGTTAACGGACAAGATTGACGGAGTGGTTTTTTTCGAGCAAAAATGATAGTTGCGTGATATAAAAAAAACATTTCAAAAGAAATGTCTTTTTTTGCAAAAACTCATAGTTACGTGATGTTTGATGTAGTTCACCCTATTATATATATCTGTTAACATTTAATTAGGTTAAATTTGTCTTTAATTTCATGATTTTTTTTCGTTTGAACAATAATTAAAAGGGATAGATCTAGTGTTTATTTTAATACTATAGAGGGTAAATTAAACAACTTATACCTAGGGGTGTCAAACGGGTGGGTATTAAATGAGTGTTAAGTTAATAGGTAATTGATACTCATTACCCGTTCAATTAATGGTCTTAACTCAAGTGGGTAATGGGTACCCATAATACCCATTATACAAAAATGTAATGTTTATTTAATAGTTTATTAATAGAAAATTTTCTTTTCAAAATTTTTTATTTTCATTTTATTTTTTTAAAGCGGATTTTAATTCTTTGAATCTATTCTAAAATTTGAAATATTAAATTTTGTATACTTTTATATTTAATTGTATGTAATTCTTTTTTTTTCAAAACACAATTTTTAATTTTTTTATATTTTTATAAACCCGTGCAGGCCTCACCCCGATCCAAGGCCCAAAACTAAGCCCGGGCCAAAATTGGCACGAGCCCCAAAACTGGGCCTGGCCCGAAGCTGGCCTGAGACCCGAAATGGGCCCGGCCCAAACCCAAACCCAGTCCTAAACCCGAGCTTGAACCCGAACGAATTTTGAATTAGTATTTATAAGTGGATAATTTAAAAATATTATAAAAGAATAAATGGAGAAAAAAAGTAAAGTAATTGTAGGACACGAAAAATGAAGAAAAAATAAAATGGGTCCACTAAAATATGTGAGTTGTTGGGTTTTTGTTTATACTTTTAAAGGTAGTTTTGGATGGATATTTTTGGTACTCATGATGGGCGAGTTTTAGGGTACCCAATGAGCTATCCTAAACCTGCCCATTACATATTTAGCCCAAGTCCACCCAGCCCATTATTTTTTATAAGTGGATTTTATTAGGTTAATATCCAATAAGTTTGGGCGATTTTTGGGTTAGTGGATTTTTTTGGCACCTCTATTTATATCCAAAGGTTTAGTAGTATATAATTAAACCTTAGAATTTAGAACTTACAGTTCTAAGCATAGAGTCATTGTAATTCAGCAACTCATCATATGAGATAATTTGCATACTCCTCTATTTAATATTCAAAAAAATATAAATAAAAATACAATATTTCCAACTTCTTGGAAGTTTGAAGTAGAACTTGGATAAACAATAAACATCCAAAAAATATATATATATTACTTTGTCCTTGACGTTGCTGCCGCCATTGCAGATTTGAATCGCAGGAAGCAGTTAAGGAAAGAAATGAGTGTTTTCCTTCGTAATTGCCAAGTTACCAGCCCACATCATCCAAGCCAATCGCCACGTCATCCTTAATTAATTGTCCAGTTAGCGCCATGCGTATATTCGATCTACCCTCCACCTTCGCCTTGGCTAGCTCCGACCAGTCCTCAGCCTCCACCAAGACCTTGGTCTCTGCTCTAGACTTGTTCACATCCTCTACCCAGGCCTCAACCCCAGCACCGGATCCCCTCATCCGCAGCATAACCTCTTGACCGATATGTGTCACGGCACCTTAATTCTCACGTCAGTTCTGCTGGCTCTTCTTAGAGTGCATGGAGAAAAATTTATATATGAGAGAGTGCTTAATACGTAGAGATGCTCATATATATATATATATATATATATATATATATGTATACATATATATATCTTTGAGGGGTTCTATAGTACACAGGCAAAACCATTATTAAGCACTATAGCCCACATCGATGAAAATTTTGACCCTTCATGAGGCTGCAAAGCAAAATTTATGAGAGTCACCAAAGTTTTAGAACACTTCTCAAAAGATTGAAGTTTAGCCACAAGTTCAATACACAATGGAATAAACTAGTGATATTCCTTCTCATTTACACATGACAATAAAACCAATTACTCAATGAAAATTTTCAAATCAGGGCCAAAACAAAGAAGCATTGGGAAGGGGTTCTGGGATTGAGTCAATTTAATTACAGAGAAACAAAATGGTACTTTCTCCGTTTCATTAGAAGAATTCACTTTGAAAAATTTTGTTTGTTCCACTTTCAAATTGTTTACTGTTAGAAAGAAACCAAACTTGTATTACTTAGGTAATTATAATTGTAGTATGATTTGTTATTTGTCTGTTTCCTATTTGGTTTAGTGTTTATTTTGGGGAACCTAGTTGTTCTTGGAAATAGTTCTGAATCAGATTGATGGTAGGATTCAGGGATAGTTTAGCATATAAATAGGGGCATTGGGTGATCATTGTAATCATAGAGATAGACAAAGAAAGATACAAAGAGATAGACAAAGAAAGATACAAAGATACAGGAGAAACTGAATAACCTTCCGTTTATTTCTCGACCAAGTTTCGGCTTAGGTGCGCTGCACAAATTGTGTGCGTGCGGGTTTATTTATTGTTCATTATTACAAAGGAGTTTTATTCCACCGTGCATTAATCTCTTTATATTAATTTTGATATATATTATTATTATATCTTACAAGTGGTATCAGAGTTAGAACAAAAGTTCGTGCATAAGTCGTACGACATTCATGAGGAGAAAAAAAAAAATCGAGTAGGCTTGTGAACTGAAAAAAGAAGAGATCGACCCGGTTGTTCCGGAGTGGTGCACGAAATTTGTGGATGCAATAGGTGAAGAAAAAAAAAAAAATCAATTGCCGTAACCGTGCGTAACGACTAGCCCAGTTCAAAAAAAAAAAAAAAAAAAAAAGGGACTCAAGGTTTTTTGGGTGGTTTGATCGTGGACTGACCAGGTAAAACACATAAAGATTGTTGCTTTGTTTTAGTGGGCCCTGATTAATTGTTTGGTTTTGCAATTGGGATTGATTGTTCGATCGCTGCAGCATCGGATTGATTTTGTGGGTATTTATTTTTGGGTCCTACTTCAAATTGGTTTTTGCAATTTGGAGTCGCAAGAAGTTTGGAAAAAGAAGAAAAGAAGAAGAAGATTTTTGTTGTGTATTGGAGTAGTTATATTAGCCATATTCCAAAGTTAGTGGAGAGACAAAATTACCCTATTTGAATAACGCTGATTGATAGTCATATCGGAGTATTTAGTTTGCGATAATTCATTCAAAAGGAGGTGACAGATGATGCAGACAATAGGAGTGGGCATGGTTTGGTCCAATTTGAAAATCGAACCGAATTTGAATTTACCGAATTCAAATAACCCAATTTGAATTCAGTATTCGAATTAGGTTTGGTTTGAAACCGAATTCAAATTATGAAGTCGGTTTTAGAATCGGTTTTCTAATTTGGTATCCAACCCGAAAACCGATTCAAAAACCAAATTGGGATATATGATTTATATTTTTTTAATTTTATACTTCTCATTTTTTAATTCCTCTGTTCCACCTCTGTTCCCTCTTCTTCTCTTCATCTATTTTCTTTCTTCTTTTCATTATCTTTCCTTCTTTACTCTTCCTATTTCCTTCTCTTATTTCTCTTTCATTTTCTTCTCTTAGCCATCAAGTTTTTGGGAGAAGGTTATGGTGATGATGATTGTTGTTGTTGGTTGGTGGAGATTGTGGATCTGGGAAAGGGCGGCGATGGTGGATCTGGAACTGGACGGTGCTTCCTCTCTTCATCTATTTTCTTTGTTCTCTTCATTATCTTTGTTTCTTTACTCTTCTTATTTCCTTCTCCCATCTCTCTTTCATTTTCTTCAAAACTTTACTGTGCTAAACTATTAATTCTGGAAACAAATTTGTGAATTCGATTTCCACGGTCCAAACCGCATTCGAATTACGAATTCGATTTGGTTTCTTCAGTTTTCAAATGAATTAGGTTCGATTTTCGAATTGGCAAAAAAAAAAAAAGTTCGAGGAAACCGATTCGCAGAAACCGCAATTCGTGGAAACCGATTCGTGCCCATCCCTAGCAAACGAAGAAACAAATGAGAAGTTACATTTGACATTATCTCTAATTCGTCAATTTATTGATAGTTCAATATCTAGAAAAATTGTCGTGTTAAAACTGCCAAACAAGCATGGAATATTTTGATAAAAAATTATAGAGGAATGGATAAAACTCAGAAAAATAATGTCTTAAAATTGAAAAAGACATTTAGAGACAGCAAGATGAGAAAATGTGAGGCAGTTGAGGATTATATTAATAGATTGTAGAAAATCCAAGATGAGATGAGATCAAACAGGTATTTTCTCGGTGAAGAAACTTTTGTGAATCATATTCTCAATACATTACCTAGGAAGTTTGATTACTTTATGGGATTAATAATTGAGACGAGATATTTCAAAGTTGTGTCATGAAGAATTGTTAAATATATTAGCAATTAGTGATCAAGGAGTTACAAAAGCATGTATTCGAAGAAATTGCTTCAAGAATTATGAATGAAGAAAGTGAAAGGAGCAATGAAAAAGATTGTGTCAATAATAAAGATGAAGGTCAGAAGAATGTGGATGATGGCACTGAAGGTGTTAATTTGGTCAAAGAAGAAGAGATCGTTTGTCTCACTGAACAAGAGCGAAATATTAAAATTGATGATCACGTACATGAAAGTGATCATGGGATTGTTGAAAGCTCGGTTGAATTGGAGTATATCAACTGCAGTGAATTCGATTCCTTATTTGAAGGAGTGTCCGACCAGGTTAAAAATGTGACAGTGAAGCATTGGGTTTGCGAGGACATTGTTAGATTTGATGGCATTGATGAGATTAGTAATGTCGACGGAAAGCTCTGTTCTAAGGATGAATGGGTAGATATCAGTGAATTCTTTGATCAAGCTGAGAAATTTGACAAGATGTGCTCAAGATACAAGTTTGAATTCATATCTTATTTAAAGGTGATGTCTCGAGTTTGCGAGGATGTTTTTGGCATTTGCAATGTTGATTGCAAAGTTGATGAGAAGATGAACTCGGATATGTGAAGAAGAATGAGTGGATATGAATAAATTCTTCGCTAGAAGATCCATAGCACATAAAATTGTCTCTATGATGAGTTTGAAGGTAGAGCTGAAGAACTACTACAAGTTGGTTTCGCATGTTGTCTGTACTGCGAAAGAAATGACGATGGAGATTCAAGTTCGTGATGGCATTGGAGCTGTTTTGATCAAGTTTGGTTTAAGGGAGGCTATGTTGGAAAATATTATTTAAACTAAACTTGTATTACTTAGGTAATTATAATTGTAGTAGGATTTGTTATTTGTCTGTTTCTTATTTGGTTTAGTGTTTGTTTTGAGAAACCTAGTTGTTCTAGGAAATAGTTCTGAATCAGATTGATGGTAGGATTCAGGGATAGTTTAACTTATAAATAGAGACATTGGGTGATCATTGTAATCACAGAGATAGACAAAGAAAGATACAAAGATACAAGAGAAACTGAATAGCCTTCCGGTTGTTTCTCGACCAAGCTTCGGCTTAGGTGCGCTGCACAGATTGTGTGCGTGCGGGTTTATTTATTGTTCATTATTACAAAGGAGTTTTATTCCGTTGTGCGTTAATCTCCTTATATTATTTTGAATATAAATTATTTTTATATCTTACAATTACTCCTCCCCTTACTAATGTAATCATGTGTGGAACAATTAGCCTACATTCATAATAAGTTGGTGACTCTAATGGAAGAGAGTGAGTATAAAACAAAATATAATCCAAACACTTCATGGGATACATCGATTAAACCTAAAGACTTCTTCTAAATAAAAAATTATGACATGATATAAACCTAAAGGCATTACCTCAACAAATATTTTACTCCTGTATACCGAAAATCATAATAATGGACAACATAATGTCAAAATTACCTGATGATTGTCGATTTTTACTGATGAGGGCAATTAATCGATTAGTCGTTCTTGCGTCAGCGCCTCGGCAAAGAACAAGCGGCAATTTGTTTTGGATCTTAATTTCAGAGTTAAAATTGTGAAGGATGGTGGTGCTGGTGGTTTTACACTTCAAAAGCCATCACAACTCCATAACATCAATAGTGGAGGGAATCATGGCTATTGGGAGGATTTTGTTTTTCTTTGGATTTTGAGTCGTTAGTGAGAGGTCTAACATCTGGATTTCTCAGCGTCTGTGTCCTATTTTCAAAATATAAACAACTATAATTGAAAGGTAAAAATGTCTATTGATAATAATAAAAAATTAATATAATATTCAAAAGGCTTAATAATTTTTTATCCCCTGTGTTAGACCTCTTTTACTATCAGCCCTTTATATTTTAAAAAATTAACACTTTACCCCCATTGTCATCAATTAAACCTAATAACTCATAAAAAGACAAAAATGCCCCAGCCTTTTCTGTTAACATCCAATTTCACCCTCGAAACCAAATCAGCATTTTTTTCCCTTTCTCTATTCTTCTTCTTCCCCAAGATCCCCAGGCAACTCCACACAGGTGTCGGCGTCGTTCATGGCTTCACTCGGGTGGCGGCAAAACTAAACAGAGGCAACTCGCCCTAGCTTGACAGAGACCTATTGAGTTGGTTCAGCGAGTCGTCAATCGAACTCAAACACGTGAACAAAGCCAACTCGTGTCTCTCGTCTCGACTCGGTGGCACCCTGAAGGGAAATGGGGATGGATTGTAAAAAAAATATTTCAGTGCGTCCCCTTTTAAAGGTAGGGCAGTCTAGCAGACGAACCTCTTGTTTTGTTAAGATATTTTTCTTTTGTTAAGAGAATACCTAGAAAATGTTTCCCCAATAGAACTTTCACTCTCCTTCTTCCTGAGTCCTGCTCTTCTCTGCTGCTACATTTTTTTTCTTCAAGAAATTTGCACGCTACAGGTTAAATTGTCCGGATAATTGTTGGTGGACGGCGGCATGGGGAGCATCCGGAAGTGATGGGGGGTTTTAGGAGACATTTGATGGTGGGTGAAAAGGAAAGGAAAAAGTGCAAAAATAGTCCACAATCTTTAGTTTTATTTTAAATGTAATCCTCAATCTTTAGTATGTATCAACTAAAGTCTACAATATATCCGTTTTATTTCAATTTCAGTCTAAATGACGGAAATTAGACCAAATTAATGGTAACGAGTTTGACCATCAGTCAAACAAGAAAACGATTTTCATGAAATCTTCTTTAGAATTTTTTTTTTCGTTTTCTAAAGAAGACGATTTCTCAAAAATCTTTTCCTTTGACTCTTCTAAAACCACCCGACCCCTTTCTTCCAAAACTATTTATGCCATGGAAGGAGTTTCAAGCTTTCGGGTCCAACTTACATTCTGTATTTTTAACATAAACATGAGTTTACTGAGCCAAAATAGCAGTAAGTGAGCAGTCAGGTGTGTTCGGACGGGTCCATTTCTCCTTCCTTCCTTCCTTCTCGGTTCTTTTCTCTTTCTCCCTTCTTCCCCTGTTTTCTTTATTCCTTCCCCTGTTTCATTCTCTGGCCAAAGCTTTCATTTCTAGAATTCTCTTCCCTTTACTTTTCTTGTTCCTTCCTTTTCCTACGACTGCCCTATTTTCCTTTTCTTTTTCTCTGCACTCACCCACATCACCCCCCTTTTCTTTTTCTTTTTATTTTCCATCTCCTTTCCCTTTAAAATTTTCTTTGACTACTATAACTTACTCATTGCCCAAGTTTAACAAAACGGAAAAATGGGCATGAAATCCATGAAATCTGAACTCAAGGTAACCTGCTCATTTCATGTTGTAAATGTCCTAAAATTTTCTATATATGCTAGGAGTAAGTTTTGAGAAGTTTCTATAATTTTAAGAAAACTTATTTTGCTAAAGAAAGTTGGACCCGAAAGGTTGAAACTCCTTCCATGGCGGAAATGGTTTTGGAAGAAAGGAGTGGGGTGGTTTTAGGAGGGTCAAAGGAAAAGATTTTTGAAAAATCATTTTCTTCAAAAAACAAAAAAACATTTCTAAAGAAAAGGATTTCTGAAAATTATTTTCTTGTTTGACTGACGGTCAAAGCCGTTGACCGTTAATTTAGTCTAATTTCTATCATTTGGACTGAAATTGAAACAAAATGGATACATTCTGGACTACATTTGATACATACTAAAGATTGTGGACTACATTTGCACTTTTTCCGAAAAGGAATGCATTTGTTGGGGTTCTGGCTTAGTTTCAACGACGGGGTAAAGTGAGGCATTTGATGGCGGATTCAAAGGGAGGCATTTGATGGTGGACCGAATAACTTTCTACAAAATTAATTTCGTTCTAATTTACTGCATTGGTTTTTAGGGTAAACGAATGCATTGATTTGGGGTAAATTTGGATATATAAAAAATTTATGGGTATTTTTGTCTTTTCATGAGTTATTAGGTTTGACTGATGACAAGGGGGGCAAAGTGTTGGTTTTTAAAATAGAGGGGGCAGATAGTAAAAGAGGTATAACACAGGGGATAAAATGTGATTAAGCCTATTCAAAACCATAAAAACGTAATTTTGAAAAGATGATAAATAAAATGCTCGTATATTATGGTGTATCAGTAATAACAGTAATTTAATATTTAATATCAGGATAAAATTCTATTAAGACATTTATATTTTAATGCACTAAAAAAAAGTGTAAGGATAGCCTCATTTTATTGTAGTGTGATCAGGTGATTTCAGTTTGACGACAGAGAGCAAAGTTCAGTTCTGGGCACAAGATTCCTCCTGCTGTTGCTAAATTAAGCAATTTGGGGCAGCAAGAACTAGAAGAGAGCCAAGTGGGTTTGCTTTGCCTCCCTTAGAATAGTACTCGTATTGCTTCTCAAATTTTCAAACACTTCAAAGTTGCAAATCAAAATCAGTTGTTTTGAAAGTTAGGATAGAATAGTTTGGTCGTTTTTAGCTCAAACACGGACACCGCCATGCTGGTCGGCATCAGTAATGGAACCTGGATTTTTAATAGTAACACCATTAACTAACAAATTTTCTGTTAGATGAACACTTTAGTTCCAAACTATGAGGCGGGGTAATAGAACTACAGAGAGGTAAACTGTCTAGATTATAAGGGCCCAAATTTTAATTAAAATAAAACGAAAACAAACTGCTTACTGTTTCCCTCTGGATGTAGCTAAAAATGTAAGAACATTCATCAGAAAGCTATATTTCTTGATATAAATTCTTGTCAAAGGCACCGACATGCTCCACCTGCAGCCCATCTCCATTTTGACCCGGAATAATGAAAACCCTTCCATCATACCCTAAAGATCCAGGCCCCAAGTAAACTTCATCTCCCCACAAGTTACTACCATATATGGGTAACCCGACCTAGCTTGTAATGAGCAAATTCGGGTTCCCCAAAAACACCCCTTGTGCGCAACCAACCTGGTGGAAATGTCGCTTGTTAGAAATATCGGGGATGCTGTTGACGCAGCGAAGATACGATCTCACGTATTCATCTGTCACACTCTCGATTCCTGTCCGGATCTTACTTGCCGTAGTGCTCAATGGATTCGATAAAAGTTCACCCATGGTGGATGATATGGGTAAAGGCAGGACCGCATGTCCGAAGTACCTTTCGGGCAATGGCGGGTTGACCCGGTTGCGAAAGTCCACTGTGACAAATAATACTGTTTCTTGTTCGGGTTTTAGCCCCCGGGCCATTGATACATACTTCCATATGTGTGCACATACAGCTTCAAATCGGCTGAATGGAATGGAGTTGTCCTGTTTGTCATTCTGTTCGTTAGCTTTGGTCTTGAGAGCCTCAATTTGTTCCTTGCTTATCTTAAGTGTGATTGCTGTAGTCTCCTTTTCCTGCTCCGCCAGGTTGTCACTCTGGCCTAAAACGAGCGGGAGAGGGCAAAAATCCGAATATTTCATATTCGGGAAAGCCAAAGCTTTCCCTTCAGTGTAATCTTGTTGTAGAATCCTACGATCCAAAAAAGGAACCCCCTCGGATTCTTCGACGCGAGCGATTCTCGCCCACTCCATCATAAAGTGGACTGCACTCTGCCCGTCCACCACCACATGCGACATGCCCGTTCCGAACGTAACGCCGCCGCAGCTCATCTTGGTGATTTGTACGAGAAGAAGCGGAACTTCATGGATCGGGGTGGCTGTTAAATCCGCCGACAGGATGAGAGATCGGAGCTCTTCTGTTGGACAAAAGTCTATGAAATCTTTCATCTAGAGATCAGATTCGGCTGCAACGAGCAAAACTCCCATGGAGTTATAGTGTAGCTCAAAGCGGCCGCCATTTGTCAAGTGCAACCTGTGACGCCCCACCCCGACCCCCCTCTTCGGTGCCATACACAAAGGGATGGATCAGGGAGGTGACGCCATTCAGGGCTCACGCCCACAGTTGATAACAGGAGCAAACTATAAATTCTCTATTAATACATAATTTGCTATAATAAATTCGAAAGGTACAATCTTTATAATTTACATATCGAGGGTAGTGGGAATGTCGCTCAACAAGATCATCCCATTCCAAGCTAGTATCTAGTCTTATCATCAAGGTATCCCAGTAATCCTTAACCTCGTCTAATCGACCTCGCCGTATGAAAAGACCCAATAGCTTAGGTACCTGTACAAAATAAGGTTTTTGAAAAAGAGGGTGAGCTACTAGAATATAGCCCGTGAGAGTCCTCAGGTTTATGAAAAGCCCACAGTTCCAGTATTAATAAATTGAACGGATAAGAAAAATACCAATTCAAGTATCGACCATTTCAAAATAGCAGTGTAAGAATTTCAAAGCTCCGGAATGGAAAAAAAAAAAAAGAGCAATTACCAAGTTAAACATTTTGCTCCAGGAAAAAAAAAAAGAAGGAGTTCAAACCAAACATAGTTACGATTCAGTAGAAGTTTTGCCCCAGAGAGCGAGCGCAAATTCAAAACAGTAATAGTAAAGAAACCATTTTCTCGGCAGTGATTAGAGAAGGAGCAGTGGTGGAGATCATACAAAAGTCCTTCTTGTCTAAGGACAATTGCATGACTCCGTGGTTGCATGACATACAGCAGTACAATAGCAGTAAGTGACCACCAGGTCAACAGTAGCAGTAAGCGACCATCAGGTCAACAATAGCAGGAGGCGACCATCAGGTCAACAGTAACAATAGGCGACCATCAGGTCAACAATAGCAATAGGTGACCATCAGGTCAACAATAGCAGGGGGCGTAGTCATAAGCAACCATGAGAGATAGTTCGAGGAATCAAAATAGCCAAATAAAGAGTTGGAGTAAAAGTACCAGCACAAGATGGTTAGAAATGAAATTTAGCCACCCAAGAAGCTTACAAAGCACGGCAGTGTTGCAAAGCAAATCAAAAGGATATTTTGGGGATTTCACACCCACGATTTTGTTGCATTAGAGGCAGAGTAAATCATTCGTAAAACAATTTATAAAAAGGTTGTCAAGCATAAAAATCATTCATGTAAGAATAATACAAAAGTCTCTCATTTTGTAAAACAAAGCAAAGGGTGTCTTGGGAAATTCTTGTCCAAAATAATTTTATGGCGTGGGCAGCCATGCATTCACAAGCAATTCAACAACATTGAAGAAAACAGTTGTACCTATATCATATATATACGTGTATATATTTATATATATAGTTATCTTTAAACGCATAGTAGCTAAGTGTCAAAATAGCAAGAACCCTCACCTTAGCAAGCGAGGATAAGCAACTCAAAGGTCTCCATCAAACAACCCTGCAGATTAATTAACCCTTAATCAGTCAACGTTGGGCACTATTACTAACCGAAGGCCTATGGAGGCATGCACATTTTCAAAAGTCAAAGTCCAAGGACCCTATGTAAGTTTGGACAACGGAAAGGTATTGAATACTGAAAATTTGCAAGTTCAGAGCTTTCCTAGGTAGGGCAGTCAGTTTTAAGTGGATGTTCCTCTCAATTGGTTAGTCCGATTAGCCCAAAATGTTAGCAGTAGCTAAAGGGAATATTCAACTAGATAATGTAAAAATTTCAGAATTTTTGGATGAATGAATGATTAATTATCAAAATCGCACTCCCGTGTTTTCCTGAAAACACTATGCAGAGCAGCCAGCTTTAAATGCCTATATCTCTCAAAATATAGATCGCCTTTAGACGAAATTTGACAAAAAGGTAGAACTATGTCCCGTTAACATACTGTATAAGTTTCAGAATATTCCGAAATAGGGTTATTCAAATATCGCCTTCGTAATTCACTGATTTCCTGAAAAATCCCTGTACAGAACTGTCACCTTTAAAAATTTATAACTCGAAAATTACAGGTCCAATGGGCACGAAAACTTACAGGTAGCTAAAACCAACTGTCTGAACAGTACCTATAAAATTTCATAATTTTTCTTAACGTATACATTTTATGGTGAATTTTCAAAAGGCTACTGTTCTGCAGAATCACATTTCAGCAACAAAGTTTCTAAGCTTCCCTCTTGGTTAAGGTTTCTGTGAACCATTTTGTGCAACAATGGATAATTTCAAAGTTTTGAAACTTGTAAAGGATACCAGCAAACCTGAAATGTTTTACTCCTTGCATTCCTAGACGTTCAATTGATCCTATTAATCAGTATTAAAATGTTTGAAATTAAAGCAGTTCTCAACTTCCCTATACTTATACCCATTAACTTTCCCTCATCAACCTTAGTAGTATTAGAAGTTTATGCTCAGAACTACTGTCCCATGTTCCTATTTTAGATAGGATTTCAATGATCATTTACTCCTCTCAATTTAAACTCTTAGGCACCAAATTTATTCCGACAGTAGTAGAAAGCATTTAGTTAAAGCCAACAAATCTGAAGCATGTCTTGATCAGTAAAGTGTCGAAAAGCTTAGCACCAATGAAAACTGAACCACAACTTTGACCCTCCAAACTCTCATGTGATTGTAACTGTGGAAACATATGTTGAGTTCTAACTAACTCCAACAAAGGTCCAGTTCCTTTAGAGTTTACATTTATATTTTACTTAAGGAAAACTATCAAGTACTTCACATAGATTCAGCCAAACCAATGACTAAGCAAAACTGCATTTTAAACCCCTTACATTTTGAAGAAATCAGAAATGAAAGCTGCAGTATTTTTCATTCAAATGGTAGAATTTCCAAGTTTCATTTCGACAAAACATGATAGCAGAACAACATTTCAGCTCCCAAACCCTTTTGGAGAAACAGAATTTAAAACTGAAAATGAGAGCTTTCTAAATTTCGGTTAGTTTCCTTTATCCTAATGTAACAGTAATAAGGTCCTGATTGCTAAAAACTTTACCTATCTCAGTTCAAATCCTAGCTATGACCAGTTCTAATCTATTTTTATCAAGGACCCTCTGATCTGGCATAAACTATACTTCATTAAGACAATTTCACAAACAGCTTATAGGCAATCAACCTGAAAACTAAGTTATGGAACAATCATAGATTGCTTACTCCTTAAACTGTACAGTCTTGCATTATCCAACCAAAGCACAGTCAATGATTCATTTAAAGTTAGATAATTTGACTTAGAACTTAAATCACTCACAGTATTATAATAAATGGAGGCACCCCTGTTTCTTCCTTTCTGAATTCTACAGATTTCAGTTTCTTTTAATCTTAGAATTCAACTATCGAATATTCAGATTCAAACAAAAAAAAAAAATATATATATATATATATTTAAAATTAACTATAAAACATCCTTTAAAATAAGTGTAGTCATCTCAAGATTTGTTTTGTAACAGGGTAAGCATTATTTATACAAACTATAGCTCCTAAAGAAAGTTTAGATACGACTACCTTTCACAAACAGAACTTTAACCTCACCATGGTTAATTCAACCCATGGTTGCTCCTCCCTTTTTCACACCACTTAAACCTTCTCCTCAGATTCCTTTACACCATCTTCTTGCTTTCCTGTTTAAAGATAGGTTCCCAAGTTTGTAGAGAAGTACCCTATTTTGGTTCGTGAACCTTATTGTTCAGATGGAGTTCTAACTGTTTAGGCTTTTTCTTTGCTAAAGCCGAGAGGGAGAGGATGGCGAGGACTTCACAGAGGCAGAAAACAATGGTGGTGAAGCTCGCTCTGTTTTCGTTTGCAAAGGCAGAAGAAAGTGATTTATATCCCCCTTCGCACTTCAAATCTCCTTCTGCTTCGCGTCCAGAGCGTAATCGTGCGAGTTATGCACGGAGTTTTGTTGAGATAGGGTCTGGTACACTAACAAGAAAACTGAAACGTGGGGGAAACCTGATAATTCTAAAAACCTTCGTCCATTGCGGCACAAGTCTAGCACTATCCAACTTAGTTTGGCACTCTTACGTTGCTGAAGTTAGTTTTGTGAATTTATTTATTTAGTTTATTTATTGGTATTATCATCATTTGTTTATATATATATATATATTTTTTAAAATCAATTAAGGGATTAAATTCCTTAATTGTGAACTTAATCCCAAAATTTCTTTAAATACTCAATCGTGACCCAAATTAAAATATATTTATGAGTAATACCAATTACAATTGCCTTATTATTTTTGGGGTCTCACACAACCGGCCGGCAAGGGGGTAAAACTTGACGAGGACTTTACTGAGTGAATATTGGCCTAGCCGAAGGAGCTCTTCCAGGGAATAGTTATGAGTATTGTTGGCCCTGTAGAAACAGACGGTGGGTGTGTGTGTGTTATTGGCTTGATTTGATCGCAGTCTGATAAATACATAACTTCTTGGGGTGTTGGTTCGGCTGGTTTTATGATGTGGGTAGACTTCACGATGGTCATCATTTCTGGTACGTAGAGCTAAGAAATTAGTAGTGAAATAATTAAACTCCTAAAGTATTTTAAGGGCCCTCAAACTTTCAGAAATGGCGCGCTTAAAATAGCTCTTCTGCCATAACAAGCTACTAACAGAGCATGCTGACATGGATATAACTGCTAAAGAGTTGGCACATAGTATGGTAGTGAAAGGGTGTACGAAAGATTAACTTAAGGTTGGGAAAATCTCAGCTACAAAGTTTTGCCTTCTGAACCTCGGCGGCTATTATTTAGTGGTGAAATTCCAGTCACCTGAGGAACTGGAAGCATTTAGACTGTTTATTTCTTCAACAAAATAATCTCATGCAGTTGTGTTTTACCCTCTAAACTCTCTGGTTGTACTAGTTTGATGTCTTTGGACGTGTCTTATAAAATTACCGAGAAAAATACCCAATGAGTTTTATATGCCCAGGGATTTGATGCGGCTGAAGTGCAAACAGAAATGGTATTGGCGTATTTAGAGAAAGTTGACAGGCGCAAGAAAAAACAATGGAATTTCGTGGATCCGAGGTCCTAGGTTGATCAGAAACGCCGAGGCCTACGATGGATTTCTGCCAAATTCTATCGTTTGGGTCTTCAAAAGCCCGTTTTTGGCAAGTTTTGTTTTAGCTATATCTTTTGACTGGAATGACCGATTTAGTTCACTACAACAAAATATGATTTTAAAGACATAAAAAAATGTCATAATATGTTGCCTTTAACTACATTTACCCTTATACAGGCATTTCCTTATTATGTCGTCTAAAACTGCGTCGTTATAGAGTATTGATCTATGCATACATCCTTTTGTGCCTTATTAGAGTGGGAGTTGATCACGTGCATTTAGTTATTATGACATTGTATTATGTCCTTTTAAATAATATTTTGAGGCATTCACAAATGCCGTAATAGACAACATTTTCAATAAAAAAAAAAATTACCGCATATAATTCTAATCCATTTGAATGTACTAATAGCACAATAAAATATTATGATTATATAAAACCAAATCGCCGATCCATTACAAATAAAAATGAAGAGGAAGTTTTAGGAACACATAATACAAATCTCAAAAAAAACAATAATGATATCAAACTACACATCTTGAGACTGAATCCATCAAATCTGCAGTTTCGGCGAACTGCTAAGGGTTGGTTTCAACTCCAAGCTCTAACACACTGCTTGAATAATGTTGCCCGCTCCAGCAAAAACCTGAAATGTCAAGGCACTAAATTAGTTTTGATAAATAAGCAACTAACTACAAAGTTACTATTAAATTAAAATTTGTTCTTGAAACATGAACAGGTATAGTGAATAATTTTTCTTTCTAACAACAATGCTAGAATAAGTTTTTCCAAATTATGTACTCATAAACATTGATAGAAACAAAATACTACCCATAAACTACAACAACAGTTCTTCTGTGGCCACAATCAACTTCTCATTCAATCCCTTGAAAAGGTAAGCCAAAAATAAAAGAGGGAGGGTCAGAATAGCTCTTATAGAGTAGTCTTTCAATCCTTCGTATCCCATTCTAGAGTAAAGTCAAGATCCAAAATTAATTCTGAGGCTATCTTAATAAACAAGATTAACAAGATCACCATGTATAGACACTTATGACAAATGCCCCAAATCAGAGAACAAAATCCAAACGAATGCAATCATTAGTGCACCGAATACAGACTCAAAAATTACAATTCAGATCAAGCAAAGTTTTTTACAGAATTTATATTTTGATGGACATGCACTATGAAAAAAGCAAATAACAAACCTTAGAGATGGAGGATGGTGGTTCAATTAAACCCAAAGTGGTGTCCCAGCTTGTCATAGATTTTAAAACATATTCGGGCTAACGGTATGTTAATTAAGCTTCTCCTGGAAAAAATTGAAAAAGTGATGCAGTCAGTTTCTTATTCATCCCAGGCCTCTGTTTTGTTTTGGCCATAATAGTTGTTGCTTCAAAGAGGGAAAAGGAAGCATAGCATGATTGTCCCTCCTTCGTTTAAGGTTTTATTTTTGCTGAACCATTTTCTGCAGCAGGGCATCCTCTTCAGGCCTTCAAACTCTAGAATAACTGAGATTCCAAATTTTCTGTGGAGAACAGGGCAACAATTGCTTTGGTTAAAACTAAAATAAAGTCATTATAAGAAGATGGAAAGAACTGCAAATTCAATCATGTTAATTCCATCAATTTCAAGCTGGATTTCTGATATGCAAAGATGCGAATGAGTTGTGGAAGTCATTTTGCTACTGGTGTGTGTTAGGCTTTTCTCATAGATTATAGTGGTAACGTAATAGCTTTAGGGGGATATGGCATTGCCCTGATGAAAGCATGCTCCCCTGTAATGCATAAAGTTGTAGTTATCCTCACAAAATGAACTGAATCCTTCCCACATCTCCATCCCAGCTTCCGAACTAAAAATAAAGAACTACACTCTTGACTTCAATTCTTATTCATCTTAGGTTTTGCAGTATCTTAGGCTCTATCTTTTGAACAAAACCAGGGCTGTAGTACTAACAAGTTAACAACTATTCCCAAAAATGCTCTAAATTTTGCTTACTAAGCAAGCTCTAATTCTGAATAAAGAAAACTAGGAAGCCTAAACACATCTCCAAAAGCTTTCACAACACAGCAGCTCCTTTTTTTTTATTTTTTTATTTTTATTCCTTACCCTGTCAGTTCTATATAATGAAAAGCAACAGTTTCCTTAATCCTGATTAACTAATCAGATTTAGAGCAGTTGGAATTCTACTCATGTTTATCAGTAAGGGCATCACAGCAGAAGTGCTCTGTTTCAAAATTTGGATTGTTTATTTCAAAATCACTCACACAACATACCTTTCCCATCCAAGAATATGCTTTAAGGGAAAGAAAAATTTACCCATTAGAAACCATTCAGCTTTCAAAACAAAGCCGCAGCCATCCTTCTCTTCTTTTCAAAGGTTCAATCTTCCACTAAGATTACCACACCATCTTCCAAAATCGAAATCGCTTGAACAAAAGGCACTAGAGTGGTTCGAGGTTCTTGCTGCATTCTCTTTTCCGTTTGTAATTGAATGGCTAGAAAGGAATCAATGAAAAGGCAAGATGTTGAATTTAGAAAGTCTCAGTTGAAACACAAAACCTACCAATCCATTAAACAATCAATCGAAATATACCTGAAATCTGAAGATCTAATTTTGATTTAGGTTGAATACCTCCCGTCGTCTACAAGAACTGTGAAGGATACAACTGATACTGAGCTTTTGACGCTGGTTTTGCGCCTCACAAGCCCTAACAACCCCCAATTTCGGCATCGACGGTGGAAATCAAGGTGCCCAATTTCGGGATCGACGGCCGTGGAAATCAAGGTGGCCATGTCGGTACAATGGCGAGGGTTTTGAATTGTGAGGTAGGAGAGGTGCAATTAAGGCTTGTGGCTCTGCGTTCAATTGTTGTCTTTTTCCCCTATTTCTGTCCGTCCACAAAAGCCTTCAACGGAAATAAATTGGGAAAAAATATAAATAAAACAAAATAACAATGATGTTTTGGGCTTGTAGGTCTTTCATAAAATTACTACACTAAATAATGTCCTGATTGGTCTATATTACTACATTTTTATATATTGTCAGGATAGAATTTATTCAAATGCCTTAATAACCACATATAGAGACACTTATATTAAAGTGCCTCAATGACAATATATTAAAAATATTTAATGTCATAATAGAGTTCTATTAAGGCATTTATCTTTAAATACACTAAAAATTGTGTATGGATAACCCTTTTTTGTTGTAGTGGTTGTTGTTTTTTTCATTATTCTTATTTCCTTTTAGTAGACCGATTCCATGTTGGTTTCGAAGAACTTCTCTTTTTCGGAAAATTTTTCGTTTTCTTCTTGTTTCTCGTTTTGGGCGCCTCTTAACTTATAAAAGGGGCGTGTCATCTATTGTAATAGATTGATTTTGATTAATTGAGATCCTAGTTTTATACTTTACCTAATTTTTGGCAAACCTAGTGTGGATTTAACGAATATTGGATGTCTAATTGACTAGCGATTGTTCATCAAATTCAACAGTCTTTCAGAAGCCTCTCTAGCTTCCTCTATGTCAGAATTGCACTATATTGCATTTTTTTTTCATAACCAATTTCATGGCTCCATTCCATCGTTTATTGGTGACCTCCCTTACCTCGTAACCTTATGCTTTCCTCTAGAGATTGGGAGTACTAAGCTCGGGAGTCTTACACTTTCCAAAATTCGAAGCCTTGGAACCTCCTCTTGCCATGGGGATCGGACTTTGAAGGATATGCAGAGTTTAATCGTCGATTAGAATCAATTTGTGAGTGAGATAAGCGAATGATATTTCAAAACTGAGAAACTCTCTTTTCTGAATTTAAGGGACAATGTCTTAACAGGCGAGTTGCCTGCATCCCTGTCTCACTATCACAGATTAACCTTTTTTTTAAATTTATGTTTAAGCTAAAACAATTTTGCAAAGTGAAATCCCTGGGATTTGACAATGCTCAAGGTCTTGGATGCCCTGAATTTGTCCAGAAATCATTTGACTAGTCCATGACAATTTGGGCTAATGAAGTAGTACGTTGATGTTTCTTGAGAAGTCTTATTATGATTTCATATTGGGATGTGATTTTGAGTTTCCTTCCATTAGGGTGATGGGTGAAATGGGGACTAATTCATTCAAGGTTTAGATTGGCGTAAGGGGAAGAAGGGCTTGAGGCGGTGGTGTGTGCGAGGGTTGGGTTTGAAGCAGGAAGGAGGCGAGAGGAAGAGGGTGAGGAAGAAGATAGGTTGTTGTCAAGGAAAGAACAGTGGAACCTAAAGGCGAAGTTATCCAAATCCATATTGTTACGAATTTGGTCCTAGATTCATTCAACGGTGAATCTGACAAACTAAAGATGTGAAAGAAAAAGATAGTGACCATCAAGATACTGGTATGGAAAATATGGATGAAAAGGAAATAATGTCCTTCAAGTGTGTGATGCACAAATTATGGTTGAAAGAAAGGGGAGGGTGTGATCAATCAAGTCAATGTAGAAGATGAAATTGTTGACTCAATCAACAAAAAAGAAATTGAAAATGAAGTATATGACATTGTTGATATGGTCAAAGAAAACAAACCTGACTATTTTTTTTGGCAGTGCTAGTGGAAAAAAATCCACATTAAAGATGAAGTACGTGGAGAAAAACGAAAGAGAAAAATTCATTGTCGAAGATATTTTTGAGAGTGTGGATGAAGACGTTGAAAGTATTAATTTGGTCTCACAAAAATAAGAAACTATTTGTGTCACTGAACAAGAGCGGAAAATTAAAATTGATGATCACATATTTAGCTGAAAGCGATCAGGTCACTCTTGAAAAAAGTTGTTGAATTAGAGCTAAACAAATATATAACTATTACTTAAGTAAACTCCATATTTGATGGATAATTTGTTTAGACGGAAGGAAACAAAGATGAAGATTTGGCAATTGTGCCTTTGGATTTGCGAGGACTTTGTGAAGATTGATGGCATTGATGAATCTGGAAATGTGGGCGAGAAGTTCTACTTGGAAGATCATGAATGAGTGGATATGAATATAGAATGATCAAAATGAGCACTTTGAAAAGATTTACTCAAATACAAGTTTGTATTCACATCAAATTTGAAGGTGGTGCATCAAGTTTGCGAGAATGTTATTGGCATTTGCAAGATGGATGACTTGCTTACATTACTACAAAATTCATCAATGGAGGCGCCCCTTTGGAGGCAGGTTTCCAAACACATGCCTCCAAAGGGGCCGGAAAATTGAGGAATTGTATTTAGAGGCTGGTTTCATAGAAACCGCCTCCAAATATGTACCACATGCACCGTGCCTCCAATAGACATAATATTGGAGGCGGATGTATGTCATGTCTATTAGAGCAACCTCCAAAAAAACAAAAGGAGGCGGGTTCATTTTCGCAAATTTTCAAATAATGTTTCGAAAATTCTTTTTTTTTTTTTTTTTTTTGGACTGTTAAAAATAATTTTGAAATTTTGTCGAAATTCGAGCAATGCGATAAATTAGTAGGTAATAAAAATCACAAGTTTTAGAAGGAAATATATAAATATATATTCTCAATCTTAACTTTAAATATATGAGCATATGTGGCTTAGTGGTAAATTTATGTGCAAGAGTCAAATGATTCTGCTGGTCGATTTCTACTGAAACCATAAATTGAAGAAAGGATACTTAAATTTTTGTACTAGGGGAGTATTGGATGCCGGTGCTTGTTTGCACCCGCCTCCAATAACTGCAATAAGCACCCGCCTCCAGCCTCCAATAACTAGTTATTGTTGCACCCACCTCCAATAACTGGTAACGGGAGGCGGGTTTCAACCCTTAAAGGAGGCGAGTGCTTCCACCTAATGGAGGCGCCCACATTGGAGGCGGGTGCAGGGAGGCGAAACCCGCCTCCTTTAAGTGTTAACACCCACCTCCAGTAGGTGATTTTTGGGTAGTGTTAAGTGAAGAATGAGTTGCCATGGATGGGATGTTTGACAAAGATGAGTTTTCAAAACAGGTCCAAGAAAATTACAAAGTTGCCTCCACGTTGAGTTTGAAGACAGAATTGAACTACAAGTGCAAGTTAGGGATACTTCGAGGGTGATTTCAAAATAGAATCGAGCTCGTGAAGGCATTGGAGTCATTTTCACCAAAATTTGGTTTGGGAGGGGCTATGTTAGATATTAAACCAAACTTAATTAAAAATATAGTTGTTGTAGGATTAATTTATTAATATTTTAGTTGCTTTTATTTAGTTTGATATTTATTTTGGGTAACTTCGTTGTATTTGGTAAAAATTACAATCAGGTTCATAGTATGATTCCGAAATAATTTAGCGTATGACTATATATATGTCTTAGATGATCATTGTAATTACAATATCGAAAGTGCATTCATACCAGGTCGATTAATCACTGATAATGTCCTTATAGCCTACGAAACCCACCACATTATGAAAGGCCGGCGAACAGGTAAAAAAGGGCTAATGTCCATCAAGCTAGACATGTCCAAAGCTTTCGATAGAGTTGAATGGAAATTTTTTGTGATGTTATGAGCGCTCTTGGAGTCCTAGACCGGCTAGTTGATCTAATTAAGTTGTGCATATCCACTGCTACCTTCTTGTTCCTCCTGAATGGGAAAGCGTTTGGGCACTTGATCCCAGAGAGAGGCATGAGACAGGGCGACCCACTCTCACCCTACTTGTTTATCATTCGTTCTGAAATTTTCTCATGTATTCTCCAAGATCTACAGGCTTGTGGGTAGATTCACGGGATAGCGATGACCCCCATGGCCCCTGCGGTCTCTCATCTCTTTTTTGCCGACGATACGCTGCTGTTTGGGGAGGCTACCATGGAGGAGGCGGGACAACTTAAATTTTCAATCCAGCTCTAAGAACAGGTTTCAGGCCAGAGGATCAATTTTGATAAATCTAGTGTGGTGTTTAGCCCCAACACACCACCTCAGATGCAGCAGGACATAGCAGCATTGCTCGGAGTTGCACGATCGGATGGACATGACAAGCTCCTTAGCCTGCCATCGGTGGTGGGGCACACCAAAAAGAAGTTTTCACATCACTCAAGGACTGGGTATGGGGAAAAGTACAAGGGTGGCAAGGCCAGCAGCTGTCGAGGGCAGGAAAGGAAGTGCTTATTAAGTCAGTGGCGCAGGCAATCCCCTCATATGCAATGACGTGTTTTAAATTGCCAGATGGAGTAATTGATGATATCCAGCGACAGATCTCAAAATACTGGTGGGGGGACAGTGGCGACAAGCGGAAAATCCGGTGGCTTCCGTGGGCGGATAGCGGACTGGGATTCCGAGACCTCACATCTTTCAATCTGGCAATGTTAAGCAAACAAGGGTGGAGGTTAATGACGGATCCACGATCGTTGCTGGCTCGAATTTACAAAGCAAATATCATCCGCGAAATTCATTTATGGAGGCAGAGCTGGGAGCTCGTCCCTCCTGGACCTAGCGAAGCATACTGGAAGGAAGACAACTGCTACTGAAGGGATGTATTAAGCAGATACGCTCAGGGTATGGTACTCGAATTTGGGGAGACGGATGGCTCTCAGGACTCCCCTCACTCCAAATTGCCACAACTCCCCGGATCCTGGATGCATCCAGCTCGGTCGCGGCACTAATCGACCATGCCTCGGGTCGGTGGAGGGAATCCTTACTCAGGGACATTTTCAGCCCCACTATTGTGGAATTAATCTTGGCAGTACCGCTAGAAAACACGTCGGCAGAGGATGGTTAGGCATGGCAAGGGGAAAAGAATGGCAAGCACACAGTCCGATCAGCCTACCACCTCCACTTAGACTGAACGTAGGCGTCCAGATCAAGCCCCTCGACACCAGAAGATGCTAAAGTCTAGAAACAACTTTGGAAACTCCCAAATCCCTCCACGAGTGAAGCATTTTTTTTGGAGGGCCTGTCACGGATCTTTGCCGACGGCTATCAACCTGGCTAAGAGGCAAGTACATGTGGATCCTAGATGTAGAGCTTGCTGGGCAGAGGATGCATCGGATACCCACACTTTCTTTCAATGCCGCCTCGCGAGGGAGGTATGGATAATGGCAGGCCTACACACAGCTATAGATCGACTACAACAACTGTCCAGATGCAACTGGTTCAGGGACATCCTCCTGCAGTTCATCCCGGAGCTGACAACTTACGTGGCCATGCTTGCTAGTGCATTATGGGACAACCGCGATCAGCTCCTCTATCAGGGGAAAGGCAGGTCGGGGTATGCAATCGTTGAACTGGCTACTAAAAACTTGGCATGCTACCAGCAATCGAATCTATTAGCATTGAGGGTCTCAACGATTGATCTCCCCATGCAGCTCCATAGGCCACCCAGGCATGGAGTCAGGATTCAATTTGATGCAGCAGTATCAGAAGCCCGCAGGAACACGGGTGTTGGCGTATTGGTACGGGGCGAAGATGGGAAATTTCAGGTAGGCCGAGCCAAAGCCATCGCAGGAGCGCTGCACCCGGAGGCGGCAGAGTTTCTAACCCTGAAAGAAGCGCTAGCAGTGGCGCAAGAGTTGAGGTTGGAAAATTTCCATGTGCTGGGAGATGCTTTAACTGTGGTCCAGGCAATGTATGGAGAGGGCCAGTGGCGAAGGAAATCTCAGCCAATTCTGGAGGATATCAAGCTCCTTTAGAGAATAGTTGGAAAGCCTTCGATCAACTGGGTCCGGAGAGCAGATAATATTGGTGGAGAAAAATCCCAAAGTGTGATGAAAATAGAAAGGGTAGTAAAAAATAGGATGCTTTTTGTTATGTGGAAAAAAATAGGGTTGTTGCATTCATGAAATGCAACTCTTCATATAAGGTTGCATTCACCAAATGCAACTATATATTTTCACTTCTCAATTATTTAAATGTGAGATATTAATTTAAAATGTAAAAGTTGCATTTGCATAATGCAACTTGAATTAGTGTTTTTTTCCTGGGTTTTGTTTCACGGAAAATTTGAACTTGACGGAAGTAAGATCAAAATTGCATTCTTTAAATGCAATTTTAAAGATTTTGTTTTTTAATTTTTTTAAAGAAGACGTATACACCAAATGAATAGATTGGAAAAAGCCCTAAAAATTAAACAGGGTTTGAGAGATTCTTTGTCTAGAAAATTTTCTCCCAAAGGGAAATTCTAGTTCCCACAAATTCAAGCTGAACCACAGATTTCTACGAGAAAGCTGAAGATCACCCATTCAAATTGAAAGCTGAAGATTTCTCCTGGGCGAATTTGGTTTTTGGTGGTGCGGCATAGTGGCTTCGGTCTCGGCGGGAATTTGGGCTGCCCATCCCATTTTGAGGCATATTTTGAGGAGATTATGATATCTCCAATCGATTGGGAGAAATTCGTGCTTGGAAGGAAAGCAAAAATTGAAATCGGGATATTCCAATATCTAGGTTGCGGGATCTACTGTTCACCGAGTTTTGGATGGTGGAAATTGGCCATTGCTGAGGGAAATTGGTGCACAAAAATTGGAGGATATACTGGGCTATGAAAACCATCCAACCCAGTGCCGGAATTAGGAACTTTTGGTGGCTGAATTAAACTTCCCGTATTGGGTTGCCGGCGCGACTGGACTGCTGGTGGTTCTGTCTGCAGCCAGTTTTAGGGGCTGTAACAAATGCTGCTTACTGAGCTTCAGTTGCTGAACTACATTTCTGGTTTTGGTTGCTGGAATCGTGACTGAAATTTTTAGAACTGTTCTGCATTTCTGGTATGAAATTCTAGATTTATGGACTGAAATTGGTTTGCATTTTGGTATTTGACTGAAATTCTGGACTGGAATTGTGGCTGAAACTTTGGACTGCATCTTTTGCTTGATGGATTTCTGATTAACCGAACTGCAGGTTAGTAATAATTGCTAGTTTGTCTGTTTTTGGGCTGCCGGTGTTCATGCCCTGGGTTTCATTTCTGAATTTGTTAAGAATTACACAGTAGAGATGGCCTGAAATTTTGATAATGTTCTTGCTGTTTTATGTAATTTCTGGAGTTGGTTTCTGCAGTAATTTGTTACAAAATTTAGCTGCTGCTTGAATTGCTTTCTTGTCGGTAATGCTCTTGCTATTGCACTTAAATGTAACAAGAGATAAAAGTGATTATCTATGGTATTCAACCAGGTAAGCAAGAAACTCAATTTAAATAAAGCTGTAATTAAGATATGAGACATTATACTCTGCAGATTTCACACATATCATTAATGTTTCAGCGTCGAAATAAGTTCATCTGCACATCCCACCCTCACTGTGGAATCAGCAGGCCACGCATTGCATGTGTTCGTTAATGGAGTTCAGTCAGGTGCAATGTGAATTCTTCCCTGCGCATTGCCAATCAGAGTTACCATTTTGGAGCTCCATTTGACAGTTTATATGCCAATATTACAGGGTCAGTATTTGGGACTTCAAAAAACAGAAAATTGACCTTTACAGGAGGCATCAACTTGCACGCTGGAGTCAATAGAATTTCACTACTAAGCGTAGCAGTTGGATTACCGGTTGTTGTTTTAAACTTTGGCATCAATGATATCTGTTTGTGATCTCAGATATTCCATCTAGCTTTACAACTTGTAATCTGTTTCTTGAAACTCTTAGTGACATCAATCAGCTCATGTTGTTCAAGCTGGTATAAGCTATGTTACACTATTGAGTGATTTCAAAATGGAAAAGTTAGGGTAGTTGTACTTTCGCATGATAGATAATTTCATTTTCCCAGACTTCTGGATCTACCTCTGGCGTTAACTCATCTAAGGTGGTTGCTTCGTCGACTCTCCAATCCTCCTTTCTTTCTACCATCGGCCTCACAATTTCCTCTGCATTTGAAAAGAACTTGTCTCCTCTTCAAAGTCTGAGTAGCATTGATGGTCTCAGGTTCCTGGAACTGGAATGGTGCAATAGAGTTCCTAGTTCTGCTGAGGTACTTCGCCCTGTGTGGAGATTTGGATTCTATACCATAATCTATATCTAATCTCCGGAAACTAGAAACTTTTATTGTGAAGGGATTAAGTGGTAAGGTTATACTCCCTGATAGTTTTTTGTGCATGACAAGTTTAATGCACGTTCATCTTAGGAATCAAGCTGCTTTCAACTTGCTAGGTGACAAGTTTGGGAGTTCCATCCTCTTGGATAATTTGGTCACCCTTTGCCGTCCATCTCTTTCTTATGGCAAAGATGCATAGAAGATCCTAAGGAAGATGCCAAATCTTGTCAGGTTGATATGTATATTTCTTTCGTTGGATCCTTCCGGGAATTGTAATCCATTTCCCAGATTAGACTTTCTGATCCATCTTGAGTCACTCAATATACTATATGCTGGTAGAGCTCATAATCCAGGGGAATTCAATCTGCCATTGAATTTAAGGAAATTGACTCTTTCAAGGTTTCATCTGTCCTGGAATCACATATCTATGACTGGGAGACTTCCAAATCTTGAAGTTCTTAAATTACTTTGTGGATCATTGGAGTTATGAAGGAAGATGAGTTCCAATAGCTAAAGTTCTTGAAGTTAGGGATCACCTCCCCGAACTTGAGCAACTGGTGTTATGGAATTGCAGTGATCTTGAAGATGTCCCCTGTGATTTCTGCGGAATTTCTACACTAAACTCTTGAAGAGTCCATCAGAAAATTAAAGGAATCAATGGAGTGGCTTCAAGTGCTTATAAGTCATTGATGCTTCATGATTTACCCCTGGCTGGATACCAGCATGTTTCACTCCTGGTCACTTGCAGGGGTGCCTCCATTTATTTTAATACTGTGAGTGATTTAAGTTCTAAGTCCAATTATCTAACTTTAAATGAATCATTTACTGTGCTTTGGTTGGATAATGCAAGACTGTACAGTTTAAAGAGTAAGCAATCTATGATTGTTCCATAACTTAGTTTTCAGGTTGATTGCCTATAAGCTGTTTAAGGAGTAAGCAAGAATGTGTGGCAGCTGATCCTGATTCTAGGCCAAGCATGAACATGGTTTCTAAGCTATTATCAATGGCTGCTCCACCTCAGCAACATGCTGGAGAGTAACTATAGGCATGTTAATTGGGATCTATTTTATTTAATTTTACATAACTTCCTTGTTATATATCCTTTTCTAATCTGGCTCATTTTCCCTTGGTGTAGTAAATGCAAGGAGGTAAGAAGAAGAGATGTTATTGAATTCTTCAGATGGCTTAGAGGAATAACAACTTTCAACATTTCTGCTAAACCATAGCCAATTGCTAGTTTTTCTGTAAGATTTAGTCTATCGTGCCTAAAAAATCTTGTTTATAGCAGTTAATATTGTAGTCTTCTGGGACGATGTTCCTTGTTTGGAGAGAAGAATGTGGTATTATTATGGCTTTGAGCATGGACTGAAATAAATATTCTGTTGGTTTCTTAGGATCATCAGTCATGTATGGTTTGGCTTTTTATTACTTTTCTAGGTTCTACTGATTCAAGAAATCCTAGTGTTTCATTCTAATAAGCAATAGTCGAATTACCAATAATATATTCCTTTTTGTGATTGGATATTTGTATAGAGTGATAGTACTTGTTCTACCTCAGATTGTGTAATTTCATCAAATGGTCTCAAAGTTTCATACTTCCATGTAACCCATTGGCTCTTAAGTGAGTGAAAATTCTATGTTGTTAGCAAGGCAAGTCGGAACAAGGTCTGAAATCGCGAAATTCAATTTCAAATCCAAAATTTTGAGGCAGTACTTAAATTTCTGAATCTCTTTGTTTAACCACATTTATGTAAACTCATCTTCCCCTTCTCCTCACTGAACAGGGCACTTTCCTCGGTTTATTAGTGGAAGCAATCCGTCCCCATGAAGGTCTGCGCACGAGTCCATATTGCAAGAAGATATTCTCACGAAATCTTCTGAAGAAATGAAATGATGATTCAAGTGGAGGTTAAAGTTAAAGTGTTGTTGTTGTCCCATGTTTTGATTAATCTCTAATCTCTTCCCATGCATGTAGTAGTGTAATGTAAGAAGAATAGTCTGGGTTTTGCCTGTTGCTGTTGGGGTGATAGTGAGAAGACATTACCTATGTAATCTGTATCTTATATATTAGCCTGAGTAAGAGGGTGATGTGCCTTTGCCTTTGCCTTTGTTGTGGGAAAGACTAAAGAGTAACATATATATATGACCCTACTTAAAAATCCTAAACCCATCTAATACTTTAATGGGATGGTAAAAAGTAACATAAAGAATTTCTTATGCAACAATAATATTTTTAATTTGAGAAATGAGAAATAAGAAGGAAAAAAATTTAGATACATCTTTTTTCATTTCTTAGTACAATATTTTATATTTATAATAATAAAATTAGATATGTATAAATTTTAATCAATTTTTAAAAATAATGTTAAAATATAAACTATAAAACTTTAATTTGACAAATCCAAGCACACGTCCACAGAATACCTCCCCTTCATTTCTGTAAACTCCCCTCAATTTTGAGGGAATATTTTAATTTAAATTATGATAATTTTCACAGTTGCATTTGCCAAATGCAACTCCCATCTCTTAAGAATGAATCTAACATTCTGTAAACTTCCGTCAATTTTGACGGCACCCCTCAATTATTTAATTTTTTTTTTAAAGTTGCATTTACATAATGCAATTCCAGTATTTTAAATCAATATCTAGTAAATAAGTAATTAAGAAGTGAAAATATAAAATTGCATTTGACAAATGCAATTTCATTTATGAAGTTGCATTCTGCAAATGCAATAACCCTACTTCTTTCCATAGAACAAAAAGCATCCCATTTTTTACCACCTTTTCAATTTCCATCACATTTTGGGAATACCCTCAATATTGGTGCCCATGAGTTAGCCACCTTTGCTAAACAAAATTTATCATCTGATGCGGTGTGGACAAGTCCCCCGAATTTTCTCACATTAAGTGCTGATAATTCAGCTACTCAATAAAGTTCAATTTAC
The DNA here is from genome assembly GCA_016801395.1 of Leptodermis oblonga. Lineage (NCBI taxonomy): Eukaryota > Viridiplantae > Streptophyta > Magnoliopsida > Gentianales > Rubiaceae > Leptodermis > Leptodermis oblonga. The sequence goes on from CM028750.1 coordinate 40,119,019, forward strand.
CCTCAAAAAAAAAAAATAAATAAATAAAATTACAATATCGAAAGTTGATAGATGCGAGATGTGAGGTTGTGAAAAAACGTGTAGAAAATTTTGCCTCGGTATTGTAAAAAGTCCTTCAACTTTGGATACCTCAGTTCTGTTTTGTAAAGCGTTTGAGCCAGTTTTGATTGTTTTGTTTGATAAAAAAAGGTTTTATTTCACTGCATTAATCTGTGTTATTATGATAATTTAAATTTATATCCAACAAAATCTTTTAACTTATTAAATTACGAATAAGAATTCATTATGATATATGACAATGCGAAGCCAAAAGACAAAGTTACATGGGACTAGGTGCGGATCCGGGAAAATCACAGAAAAGAAGTCCCCTAATTATAAAATTAAGCAGTCAATTGTTGAAGTGCGAACTTGTTGCAGATTCGCATGTCGAAGTACTTTGACTTGAACTGCCTGAAATAATATTCCTCGAATAACACCATAATCTGATTTAGAATCTGAATTTATATATTTTCTTAAGAGAAACACCCCCACACACATAGACAAACACATTGGGCTGATTATTTTGGACACCAACTTGCCTTTTACTTTTATTTTCGCCCGAAAAAACAAATAGTTCCACAAAACTTTTGCAACATCTTTCTTAAAACTCTTTTATGATGAAGATTGCTTTATGTCTATAAATCTTATACTCTTTTTATTTTATTAGAAGAGTCCACTTTGACCAATATACAACTTATTATGAGTGTGAAGGTACAACACTTAAAATAACTAATTAATTTGACACTATTTATTTCATTTATATCCTTACTATTAAGTATAAACTAATTGTGGATCACACATAAGGGTATGATGAGTAAAAAACATTGAAAGTGACGCTTCTATTAAAATAAAAATATATTTTTCAAAATTAACTCTTCTAATGGAACAGACGAAGTACTAGTTGGGGGATTGTTCATTTGCCTAGTTTCTTTTACCCTGAACTCTCATTTCTCTTAAATATAAGCAGATATCTTTTGTACCTCTTTAAGTATTTTACTACATATATACCTGCAGCACTGCTGCAACACCTTATTCTGAAGTTCTTTTGTTATTATAAAAAACTCATTTTTTGAACAAAACTATTTCCTAAAACTCCAGAGCATCAAGCACCCTTTACAATTAATTACAATGATCCTAGAATAGTTGCATTAATTTAGAGCCCACTACAAAAACTAGTTTAGAAGGAGAAGAGTCTCAAATTCCTTTTATACCGCACATGAAAGTCGCATACCTTTTATGTGGTATTCTAAACAATTCATGATAGTTGGATGGGTTATTGAAGCCAATGAGCTCAATGGGTTAATGGGTCAAATGGAAACCCAATTGAAGGAGAACACAGCCCAACAATATATTATGATCAAGACAAAAAAAAAAAAATTTCGACAAAAACATTGTTGATGATCGTTTTCAATCTTAAATTAAGAGGCCGTAAATAAGGATATTCTGTACAAAAGCAACAACAAATCCATATTGGTTTCTTCGCATCAGTTTTTCCTTTTTTGCATCTCCATAGTTTTATGTTGGTTTGTGTGTGTTTTTTTTAGGAATGGTTTGTGTTTTGGAAATGCTCACTAGTAGTACTTCCTTTCATTTTTACTTTTTTTTTTTTTAAAGTAATACTTCCCTAGTTTCGCTAAAAGAGTATTATTCGAGTAATACATTCATCTCAATTACTTTATGAGAAGTTTTCATATCAAGTGATGTTATATTAATAAATACAATATACTTTCTCCGTCTCATTCAAAAAGTCCACTTTGAAATGTATACAACTTATTATGGGTTGTGAAGTACAACACTTAAAATGAGTAATTTACCCCCATATTTTTCACTTATATCCTTACTTTAGAAGTAAGGGATTAATTGTGAACCACACATTGTTATATTAGTAAGAGTATATAATGTAAATAAATTCAAAGTTGACTCTTTAAATGGGACAAGATTTTTTTTTTGAAAGTAAACCATTTGAGTGGAACAGAAGGAGTATATTAGTTTTCAACTTCTTGAAAGATGGAAGTAGAACTTGGGTAAACTAAGACTCAAAATCTATTGTTGCTTGCGCGACATATCCCCACTCATAATGTAAGGGATCCCTATGGGGTCCACTGGGACCCCACTCACATTGTGAGTGGGGATATGTTGCGTAGGCGATAGCAGATTTGAGCTCGGTAAACAAATAAACATGCGAAAAATTATTTAATTATAAACTCAGTTTTAAAAAATACAATTTTTCAATGTATAAACAATAATTTATTTATTTATTTTGGTAACAGCTGTATGTGGTCCCTTTACTAAACTTACTTGCAAAAAATGTGAGGGAGGCGTAATAATCGTTACTTCATGATACAATGGATGTGATGTATATGTAAACAATAAAGGCTTACAAATCAACATCGCATATAGGAGAAACCCTAGCATTTAGGAGAGCTAATCGATCCCTTCAATTCTCGTGACATTTCCTCAAATGGCATGGTTAATGTTTTGCACGTCGAGCTAGCGTCATGGGCTAATCAGTCCGCTACTGCATTCACTTCCTTACGCATATGAGTATTCAACATCTCATCAAATTCCAATAATTTAGTTCTATTTGTTTTGTAACTCAAATAGGAAATTTCTTTTTCTCTTGAGAAATTTTTTTAATGAAAAATTGTGTAAAAAAAAAAGGTAATAATGATTTTTTTAAAAATAATGTGAGTAGGAAATTCAAAATTTGAAATTTGAATTTAAGAAAAAAATGATATTTTTTCTTTGTAAAGTTTTTTTTTTTTTTTTTCAAAAAGGTGAAGAATTTCTCAAATGAGTTACAAAACAAATAGCTGTATGGAAGCACATCTCAAGATGTGTTTTGACTTTTGAGATGAAAAATATGAGCCCTAGACCCAAAAGGTGTTTGAAGGTATTTTGTAATATCTCACTTTAGAATGTGTTTTAAGATGTTGTTTTGATGCATTTGGAAAAATAATTTCTTTAAAAGCATTGAGGTCGGACCACCGTCCGCCGCAGCCGGACCACCACCCGCTGATTGGCGGAAATTCTATAGATTTTACAACCCAAATGTATTATGCTATTGTTGTTTGATTCTTGATATTTGATGGAAAAGATGACTAATTTGTAGTTAAATGTTTTGTAGGTATCTGATAAAATCCGTCGTGAGGCTACCAAATTGCACAAAAATCAGTACTTAAACCTGCAAGAAATTACTACAAATAGCATAGAAAGCAGGGTCGATCCGCAGGGAACAGCTGACTAAAACTCTTATTCCTATCGATTTGAAAAAATGGTTTGATTTGCAATCACCTTTGTGTCTCAGAGAAACCCTTAAAATTTGTCACTTTATAAAAACTAAAACTTCACAAGAACAAATAAAAGTATCAAATTAAGAGTATTCCAACATTATATGAATCAGATCAATCTATGCATGCAATCATTAACACCACAAATAAATTAAAGAGCAATGTATCGGTTAGTTATAGGTTACCGTGGGCTCCCTACCACATAACCAAATCCCCCCTCAGTGTGTCGGTAATCGTTGTGGGTTCCCTACGACACGACTACCTCTCTAACTAACCAAACTAACAGGCTGTGGGTTCCCTACGACACCTATTAATTTAATTAGCAGCATTAATTACCAGGAGAACCCAACACTAACACTTCTATCGGGTTAACTTTAGAAGTTGTTACTTATTTATCTTGTACTATCCGACGGTATGTTTGTCACTTGTTGACTTTACCGGATTAAACAAAAGCTTATTAGACTTTAATTAAATATAGTATTTAGACTTATGTGCACAAGATAAATAGAAATACAAGAACTTCAACTAAATTTAATCATATGTTTCATACATGCATAGATCCACTTCATCACATAACGCCGAAACAAAAGGTTTAGCTACTCATAGTCATGGCAAATACATATACATTTAATGTAGAAGCCATAGGACGAAGCAACAAACAAGAAGGAAAAGAAATGGAATACTTATTAATAAATGCAGGCCTGAACCACCCTCCGTTTGGGCAAATAGAGGCCTGAACAGGAGCAATTTTTGAACCCAGAACAAAAAAATAAAGGAAAACTTATATAAAATCCTCTTGGAGATCAATGAAGAACTTAATAAAATTAAACTAGGAAAAAATGTATCAAAGCTTTAATGGAAAACTAAAGAAAACAAAGAAGCACTAAAAACTGGACTGAAAAACTAAACTATCTTATAAAGGAAAAGGCCTAAGAGCTTAATGAATTTTCCAATCAGCATTCTCCCCTATTTATAGTAGTAGAAATAGCTAAAGAGTAGGGAAATAGCTGCTGCATACGTTTGTCCAATTTGATGAGATCAATTTTGATCTTATCACTTCTCTTCAAATTTCATCCTTATTTCTTTCTTTCTCCTTCCTGAACAAATTTCAGAATATTCTTTTTTCACTTTTTTTAGTAAAACTTTTAGAAACTGAGTAACTCTCCCATTTACTGATTCTAGAAAAATCTTGAGTCTTCATTTCAGGGTTGAAACAACCGAAACTCCTCCATGGCTGCACATTTTCTACTGCTACCTTCCTTTTGCTCAAATAGACCCTTGTTTTCTCCTTCTTTTAGCTCATTCTTCTCCCTTCTTGACCCAGTCTATAAACGCCTATTCTTGACTTCATATAACAACAAATATACCCGTGAAAAGCACCAAGGAGACGTTAAAATAAAACAACTAAAAGACAATCATCGAATATCCTCACACTTGAATGACGCTTGCCCTCAAGCGTGAAGTGAAGAACTAGACACAGCCTTACTTTAGTTGCTTCTGACTTAAGACTAGACACAAAAAAGGACTCACACAGAAAACAAGAAAACAACTGATGACACAAGACTCATAGGACTCAAAAACTAACTCAACAAGACAAATCAAAACGCACATGTACTGCCCCGTTTCATGCTCTTCACGCTTACTTGTCCCTTAGAATTTATGTTCATGTATAGCATATATAAACCCCACCAATCCACCAAGCAAACCAACTTATTGCTTTAACACCAGCATTCATTAATTCCTTTAAAAACAGCACTCTATGGAGAGTAAAACACACTTTCTCACAATTCAGAAATTAAGGACACTCTCCCTAGTCTATACAGAATGATCCACTGTTTGAAAATCGACCCATCGCCAAAGTTCCGTATTAAGGGGACACAACTGTTAAGAACAACCCTTTAACTTCGGACACAACGGGGCATAGGGATTCGAACTTGGTATGGCCCTAATTGGTCCTAAGTCACCTGCACGAAATAGAAACTCAGTGTGCATACAAAACAAACAACAACTCATCCTTCTCAGCATTTGCACAACGTTGCCTCTCATTTGGCAAATAGAGACCCATCTCTTCACAAATTCAGAGTATCTCTCCATCACAATTCAACAATCAATACAAAATTCAGCAAGGAACATAGAACTTTAAAATTCATAGCACATATGCACTGCTGCACCCTTTACTTCCTTGCTTTTCTTTTCTCTTCTTTCTCCTTTTTTTTTTTTTTTTTTGTTTCTTTTCTTTCAACATAACAACACATAGAGAAGAAATACATCAAGATCATACTTTTATGCTTTACACTTTCCACAGTCATGAAACATGTCATATTTAGTTCACCATGCCACAGTCCAACAGTCACTTTGCATGCACACTAAGGGGGCAGAAAAGAGAGGATAAAAATTAGGCCTTGGTTCATTTACTGACTCACAAGAAATACAGTCAAGGCTTCAAAGGGGCTTCTATAGATTAATGCACAGGAAAGTTCAGAAAGTAATGCCAAACTTGGTTATCCTACAAGGGTCCCCCATCATCCAATTGTATCCCACACAATGACCATCTTGACAAGTCAGGCCGGCAAACAGTGGGATTCCCACTTCTCACCAAAAATCATTTTAGGCTCAGCAACACTCATTTTCAATGCCTAAAAAAATTGGGGAAAAAAAAGTAGCCTGATCATGCTAAAGCAACAAAAACATACCCAAACCTTAACCAAAAAAAGTAAACATATGCCAACTCAATCATGCATCCATAGTGCTTATTTCAATGTTCTGATCACAATAAAGGTAGCACTTGATTCAAAACAGACTTAAAAACACAAAAGACAAAAGATCCTGACAGGATTGACACATCCTCACACTTAAATTTGTGCATGTCCTCAGCACAAAACAAGAATAAGAACACACCAAGACTGAAAGAAAAAAAAAAAACAGGTACATCCATAAATACGAAATTCACAAACTCACAAGAAAGACCCAAAAACAATAAACACACAGAGACTGAGAAAAGGAAGGAGAGATACTTACTCCATCCAATTCTGGGCTAAGAGAGCCTGGAGCTGATCAAACTGATGTTGTACCGGTAGTAGAAGTACTCACCGGGGGTGGTTGTGCGGTGGCCGTAGAAGTACTCGCCAGTGGTGGAGATGTCCAGTCAGAGAAAGACCAGCAGTAGAAGTACTTGCCAGTGGTGGTGACACGGTGGCAATAGAAGTTCTGGCCACCTGATTCTGCATGCACCCTTACAATATCCAAACCATTCAAAAATTAGTACAAACGGCTCCAAACAAAATAAAATCAAAGAAAATGAAAATCAAAAAATTAAAATGAAAAGAGTCGCACGAAAGAGTTGCTGTCCGTTGACCTTGAATTGCTGACCAGTTCAAGGGTCTTTCACCCCCACTGCTCCAATTGGGCCCACGACCACTACCTCTAGTGATCCTTGCCACTTGGTCTTCAACTTACCATTAAAGAGTCGCAACCTAGATTGAAAAATTAGGACCTGTTGGCCTATTTTGAACTCCTTATTTCAGATTAGGCAATTGTGCCTCCCTTTAGTGCGTTCTTGATGCCACTTGGCCATCTCATAGGCATCCTCCCTCTATTCTTCTAACTCTTGTAGCTGGAATTTCCTCTTTTCTCCATAAGCTGCGGCGTCCATGTTTAATTTATGCACCATCCAGTATGAATGGTGCTCTAGCTCAACTGGGAGATGAGACATTTTCCCAAAAACCAACCGGTACGGCGACATCCCAATTGGGGTCTTATAAGCGGTCATGTACGCCCACAGTGCATCATTCAGCTTTTGGCTCCAATCTTTCCTTGATTTCTTCACTGTCTTTTCCAGGATTCGTTTTATCTCTCTGTTAGAGACCTCGGTTTGTCCATTTGACTGCGGGTGGTAAGGTGTGGCCAACCTGTGCTGCACTCCATATTTCTTCATCACCGCTGCTACTGTTCGATTGCAGAAGTGTGTTCCTCAATCGCTGATGATTGCCTTCGGCACTCCGAACTGCATAAGATTGAAAAAAATCTGCAACAACCTTAGCATCGTTAATTCGGGTAGCCTTCGCTTCCACCCATTTAGGCACATAGTCAACTGCCAGCAATATATATAACATTCCATTCGATGCAGGGAATGGACCCATGAAGTCCATCCCCCACACATCAAAAATTTCACAAACCTTTACTGGAACTTGAGGCATCTTATCTCGAGCACCTATATCTCCTCATCGCTGGCATCTATCACAATTCCTGCAAAAACAGATACGCATCTCTGTTTAATGTTAGCCAATAAAATCCACTGTCCATTACCTTTCGTGCAGTCTGTTTTGGTCCAAAATGGCCTCCACAAGCAAATGAGTGACAATGTCGGAGAATTTTCTCGTGTTCCCATTCTGGAACACACACCTTCTAAGGATCTGATCTGGTCCAAGCCTCCACAGGATTGGCTCATCTCAAATGTAGTACTTGTTATCGCTCATTAGCTTCTCCCGTCGTCCTTGTGAATACTCTAGTGGAAATACCCCTACGATCAAATAATTCACAATGTTAGAGTACCAAGGGTCAGGGTGTTTCTCACTTGTTAGCACGTCAAGCATAAAATTGCAGGGTGGTGTCATAGTGTCGACTGCATAGAGATGTTTCTCCGAAAATAGCTCTTTGATAGGTACTTCCTCTTCCGGAACCAACAGCCTGCTTAGATGGTATACCACATGATTCTCTGCTCCCTTTTTGTCCCTTAACTCCCAATCAAATTCTTAGAGCAACAGGACCCATCTAATCAGTCGAGGCTTCGACTCCTTCTTTGCCAACAAATGCTTCAAAGCCGCATGATCTATGTAAACCACCACTTTGGATCCTAGCAAGTACTACCTGTATTTATCAAAGTTTAAAACCATGGCTAAGAGCTCTTTCTCCGTAGTGGTGTAATTGCATTGGGCTCGATTCAGAGTCTTGGAGGCATAGACTATTGTGTGGCTCTCCTTTCCAATTTTCTGGCCAAGTACTGCTCCCACTGCATAATCGCTTGCATCGCACATGAGCTCAAAAGGGTGGTCTCAGTTGGGTGGTTGAATCACTGGAACTGAAACCAACCTACCTTTTAAAATATCAAAGGCCTTCTTGCAGTCGTTCGTTAGGTCAAACGGGACGTCGTCTTTCAGCAGATTAGTCAGTGGCTCGACAATTTTTGCAAAATCTTTGATAAATCTTCTATAGAAACTAGCATGCCCCAGAAAGCCATGAATCTCCCTCACACTTGTTGGGTAAGGAAGCTTTGAAATCAATTCCACCTTTGCTTTATCCACTTCTATCCCCTCTTGACTGATTTTGTGCCCAATTACAATTCCTTCACTCACCATGAAATGGCAGTTCTCATAATTCAGGATCAAATTTTTCTCCATGCGCCTTGCCTAGACCAGATCCAAACTCTTCAAACATTCGTCAAACGAATCCGCATACACTGTGTAGTCATCCATAAAACTTTTGATGCACTTCTCAATCATATCCGAAAAAATACTCATCATACACTGCTGGAAAGTACCCAGTGCATTGCACAACCCAAAGGGCATTCAGCGATATGCATATGTGCTGAAAGGACATGTAAATGTGGTCTTCTCCTGATCATCTTTGTTTACCCAAATCTTGAAGTAACCACTGTAGCCATCTGAGAAACAGAAAAACATTCTTCCTGCCAACCTTTCGAGCATCTCATCAATGAACGGTAGAGGAAAATAGTCCTTTCTTGTTGCCGAGTTCAATTTTCAAAAATCGATGCACATACGCCATCCAATAAGGAGACGCATCAGCACTAGCTCATTTTTTTCATTGGTCACCACTTCAAACCCTCCTTTTTTTTGGAACAATATGGACCAGCCTCGCCCACTTACAGTCAAAAATTGGGTAGATGATCCCCATGGCTAAAAGCTTCAAAATTCCTTTAACACCACCTCCCTCATATTTGGATTCAACTTCCTTTTATGCTCTCGAGTAGGTCTGGTGTCAGGCTCCAAGAAAATGTAGTGCTGACATATGTCGGGATTGATTCCAGTGATGTCAGCCAAGGTCCACCCAAGTGCCTTTATATTCTTCCTCAAAATTCAAAGTAATCTGTCCTCCTGGGTCATAGTTAACCCCTTACTGATTATGACTGGCAGTGTCTCACCCTCTTCTAGATAGGCATACTTCAAATTGTCAGGGAGAGGTTTCAGTTCGAGCTCTGGAGCTTTAACTATAGATGGCAAAGGCCTACCAGCACTCGTCTACTTGGTCAAATAGATCTGAGATCCAGTACTGGGTGCTACCTCAACTGCATAAAAGGACATGATTGCCTCCCTGATCTCTTCATCATTCAACTCTTGGGCATCAATATCGGTGAAATTCTGTGTGAGCACTCCCTCCAGCTTGTCCTGCAAAAAATAAGTCTCAAAATGCTCTTGGAAAAAGGGGTCAATTACATCAATCCCATACACATTCTAAACATCAGATGGATATTACATAGCATTCTCTATGCTGAATGTGTATTTCTCACCATAATATTCTAAGCAAATAGATCCATTATATACATCAATCAAAGCCCTAGCAATTTTCAAGAAAGGCCAACCTAACAACACACCTGTAGATTCTTCAGCAGGATTATTATTCATCTTAATAACATAGAAATTCGCAGGATACACTAAAGAGTTCACACGTACTAACACATTCTCAAGTACCCCTTCAGGGTGCACACATGACCTATCAGCTAGCAGGATAACTACTTTTGTATCTACTAACTCAACACCAGATAAAGTCATGTAAATAGACATTGGCATAACATTAATAGAGGCACCTAGATCACACATAGCATGCTCTATTACTCTATCTCCAATAATGCAAGGCAAAGAAAACACACCTGGGTCCTTGCATTTAGGTGGAAGCTTTTTCTGAATGACTGCGGAAACGTTCTCTCCTAGCACAACCTTGCTTGCTCCCCTTGGCTTTCCTACCATGACCTCCTTCAGAAACTTCCCAACTGGCGGAAGTTTGATTGGCTTGAGGAAAGGGAAGTTGACTTCCATCTTCTCGAACACCGCCAAGTAGTCCACAGGGTCTTCTTTTGGTTTCTTGGCCTTTGGCTTTAAGCTATTCGGGAATGGGGGAGCTCTGTACGGATTCCCCCCCCCCCCCCCTCTTCATACATGGAACTAGGGTAGGAATATCTTCTAGTTCAGTCACTGGTTCAGGTTCTGCATCTGACTGATCAACTTCTAGGACTACGGTCGATTCGGGCAACTCGAACCTTGCTGATGATGGTTTTTTCCCTACAAGCTCCAGAATCGTACCACTCCTCAAAGTGATCTAATTCACGTTCTCTTTAGGTGCAATCTGGACTTGGGAAGGTAACTTACCCTGATTTCCCCTGAGTTCTTATATGGAGGAAGATAGTTGGGACATCATCTGTGCTATCCCGTCCATCGTGGCTCTCTGCCCTTTTGTTGCCCGAAAAGATCACCGATTGCCTCCTCCATTGATTTACCACCCCTTTGTTGATTCTGATTCTGATCTGGATAAGATTCAAAATTCACAGAATCAGCTTCAGAGCCACTGCCTGTTTGGCCAAAAGGACCAGTGTCAGCCTCTAAAGCTCTTTGATAGCTACTTCCTCTTCCGGAACCAACAGCCTACTTAGATGGTATGCCACATGATTCTCTGCTCCCTTTTTGTCCCTTAACTCCCAATCAAATTCTTGGAGCAACAGGACCCATCTAATCAGTCGAGGCTTCGACTCCTTCTTTGCCAACAAATGCTTCAAAGCCGCATGATCTATGTAAACAACCACTTTGGATCCTAGCAAGTACTGCCTGTATTTATCAAAGCCGAAAACCATGGCTAAGAGCTCTTTCTCCGTAGTGGTGTAATTGCATTGGGCTGGATTCAGAGTCTTGGAGGCATAGAATATTGTGTGGCTCTCCTTTCCAATTTTCTGGCCAAGTACTGCTCCCACTGCATAATCGCTTACATCGCACATGAGCTCAAAAGGGTGGTCCCAGTTTGGTGGTTGAATCACTGGAGCTGAAACCAACCTGCCTTTTAAAATATCAAAGGCCTTCTTGCAGTCGTTTGTTAGGTCAAACGGGACGTCGTCTTTCAGCAGATTAGTCAGTGGCTCGGCAATTTTTGCAAAATCTTTGATAAATCTTCTATAGAAACTAGCATGCCCTAGAAACCCATGAATCTCCCTCACACTTGTTGGGTAAGGAAGCTTTGAAATCAATTCCACCTTTGCTTTGTCCACTTCTATCCCCTCTTGACTGATTTTGTGCCCAATTACAATTCCTTCACTCACCATGAAATAGCAGATCTCATAATTCAGGATCAAATTTTTCTCCACACACCTTGCCTAGACCAGATCCAAACTCTTCAAACATTCGTCAAATGAATCCGCATACACTGTGAAGTCATCCATAAAAATTTCGATGCACTTCTAAATCATATCCGAAAAAATACTCATCATACACTACTGGAAAGTACCCAGTGCATTGCACAACCCAAAGGGCATTCAGTGATATGCATATGTGCTGAAAGGACATGTTCCACTGTAGCCATCTGAGAAACAGAAAAACATTCTTCCTGCCAACCTTTCGAGCATCTCATCAATGAACGGTAGAGGAAAATGGTCCTTCGTTGTTGTCAAGTTCAATTTTCAAAAATCGATGCACATGCGCCATCCAATAAGGAGACGAATCAGCACTAGCTCATTTTTTTCATTGGTCACCACTTCAAACCCTCCTTTGCTTTTGGAACAATATAGACCGGGCTCGCCCACTTACAGTCAAAAATTGGGTAGATGATCCCCATGGCTAAAAGCTTCAAAATTTCCTTTAACACCACCTCCCTCATATTTGGATTCAACTTCCTTTTATGCTCTCGAGTAGGTCTGGTGTCAGGCTCCAAGAAAATGTAGTGCTGACATATGTCGGGACTGATTCCAGTGATGTCAGCCAAGGTCCACCCAAGTGCCTTTATATTCTTCCTCAAAATTCAAAGTAATCTGTCCTCCTGGGTCATAGTTAACCCCTTACTGATTATGACTGGCAGTGTCTCACCCTCTTCTAGATAGGCATACTTCAAATTGTTAGAGAGAGGTTTTAGTTCGAGCTCTGGAGCTTTAACTATAGATGGCAAAGGCCTACCAGCACTCGTCTACTTGGGCAAATAGATCTGAGATCCAGTACTGGGTGCAATTCTGTGTGAGCACTCCTTCCAGCTTGTCCTGCAAAAAATAAGTCTCAAAATGCTCTTGGAAAAAGGGGTCAATTACATCAATCCCATACACATTCTCAACATCAGATGGATATTACATAGCATTCTCTATGTTGAATGTGTATTTCTCACCATAATATTCTAAGCAAATAGAGCCATTATATACATCAATCAAAGCCCTAGCAGTTTTCAAGAAAGGCCAACCTAACAACACACCTGCAGATTCTTCAGCAGGATTATTATTCAACTTAATAACATAGAAATTCGCAGGATACACAAAAGAGTTCACACGTACTAACACATTCTCAAGTACCCCTTCAGAGTGCACACATGACCTATCAGCTAGCAGGATAACTACTTTTGTATCTACTAACTCAACACCAGATAAAGTCATGTAAATAGACATTGGCATAACATTAATAGAGGCACCTAGATCACACATAGCATGCTCTATTACTCTATCTCCAATAATGCAAGGCAAAGAAAACACACCTGGGTCCTTGCATTTAGGTGGAAGCTTTTTCTGAATGACTGCGGAAACGTTCTCTCCTAGCACCACCTTGCTTGCTCCCCTTGGCTTTCCTACCATGACCTCCTTCAGAAACTTCCCAACTGGCGGAAGTTTGATTGGCTTGAGGAAAGGGAAGTTGACTTCCATCTTCTCGAACACCGCCAAGTAGTCCACAGGGTCTTCTTTTGGTTTCTTGGCCTTTGGCTTTAAGCTATTCGGGAATGGGGGAGCTCTGTACGGATTCCCCCCCTTCATACATGGAACTAGGGTAGGAATCTCTACTGGTTCAGCCACTAGTTCAGGTTCTGCATCTGACTGATCAACTTCTAGGACTACGGTCGATTTGGGCAACTCGAACCTTGCTGATGGTGGTTTTTTCCCTACAAGCTCCAGAATCGTACCACTCCTCAAAGTGATCTAATTCACGTTCTCTTTAGGTGGAATCTGGACTTGGAAAGGTAACTTACCCTGATTTCCCCTGATTTCTTATATGGAGGTAGATAGTTGGGACATCATCTGTGCTATCCCGCCCATCGTGGTTCTCTGCTCTTTTGTTGCTCGAAAAGATCACCGATTGCCTCCTCCATTGATTTACCACCCCTTTGTTGATTCTGATCTGGATTAGATTCAGAATTCACAGAATTTGCTTCAGAGCCACTGCCCGTTTGGCCAAAAGGACCAGTGTCAGCCTCTAAAGCAGCAGCCTCAGCTGCTTTCTTTCATTCTCGTGCTTCTTTTGCTAGCCTCCTAGCAGTCTTTTCGTTTTTTGGATCACTCAGTAGGATAGCTCTTGAAGATCTGCTCATAAACTACACAAGAAGATACCAAACATATATCAAAAGGAAAAAAATAATTAAAAATCAAAAGCCGTTTCCCGGCAACGGTGCCAATTTGATAAAGCCCGTCGTGAGGCTACCAAAATGCACAAAAATCAGTGCTTAAACCTGCAAGAAATTACTACAAATAGCATAGAAAGTAGGGTCGATCCGCAGGGAACAGCTGACTGAAACTCTTATTCCTATCGATTTGAAAAAAACGGTTTGATTTGCAATCACCTTTGTGTTTCAGAGAAACCTTTAAAATTTGTCACTTTATAAAAACTAAAACTTCACAAGACAAATAAAATTATTAAATTAAGAGTATTCCAACATTATATGAATCAGTTCAATCTATGCATGCAATCATTAACGGCACAAATAAATCAAAGAGCAATGTATCGGTTGGTTATAGGTTACCGTGGGCTCCCTGTGACATAACTAAATCTCCCCTTAGTGTTTCGGTAATCGCCGTGGGTTCCCTACGACACGACTACCTCTCTAACTAACCAAACTAACAGGCCGTAGGTTCCCTACGGCACCTATTAATTTAATTAGCAGCATTAATTACCAGGAGGACCCAACACTAGCACTTCTATCGGGTTAACTTTAGAAGTTGTTACCTATTTATCTTGTACTACCCGACGGTAGGTTTGTCACTTGTTGACTTTACCGGATTAAACAAAAGCTGATCAGACTTTAATTAAATCTAGTATTTAGACTTATGTGCACAAGATAAATAGAAATACAAGAACTTCAACCAAATTTAATCCTATGTTTCATACATGCATAGATCTACTTCATCACATAACGCCGGAATAAAAGGTTTAGTTACTCATAGTCATGGCAAATACATATACATTTAATGTAGAAGCCATAGGACGAAGCAACAAAGAAGAAGGAAAAGAAATGGAATACTTATTAATAATTGCAGGTCTGAACCACCCTCCATTTGGGCAAATAGAGGCCTGAACAGGAGCAATTTTTGAACCCAGAATGAAAAAAATAAAGGAAAACTTATATAAAATCCTCTTGGAGATCAATGAAGAACTGAATAAAACTAGGAAAAAATGTATCTAAGCTTTAATGGAAAACTAAAGAAAACAAAGAAGCACTAAAAACTAGAGAGAAAACTAGACGGAAAATGCCTAAGAGCTTAATGAATATTCCAATCAGCATTCTCCCCTATTTATAGTAGATGAAATAGCTAAAAAGTAGGGAAATAGCTGCTGCATACGTTTGTTCAATCTGATGAGATCAATTTTGATCTTATCACTTCTCTTCAAATTTCATCCTTATCTCTTTCTTTCTCCTTCCTGAGCAAATTTCAAAATATTCTTTTATCATTTTTTTTCAGTAAAACTTTCAGAAACTGGGTAACTCTCCCATTTACTTATTCTAGAAAAATCTCAAGTCTTCATTTCACGGTTGAAACAACCAAAACTCCTCCATGGCTGCACATTTTCTGGTGCTACCTTCCTTTTACTCAAACGGACCCTTGTTTTCTCCTTCTTTTAGCTCATTCTTCTCCTGCTTGACCCAGTCTCTAAACACCTGCTCTTGACTTCATAAAACAACAAATATACCCGTGAAAAGCACCCAAGAGATGCTAAAATAAAAAAACTAAAAGACACTCATTAGTACTCAATTGGGTGAAAGAAAGAAGTTAGAGAAAAAGAGAAGAAAAGTTGATGAAATGAAGATAAGAAAAAAATTGAGAATCAGCCAAATTTGGAAGACCATAACTTAATCTACAAAGCTCCGAATTGAATGATTCTTGATGCTATGGAAAGTTTGGACAAAGGGCTACAACTTTTATGAAGACATATTTTCCCAGTTCTGGCTTTCAAAAGCTCAAAACGAGGCCGAAAGATAGTGCTGGAAATTCGCATACGTGACTATTTACAGTGCAGCAGAGGCTACTTTAGAAGCTCATATCCGGAGCTATAGAATTCTAAATTGGATTATTCTTGATGTTATGGAAAGCTCAAACAAAGGGCTACAACTTTGATGCAGACAATGTTTCCCAGTTTTTGCTTTCCAAGGCTCAAAATTGGGCCGCAAGTTAATGGTGCAAATCTGCCTGAGAGATTTTTCCAATTTTGGAGTTTGACATTTTGTACCAAGGTCCTTAATGAAAGTCAAATTTTCTATTTAGTCCCTCTATATTCCCCCAATATATAATATAAGACCATTTCTCATATGATTTTGAGGGCAATTAGGTTTAGTGTTAGCTTAGTTTTAATTTCAAAATGTAGTTTTCTCTCTTTTGGAGTTTAAGGGAGGCATAGCCCCATGGAGGATTCCATCTAAATAGTGGCCAAAGACATGAGCTTTAGATGGAAGATTGGAGATTTGAACTACCTATAGGGATCTCTTGTTCTTAATTTCATTATTTGCCTTGTAACTTTCATTTGTGAATTATGAACTCGTTCATGTGTACTTAATTCTTGATCTATGGTTATGGGCTTGTGTTGATTGTTGATATTATTTGTTAATTTTGTGTATTATCTTATGGGCTTTCATTATTTTTGGTGTTTCTATCAATGACTACAAATTTGTAGAATTAGGAGTAGGTAACTATTGAACTTAGACCACCATTGATAGAATTTGGGTGCTCTTTTGCTTTGATTAGACTAAATTGACTTGAAAAGGTTTAGGCAACTAATCTTAAAGACTCAAAACTCAACTATTGCCCTATGAACATAGGTAATGGAGAGAATTAGGATCATCTAAGTAGTTTGACTGTGCCTAGATTCATAATAGCTTGTCGTCTACACTAATTTAATGAGTCATAGCATAATTACTGAGTTTAACATGATAGTTTGGTCGCATTAACCATACTTTGAGCTATTGCCCTTCCTAAGTTCTTTGAGTTAATTTGCTAGTTTTCATTTTCCTTATCTCCCCCATTTTTAGGCTTATTTGTGTGACTCTCATAGGCATAGTAAATGCTAGATTCCATGCAAATTCCTGTGGATTCGACCCGTGCTCGCTACTGTATTACTTGCTGGTGACACCGTGCACTTGTGGTATCTTATTTATTCGCACCACCTGCCTCCCACCGGACCACCGCCTGACCACCATCGGACAGCCACATGCCACCCCTTACGAACAGTACCATGCATGTCTCAAAATATATTTTGGAATACATTTCAAAATACATTTAAAGATGTAAAACAAACAATATCTCTAAATATATTTTGAAATGTGTTTTAAAACACATTCCAAAATATATTTTGAAAATGAATATCATACTGGGCCTTAGATTCTCCATAAATAGTTCTCCAAAAGCAAGTCCAAGGCCATTTAAGCCCCATTTGATATCAAAATTGGATTCAAACCTTAGTTTTCAATTGTGATTTTAAAATATTAAAATTACATTAAAAATATAAAAAAAGTGTGTTAAAAATTTAAAAATATAAAAAAAATTTAAAAATAATAAAAAATTATTATAAAATACAAACTGAGATTCAAACGTTAGTTTGAGTTCTGCTACCAAACATAGCACTACCCTTCGCTTGGGTGTTCATGCTATTTGTCAGAATCAGTGAGTTGCTTTCCACGTGGAGCGACTTAATCCCAAGACCATGTCCATGACCCAAAATCATGGCTTTAGTTTTCGCATAAAAGTTATTTGTCGACCCCAGATACCGCGAATATTGGATAAATTACCAACCCCATGTTTTTCATAATTACCGAACTGACCCTGACAATTTTAACAACTACCAAACAAACCTTGCATCAGCTAATTATTAACATTACCAAGCCACCAGGTTTCAAAATTTTATAAATGGATCCTTAAGTGAATTATAAAACGTCAGGACAGGACTTGTTTTTGTTAAACTGGCCTTGCATGGTTCCTTTGTTCCTTTCTTGAAACACCAGGGTTCATTTTATAATTATTTGAAATTTCAAAATTTATTTGATAATTTTGTACAAATCTCAAGGGACTTTGTAATTTAGTATTTTGTATTAATTGGATTCATTTTATAGTTTTTTGAAATTTCAAAATTTGTTTGATAATTTGTACAAATCTCAAGGAACTTTGGTAATTTACCATTTAATATTTTGTATTGAAATGAATCTAAATTTTATATTTTTTCATATGGATGATTTAACTTGAAAACCCGCTAAGCCTCCATTTTAATTCATTTTTATCGTGTTCGGTTCGTAGCGTATTAGAATTTGCAACTATCACATATTTAGGTTAGTACATTCATATGTTAACATTTTCAACTGTAATCTTACTTATGTAATTATTTGTGTCATTTATATTTGTCATATGAATTTTCAAACCAACTATTGAATTATAACCCTAACTTTTCTTATATAATGATAAATTTCTTTTGTTGTCTTCAAAATAATCACCCCATGTGTTTGTCTATGTGTGTGAGGTGTTTCTCTTAAAAAAATATATTTCTTCCGTCCCATTCAAAAAGTTATATTTATAATACGGTTTCAGTATTACAAGCAGGATTTTTTGAATGGGACGAAGGGAGTATATGAATTGAGATTCTGAATCAGATTGGTGTTAATCGAGAAATATTATTTCAGGTAGTTCCCGAAGGTTGAAGTACTTTGAGATGGTTTTCCCAAACAAAAAAAAAAAGTACTTTGAGATGCGAATCTACAACAAGTTCACACGTTATGTTTATTTTTTCCATAAAAATAGCCTATACGTGGTTGACTGGTTTGGTGCCCTATTTATTAGAAATTCTTAGAAGATTTGGAGAGGAAGCATAATTACCGTACCTCTTGTACAAACAAACGTAAAAGTAAAAATTAAATAAAATTATTGGGGTATATGAAATGCATCTGATAGAAGGATTCCCCTAATCTCCATAGGGTGTGCTTGGCATGTGGGAAAATGAATTAAGTGAATGGATATCTGATTACTAGGATTAAGATGTATATTGATGTGCATAAAAATAGCTAAAGTCATTGGGCTTGG
The DNA here is from genome assembly GCA_016801395.1 of Leptodermis oblonga. NCBI lineage: Eukaryota > Viridiplantae > Streptophyta > Magnoliopsida > Gentianales > Rubiaceae > Leptodermis > Leptodermis oblonga. Next base: position 40,137,862 of record CM028750.1, read on the forward strand.
CCCAATCAAGACAAGGAAAGCTTAGGTCGGGAAAGTTTGGGTCATGAAGGCTTAGGTCGGTAAACAAGATAACCAAACTCGGGAAGCTTAGGTCAGTAAAGCTTAGGCCAGGCAGAGCTTAGGTCGGCAGAGCTTAGATCGGTAAAGCTTAGGTCGGTAAATCTTAGGTCGGTAAAGCTTAGATCAGTAAAGCTTAAGTCAGGCAGAGCTTAGGTCGGTAAAACTTAGGTCGGTAAAGCTTAGGTCGGTAAAGCTTAGATCAGTAAAGCTTAAGTCAGGCAGAGCTTAGGTCGGTAAATCTTAGGTCGGTAAACCTTAGATCAATAAAGCTTAAGACAGGCAGAGCTTAGGTCAGCAAATCTTAGGTCGGTAAAGCTTAGGTCAGGTCGGGATAACGGTAACATTGGCATGACAGCTATACATCATTGTAGGGCCATGAATCTGATATGTGCAGGAGTAATAATGACAAAGGAGCCAAATTATAGCCGTTATTACAAGAACGTTAAAGTCATCATAAAAAGGAGAGTAGTTGGAAGTGCAGGTCATCAGGGCACAACGGACATATCATACAGCTCATCACAACGGATATATCAAGATGAGCCTATAAATACTCAGTCACCAGACTCATTTCAGGTAAGCCATTCTTGGTGCAATTTCTCTTAAGCTCTTGGTCAATATCATTTTCTGCTTACATGTTCCTAACTTGACCGTCGGAGTTACACTAGGGGGATAGCCCCGCTTCTTTCTGATTGCTTGTCTTTGTCACCGGAGTATTCTTCATACAGATCCAAGTCCTCACTAATCCGACCTCCATAGCTCGGTTTCCATCTTTGCCTTCATCCATTTTGTCCATCAATCTCTATATTGGGCCTGAACGTTCAAGATCTTCATTGGGCCAGCTGGAGCATCCATACACCGGACTTTTTACGTCACATCAACTGGCACCGTCTGTGGGGACGATTTGATCGATTCTCTTCATCAAATTTTCTTCACAATTAAAGAAATTTGTTGAAGTCATGACGCAAGACGTTCGGGAACGGATGCTTCTTCTTCCAGAATAGCGGTTTGCACTAAGGAAATAATTCTCCAATTAGGTACAATTTTTGGGACAATTAATTTCTTAACCGATATATAGAAATATAAATTTGGTTGGCATCAATGAATTGACATCATACCATGTACATCTGGGAAGGCCTGATTTTTTAACCACTTCCAAGCAGCATACCATGTGCATCTATCTGGTTGTTAACATTCTAGAAAGAGCACGCTTCAGAAGGCAGCTCTTGAAACAATTAAAAAATGTCTTGAAACTGCATACCATGTGTCTCTTGTTTCTTAGTTGTATAATTTAACTCTTGTTGCATTTCTTGTTCTTTGTTTTGCATAGATGTCGAGAAATGGAGGAATGGCAAATCAGGAAGACATTCTAGGTCCCAAAATTTTTACATCTGGAATATAGGTCAAATATAATAATTTACGGAGTGAGAAATAAGGATTGGAGGATGACCTTGGAGGCCGGCCCATCAGAGGATGACCTAGAAGGCTGACCTCCATCAGTGGATGACCTAAAAGGCGGACCCCATCAGTGGACGACCAGGAGCAGTGGATGACCTAAAAGGCAGACCCCATCAGTGGACGACCTGGAGCAGTGGATGACCTAAAAGGCAGACCCCACCAGTGGACGACCTGGAGCAGCGTCACCTAGAGGGCAGACCCCATCAGTGGATGACCTAAAAGGCAAACCCCATCAGTGGACGACCTAGAGCAGTGGATGACCTAAAAGGCAGACCCCACCAGTGAACGACCTGGAGCAGTGGATAACCTTGGAGGCCGACCCATCAGTGGATGACCTTGGAGGCCGACCCATCAGAGGATGACCTAGAAGGCTGACCCCCATCAGTGGATGACCTAAAAGGCAGACCCCACCAGTGGACGCCCTGGAGCAGTGGACGACCTAGAGGGCAGACCCCATCAGTGGACGACCTGGAGCAGTGGACGACCTAGAGGGCAGACCCCATCAGTGGACGACCTGGAGGGCAACCCCCCCATCAGTTGATGATCTGGGGGACGACCCCGGGACATGCATTCAAGTCATAAAGTCAGGTCAGACACTATTGGTAGGTCTTAGAAACCATCAGGTACGGTCTATAGGACAATAAAATATCTTAGATGCTTAAGTTATTATGTTCATTATTCAGTATGCATTGCGAAAGACACGGTTGGGAACCACTTTCACAGTATTGTTTTCATTATTCAGTAGGCATAGTGAAAGACACGGTTTGGAACCGTTTTCAAATTATTGTGACAACCATCATGATAGCTGAACATACCAGTCACCATGTTAAATTGGTAACCACCATGTTATAATCACAGGATAGTTGAGCATACCAGTAACCATGATAGCTGGCCAGCTACTACTTACAGAAATCATGTGATCACCTTACCATGGGTACCTTCGATAGCCTGGTTTAAACTACTTTCAATCTATAGCTTCAGTTATGCATATGCTTTCTACATTTTCTATCATTTATGGGATGGCTTCTCTTCGTTATAATGTTAAACAGGCAAGGCAATGTTACATGAGCAGGGCCAATACATTGGCTGGGATAAACATGGGCAAGGATAAGCAGTTAGCTGTGACATACATAGGAAGGGCTAAGCAATTAGTTAGGACAAACATAAGAAGGGCTAAGCAGTTAGCTGAGGCAAACATAGGCAGGGCTAGGCATTTGGCCGGGACAAGTCCTTAACATAGTCTCGTAGGATATTGGGTCAAACCCTTAGGTCGGGATGCGGAGGTATGCAATTAAGCAAGTCTTTCTGTTGTCATTGGAAGCATTGCTAGGTCGGTCTGGCTGGCATGGGGTAGTGCTCTTTGTTAGTTCAGCATTTCAAATAGCACTAGGTCGGTAAAATTCATGTTAGGTCGGTAATTATAGTCTAGATTTTAGTACCCCACCACCGTCAAGGTCGGACAAGAACTTATTAAGGTCGGATGCATGTTTATCTGGGTTTAAGTATCATGTTTTAGCAAAAGTCAAGTAAAACATGATACTGAGGGGCTTGTTGATGTGCATAAAAATAGCTAAAACCATTGGGCTTGGCCCAATCAAGACAAGGAAAGCTTAGGTCGGGAAAGCTTGGGTCATGAAGGCTTAGGTCGGTAAACAAGATAACCAAACTCGGGAAGCTTAGGTCAGTAAAGCTTAGGCCAGGCAGAGCTTAGGTCGGCAGAGCTTAGATCGGTAAAGCTTAGGTCGGTAAATCTTAGGTCGGTAAAGCTTAGATCAGTAAAGCTTAAGTCAGGCAGAGCTTAGGTCGGTAAAGCTTAGATCAGTAAATCTTAAGTCAGGCAGAGCTTATGTCGGTAAATTTTAGGTCGGTAAAGCTTAGATCAGTAAAGCTTAAGACAGGCAGAGCTTAGGTCAGCAAATCTTAGGTCGGTAAAGCTTAGGTCAGGTCGGGATAACGGTAACATTGGCATGACTGCTATACATCATTATAGGGCCATGAATCTGATATGTGCAGGAGCAATAATGACAAAGGAGCCAAATTATAGCCGTTATTACAAGAACGTTAAAGTCATCATAAAAAGGAGAGTAGTTGGAAGTGCAGGTCATCATGGCACAACGGACATATCATACAGCTCATCACGGCACAACGGACATATCATACAGCTCATCACAATGGATATATCAAGATGAGCCTATAAATACTCAGTCAACAGACTCATTTCAGGTAAGCCATTCTTGGTGCAATTTCTCTTAAGCTCTTGGTCAATATCATTTTCTGCTTACATGTTGCTAACTTGACCGTCTGAGTTACACAGGGGGGATAGGCCCGCTTCTTTCTGATTGCTTGTCTTTGTCACCGGAGTATTCTTCATACAGATCCAAGTCCTCACTAATCCGACCTCCATAACTCGGTTTCCATCTTTGCCTTCATCCATTTTGTCCATCAATCTCTATATTGGGCCTGAACGTTCAAAATCTTCATTGGGCCAGTCGGAGCATCCATACACCGGACTTTTTACTTCACATCATATATGTTTAATAGACATAAATAGGAAAAAGAATCTAATTACGGAGGCAAACAAATCCTCTTGATTAGGAAATTTGATATTCCTATGTTGGTGATAAAGAACCCCTTGTTATTTTTAACCATAAATTATATTTTTTTAACCACTTCTTAGATTTAAAAAATAAAATAGCGGTAAACAAAAAAACTGAGCATATGTATATTTTCCCTCTTCTTCCTGATAGATTTTTAAATTTTATTGTTACATGTTTTTAAGGCTAGTGCTTTGTAACCAGTAATTTTGTAATTCCCATATATATTGTGCAAAATCAAGTATGGCAATGGAAAACTAATGTCTAGGGGTGGCAAAAAAATTAACCCAAAAACAGCTCAAACTCATTGGGTATTAACCCAATAAAACTCACTTAAAAAATAATGGGATGGGTGAGCTTGGGCTAAATATGTAATGAGCAGGTTTAGGGTAGCCCATCGGGTACCCTAAAACCGGCCCATCATGGGTACCAAAAATACTCATCCAAAACTACCCTTAAAAGTATAAATAAAAACCCAACTCACATATTTTAGTGGGTCCATTTTATTTTTTTCTTCAAACTTATTTTTCTTTTTCTTTATTTTTAGTGTCCTACAATTACTTTACGTTTTTTCCCCATTTATTCTTTTATAATATTTTTAAATTATCCACTTATAAATACTAATTTAAAATTCGTTCGGGTCCAAGCTCGAGTTTAGGACTGGGTTTGGGTTCGGGCGGGGCCAGTTTGGGCCTCTAGCCAGCTTCGGGCCATGCCTAGTTTTGGGCCTCGGGCCAGTTTTGGTCCGGTCTCAGTTTCGGGCCTCGGATCTGGGTCGAGGCATGCATGGGTTTATAAAAATATAAAAAAATTAAAAATTGTGTTTGGACAAAAAAAATTACATACGATTAAATATAAAAGTAAACAAAATTTAATATTTCAAATTTTAGAATAGATTCAAAGAATTAAAATCCACTTTAAAAAAATGAAATTAAAAAATTTTGGAAAAGAAAAATTTTTATTAATAAACTATTAAATAAGCCTTACATTTTTGTATAATGAGTATTATGGGTACTCATAACTACCCATTACCCATTTGAGTTAAGACCATTAATTGAATGGGTAATGGGTACCTATTACCCATTAACTTAACACACATTTGATACCCGTCCAACCCGCCCGTTTGACACCCCTACTAATGTCCATTCTCATCATTATATAATATTTGTCAAACAAATCAAAAGCAATCTAAAATACTTTTAATAAGGACTCATTCATTCCTAGATATAAGATACTCTAATTTTTATTATCTTTCAAGCGTGCCAAGCGTACCCTATAGGAGCATCCAGATCATTGGCAAATGTCACTTTCGATCTACTACTATTGGATCGTGCCATAAAGTCTGCAGCACGTTTTGATGATATGAACTGAACTCTGCGTTTTCTCTGCTTAATTAATCACTCATAAAGTTCAACAATTGACCTTTTAATTTAATTTTTTATTAGCACATGGAGTACTCCTTTTCTATGATTTTCCCGGATTCCCACCTAGTCCTGAGTAACTTTGTCTTTTGGCTTGGCATTTTCATCTATAATAATAATAATAATAATAATAATAATAATTAATTCTTCCATCTGTAATTTAATAAGTTAAGAGATTCTCTTTGAACTTTCTCCGTATAAAGTTAACAATATTTCGCTCTTGAGTCGTGTTTTAAAAGCTAAGTACTACGCGGAGGAAAATTTTCTTGAGGCGAGCTTGGGTAACCGGCCCTCAAATTGGGAATTAGGAGGTTTGTGGGTAATAGCCAAAGCACTTGGATATGGCAGCACCCGTGGATACTTGGCCAGGGAATGAATACACCCCAATATTTCCCCGCAGGTTTTGCCCCACCAGCCAGGATGTTCGAGTTGATAGATGGGTCGTCGGGGCAATGGAAAACAAGGCTCGTCCATGCGCTATTTGTACCTGAGATTGCCTCGACTATCTGCAGCATTCCACTACGGGACCTGGATAGACATGATCATTGGATTTGGCACCCGGATAAGCGAGGTCGGCATAGTGTGAGAAGCACCTATTACCTCTTGGTCTCACAGTCCCAGGACGCATCACCAGAAGGCTCTCCCCCGAGGAGCACAACCCCCTATGGCGCCGTCCCTGGAGTTTAAACGTCCCTCCTCGAGTGTGGCAATTCTTATGGAGATTCACCATGGTTACTCTACCTACGCAAGAGGCGTTGCAGCGACGCCACGTCATGACTGGGCCCTCAGTGTGTCATTTGTAATATGCAGTCCCTGATACGCTCACTCATCTATTTTTCGAATGCTCCTTCTGACTAGCAGTGTGGGAGTTAGCAGGTTGTAGATCAATCATTGAGGCCCGTTGGCAGGAGCAAGGCCATATCTGATTAAGGGATCTGTAGTTACATAGCCCAGGGGGAATGTCGGAATACATGGCTGTGGTAATGGACCTCATATGGTTCCAGAAGAATAAGCGCGTGAATGGGAGCCTGGACAGGAACCTCTTGGTGTCATGCAATCAGCAGTAACCGCCCTGCGGAATTTCAAAGCAGCGAGAAACTGTCCAGAGAGGGAGGATGCCTCATTGGCATTCTCCAGTCTTTTGGCCAGTCCCCCGCGGGGTATTAGGGTTTTCTTTGATGCATCTTATCACCCTTTGACACGAAGGGCGGCATTTGGGTTGTTTGGGTGTGATGAGGAAGGGTAGTGGTTGGAAGGCATGGCACGGCGGATTACAGGTGTTTCCTCTCCGGAGGAAGCTGAGGCGATAGCCTGTGTAGCGGCACTTGCGGTGATTGAACAACATGGATGGTCCGAGTGTTCTCTAGTCGGCGATGCGGCGGCAGTGGTTTTGGCGGTGAGAGGGGAATCATGCCCAGAGGTAAGCTCTAAGAGCATTGTCCAAAGGATTGTGGCAGGTGTGGATAAGTTAAGTGTTAAAGGTATATACTGGGTAGAGAGAAGTAAGAATGCTATAGTGCACTTGCTGGCACGAAATGGGGCTATGGGCCCTCAATTGAACTATTGGTGGCCTGTGCCACAATTTTTTGTATCTCAAACGTTGTTGGACGATTTCCAGCGCCATTAATATAAATGCTTTTTGTTTCCAAAAAAAAAAAAGAAAGTTTAACAATATTTGGATTAAATGTTTGTCAAATTAATCGGCTTTGTGAGGATAAGATTGATGTCTGAGGAGGCCCTGTACTAATTATTAAGGTATAGTTTTTTGTACGACCTGACAGTTTGACGCACTTTTTATTTTATTATTTATAAAAATGCGATTTTTTCTTAAATATTTTTTTTATAGGTGATATGTTTTTAAATACTTGCTTTTTAAAAAAAATTAATGCTTTTATTTTACTACAAGCGATTTTTTTTTTTTTCTAAATAGGTGAAATATCGATAACTAAACTCGATACATCATAAGCTATAAGTGATATTTCAAATCTTAAAATCGATACTTTTATTTTTCACTGCAAATGATATTTATTTATTTATTGTTATAAGTATAATACAAGTTTTTACGATATAAAATTTGACACTTAAAGTATATGTTGAACTTTGATAATTTCACAAATTTAATGTGAAAATTTATAAAATGAAAATGAAAAATAATTCTTTTTTGCCATGGCTGACCCTGGTAATGTGAACTTTTGGCTATTAATCTTTTTCTTGTGTTTTGGAAACCAAACTAAATAAATAAATAAATAAATAAAAAGTAATATGTCGCCTATTCTATTACATTTGAGTGTCATTTTTGCCACTTAATTCTTTAAAACATATCATTTTACTCTTCTTTTTTTTTTTAATTATTGGATTGACTTTGATAATTAGTTTTGTAAAAGAAAACCATGCAAGCCGGCATTGTTACAAATTTTATAACTTTCTTTTGCTCCGAAATCGTATGTAACTAGTAGAATTAATTGAAAGAAGAAAAATTAGAGTGCATATAATTACAACTCAATTTTGAACGAGAAGTGTCGTTTAAACGAAAAGTACTGCGGATAGCCTCTGATGGAATATAACCTGTAAAACGATGAAAAAAAAAGTATCATTTACAACTTGTAAACGAATAAGTATCATGTATAACTTCTTATGTATCGTCTATAAAGAAATAGCATCACTTGTAAAAGAAAAAGTATCACCTATATATTTTAATGTATCACCTGTTTAAAAAGTACTTATCAACTGTAAAAAAGAAAAGGTTTTGCATGCGTGTGTAGTGAAAAACGCTCTTACCGATTTTAATGACTAAAATATCACTCCGCCAGACAGTCTGGTAGTTCTTACATGAGACTCCGCATAAACTGAAAGGAGTAGGAATCAAACTTCCGACATCTGAGTGACCCATCATATATCACAACCGTTTAGGCACTCCCTTGCTCGTGGTGCTCTTTGTCATTGGTCTCTACTTTCTACAATCTTCATCTACCATTGATCCCCATTATTGAGAGGATGAAAAAGATTAGTTTTTTCAGTTTAGTTTCTCTTCTTCTTCTTTTTTTTCTTTTTGTGTGTTCTCTGAGTTTTCATTTTTTCGACTAAGGGCCCGTTTCATAAAAATTAATACCTATGTCTGAATGCTTAATGATGAAATACTGAATTGATTAAGAACTTAATATCTTAATACTTAAATATATTTTCTGAATCTCTGAATCATAATGTTTAATCACTCGATCTTGTTTAATAAATATGTTGATCTGAATGCTGAAGTCTTGAAACTATACCATTTTACCTTACATTGAATTTTTTATATTTATGTATGTGAAATATCAAATTTTATAATAAAATATTAATTATGTTTTGAATGCTTAAAATACACAAAAAAAAATTATTACAATTTATTAAAACTCCTAAAAATGAAAAATGATCCATTATTGTAGTTTACAAGAAATTAAAATTTTTTCAATAAAATTCATATTTAATTTATAAAATTATATAAGTAATATAAAACATATCATATGAATGAGATTTATAAAAACATGTAAATTAAATAAGAATTATTTAAAGGGATAATGAAGAAAAAATAAAATAATAGTGAAAAAAATAATAATTATAGTTAAATGAATATGAATAAAATAAAAGGGATAGTTTCGGAAATCAAATATGAATTATTTAAATAATTATTACGTGGAGCATTAAGAGATAAGCAATAAGCTAACTTTCTCCGCTTAACTTTTTGTATAGGAAATAAGCAGTGCTTAAGTGATTAATGGTCTGTTTCATAACACCACTTAATGCTTAAAATTATTTGATTAAGGGATAATAATTGTTAGTGTGTTTGATAATGGAAATTCAAACATCTTAATCATTTAAGTACTGCTTATTTTCTTTACAAAAATTAAGTGAAGAAAGTCAGCTTATTGCTTATCTCTTAATGCTCCACGTAACAATCTTTTAAATAATTCATGCTTGATTTATGAAACTATCCTTTTATTTTATTCACATTGATTTAACTATAATTATTATTTTATTTTTTTCTTCATTAGTATATCACGTATTTAAACTTTTTATCATAATATTGTCAAATAAAATTTATTTTATTTTTTTATATTATTGTCAAATAAAACTTTTTATCATAATAATTTATATTTTATTATGATATTTTGCATCTATAAATACAAAAAATTCAACGTGAGGGTAAAATGCTACATTTTCAAAATTTCAGCATTAAGATCAGCATATTTATCAAACAAGATCGAGTGATTAAGCATTCTAATTCAGAGGTTCAAAAAATATGTTTCAGCATTAAGATGTTAAGTGATTAATCAATTCAGCATTATGGTTTCAACATTAAGCATTCAGATATAAGCATTAATTTTTATCAAACGGGGCCTAAGAGGTTTGAATTTTCGTTATCAAACACACTGAAAGTCATTATCTCTTAATCAAATAATTTTAAACATTAAGTTTTGTTATCAAATAGGCCCAAAGACTTTATATAACTAAACTCCATTTTGAAAACATATATTTCGTATGTTTCTTTTTCTTTTCTTTTTTTTTTGAAAGCAAATTCATTTTCGTTAAAACTAAGTACCTAATACAAAAGGGCATTTCTAGCCATCAAATGTGCTTCATGCACAGGTGACCTGTCCACTTTTGTAACTACTAGATCTAGAAATGCATTGACATAGCGTCTAATATCCATTAAAATTTCTTGAACCTCCTTATGAGCTGCTGAGGCGTTACATAATTGATTGACTAGCTCGAAGCTGTCGATGAAGATTTCTTGTATCCAGCCTTTTGCAATTGAGTACTAGGTTGCCCTTAAGCAAGCCAAGGCTTCAAACTGCAACGGTGATACTACCTGTGCTTTCCATCATCGTTTGTCCATAAGGGCCCTGAGTTATGTTTTATTACCTAACTTATTGCCCCTATCTTACCAGCTTCTCTGAATGCACCATTCACCAGAATTTTCACTTGTGCCTTACAATGTTCTTGTTCTCCCTCCCCTTCAACTCTTATAGTTTCTTGTACCTGCTGACTATTGTTGATTACACTCCCCAGCCTTTTCCGTCCAAGTGTGTTCCTCTACTGCAGGTCGAATTCCCTCTGTACTTGCTGTCATATCTTATCTGGTGGAAAGAGATTGTTTTCCCAAACCATTTTGTTCCTTGTCCACCATATTCCATGCAAAATGTGTATTGATAACTCTATAGCCTCCTCATCTGGTGCCTCCATCATCAAATTCCAAAACCATTCATTTATCTGAACCGGTAACCCATCATCAAAATTAAATCCCAAGGTCGATATTCTCCAGATCCTCTTGGAGTGAGAACAGTTGAGGAAGATGTGTTATGTATCCTCCTCATCCTTCCCACATCTAGCACACACTGTTGATACTTGAATTGCTCTTTTCCGAAGATGATGGGCAAGCATTTTGAAGTGTGCGCCACGTCAGGAACTGCATCTTGGCCAGGACATTGAGTATAATACAATTATGTTCAAATCATAAGATACAACTCAAAACAAAATTATTTTATTAGTAATGATAGATATCTCAAATATATTCATTTATCACAACTTTTGAATGACAACTTATGTAGCATACATTCATTGGTTACATTTTTATAAAATAATTATTAATATCACATAATCGACCAATAAATACATGTTACATGAGTTGTTATGCAAAAGTTGTGACGGTGGGAATAAATTAGAGTTGCATATAATTACAACTCCATTTTGAAAAACAAAAAAAAATTCTTACCTTTGCTTATACCGTGCTGAAAACAGTTGCACTAATTGATTCCCGTGATTTTTTTACGAATAATAGGTCCTGATGGTTTGGTCTAACAATAAAACTAATCTTGTGAGTCGTAAAAAAAACAAACCTATAAAAGAATTTGGCCAGTCTAGGCGATATTCTTAATTCTTAAAAAACGCATAGATCGACTGATAATTTGATCAAATTTAAAGATACTTTGATGATATTTTGTCTGGAACTTAAAAATAATTTCATTATCTCATAAAAGACGGGTGTACCGTCTAACATGAGACTTCACCGCACATGTGCACACAACACTTTTTTTTTTTTTTCTTTTATAGGTACTATTTTCATTCTAAAGGCTCTACTTTTTTAAACAAACGCTATTTTTATCCTTAAAATTGATACTCTTTTTTTTATAGGTGCACTACTTCTATCTTTAAAAATTTTCTTTTTTGTTTTATTTATAAATAGGCCCAACTTTTTATATAACAAACGCTACTTTTTACGTAACACTACTTATACCCTTAAAAACAATAATTGTTTATATATAAAATTCTACAGTACTCTTTCTTTTACAGACGCTACTTTTAAAATAATCGGCAGTATTTCTTTACATTTAAATTGATACATTTTGTTAAAGAAAATATGCACTACTTTTTATACTTTAGGCAATACTTTTTCTTAAACATACACTACTTCTTCGCATAAAATTGATATATATATATATATATATATATTAGAAATTGAAACTAATTTTTATATTACATCCGTTACATTTTTAAACAGATACTACTTCTGTTTTTATACTTTTTTTAAAAAATAGACATTACTTTTTAGTTACATGTGCTGCTTGTTTAAACATGCAGTAGTTCTAAAAAAATTAAATGTTTATAAAAAAAAAGTTTAATAAATACTCCGTGTGCTTTTAAGAACTACGTGTCGAATACAAATTTTTACATTTTTCTTTATGTTTTCCTCATATCAGTCCTTTCGAATTTTTGTCAAATATCTAACTATTTTGAAATTTACCCCTTTCTTTTTAATAGGAGGAATCTCTCTTTTAATCATTCAATTATTTGTTGCACTTTGAATTGCTTAAGTTCATGAAGTTACACGTGATCAGTGTTGGAGGCAAAAATTTATTTTAGTGGGGCACAATATATATTGTATAGTCAAAAAAAATTATATTTTAGAATTAGGTTAAACTATAAAACAGAATTACAAAATAATAACAGAGAAAGAAAACGAAATTTATGTAGTAATTTTTACGTTTTTCGCCTTGAATCCAATTTTAGTTCTAATCAATTTAAATCTTACTAATACTCCAAAAAAAAAATCACAACATTAAAATAATTTATTTATGTATTGTGAATCTTGCTAATCCTCTAAAAATATAATCATAACCTTAATATAATTTAATTGTATATTGTGTATTATTTATGCTTAAGTTATAATTAAATGAATAGAGGATCACAATATATTAATTTAACAAACTTTTTTAAAAATTCTTTCAAAAATGTAAAGGGTGTGAGGGCTACTGGGGCACGTGCCCCCATATCTGCACGTGATCGACAGCTCCGCAATGTTTATGCTGCTACGCCTCATTGCAGCCCATTATCTGCCAAAGATTGACAATTATTAATGATGATACACATGGACCAAATCTTTTATCATTTTCCTCACGTAGTCTCAAAGATTGGGCTCCGAGTGATTTGCCTCAAACGTCGGGAACCACGTTTTCCAATTTTATATTTAATTAAGTTTTCAATTTATCCTTTTGAATAATTATCTTAATTTTTTCTATAAGCACAAAATTTGTTGCCGACAGGTTGTACTGGTGCAAATTTTTTTACGCGCACAATTTTTGTTTTCTATTTATTTATAGAAATAGGTAATATTTTTTCTCTTAAGAAGATATCGAGTTTTGACTCAAAAATATCACGTGTAACTACTGATGTATTACATGTTTTTTTTTTTTTTTGGTAAGTATCTCCTATAGCCTCTAATTAATGAATTGTGTATCAGTATATTTTTTTATATATTTCGTTTAATTTTTAATGTATTGTTTATTTATAAAAAATAAAAAATAAAAATAATATTTCTTGTTTATAAAGAAAATAGTATTATGTGTATTAGTGATAAAAATTGATCGATTATAAGTATTGAAGTATTGCACGTTAAAAAAGTATAGCATGTTTCAAAAAAAGAAGAAGATATCGAGTATAGTCTCTGATGTGTCGCGTATCATTTATAATTTCGGATTATATATTTTAGTTATTGATGTATTGCATGCGAAAAAAATTTGTATTACATGAGGAAAAAAAATCGTATGCTAAGGAAAAAAAACTTGTTCAGCCCGTGGTAGTGGATTGGAAGCTTCCGTACATCCGTCTAACAGAAGACGTTCTCTTTTAAAAATATACTTTATTGTGTTGGTATTTCGTTAATTCCAGCTGTGACAACAAAATTAGGAAGGGTAAAATTGTAAAAACAAATAAAAACTACATTTTCAAAATAGGAGTAAATTACAAAAGCTATTATAATTCGGGTGATAAATATTATTAAGCCTTCAATCAATTATTACTTTTTACAAATCTAATTTTCCATTCAGATATAATTCATTGGTCATTTATATTTGTAAAATAAATTTTACGCTTGTTGTATCCTTATTTTTTTTAAGGTTTTAGGCTTTAGCTACTTGGGAATCTTGTTAGGCACAAGCCGCAACACAACACAATAATTAAACAGCATGAATTCAGATCAAGAAGACTTTAGAAAATGGTTTAAGTGCCTAACTATTTCAAATCTGACATGCTTAGATCTAGTTGTTAATTAATTAATTAGCTATTTGGGTACGTTCGTGATTTGATTTGATTTGCTGATCAATAACTATATCTGTGTAATTTCGAATTTCGAAATCTATCAATGAAATTTCTAAGGGTCAGAACATATGATTTTTTTTAACAGTTAAATACAAACATATTTTTTAATAAAAAAATTAAATATATATCGTTAATAACAGTGGAGAGGCCAGACCCCACCAACCCCTTTGTTCCGCCCCTTTTTTTTTATAAAAAAAATAGCCGATTAATTGGCGGGTAGGTATAAAGACATTTTATTAATTTAAATTGAGAAAGAGTTGACCATGAGAACTTAATGAACCTTATCTTGAGTACAAGAAAGTGGTGGCATGCCAATGATAATACTATAAATACTTCACCTTCATGCAATTTTTCTAGTCTAGGATTAGGAGCTAAATTCCTATCTAAAAGAGGTAGACTTTGACCATGCTTGATAATCCCATAGCTTCATATATCCAAGGATGCTTCTTGTTTCATGAGCTAGATCGTTGAATTCTAACACTAGGCATCCCCCATCTATCCAGATTGATCGAACCTCTAGCCAAAATTGGTAATTCCATAAACTGAGAGAAAATATTAAAGCTTCCAAATGATACGTCATGGTTTGCTAAAACATATGCAATTTGGTTAGTTTCTCTACAATAATGTGTAAAAGATATCTCTTCTAAAGTGAACCCTTTAATTTCTTTAATGATTCTAAGAATTGAGTAAGAAATGTGCATATTATCTTTGAGCATCTCAATCAAATTCTTACAATTAGATTCCACCATCACTTTTGTGTGTCCTTTTTAAACACAAATTTTCAGTCCTAAACAAATTGTTAGAGCTTCTGCAAGTAAACTATTCAAAAAGCCAAAATTGTTAGAGAAAGCAAACACTTAAAAAATTTGTGTGTCCTTGGTTCCGCCCCTGCGGCTGGAGTCCTCGGCAAGCGTTGTCAAACACTTAAAATGGGAGGTATGAAATTGGTTCCAAAAAAAGCTCTGATGCTTAAGTTAAAAGGGTTAAGCATATATCACTAAGTGAGGCTAATCTTAGGTATTGATTACTTGCACCCTTGTGGGTTGTGAGTATTTATAGATGAGAAATAAAAAAAATTATTGAGTGCATCGTATGCATCCTTAAAAATAGCGCAGTCAGCTAATTATAAATTGATAATTGTGATTTTTATTCATTTATGGGCCTCCTACATATACATTTGTTTTCTCCCAAAATAACACTATTTCCATTGAATATATCTGACTGCATAATCCTACGTGATACAGCAGATGCACCGAATCCCAGTATAATTCTTGTTTTATGGTAGTAACCAAAATAGAATTCAATTTGACTATCATTCTCCCAAAGGAAAATGACAGTCAGGCGAACGGAATGTATAAGAGTCATGTAAAAATTTATACTTATTTAATAGAAGAGTTCTATTTTTATTATTTACTTTTCATATTAATATAATTATATATAATTTATTGACAATTAATTTATACTTAAAAAGAAATGACATAATTAGGCAGAAAAGATGTTAGCATATTACTTATTTCAAATATTGTATATTAAAACCCACAAAGTTTTGTAAAATATAAAATAGGAATATAAAATAAAAGCCGGCCATCAATTCTGCATGGTAGCATTTGTTTATTAATGGTGAAGAACAATAATTACAGCTGGCTTAGTTTTTTAAATATCTTTTAGAGTTTAGAGAGACTTTAGAGTAATGGTGAAGAACAATAATTACAGCTGACTTTAGAGTACTATAAATATGGGTTCGCAAGCTTGCCCCCTGGAACATGCATTTCAGCATTAGTTTTAGTACTAAATGGGGAAGGGGAAGCTCCAGAATATGGGCATGGAGGCTCTGTTTCTGAGCATTTTTTGTATGTTTTGCTTCGCCATCGGCGGCGGAGATGCTTCGTCGCCGGCCGGCATCCACGGAGGAGAGCAAGCTTTGGCCCAAATAGCCATGCATAAGACTGTTCTTGCATTGCGCAACTCTGCCTCCATTAAAGCCAAGCCTTTTATTCTTGGCCAAAATGTAATGTATTCTCCTCCTTTTTCTTTTTGTTCTTTCTGCTTCTTCTTTGTCTTTGATAAGAATCGTTGTATCCGTTACATTAAAAGAGTTCGGTTTGAAAGATGTACAACTTTTTACTGTTTCTTCTGTTAATATTCTTATTTTTTAAATATGAATTAATGATGACCACACATGATTTTATTAGTAAGAGTATGAGAAGTAACAAAAATCGACTATTTTAATGTAACAAAAAAATATTTTAATATTTAACTTTTCTAATGAAACTTATCGAGAGAATATATAACTTTTGTATGGTACTTAGAGCAATGACTTAATTAAGTTAAAAATGGTAAGGTACAAATTGATCATTTCAAACATTAGTTTTAATTTTTAAGGGTTATTTATTATATATATTTACTGATGCTTGAGATCTGGAAAAATACCGGGCCCTGTTTGTTTTGATTCTCAAAACATGGTTTTGAGAAAAGTTTTAATTTTATAATAATTTTTCATCATTTTCAATACACCTTTTTACATTTTTCAATACACCTTTTTACATTCCCAATACAATTTTAATATTATAAAATCAAAATAAATCTCAAAATCATGTTTTGGAAATCATACCACACAGGGCCTCAAAACTCCACTAACTCTTCAAATTATAAGTATTGCTGAGGTTTATATATTTATTTTTGCAACTGACATGAAACAATTGGAAGTTGACCAAATAAGAAAAGAGTTATTGGTAATACTAACCAAATCAAGGGAGGCATATCGTAGGAGGTAAATGTAACTTAATTAACCCAAATTTTAGATAAATCGTATTTTGCTCAACCCAATAAATAGAGAATTGATGATGTAGTTAAAACGGTTAGGAAAAAATCGAAATAGCTGCATATAGTTATAATCTATTAGAAGAGTTAAGTTTTGAGAATATATAATATTTTATGATTAAGTTGCAAGGAACAGTACATAAAATAGATCATTTGTCCCTGTTTATTTCACTGTTGTATTTACTTTCTAAAGGTGGATTACTTGTGAACCACAGATAATTATATTAATGAAAGTATGAGAAGTATAGAAATCAAAAGTTGACTCTTCTAGTAAAATAAAAATAAATTTTGAACCTGAACTTTTTTAATGAAATAGAGAAAGTAAAATTAAGGATCTATATGTGATCAGTCTTTTAATACATGTATTTACAAAGCATTCCTCAAGTTTTACTTTTCACAAACGAACAGCAGAGTGAACTGACTGATAAAAATGGTCAAAAGATTAGAGGGTTAACTCGACCAAACTGAGTGAAAACACTGGATATTGTTACATTCAATTATAAATATTATTTTAAAATTAAAAGTTTAATCTTGATCTTTTATTCAAGTGGGGAATAAGGTAGGGTTGGGATGCAAAGGTCAATTGAATCAACTCAAATTTGAATACACTGATCAGTATAGACGGGATCGAGAGAAAGAGAAAGTATAACAAGAATAAAAAATTAAATAGATCCATAAATCACTAATTAAAGAATTCTTTTAGTACCCTATACAAGATGGGTAGTTTAATATATTGTTCAAATGATTATTTATTTCTTTCAGATTCACACTAAATATATTTTAATGGTTCAATTACGAAATTTAAGAGACAGAACTGTCATCTTATTTAAAAATATTATCACATATTATCTAAATGAATTAACTGTCCAAAATATCATTATACTTTTCGAAAATGTCTCATTTGGTCACTAAACTTTTTTTTCCCCAGGAATATCATCATACTTTCCAAAAGTGGTCGAAAGTGTCATTTCGCTGTTAGTCTGGTTAGTTTTGACGGAATGGGTGTCACATGCTTGCCATATGCCCTTTTTGAAGGGTATTTCTATCCTTTTACTGTTTTATTTTTTAAATCTCTTTTCTTCTTTCCAAATTACTATTCATCTTCCCCCAAAATTCTTCCACCTTCATCCTCCCTCCTCCGCTGCCGTCCGCCTCCCCTCCCTCCTCCCTCCACCAACCGCCACCTCTTCCCTTCTCTCATTTTTTTCCTTTTCACATTTTTCTCTTCTAATTCAGTTGATTTTCTTCTTCTTCTTCTTCTTCTTCTCTGTTTTGCTCTCCAGCGGAAGCGGATTTCAAACAAGGCACAAAACAATAGCTAAAGATGAAAAATTCTTCAACTTTCAAGAAACCCATTAGCCATAGGTGATTGCGAGAGAGTTTTGTGGGTACCGATCGGAATTGCGGTACTGAATTCCATCCCACCACTGTACTAGTACCTGTAGAAATTTGTACATTCATTGATTGAATCAAGTTTGAATAAATGGATTAATTAGAGATTAGCAATGGCGACGGCGGTGGTTGCACCCGTCGATGATGATAAGGTTCACACCCAATCCAAATTTTGGAACTTCAGAGTTTTAAATAGAAGGAAAAAAAAGAAGTTTGGTCTGGGTCTGGTCTTTCTCAGCAGCAGACAAGCGCCATTAAAAACCAACAAAGGAGAGCTTGAAAATTTGTAAATTTGTTTGTGAGAACCAACGAGGGAGAAGGGGGATGGACGACAACAGAGGTGGGGGGGATTCTGGCTCAAGTTCCAATCTTTATGGATTATTCTTTTGGGATTCCGTTAGGGAACTTGATAGAATGCAATCTTCAGCTTAATCTTCAACGGAGGAATTTTGAGAAGGAAGGGGCGGAGGAGGTGGTGGTGGAGGGAAAGGAGGAAAGGAGGAAAGGTGCAGAGGAGGTGGGGAAGATAAATAATACTTTTATATTAGGTGGACAAAATTACCCTAAAAAAAATCACATGATATGCACATGGTGGGCATTCCGTCAAAACTACCCGGACTAACAGCGAAATGATACTTTCGGCCACTTTTGGAAAGTATGATGACATTCTCGGGAAAAAAAAAAGTTTAGTGACCAAACGAGACATTTTCGAAAAGTATAGTGACATTTTGGACAGTTCACTCTATTTAAATCAAATCAGGTGCTTTTTTTAATAATTGATGAGACACTTAAAAATAAATATATAATTTACTACTTTTTATTTAAAATAATAATAATAATTAAACCGTTGGCCAGTTATATTAGTTTGTCCCATTTTATCTCTTAAGTCATGGCTCATGAGTTGACTTTACTAATATTAGTTGTGGAAACTTTCTTTTTCATTTTTTTTATTAGTTTTACCATGAAAATATTATCAAAAAAATGAAAAAGAAACAAAAAAAGAGAATACATTGGTAGTGTAAAAGGTTTTACAATTAGTGATATTTGGTATAATCTACGCTCGGCTTTCGCTTAAAACAATTAATGCTCGTGGTAGGTCTTTAATTATTTCGAATTTGCATTTAATTACTGTGGTTTTGTCCCAAAAAAAGCAGGATGAGGATACAGAATGGATTAACGTGGAGCTTTCCAACTCAGAACCAGCCATAGATGATTGGATTGGAGTTTTTTCTCCAGCTAAATTCAAGTAATTTAATTCACATACTATTCTCTACAATTTCTAAATATGGCGTTTTATATAATTAATGTTCTTCAAAATTAAAATTTTTTTTGGAGAAAAAATTCTATGTAATCGATTTTATACAGGCCACGTGTTAATAAATTATACATAACTATAAATTTCCTTAATTAATAATTATTGCTTGTCCAATATTTTCAGTGAGTCACTTTGTTATCCTACGGTAAGTGGATCCCGTGAAGAGTCTCCATACATATGCACAGCCCCAATCAAGGTATGCTTTTTCTTCTTTTTTTTTCCTCTTTTTTATTTATTTATTTTTTAAAAAAATCTCCGTTCCATTCAAAGAGTTCATTTTGTATTACAAAAAATAGTAACTTTTTCTATTATAGTTTACTATTTACGCTTCATCTAATTACCGCGGACTCTTAATCTTTCAACAAAATTGTGAATACTCAACAGATATAAGTTAAAGGTTAAATCACTTTGTTAATCCCTTAAATTGGGACGTTGTATTTATTTCATCACTTAATTTGAAATTGTTTCACTGCCTAATCCGTTATTATGAAGAAGAAAAAAAAAAAAGTCAAATTTGGTTAGCCTATTATTACTTGAATATTTTTAATGTGAGGAAGATGATGTGACAAGACCTAAGGCTCCGTTGGTGGTACCAAATAGGAATTGAATTAGGATTATAAATCTGTGGAATTAAAATTTAGAACTATAAATTCATTTAAATTTCATTGTTCAATAGAGTATAGAATCATTTATGAAGAGGGCTGGAGCCACCCTTTGGTTTAGAGGGGTACCTGTTCTACCTCACTTTTTTTAAAGTACTTAGATGATGTGAAAAAATTATAAAATAATCAACTTTATTTCACCAAAATTAAGAAAAAAATAGAGAAAAAAAAAAGAGTAAAGTTTCACTATCTTGTCCCACCAGACATTAGGGGCCTAGCTCCATCACTGTTTAAGAATTGAATAATTTATTTTAACTTTTTTTTGGGTTTGGAGTACATAGATTTAAACTTTGTTTATAATTACATGAATTCTGATGTGTAGTACGTTATTACTGTATTTAAATTTACTATTCATCAATAGCGGATAAAAATATTTATTTAAAAAATAAATTAAGATTAATTACTAATTTGATTTTATTCTTATGAAATATTATTGTTACAGTACAAGTATGCAAATGACTCCAACCCGAATTACATCAAAACGGGCCACACCAAAATCAAGTTTCAGTTGATCAATCAGCGCTCTGATTTTTCTTTCGTCTTGTTCACCGGAGGATTATCAAATGTGCGTAAACTGCTTACCTGCCACTTTTTTTTTTTTTTTGTAAAATATAATTTTTAATTCTCTTGTGATTTTACATTATAAACACTTTATTTTTCTGATTTAAAAGCACACAATTACTTTTCATTAAGGAACCTGAAATCCCAATTATCAATAAGCAACCTAAGATGAACCTAAGAGGGGGAGGGGGTGAATTAGGTTCTTGACACTTTTAAAAATATTTTCTACAATGAAGAACAACTTTGAAAAACCATTTTCAAAGCAAGTGTAAAAACAAGTTTACAAATTAAGTGAGGTGTGTGATTAGTGTTTTGCAAATCATAAAAGCAAAGTAAACAAACAAAGCAAGAACACACCAAATTTATAGTGGTTCGGATTCCCCTTGAATCCTAGTCCACTCGACAAGTTCTACAACTTGTTTCCCTATCTATGAAACACTTAAGGGAGTGTTCCAATCCCTACCAAAACACTTAAAGGAGTGTTCCAATCCTTACACGTGCCTAATGGCTAACAATGAATCTTTTGCCCCCGCTCCTTCCTCAAGGACTTAGGGTCTTGCTCAAGACTTCATTGACTAGCTACAAGGACTTTTGCTCAATCAACCTCTTGATCAAGACTTTCTCCCTTTGCCTAATTTAACTCTAAACTAGGACTTTACAATTGCCCTAACTCAACCCCTTGAGTTGGGTCTCTCCTTTCTACTTGCTCCCCCTTTCTTCTTGCCTAACTCTTTCCTCAAGAGTTGGACTTTTCTTAAATACAAATTGCCTACACTCAAACCCTTGAGTTAGGACTTTTCTATATGTGTTTACAATGATGAAATACTCCAGAAATGGAGTTTACAATTCGATACAAAAACAGGGCACAAGTGCCTCTTGACAATCCTACCTTGACAAGCTAATTTGACATATGAATGATTGAAATGAAGCTTGAAAGTGTTGTTAAAGTGTAGGAGATGTTGGGGAGAATTGTTCCTTAAGTGCTCTTGAAGTGGGGGTATTTATAGGAGAAGAGAGCTCTTGAATTGGATGAAAAACGGACAAGGAAGAGCCAACCCGAGAGCGTCCGCGATTGACGCTCCTGGTCGCGGGACCGAGTCGCAGAGGGTCCCTGCGTGATTCGCGGCACGCGGCTCCTTGTCGCGGGTCCCGATCGCAGGGGTCCCTTGTGTGGCGCGCGACGGTCTCTGGGCTGCTTGGCGCGCAGGAATCCTGGGCTGCTGCGCGGCGCGCGGCTCCTTGCCGCGGGTCCCTTGTCGGCCACTGATTTGACACCTTTTTCATTTGCTTGCCGTTTCTTCGTTATAGCTCCGATTTCTTCGCCGTTTTTTGCGTTAGTTCACCGTGAACTCTTCTCTTCATTTTCTGACTTGAAAACACCGTGGGTCCCACCTTGGGACGTGCTCGGTCGTATTTTTTTTGCGTCGGTTCTTCCGTAAACATTTCCCTACATTTTCTCACTTAGAAGAACCATTAAATTAATTCTCATATTTGTTAACTCATCAATCAAAATAAGGATTAAGACCAACCGGGTCTAACAATCTCCCCCTTTTTGATGATGACAAAACAAATATGGAATTCATGATAATAAATCAACTCTTTATAAAATTTAGTAACTCCCCCTCAATTTATAATCTCCCCTCAATTCCATAATATTTTCTCCCCCTTTTTGACATCACAAAAAGGACTTAGCATGCATAATAAAATGTGAATGATGCATACAAATAAAGAAATGTACAACTCAAAAATAGATAAAATCAATTAGGTCATGAGTTGAACATTGAATTTGCTCTCAAATATGAAAATTTTTCCTTTGACATTTTAAGCAAAATCAATCGATCTTTTGACAGTCAACCAATTTTAAGATCTAATGTCAATGCTAGTTCAAAATTTTTTTTTCTAAATTCTAGCATATACATTTCAAAGAGCTTAACTAATCAATTAAGAAGCATACAAGCTTCATTCAATTTAAGGAGCAAGTTAAGCTTTGACAATTAAAGGATTCATTTTCACTAAAGAATGACCCTTCTTAAACACATGAGTTTTTAAGAATTTTGAAATATGGCATTAACTCATGTTCAAAACAAGTTGAAAATATGCAAGCAACTTCAAATGACCCTAATGGTAAACATGCATGCATCTAACACACATTAGGATGCATCATGTCAAAGTCAACGTATTGGTCAAGCATGCAAAATTTTCAACTTTTCATGAATTTTGCTTTTCTTAAGTTTAAAAACTTCATTTCTTCGTGCAAGCAAATTCCATTAGGCATATAAAGTATTTCAAGAATTCATGTATTCACTTTTCATGCAAACTCTTGAAAGTTAACAAAAATATTTTTCTAAAATAATGCCTATTTTCTTAAAACTTGTCCATTTCATCATGTAAATCCAAACTAAGCACATGAGCAAGTTTTAATCAACATATGCAACATATAAAAACAGTGAAACATTTTAGATCATGCATATGTGTGGAGTCAACCTACCGGTCAACACTTTTCAAGCTTAAACCCATTAAGCTAGTAATTTTGAAAGTTGCAATTTTCAAGTTTATGTAGTTTATGCACAAAGTTTCAAACCATTGAAAGCATGCATATAAGTAAAGTCAACTACTTGGTCAAACTTATTCAATTTTAAGCATACATTCTTTGAAAGTTGCAATTTTCAGCATTAAACCTCAATTTTCTCATGCAAGCAACTTCAAATCATCAACAATATCATGCTTAAAATATCAAATAAGCTACATCATGTATAATTCAAAAGTCAACCACTTGGTTAACCGTTTTCATGTAATGCAAACATGCTTAATTCTTGCTATCTTCAAATTAAAATTTTTCAACCTTTTTAACATGCAAGAATTTCAAGATATCAAAGATGACATATATCCTAATGCATCATTTTAACTCTAAAGCATGGCATTTTAGGATTCTATTATTCAAAAGCAAATTTCAAATTTTCTCTATTTTAATTAATTTTTATTTATTTATATATATTTTTGAATCTTTTAACTTCAAAATTGATCTTAGCACATTTCAAATATCATTCTAAGTTCATTAGATCAATTTTCATCTTCTAAGCATGCAAAAGTCTAAAAGTCAACATAAAGTCAAACTTCTAGCTATTTTCAAATAAAGCTCATAAAGTCATAAAGACTTTTATTAACACATGCTTTCAATCAAAATGATTCAAGGATATGAATACAAGTTTTATTTAAGCATAACATACATTTCATATCACATATCCATCATTTTGAACACAAGTCACACATGTACATCATATTCCACTCAATTGACATATAATCATCAAAACAATTATAAAGCACTCAAATTGAGTTAGAGATGATACATGTTACCTCAAATGAGCATTCATGGGCTCATTATCATTCTTGTAGCCATTTTTGCAATTTTTACATTTTTCACCATTTGGCTCCAATAAACCATCCTTGCTACTTTTCAAGCATCTCTTCTTTGAGATTTAGTTCATAAAGTAGCATCAAGGACCTATAAAGAAATCAAGCACAATATTTTGGTACCCAACACTTATTGGGTCCTAGGGGTTAGCTTGTTTCTTTACTTTCCATATTTTTCTTCCTCTTTTCACATTTTTCTTGTCAAAGCATTTGGAAGAAGTGTGACCATGTCTACCACAATAATCACACATAATAGGTGCATTAATTAAAGGAAATGTCCTAACATTTCTTCTATATGCATATGGCACTCTATTATATCAATTACATTATGCATACTTAATGGCATATGAACACAATGATTCTTTCTAGAATAAGAAGCATTATATCTCCTAGAATCATTTTTTCTATCATGATATCTCCTAGGTTTATTACTAAATGAACTATGCATATTCATATATCTAGGAGTATGATGAGCATTTAACATACACATATCCCTCTTTGGGGCACATAAGGAAAAATCATGAAATTGACAATAAGTTTCACTATGCCTATGGGGACCATGCATTTTTCTAGACATATAAAATGAAGAATTAATTAAATTCACATCATTTTTAATCTTTGAAGACTTCTTTTTCTTTTCATACAACCATGCATGATTAGTCTTCTTTTTAGCTTCAATAGTTGGATAGGCAAATTTAACATCACTATTTGAAGCATTAACAAGGGTAGTAGAAGTAGAAGGCATTTCACAATTTTGGTTACTTTCATAACCTAAGCCATGTTTATCATTTCCTACCTTTTGTTTACCTAACAACTTTTCTAAGTTGTTTTTTCTAATGTCAATTTTTCAAGACTTGCACTCAAGTCTTCAATTTTCTTTTCATGCATTCATACTCATTTTTCAACAAATCATATGAACTAGCCTTTTCATGCAATTTCTCATTTTCATCTAAGGCATTTTCATAATACATTTTCAAATCTATGTACTTTGCATCTTCATTATCTAGCAAAGTACTCATCTTATCTACTTTGTTTTTCAACTCATCATTTTCATGTTTCAAAGTAGAGTTTTCTTCCTTTAAAGATGCAACATGAATTTCTAAAGAGTTAATTTTCTTTTCATGCATAACATTCTTTTTCAAGGCATCTATACATTTGTCATGCAATTTAGTGACATATTCATACATATCAAAATCAAGATTATCACTATCATGCATACTACCACTTAAAGAAGATTTGGAAGATTTGGTTACCTCTTGTAGATCACTTCCAACTAAGCATCTTCTTGTGGTTTCCTTCTCTTCCCTCACTTGAGGAATCATCCCAAGTCCTTGCTAGCTTGGTCACCTTCTTGATGGCTTTCTTACCTTTAGCCATTTTATACAAATTGCGGAAAATAAAGCACAAATAATCAAGCAAGCAAATAGACTCTAAAAATCAAAAAGGTTGCAAAAATGATCTTTAAACTCAAGGTTTTTAAACCTACAAATTTGAGCACTAGCTCTGATACCAATTGAAATCCCAATTATCAATAAGCAACCTAAGATGAACCTAAGAGGGGAGGGGGTGAATTAGGTTCTTGACACTTTTAAAAATATTTTCTACAATGAAGAACAACTTTGAAAAACCATTTTCAAAGCAAGTGTAAAAACAAAGTTTACAAATTAAGTGAGGTGTGTGATTAGTGTTTTGCAAATCATAAAAGCAAAGTAAACAAACAAAGCAAGAACACACCAAATTTATAGTGGTTCGGATTCCCCTTGAATCCTAGTCCACTCGACAAGTTCTACAACTTGTTTCCCTATCTATGAAACACTTAAGGGAGTGTTCCAATCCCTACCAAAACACTTAAAGGAGTGTTCCAATCCTTACACGTGCCTAATGGCTAACAATGAATCTTTTGCCCCCGCTCCTTCCTCAAGGACTTAGGGTCTTACTCAAGACTTCATTGACTAGCTACAAGGACTTTTGCTCAATCAACCTCTTGATCAAGACTTTCTCCCCTTTGCCTAATTTAACTCTAAACTAGGACTTTACAATTGCCCTAACTCAACCCCTTGAGTGGGTCTCTCCTTTCTACTTGCTCCCCCTTTCTTCTTGCCTAACTCTTTCCTCAAGAGTTGGACTTTTCTTAAATACAAATTGCCTACACTCAAACCCTTGAGTTAGGACTTTTCTATATGTGTTTACAATGATGAAATACTCCAGAAATGGAGTTTACAATTCGATACAAAAACAGGGCACAAGTGCCTCTTGACAATCCTACCTTGACAAGCTAATTTGACATATGAATGATTGAAATGAAGCTTGAAAGTGTTGTAAAGTGTAGGAGATGTTGGGGAGAATTGTTCCTTAAGTGCTCTTGAAGTGGGGGTATTTATAGGAGAAGAGAGCTCTTGAATTGGATGAAAAACGGACAAGAAGAGCCACCCGAGAGCGTCGCGATTGACGCTCCTGGTCGCGGGACCGAGTCGCAGAGGGTCCCTGCGTGATTCGCGGCACGCGGCTCCTTGTCGCGGTCCCGATCGCAGGGGTCCCTTGTGTGGCGCGCGACGGTCCTCTGGGCTGCTTGGCGCGCAGGAATCCTGGGCTGCTGCGCGGCGCGCGGCTCCTTGCCGCGGGTCCCTTGTCGGCCACTGATTTGACACCTTTTTCATTTGCTTGCCGTTTCTTCTTCTGTTATAGCTCCGATTTCTTCGCCGTTTTTTGCGTTAGTTCACCCGTGAACTCTTCTCTTCATTTTCTGACTTGAAAACACCGTGGGTCCCACCTTGGGACGTGCTCGGTCGTATTTTTCTTCTTTCATTCTTGCTTTCTTCGTTTCTTCATTTTAGCTCATTTTTCATTGCCGTTTTTTGCGTCGGTTCTTCCGTAAACATTTCCCTACATTTTCTCACTTAGAAGAACCATTAAATTAATTCTCATATTTGTTAACTCATCAATCAAAATAAGGATTAAGACCAACCGGGTCTAACAGAACCATTCATTTATTAGATATAGCATTGGATGCATTACTAATGCAATTATATCTACCATTGCATAAGTTAAATCTAATAACGGGAGGATTCCGTTAATATGACAGTAGTCTCATCCTTACTTTCTTACGGTTAGAAACAAAGCGCTCAACCGAATAAAAGCATCCTATTAACAAATATTTTACAAAGTTTTTGTCTTCGGTATATTTTCAATATTTTAGATGATTTTACTTTGTTGGACACTTTTATTTTAAACTACAAGGGTAACTGTCTATGTGTGGTATAAACTGAAAAACTAGCCGTTTTATTTTTCATTGCAAGATTCTCATTATTTTATTACCACCTTAATTTGGATTTTGCAGCCTCAAGTGGTAGCCGTTTCAAACACAATAGCATTTACAAATCCTAAAGCACCCGTTTTCCCACGGCTTGCTCATGGAAAGGCTTGGGATGAAGTAAGTGTCTATATCATCTAATTAACCTAAAACTTATAGAGATTATGGAAATTTGAATTAAATTTATCCATTATGTTGATTAATGGGCTTCTTCTTTTTTTCCTTTACATAAATAACATTACAATTTTGCAGATGACGGTAACATGGACAAGTGGCTATAACATAGACGAAGCCTATCCCTTTGTGGAGTGGGGTTGGAAGGGAGACACTCCAAAACGTTCACCAGCTGGGACATTAACATTTAACCAAGGCACCTTATGCGGTATATATGACACTGAAGTTTACTAATCGATCCTTCCCAATAAAATAGTCATGTTTCTAAAGTATTTAATTTGTTGCGTTTTCGAGGGCCTCCTGCTAGGACCGTTGGGTGGCGTCATCCTGGTTACATTCACACAAGTTTCTTGAAAAATTTATGGCCAAACACAATGTGAGGTGCCATCTATCTGCTAAATTAATTTCCTTGAAATTTCTTAATTAATTTCTAATGTTATGGATCTTTGGGTGAAATTTCAGATACTACTATAGATTAGGTCACATTTTGGTTGACGGCACTATTGTTTGGAGCAAGACTTACAACTTCCGGGCTTCCCCATATCCAGGACAAGAATCACTCCAACAAGTTGTTATTTTTGGAGACATGGGAAAGGTATAATGTTAACGTGTAATTTTCATTATTCCTACTGTCTTACTAAAAGAGTTACGTTTCTAATATTCACTCTGACGTCCTATCAGGGAGAGCGTGACGGGTGAAATGAGTATGCAAACTATCAGCCAGGAGCACTCAACACTACTGATCAATTGATCAAAATCTGGAGAACATAGACATAGTTTTCCTAATTGGAGATCTTCCTTATGCAAATGGCTACATCTCACAATGGGATCAATTCACTGCTCAAGTTGCTCCCATTACTTCAGCAAAAGCGTTCATGATTGCCAGTGGCAATCATGAACGTGATTGGTTGGACTCGGGCTCATTCTTCAACGTTCAAGATTCCGGTGGAGAATGCGGGGTGCCGGCCGAGACACTTTACTATACTCCGGCTAAGAACAGAGCCAAATTCTGGTAAGTTAAAAGAAAAAAAAAATTACTCCTTAATTCAGTCCCATTAAAAGTCTCTTTTCTAATATTTATCATATCAATTTAAAGGTACCAAACGGATTACGGGATGTTCTGATTCTGCATAATTGACTCCGAACATGACTGGAGGGAAGGATCGGAACAGTATAAGTTCATCGAAAAATGTCTGGCGAGCGTGGACAGAAAGCACCAGCCTTGGTTGATTTTTGCAGCTCATCGAGTCCTTGGATATTCTTCCAATGATTGGTATGCTAGGGAAGGGTCCTTCGAAGAGCCAGAAGGAAGGGCACACTTGCAGAAACTATGGCAAAAATACAAAGTCGACATTGCTTTCTTCGGCCACGTCCATAATTATGAAAGGACTTGTCCCATTTATCAGGTACGTTCGTACACAATTCAATTTAATTTGGACACAATTTTTTCAAGAATTCACAATTTTAAGAGTAAATGTCACCGGTAGTCCTGAATTTGAAAACGCTCACTTTAGTCTATAAACTTAGGGCCTGTTCTTTTTGTTTCGTTTTGAAAACGGTTTTGGTTTTAACAGTAAATTTAATATATTTTAATCATATTTCATCATTTCCAATATAACTTTTTACTATTCAGTATCTACTTTTTACATTTTCAATACACTTTTTACATTATAAAACAATTATCCAATACTTGTTTTCGAAACCGTTTTCAAAACGTTCAAAAAGAACAGGCCCTTAAGTTTATAGTTTCATTTTGTCCCTAACACCTTATCAATCGAATTAAAAACAATTCCAAGAGAGTATGCACAATACGCTCTTGCTAAAACTAATATGTTGTAGTATTAGAATACAAAAATAGTGTAATATGTGTTACAATATTGAGAGACGGATAACCTATACATAAAAGGCTATAAACCTATAAACCTTTTAAAAATAGGTGACGGACTCCTAATTAGGAAAGGGACAATAAGTAAGTAATTGTAATATAATTATTCTAACAATCACCTCAAACTCAACGTGGTAGAACCACTTGCGTTTGGATACAAGAAAAAATAGAAAAATTACTAAAACGTAAATTTAAGTTTATGGACTACAATTGATGAAAATTTTTCAATTTCCCAGACTAAAACAAGCTGAAGGGTCTGGTTTAGGGACAAATGATTCTATCTACTCAAATTTTAGCTTAATTTTCTTTCTTTGTTGTGATTACTAATAAATCAACTTTTCTCCCGTTTAGAACCAATGTGTGAAGCAAGGAAAATCACATTACTCCGGAGTGGTGAACGGAACTATCCACACGGTTGTCGGAGGAGGTGGAAGTCACTTGTCCGACTACACTCCGATCAACACCACATGGAGCATCTACAAAGATCACGATTTCGGGTTCGTAAAATTGACAGCCTTCAATCGTTCATCCTTGTTGTTCGAGTACAAGAAGAGCAGAGATGGAGAGGTTTATGACTCTTTCACACTCTCAAGAGACTACAGAGATGTCTTGGCTTGCGTCCATGATGGCTGTGAGTTTACAACCTTAGCAGCATGATGATATTGTGCCCCTTTTGCTAATAATTTATGGAGTTTTTAACCCAGCAAAATGATGCATTAATAAATTAATGAGCTTGTATTTGAGATTTAATTGTGATCTACAAACTATTCCATGATTAATGTTTATTTCCTCTTGGAATTTAATCTTTATTCTCCATTATGTTATTAATTAATCACTAGTAAAGACGTTCCAAATGATAACATTAATTCAAAATTTAGCAAGTTAATTTTAAGTGATTTTTATGCCCTCACTAAAAAATATATTTAGTTTCACTATTATACCATAGGATAAACTTAGAGAGATTTCAGTATCTTAACTTATAACTACGATATATCAGCAGCTATATTGAGTCAGATAATCGTTGAAAGCATTATTGATAGAGTCTATATCAATAACATAAAATAGACAAACATTAACAGCATTTTTGTTAGTTAAAAATAAAATAAAAGTAAACATGAGGGAGCAATAGTAATTTCTTAAAACCACATTGGGATAATTTAAGTGAATCTTCAAAGAGATTGCATTTTGTAATGTCTAGAAAAAAGAGAAAATTTGCAGGGGTATTCCAATCCAGCTGCGAAAAGCATATGCAAATGGAATCAGAGCACTGTGCTCTGCATCTACATTAGACTGGTTCGTTATGATGTTTTAAAATTTGGTTTTGAAAATATGATTTAGAAAATAATTTTATGATAAAAAAAGTATTTTGAAATATAAAAAGTATAACTGAATAGTAAAAATTATATTAAAAATGATGAAAATTTATTATAATATATTAAATTTATTAAAATCAAAACAAAAATGAAGAAAACATGCCCTTAGGATTGGTGTTGCACTGTGGCTCCTAGTTTCTTTTCTTCTTTTTTAAAGCCCCGTTATATATATAAATTTGAAATATTCTTCATTAACAAAATTTTATCAAAAAATGAAAGATTATGGGGTAATTTGTAAAAAAGATTAAATAATATAAAAATAATATTAAAAAAATAAAATTAGTTGTGGAAGAAAATTTAAATGGAATATTCTTTTAGCCGCTTGGACGTGGTAGCCAAAAACCACCCAAACTTCCATATGACATGAGAAATTGGATCTTGATATTGATGCTCATAGTGACTGCACACTATGATATACAAAATGCTGAACAAAATTGCATCAAAGCATGAAGCTGAACCAAACAATTGCAACACCACAGAACCACAAAAACAGCAATTAAGTTCTGCCACTATTCCTAAATTACAAATCCAAACTATTGCCATTTACTGCGCAAAAGTGCCTAGAAATAAATATTAAAAAAAAAAAAAACTATGAGTGCAGATCAAAAAAAGATTCAATACGTCATTATATAAGAATAGTATCAGTCAAGTTCTCCAACCGCAAAAGAGTTCCTCCGTTTTCTTATGTAGAGATCTCATATCCCTTGTCTTTCCACATTTGGCGCCATTTTCCTCCCTTTTTTATTTCTTATTTTTAACTTCTATTGCTGGATTAATATGCGGTTTTTTTTTGTCTATTCACAATTTCTCTCTGTTGACAAAACTGTACAGTAGGTCAAAGGTTTGTACTTTTTGGGTATGTTATTTTTTATTGTTTTGAAAACCAATTTTTAAAAAATAATTTTATAATGAGCTTGTTCTTTTTAGGCATTTTATCTTTTTAGGCATTTTAAAAACGATTTTAAAAACAAATTTTAAAAAATAATTTTATAATGTAAAAAATAAATATAAAAAATTATATTAAAAATGATAAAATATAATTAAAATATATTAAATTTACTGTTAAAACCAAAACCATTTTCAAAACAAAATAAAAAAAACAAACCCAATGTAAAAACTATATTGAAAATATAAAAAGATATTGCTCAATAGTAAAAAATTATACTGAAAATGATAAAAAATAATTATAATATATTAAATTTAATGTTAACCATAACCAAAATCAAAACAAAAACAAAAAGAACAGGCCCTTTACAAATTAGGAATTATATTGTTCTTTTAACAAATTTTGAGATGGTTTTTGCATTTCGTCAAAAAAAAATGGTATATTCAATAGTATATATTAGAATAAAAAAACCTACTTATTGATTTGAAGAGTTAAATTATCGCTGTCAACCACACAGCATTACATGAGACTACAAATACTAGGGAGATTCAGCGGTCGCGCCTCCATCCTCACCTTAAATATGTGTTTGAGATTATAATTAGTTTTAATAGGAAGAGCATTATAATAAATTAAGAAATACAACATTAATGATTAGGCCCAATTGCCACATAAGGCAGGCAAATCACTTCAAAATTAGGAGGAAGCCCTAATCACAAATATATAGCAGTTTTTATTCACTTTTGGGAAGTAAATAATAATAATAAGAAATATTGAACTTATACAAAGATTTCATTAATTGTCTAACTACAATCACAATCAAATATCTTTAACGCACAATACAATTGGAAACAGAGTCCAGTATTGGACTTTAAAAGACCTGTCAAAAATATAACAAACAACAAAGTTTACCAGCTAAAGTAAAGAGGTTAGACATCCCCCATCCTTTGTAAGGGTATTGTATATCACAGTCCAACATCTATGAAGCCACAAACCAGAAAAAAAAACTTCCATCAAAATGTTTCATCAGACCAAAGGCAAATATCAAGAAAGAACTATAAAAATAGAGAAGCAAAAACAGTCACCTTCGTTTTCTAACCTAGAATTGGAACAACCTGAAAAGCATAAAAATAAATTGAAAACAAAGGTCAAGGCATTTTCTTCTCCTATTAAAAACAAAAATAGTGTTCCTCTGTAAACATAAAAAAGGAACATATTACTTTTCTTTCCCTGCAGCTTTTCTTGCTGAGTGGACTTCCTTTTCTTGCTCAATTTCCAAATTGTCTCCCACGCTTGTCTCCCACTTAACTAAACCATGATCATGATTAGAAGTGCAAGTATTCTGCACATACAGACAAAACATACACACATATCATTCGATACACAACCAAAATTACATATTTTCAATAATCAATAATAAATCCTACTGAAAATATGGAAAGAAATCATAATCTCAAAATATAGAAATAAATTAATCACCAAATCGTGAGAAGAACAGGAAGCTTTAAAAATAAACACTGATATATATCAAGAATATAAATGTTGCATATCTTATGAAAGAATGCTCAAAAATTAAACGATTGCTGTTCATTTGCTGCTAATCTAAAACCAGCATAAAGCATAAAAGAACCAAGAACATAAAACATAAAGCATCAAAGTGGCAAGAACATAAAACAAATCAACACCAGAAGAATCGAATTCAAAACCAAGTCCAAATGGGAAAAGGAAAGAAAAAAATCCAAACTATTCATTAAAGTTTTTCCTTCATCTTTCTGGAGTCCTCATGTAACTTTTTACTGAAGCCACAAACCATCCTTTTTATCTTTGCCAAATACATATGGAACTGAATATTTTGTCCTCAGTTCATATAACCATTGAACTACAATCTCCACATTTTAGCATGGTCTGAAGTTTACTTATTTGCATCTACCATATATGGAGGCTTCACGACCAGCCAAAAACTGTTATGGATAACTGGAAAAAAAAAAAGTTGAACAACTTTTCCTCCACTCTGACCTAATACTACTTTTGTGTAGGTTCCAACTTCAACACTTAAAAAAAGTTGCCAAACCAATCCCCTAACCAATGAATGAAATAAGAGCATAAAATAGAGCTACCCTTCCTATTATCTATCACTAATTCAGCAATTTCAGTTACCAGTAGTTAACAATATTTTCAACCAATACTATAGATGCTGCGCATAGTGCTCTCAAGCAAAGGAGGTAAAGGCAGCACTTTCCAACTTGAAAAGCTACAGGGATGCTGGAAAGATGGTTATAAGTAGAAATTGAAGTTATTCCCTTCATACCTAAACTCAGTCAGTCAGGCAAAGAGTCAAACACTTGGCATGCAACAATAAATGAATACAATTGTGGTCAAATAAGCACACAAAACCCAAAAAAAATAAACAAATGAACCAATACAATTGTAGTCTAATAAAACTCCCAAAACCAATCAACAGAATTTAGGACGAAATAAAAACAAAATTAAAAGACAGAAATGAAAGGAACGTACCAGAGGTGCAAAGCTGCGACCAAGAAGAAGAGAAGTAGAAACCGAGGAAGAATTAAACCCCAAAAAATTGGTGAAACTCGGTTCAAGAGAAACACTACTCAACACATCCAAAATCACCAAATACTGCACGGGAAAGAATAAAATTTAAAAAAAAAACAACAGAGAAGCTCACCGGAGAGCTATGCCGCATCAGCTTCTTTAAGCCGGATCCTTTCTCGGGTCAACCAAAAGCAAAAATAAAGACCTTTGAAAAGTGTGACTGCTCGGCTTTCTCATATTTCAAAATTTCTCATCCTTCAGACAAAATTTTTTTAAAAAAAAATAAGTTAAAACACAAACAACATAAGCAAAAAAAATATCGGAATGGGTTTAAAAGAACTCACCTCCACAGTGTTACGCCGGTCAAAACCGAACAGAGCAGACTGCAACAGAGTCTTCATTCTTACTTAACCCACGAAGGCAAAAAAAACTTCCCATCTAAAAAATCAAATCGATACAAACATAAAAATGTAATTTTTGATGAAGAATAAAAGAGCAAAAATGAAAAACATGTTTTGTAAAAAAAGGCAGATAATTTTGAAGGAATTACATATTGCTGAAGGGAAAAAAAATGCAGAAAAAGATCACCTGAAGCAGCTGACAGCACCATGACCTAAACGACGGCGGGTAAAATTCATCACCAGTTGGAGTGAGAGAGAAGAGAAGAACACAGAGAAGCCTAATCCCTTCGCCCTCTTTTTTAGGATGTCAATGCGCGGAAAGAAGAACAGGGTAGGGAAGAAAGAGAACAAAAGGCATGCGTGAAAAAAGTAGAAAGTAGAAAGTAGAGAAAAAAGAGAGAAAAAAGTAGAAAGTAGAAAAACAGAGAACCCTACTTTAACAGCAGCGAATAAAGTAGAAAGTAGAGAAAAAAGAGAGAAAAAAGCATGCGTTTGGGTGGACACGAATAGAGGAAAAAAAGCAAGAGGAAAAAGCGGAGGATTCCATGGCAGAAAAGGAGGAAAAGTTGCAGAGAAAAAGGAAGAAATGGAAAAAGAAAAAGTGAACGCGGTTGACGAGGACAGATAATAAGGGAAAAAACGACGTCGTTTGGGTGGACACAAGGCTGAAACGACGTCGTTTCAGTCAAAGGCGAAATACCCCATATTGAAGCCTCCATCCAACAACCGGAGGCGAAATACCCCAACATTGAAGCCTCCATCCAACAACCGGATGACACGTATGGATGAATAAAGGGGCGCGCAATTTATTTCTGGGAGCTTGGAAGCTGAAGCTTGGGGGGCTCAAAGTTTCTTCTTTCCGGACGAAAATGCCCCCAAAATGTTGACACAAAGTGCAGCAATGAAGCCTCACTAAGGGGATTCAGCGGCGCTTCGCGCCTCCATCCTCATCCAAGATATGTTTTTGAGATTATAATTAGTTTTGATAAAAAAAACCTTTATAATAAATTAATACAAAATTTACAGAATAAAAACATAACTGAAAAGTTGCAAACATGACTGAAAACAAACTAAAGAAATAGACGGATGCTTGGTGTGATTTTTTAATAGAGTACACATAATGCATCCGTCTATTGGATTCCTGAGAAGCTCTTCTGCTGTTGGATTCCTGAGAAGCATTAGAGTCATCCTCTGAGTTCTAAGAGCAGCTGCTTTGTCCATTCTGTATAAGCATTATTAATCTCTTCATCCTCCTTGCAAATTTGCCTTGCAGCCCCTTTCACGTGTTTGTTTTTTTTGTCTTGGCTGCGCATTCCTATTATTCTTCTAAGCCTGCACCAGTAATAAAAATGCAGGAGCAACACTGATCAAACAGATTTGTATTTTTCTAAATTCTGGCTTTCTTGTTTGGATTTTTGACATCGTCATTGTTGAGTCTCTCTTTTGCTTTAGCAAACTATGTCTTGAGCTGCAATTCATTGCCACAGTGGTCAGCAAACTTAAAAGAGAGCAAAAATAATTATACTATAATCATCATTCAGATCCATGTCTCTTGCCACAAGGTAGAGAATGCAAACTTAAAAGAGCCTTTAAACTTTTATGGTAGCCAATGACTCCTTTGGTCAGACAACACACCCAAACAACCAAGGACCTTACAGAATATAACTTTGTAAAAGCTGAAAATGTATCTCTATAGATCAACAAACAAGCAACAACACAATCCATACCAAGCAAGCAAGTGCATTTAATATTATTTCCACAAAATGAAAGCATTAAATCACTATGAAACGTTTCAGGATTATGAACAACAAAGAAAAAACCCAAAAACTACAACACAACTCCTATAGTCACAAATAAAGACTGACAAAGTATCAACTCTGCATTCAAAATTTCCACCAATGATGATGGAGGTTCACACTCAATCAAAGCGGGAAAGGTATCAAAATTGTGAAGCAAGTAATGCAGTAGTTCAATTATTTAACAGATTGCACAAAGAATCAACGTAAAGTATCTTCTTTCATTTTTAACAGACAAGAAAAGGTGGTTGCCCATCTCCCCTTATAATAATTATGTTCTAAATCCCAACTCCCGCACAGCCAAGGAGGATAGATTTTCCAGCAGAAACAGCACAGCAGTAAAGCCAGAATAGCAAAGGAAACCCACAAGCTGATACAGTCCAAAACGTTCCGGGGAAATTCAGAAATTTTAAAGCAATCAAACGAAGCCAAAGTGTCCAGATATTCCAGAAGTTGGGGAGCCGAAAAGTCCAGCAGTTATACGCAAATATTAGGCAGAAAATAGTAGCATAAAAGCAACCCAGGTCTGAAATTCAAGCAAATTTCAAGTAAATTGGAGCCAAATCCAAGCAGAATTTAATCAAATTCAGTTCTGAAATTTCCTGAAATTGCAGTCCCAATTAAAAGTTCTAAAAAATAAGCCCAGCACTTAAGCAAGTTTTCAGAAGTGCAGAAATGCAGACCCCTCTGCTAGGCAGACACGAAAAATCTGAAAATACTCCACCAGAAAACCAGAGAAATGCAGAAGGTGCTAACTCCACCAGCCTGAATATAGTAGGCTAGGATACTTACAATTGAAAGCCGCAGAGGTCCGAATGCAGTCCAGAATTTTAGACCAGATATGCAGCAAGCAGAGATGCAATTCCAATACTATAATCCGAATGCAGTCTGGAATTTCAGACCAAAGATGTAGTTGTACCAGAAACTTTCGAGTTCAATTCTGAATGAAAGCCGAGAATGAGAAATTGGGAACCACCTGACACGCCGCTCGACTGACCGATTAGCTTTGGAAACCCTAACTTTTTCCCTCTTCTTTGTTCTCTTATCATTGAAAAAGCATAAAAGAATCAATAACAACATAAATCAATAATCAGTAAGAACACAATAGACCAGAAAAATCACAAAAAGAAGATTTCAAAAAATAAATAAATCAGAAGCTACCTTTATAAATCCTAATGCTTCACATCCTCCTGAGATTGTAGCTACAACAAAAACAAACAAGATTGGGCACCAAAAAAAAAATTGGTAATGAAAACAAAAGAAATAAATCAACCCAAAGGTAAAGAGCTAAACATAACTATAAAGAGAGGAAAATTTAGAAAACAAGGGATAGTGGAAGAAAGCCAGCCAAATTTTAGAAAAAAGAAATGGATAAATAGTATCACATAAATTTGTACTAAAATGCTAAAGAACAGAATAAAGAAGGCAAGAGTCCATAACATATTATATTTACAAAAGAAGAATCGTGAACAGCACAACAACCTCAAAAATAAGAAGAAATAAGAAAAATAAATTTATAAAGGAAGGAGAGAGAATGTGTAAAAATACCATTAGAAAAGCCATGATTTTTATTGCTTTCCTGACTCTCATCCTTCAGCAACAACACAAAACAAAACAAATGAACCCTAACGCCGGCGAAACGAAACCCGGAGCCAAACTGAGAAAAAGCAGATCCTTCATCAACAACATAAAACGAAAAAAATGAACCCTAATGCAGACGATACAAAACCCGAAGCCAAACTGAGAAAAATGTGAATCGAAAGAGGATGGATAAACAAGTCGGAATGAGAAAAATAGAAAATAATCTTCCTCTGGGATCCGCCGTCGATAACCCTTATTGTTGGAGTAGACGGTGGAGAAGAAGAAAGAGGGAAGAAAGATGGAGACGGAGAGGTGAGCAGAAGTCATATCCATGGCAGAAGAATGAAGCAATCAAAGACCTCGAGAAGGGCACTGTACCGGGAATGAAAACAGAAATTCCCAGTCGTCTCCCTTCCAGTTGAAGAGCGAACACAATCCGGAAACCATCACAAAACCAGAGTCGGATGAAAACACCATCCGAAATCATTAAAAAAAAGCCGCACACCAATGAAACAACAGCAACAGACGAAAAAATTGAAATGCAAGGATAAAAATAGGGGCATGATATTTGCAGCGACGAAATCGATATTTGCAGCGACATTTTTTTGTGAAAAGACCGAAATACCCTTAGTGTAAAAAAATTTGTAAAAAAAATTGTTGAAGAATTCCAATGAGTGTGGAAAAAAAAATTTGGAAAAAAAAAAATTTTTCAACCCGGAACATCGCCGTCGCCCGGCGATGGTTTTTGGGGAAACCATCGCCGGGAGACGGCGATGGTTTAACCATCGCCAGCCTCCGGCGATGGTTCCAGAAATCCATCGCCGGTTTCCGGCGATGGACTTCCGCAAAACCATCGCCGGAGACCGGCGATGTTCCCCCCCCCCCCCCCCCCCCCCTTGAATCTAGGAAATTTTTGATATTTGCAGCGACCACCGGGCGTATCTTTCCCATTCCGATAAAAAATTTTGCAATTTCGGCAAAAATACTATCAAATTCGATATAATAGAAAAAAAAAAAAAAAAAGTAAACTTAGGTGGCAACTGGAAAATGTAAAAAAAAAAAAAAAAATTAAAAGGCTATCATTATAAAGGAGAAAGAAAAAAAAAAAAAAAAAGAAAATGTGTCATAATGACACATTCCTTTCATGATTGTCATTATGGGGGTGCAGCCCGTGATTCACGGGCTGCCCCCATTTTTTTTTAAAAAAAAAAAAAAATTATTTGTTTGCCTATAAAAGACGATGAAGATGAAGGAAGTTTTGAAATTCACAAAAACATTTGCATAACAGGTGCAAATTAGAGTCGGGTGTAAGCACAAAATCAGATAAAACTCGCAGCGATTGGCGTCGGAAAAAAGGTTAGTGGTTAAAATTTAAATGTTTTGACGTATTATTTTAGGTAGTTTTATTAATTATTTTAGTTCTATTATGGCCGAATTTATTTATAGTTTCGTCGAAATTGTGAAA
Source organism: Leptodermis oblonga (assembly GCA_016801395.1). NCBI lineage: Eukaryota > Viridiplantae > Streptophyta > Magnoliopsida > Gentianales > Rubiaceae > Leptodermis > Leptodermis oblonga. The sequence continues at coordinate 40,177,605 of CM028750.1, forward strand.
TTTTGTATCGGAATGGGGAAAATATGCCCGGAATCCGTGAGCAAATAGCGCCGGATTCTGGCGACCTCCTGGCCGGAAACCGTCGCCGCCCGCGATGTTAAACACGTAAAACATCGCCGGATTCCGGCGACGGTTTCCGGCCAGGAGGTCACCGGAATCCGGCGCTATTTGCTCACAGTTAATAGCGCCGGAATCCGGCGACCTTCTGGCCGGAAACGGTCGCCGGATTTCGGCGATGTGTGTTATGGTGAACATCGCCGGAATCCGGCGATGTTCACCAAAACTGGCCGCAATCCGGCCAGGGGTGGTGGGGGGGGGGGGAATGTCGGGCGAAAATCGTTTTAATAGTAGTTTTGTGAACATCGGGTAAATTTTATTGTTTTATGTAGTTGTACTAATTATTTTAGTTGTATTATGTCCGACTTTATTAGTAGTTGTATTAATTATGTTAGTTGTATTATGTCCGAATATATTAGTAGTTTTGTTAAACATGTGTAATTGTTTTTTCTTTACGTAGTTGTATTAATTATTGTAGTTCTATTATGGCATAATTTATTAGTAGTTTTGTCAAAATTGTGTAAATTATTTTTTTATTTACGTAGTTGTATTAATTATTGTAGTTGTATTATGTTCGAATTTATTAGTTGTTTTATGAACATTGGGTAAATTTTATTGTTTTATGTAGTGGTACTAATTATTTTATGCCTATTATGTCCGACTTCACTAGTAGTTGTATTATGTTCGAATTTATTAGTAGTTTTGTTAAAATTGTGTAATTGTTTTTGCTGCAGGTAGTTGTATTAATTATTGTAGTTCTATTATGTCCGAGTTTGTTAATAGTTTTGTCAAAATTGTGTAAATATTTTTGTTTAAGGGCGTTGTATTAATTATTTTAGTTGCATGATGTCCGAATTTATTAGTATTGTTGTCAAAATTGTGCACTTTTTAACGTTTTTGTCGACTATCCAAATACTTTTTACATGTTAGCAAATTAATTTTGTATTGATAAATTTGTGGTCATATTAATGCAGATGGCAGAAACAATTAAGAAAATCGCACTAAAATTAAGCAAGGGCAAAAGCAAGAAAGATGATAAGGGTCCTTCAGTGCAGACAGCCACTGCGGCGAGACATTCATCAGCGGGGGAAGGCGTTGGCAGAATTCCCCCAACCGCATCCGAGAGGATTAGAAGGGTCGCCGGAAGAGCGCATGGGTCTGCGCGGTTTTCTTTTGCGGCGGGGGAACGTAACGTGGAACACATCGATACACCTTTTGCCCCGCCGTACATTGGAAATCCGGAGGAGGACGAAGCTAGGGAAAATGCGGAACGATTGGAGCGGGACATGTCTCAGTCTCAGTCGCATGGGTTCGATCAAGGGTATTCGGGCTGGAGGGGGGATGACAACGATAGGGAAAATGTCGGGTCCCAGCGAAGGACCGACAAAGGGAAAGAAATAATGGTGTCCTCGCGTAGCGCAGCGTCAGGTGCCGGGTCCGGTTCAAGTTCCGGGACGGATGCCGGGTGAATGGAATACCGGCCCCTAGATGGTCCGATTGACGGTGGACCCACAGATCCCGAGCTGTTGCGAAGTTTTAAGGGCCATACTGCATACTACGTATGGCACGGCCAGGTATCGTGTTATGTCGTTTTATAAATTTCGTATTTTAAATGATATTTACTTTGGCTATTTTCTTGTTACGTTCGTGTCGAACAAGTATGAATTAATACACTAATCGGCGCAGGAACGTGGTGTACTGTTGTGCCATAATGGTTACGAGCGAGTGCAAAGGTGGGAGTTACCCGTTGGGGAAGAAGGAGTCATAATTGAACAGTCCGGGTTGTCCCATTTGGTATGGAGCATGCATCCGGAGTTAGACTCCGCTCTACTTAGCGCCTTCGTTGAGAGATGGCATCCGGAAACAAATTCATTCCACCTGCCATTCGGAGAGATGAGTATCACTCTCCACGACGTATACCACATACTGCGTGTCCCGATTGGTGGACAGGCAATCGGTTGGAAGATCAAACCGGCCGATTTGAAAGATATGCTATTAGAAGTGTTGGGGATTGAGCAAGCCGAGCTCGGGGATAAAGATTTTTCGCTCGTAAAAATGTCCCTCATTATGGAGCACTGTGGGAGCAGAAAGTTAGACGCCGCAAATGTTGCCGCAGGGTATTTGCTGTGGTTGGTAGGAAACACCCTGTTTGTGGACAAGAAAAAAACCCACGTTCCTGGGCACTTCCTGCCTTACATTCGCGATGCAGAATGCGCAGCAGGACTTCCGTGGGGTGTTGCGTGTCTGGCCAACCTGTACCGCAATCTTGGAAGGGCCTCTAGAGCGGATGCAGCCCAGTTAGGCGGTTGTCTGACATTATTGCAGGTACGAAAGACGCGTTCATAAACAATTTCAATACTTTATACAGTTACATAACCATTTAAACCTTTATTTGGTTTTTTTTTTTTAAATAGAGCTGGATATACGAGTACTTCCCCGCGTTTAGTCCGCCCCAACTCAGTTCATGGGATGACAGGTACGCGGCTGCCCTGAAGTGGAAGATCGGAACCGGAAGAAAGCGGGATCCTGAGGCAGATATGCTGACATACCGGCTCACAATAGACGCGATGACATCTGGACAGGTAATATTCCCTTATTGAAGTCGTGGAAACTTTGTAATTTATATTATATCAAACAAACTTCTGGAACTGCGAAAATCCACTTACTTGGTTCACCGGCCCCTAGGTCAATTGGCTTCCTTTTGGGACAAATCCGGCGAGACTCCACCCAACAACCTTGTACAGGGGTCTCATACATTGCCCGGGTGTCGTCGAGACATATATGCCAGATCGATTCCTGCGACAATTTGGATTCGTCCAGTCGATCCCTCGACCAGCTATAATGCCAAAGAGTTGCTACAGGGGGCCTGAAATAAAAAAGTACTCTTGCGTGCACGAGTGGAATCTGAATATCCCCCACACGTACAAGAGAAATTTGTTGCGGGGGGAGCAGCGGGCTAAGTGGTCCGACCAGACTTGCTCTGAGTATCTCGAATACTACATACCGCGAACGCACGCGCGTGTAAGTCCAGACCCAGTGGAAGTTGACGACAAACTGGACCCCAGGTCTATGTCCGATGCTGCGGTAAGTAATTCAATTTCGTTGAAACTTTTGTAATGTACAAATTGATAGCGTTGCAATGTTTTTGATTTTATTTCCCCTTTTCTAACCGTTGCAGCGGTTGCAATATATAGCAAGTAAGCTATATTATTCTCATCCCCAAAATAGGGCCAACTTTCCCAGCTCTGTCAGAAGGAGCGCAATAGAGGATGCGGCTATCTTTTTGGAGGATTTGATGCCGGGACTGGATTTATAAATGTATGAAATGTAATACATTCGTGCGGGAAAAATCATGAAAGAATGAAATGTAATACATTCGCGGTATAAATCATGAAAGAATGACATGTAATACATTCGCGGTATACATTATAAAAGTTTGAAATGTAATATGTTCGCGGCATTATGACTTGTATAAATTACATATGAATGCAATGTATGCGTCCAATGTGAAACTAACACTCCGCAGTTGAGTTCGTCCTGTATTCGTCCAATTTTCTTTGCAAATGGGTTTGCCAAAGCTGCATTTCATGTGAGGCCCTATGTCTCCACGTCGGATATATTGGCGGTAGCAATACCTCCCCGGACGTTAACAGCGCAATGAAATGGTTTTGTCGTATGAAACCCATATTTATGAAACTGGCCGGATCAGTCGACACGCCGGCACCCCGCCATTGAAGCGGGGGGAAAGTCCAACTCTGCTGGGCATATACCGTAAGAACCCTCTGGTATGTCGTTGCAACAAGTAATCCCATCAGGTGGGTTTCAAACCAGTGTTCATAGGGTGCCGAATCCTCGTAAAAATCGACCAATTTAAGTGCTGCGGCGTAATCTTCCGGCCCAAGGACGTAGGTCCACAAAGCATATTGATACAAGAGTTCTTGGTGCACAGCGCGACGGACCTGGGACCACTGCGACGCATCTCGTTCGTGTACGAAGTACGATACTACTCTGAACCCACAATGTCCATCGGGCTCTACATCACAGTGCCCTGTGATGTATTCGAACACAAATTGCTTAAGAAATACGGGGAGGTCGTAGGGCCAGGCAGAATTATGGGGACGCATAACCCTTCGTCTTCTCTGTCCGCCTGTGGATCGCCGACCTGCACGTTTAAATGAAATTGAATTAGGCATTAGTATATGTAGGTACCCAGAATAACATTTGCACCAAATGACATATATTCGCACCCCTTTGTATCGCATTCCGTTCGGCATGCTCATAACCGGATGGATCGCGTCTGGTGGAAGTGTTTTTCGGTCGTCCCCTGTGCGGCCTACTTACAGGCTCAGCTAGATCAACGGTTTCAGGATAAAGCGCCGAATGCACCACACCTAAAACCCTGTATATCTCAGCGCTTGGCCGCGACGCTACATCGTCAAACACTTCCTGCAGTCGGCCTTCAGCGTCTCCCAAATGCAGCGTCTTCCAGAAGGCGTCTACGTCGAGAGGATCAATCGGCTGGTACGACCGCACCAACTGCGCCATCTCACATGCACAGGGGAGCCCGCAGCTAGTTCGGAGTTCGCAACCACACCCCGCACCATCTTCCCCGATGAGTCCGACTCTGCCTGTATATTCTTGCTGCAGAAGTGTAATGGCAGCAAAAGATAATCTACCGTTGAGCCTACTATAGAGTAAGTAGTCGCTCTTCCGGTAAGTTCTACTGCGAGACGATTCCATTGCAGTGCGGATTTCAGCAAAGTGCATAACAATCATCCTGTTAATGTCGTTGAAGATAGTTGGAAATGCCTTTCGATCCGTATCAATTTCCCTTTTCAACTGTGCATGTGCACTCTCCACCCTGAAAAGAAAAGTAACATTACATTTCAACATGTCGCAATCATAAGTACATAGAAGAGCAGGGACTTATACAACAAACAGAATATAAATCAAAGTTACAAATTACTTACATGTTCGTGGTGTGCGAGCCGTAATGCTTTATACTTTTAGTCCAAACCGACACGAACTTGTCCCTGTGGGGTTCCAACCACGTGTTCTTCAAGTATGGAATAACATTTCTGAATCTAGATTTATTTCCATACTTTCGGTCAATAAAATCCACAGCTTCCGTGAACTGCTCATAGGTCTGAGCTTTAACAACGCAGCGCCAGCGATATAGAAACCCGTCCGTTGTTTCTGTGTCGTTGCCAGCAGACAGGACGTGTTTCTTCACATCCATTTCAATGTGTCGACGGCACAGTAGTTGGGTAGCACATGGGAATATCATTTCCACTGCCTTCATTAAGGCAAGCTCCCGGTCAGTGACGACCACATACGGGAATCTATCTCGCTCGAATAGAATTCTTAAGTGCGACATGGCCCAATAATAACTCGGTGTGGTCTCGTCTCTCATAAAAACGAATGCGATATGGACATACTGGTCCGTCGGTAGGAGGGCCACTATTTGTAGCAGGGGCATGTCGTACCTGTTCGTCTTGTACGTCGTATCCATGAACAACACGTACGGAAACAAAACAAGCATCTGAGTCGCCTTCTTGTGCGCAAAGAAGATGTGCCCGACTGCATTACTGTCGACATCATGTTCGTGCGCATAGAAGTATTCGTTATCATGCAGAAGTTTAAAGAAATACTGCATGTTAGTCAGACCTCCCCTAGCCTCCCTTTTACTTTTTGCGGCTTCATTGTACACTTGTTGTATGTGACTGACATTTTCCGGATCATCCGCGCGCAACTTGGCTAAGATATGCTTCGGCCTGATGTTAATACTAGACATGTCGGCAATCTTTTTCTTCTCAATTTCTGTTAACCTTGTATGGGCTGAATGCCAGTTTCGGACTTCTTGTAATTCATGATTGTGCTTGCCTTCTACGACATGTAACTTCCAGATATCCCCAGGACTTAGTCGGCCCGTAAGGTGAAAAGGACAACCCGTCTTCTTGCTGCTTGTATTAGGCATCCTGCTTTTCCCTTCTGGTAGGGTTAGCTTATCTTTACCTTTTCCCGATCTTTCGCACCGGATCTCAACTCTAGCTTTTCTGCCTCTTGTAACGAACATCCCCAAAATCTTCACAGATGAAGTACCCATGCCATCATATGTTCCCTACTTATGAACTCTTCTTCCGTCTTAAATACTTCACTGTGGTCAGCATAAGAGGCATCACTTTCAACACGAAAATCCTGTTCATAATTCCGGGAAAAATGTTTAATCACACTTAAACGGAAAAATTTATAGGGTCCCAATTGCCGTTATCGCTGAGGCAAACATTTATGAGCAAATAACCGCAGATCCGGGAAACAAACCCCCCCAAACTGGGTTTCTTTCCCGGCAATGTATTTTCGTCTAATATAATTACGGAAAAAAAAAATGTAAACGGTTTTACTTACAGTGTAATATGGATCGACCTCGGGTATATCAGCCATATTCCAGAATCAGACCAACTCTCCCAAATGAATAGCTGCCTCTTCTATGGCGCTCCTTCTCACAATAATTTCGTTCGGCCTACTATGCAGTTCGGATTTCAGCAAAGTGCATAACAATCATCCTGTTCATGTCGTTCGCCCTACTATGAACCAGTATGAACCCGCATTTATTAATACGAAATATATTTCAGAACATATAGCATACAAAATATAAAACAACTTTTGACCAAAAATGCCCCGCCCTCCGCCGGAACAACCCCCCCCATTGGCCGGAATCCGGAATGTCGCCGGAATCCGGCGACTTTGTTCCGTTGAAAATGTCGCCGGATTCAAGCGACGTTCAAGCGTGAAAATGTCGCCGGTTTTCAACGTAAAATAGCGCCGGAATCCGGCGCTATTTTACGACGATAGCAGCGCCAGATTCCGGCGGTTTTCGGGCCGAAAAATGCCGCCGGATACCGGCGACATTTTCAAGCCCGAAAAGCGCCGGTATCCGGCGCTTCTATAGGCGTAAAATAGCGCCGAATTCCGGCGCTATTTTACACGTCCAGCACCGCCGGTCACAGGCGGTGCTGTTTCCGGGAAATACCGCATGCGGTATTTTCCAAAAAAATGTCGTCGGTCTCCGGCGACATTTCCGGCCGGAAATGTCGCCGGAGACCGACGATATTCTGGACAACTATCGCCCTTTCCGGGCATATCTTCCACATTCCAGTTAAAAATTAAACAATGTTGACAAAACTACTAATAATTTCGGATATAAAACACCTAAAATAAATAATACAACTACGTAAAACAATAAAAATTACACAATTTTGATATAACTACTAATAAATTCGGACGTAATACATCTAAAATAATTAATACAACTACCTAAAACAATACATAAAAAAATTTAAACTTTAGCCACTAACCTTTTTTCGATCCCAAGCGTCTCGATTTCTATCTGATTCTGTAATTCCACTCGGATCAGCTCAGCAACAATTATTGTTAGACCCGGTTGGTCTTAATCCTTATTTTGATTGATGAGTTAACAAATATGAGAATTAATTTAATGGTTCTTCTAAGTGAGAAAATGTAGGGAAATGTTTACGGAAGAACCGACGCAAAAAAACGGCAATGAAAAATGAGCTAAAACGAAGAAACGGCAAGCAAATGAAGAAAGAAGAAAAATACGACCAAACGCGTCCCAAGGTGGGACCTGCTGTATTTCCATGTCAACAAATGAAAAGAAGAGTTCACGGGTGAACTAACGCAAAAAACGGCGAAGAAAACGGAGCTAAAACGAAGAAACGGGAAGCAAATGAAAAAGATGTCAAATTGGGCCGACATAAGGCTGACAGCCACACGTGACGCTTTTTCAGCGACAGCATAAACTGTCGCTAGGCACGCTCCAGACTGACAGCCACCTGCGCGCATGCGACGCTTTTTCAGCGACAGCAGAAACTGTCGCTAGGCATGCTCCAGACTGACAGCCACCTGCGCGCATGCGACGCTTTTTCAGCGACAATCTCGACTGTCGCTGGGTCCTGTTCACAGCAGAATTTCAAATTGAAAAACTAGCCGTTGCAAGCCGTTGGAAGCTATTTCTTCATTCCTATAAATACCCCCAAGCTGCAAAATGGAGAAACATCATCCCCTACAAGTCTCCTACACTCAAACATCTTTCAAGAGCTTTATTTCATACATTTAATTGTCAAATTAGCTTGTGAGTTAGGATTAGAAAGAGGCCTTTGTGCCCATTTGTCATAGGTTGTTGAAAACTCCATTGTGGAGTATTTTTTCATTGTAAACACATCTAGAAAAGTCCTAACTCAAGAGTTTGAGTGTAGGCAATTTGTATTTAAGAAAAGTCCAACTCTTGAGTAAAGAGTTAGGCAAGAAGAAAGGGGGAGCAAGTAGAAAGGAGAGACCCAACTCAAGGGGTTGAGTTAGGGCAATTGTAAAGTCCTAGTTTAGAGTTAAATTAGGAAAAGGGGAGAAAGTCTTGATCAAGAGGTTGATTGAGCAAAAGTCCTAGTTTAGAGTTAAATTAGGCAAAGGGGAGAAAGTCTTGATCAAGAGGTTGATTGAGCAAAAGTCCTTGTAGCTAGTCAATGAAGTCTTGAGTAAGACCCTAAGTCCTTGAGGAAGGAGCGGGGGCAAAAGATTCATTGTTAGCCATTAGGCACGTGTAAGGATTGGAACACTCCTTTAAGTGTTTTGGTAGGGATTGGAACACTCCCTTAAGTGTTTCATAGATAGGGAAACAAGTTGTAGAACTTGTCGAGTGGATTAGGATTCAAGGGGAATCCGAACCACTATAAATTTGGTGTGTTCTTGCTTTGTTTGTTTAATTGCTTTTATGATTTGCAAAACACTAATCACACACCTCACTTAATTTGTAAACTTTGTTTTTACACTTGCTTTGAAAATGGTTTTTCAAAGTTGTTCTTCATTGTAGAAAATATTTTTAAAAGTGTCAAGAACCTAATTCACCCCCTCCCCCTCTTAGGTTCATCTTAGGTTGCTATTGATAATTGGGTTTTCAATTATGGATTACAATTTTCCTTCTGTGAAAAACTCCTTCGCTCCGCTTCATTTATAAAGCAAGTTTTCTAACTTTTCCTTTTTTTTTTTTTCATTATTCTTCTCCTGCATGCCTAAGCCCCTAGGCATGCAGCTTTGTAATTTTCAAAGGGAAATCATGCAGCTTTTGAATGTGTAAATTTTTTTTTTTTTCTTCTCCTTTCTGCAGCCTGCAGCCTACAGCCTAGGCTTGCAGATGTACACAACTTTCAATTTTTTTTCTTCTCAAATTTTGCATCAGCCTGGTGCTTCGAATGTTTTTAATTTTTTGGTTCTATTATATCGGAATGTGTTAATTTTTTTTGTCGAAATTGCGAAATTTTTTATCGAAATGGGAAAGATCCGCCCGGTGGTCGCTGCAAATATCAAAATTCTGCAGGGACGGGGGCCGGGTTCACCATCGCCGGTCACCGGCGACGGCGATGGTTCATCACCATCGCCGGAACCCAGCGATGGTGTTGGAATAAACCATCGCCCGGCGATGGTTTTTTCCAACACCATCGCCGGGTTCCGGCGATGGTGATGAACCATCGCCGTCGCCGGGCGATGGTTCATGACCGTCGCCGGAACCCGGCGATGGTGCTGGAAAAAACCATTGCCCAACGATGGTGTTCTCCAACACAATCGCCGTCGCCCGGCGACGGTGATGCCCATTACCATCGCCGGCGACCGGGTATGGTAATGGGATTTTTTTTCCCTCCAGCACATTTTAAAAATATTTTCACAAATTTTTTACACCAAGGGTATTATGGTCTTTTCACGCAAAAATGTCGCTGCAAATATCGAAACCGTCGCTGTAAATATCGATTCCGTAAAAATATGACCTTTCTCGTCTGAAGTTAGCAATGCGGATGAAGACAAAGAGAAGATGACAATGGACAATGAGTAAAGGAGGAGAAAGAGGAGAGGCATAGGTCTTAGGAAGAGACAGACAGTGAAAGGAGCTTCAAAAGTTGTGCCACCACCACCACCAAAAGAAGGAAAAAGCCATCAACACCAAAGACCGCAAAAGAAGGAAAAAATTGACATAAAGAAATGGAAAAAGAAAAAGTGCACGCGGTTGAAATGATTGCAACGACAACATTTAGTGGGATTTCACTGAACCGACAAGAGAGACGAGAAGAAGAAAGAAGAGCAATTGAAAATTTCGGACGGCTCGTACCCCCACCACAAAAAGTGCCTTGGAGCCGATGGAAGAGAAGAAGCGAGTTTGGGAGTCCATGGGAAAACGACGCCGTTTTGGTCTACACAAGGTCGAAACGACGTCGTTTTGATCAAAGGCAAAATACCCCACCTTGAAGACTCCATCCAACAACCGGATGCCACGTATGGATGAATAAAAACGCGCGCGATATTTTTCTGGCAGCTTGGAAGCTGAAGCTTGAGTGGCTCAAACTTTCTTCTTTCCGGACGAAATTGCCCCAAATTGTTGACACAAAGTTGAATCTTAGATTATAGTTGAATCTTAGAATAATAATAATAATAATTTGATACTATTTCTTCTCCCAGTCCAAGGAAGACTAGTCCATATTCCTATCTTCCATATGGGACCAGTGAAACTGTGAAGTCGTCCACTCACGCGGTGACTTATTCACTCCATTATTCCTATCTTATATCCATTCTACTCTTTGTCCTCGAATTGGATTGCAAAAATTAAAGCCAAACTTGCTGTGAAATCCCACGAAGAAACAGAGCAGTCAATTCTCATTTACGACGATGATTATATCTCTTCTCTACATCACCTTTCTTCTCTGTGCGCCAATCATCAACGCTGCCGCCTCCAATCCAGCTTACAGTACTTTTGGCGTGCATATCCTCATCCTCCTTAACTGCGACTCGTCTTCAAAGTTGAACTCATCCGATGGCCAGAGCTGGGACGCTGATATTGCTGATATTTATACCGCGAATCAATCAGTTGCTGCTAATGCCACAAATCGAGACCCTTCCCTCAACAGCTTAGTCCCTTACATGACTGCCCGCATCATTCTCTCTCAATTCTCTTACTTTTTCCCAGTCTCCCAGGGCCAAAAAATCCTTCGCCTCTACTTCTACCCGGCCACATATTCCGGTAGCTTCCTCAGAAACCAATCTTTCTTCACTGTCACTGCTAATCAGTACACTCTTCTCAGGAACTTCAGCGCATTTCTCGCCGTATCCCAACAGAAACCCCAATCAGCCTCTCTAGTTAAAGAATTCATCATCATGGTGGAGCGAACCCAGCTTCTCAATGTTACCTTTTTGCCTTCGGCAAACTCATATGCCTTCGTCAATGGCATCGAAGTTGTTTCCCTCCCGAGCGATCTGTATATGGGTAGACACAACACCAACTATAATCCACTCAGATTTGTCAATTCTCCTAACATTGCCGACGATTTTGTTCTAAACGGGACAGCTTTCGAAACACATTACCGGGTCAACATTGGAGGAAGGGCAGTTTCCACGGTGGAAGATACTGGGATGTTTCGGGAATGGGTTCAGGATCATAACTTCATATCGGGTGAAGAGGGTTACCCATGTGGAAATAATAAAATTTCTCTCAAATATACTTTAATCCCAAGTTACTCTGCTCCCATAATCGTCTACACCACAACTAGGGGGATGGGACTGAGGAGTCTTACGTTCGACTTGACATGGATTTTCCCAGTTGATTCTGGGTTCTTTTATCTGCTCAGATTGCATTTCTGCGAATTCATGCCAGATTTAATCAACATGACAAATCAAAGGGTGTTCACGATCTTCATCAATAACATCACAGCTGAAACAGACGCTGATGTCATAAGTTGGGCTGGTGGTACCGGAATCCCTATTTTCAGGGACTACATCGTGATGGTGCCGAATCCCTTTGGTAGGCAAAGGAAGCAGGACCTATTTGTCAGTTTGCATCCTAACGTTCATACTGGTGCCATGTATTTTGACGCAATCTTAAATGGGCTAGAGATATTTAAATTGAATGGCCCCGACAAAAACTTGGCCGGATCCAGCCCTGTTACAGACAACTTTTCAACAATTTCAAAGCCACGGGAGGAGGAGAAGGGCAGGGGAAGGATCGGAATGGTTTTCTGGGTTGTCGGAGGGGTGGGTGCCATAATATTGATATTGGGTTCATTGATTAGTCGGCAACTAAGAGAAATGAAAAACTTTGACCGAAATAGTGCTTCGAAGTCATCATCTCTGCCGTTGCATCTTTGTAGAAGATTCATTCTCGAGGAAATTAAATCAGCCACGGCCGACTTCAACGACACCTTTGTGATTGGGAAAGGAGGATTTGGAAAGGTGTACAGAGGGAAAATCGACAACAATCTCACCGTCGCCATGAAAAGATTAGATCCTTCTTCGCGCCAAGGTGCCCATGAGTTCCGAACCGAAATCGAACTTCTTTCTAACCTCAGGCACGTTAATCTGGTGTCCTTAATCGGATATTGCGTCGAGAATGGTGAAATGATCTTGGTTTATGATTACATGGCCAACGGGACCCTCCGCGATCAGCTTTACAAGATAGAAAATCCATCATTGACATGGAAAGAACGCCTTCAAATCTGCATTGGCGTTGCAAAAGGGCTGCAGTATATTCATAGTGAGGCGAAGAACAACATCATCCATCGCGACGTCAAGTCCACGAATATCCTATTGGATGAGAATTGGGTTGCCAAGGTATCGGATTTTGGATTGTCCAAGCTAGGTCCCGCAAGTGGCATTCACAGCCATGTGAGCACACAGGTGAAGGGGAGCTTTGGTTACATGGACCCTGAGTATTATAAGAAACGGCAGTTGACTAACAAGTCCGACGTTTACTCGTTCGGAGTGGTGTTGTTTGAGGTGTTGTGTGCTAGGCCGGCCATCCTTTCCCGGAGCTCACCAATGGAACAGGTGAATTTGGCTGACTGGGCTCGGAAATGTTACACTAAAGGGACCATGGATCAGATTGTGGATCCCAACATGAAGGGTCAAATTGCTCCAGAATGTTTGAGGAGTTATTGCGATATAGCAATCAGTTGCTTGAAAGATCAAGGGGTAGAACGGCCTGAAATGAATGACATAGTTCAAAGGCTTGAATTTGCTCTGGAGCTTCAAGAAGCTGCTGACAAAGAGGGTGATCATCACCCAATGATTTTCCCTTTAATTTTGCATGAAGGGGATGGAGACCTGGCGGCCAGGGATGATCATACAAAGGCTCTCTTAATGTCATCCCAGAATTGTACAACTGTTAAGTTGTCTGATAGTGTTTTCTCTGAGATAATGAACTTCCCTGGGCGTTAATATTATTAGTTCACATAGTAGTGAAGTTGTCTATCTATTATATGGGGGGAAAATCACATTTTTGATTACTTTTGTTTTTATTTAGGACTGTTAATCATTTTTGTTTAAGTTGTTATAAAATAGACATTTTTTTTGTATGGTGTTGTATTTTGCCTATTTTTAACATGTTATTATCGGTTATCAACAGTAATGCCCTAATCAACGATAATATGAGTTTTTTTCATAAAATAAAAAACTTTTAAGGGCCGATTATGAATCTAAAAATTTTATCCAAAAAATAGATGCTGCAGAATTAGTCCTAGAAAGTTTTTCATTTTGTAAAAAGAACACATATTACCATTGATTGGGGCATTGACGGGTGAAAATATGTTAAGATGGCTAAAAGTGTCACACCATTTATACAAAAAGAATTTTTTACAATAATTTAAACAAAAGTAGTCAAAAGTATAACGACTCAAATAAAAATAATAAAAAGTAAGATTTTATCTCATAATATATATATAGGAATAGGATGCTACATACAACTGTCAGGAGAATGGTAGAGCAACTTACTTTATGATTTCACAGTATAACGATATTCATTTCATAATATTTATTAATTATATATTTTTTACTTTCCTATATATATAATGCGTTCTTAATAGTCTATAATAACGTGGGAGGCTCTCACCTTTGTATCCGAATTAAAATCGTGAATAATGAAATTTTAAATTATAAATAAGAATAAATACATAATATTGGATATAATTAAAATATATGTTAATTATAAAATTTTAATTTTAAAGTCATAGATTAAATAGCAAATATTAAATAATTAATTACTTATAATTAAATAAGTTTTGTAAGAACAATAATGACAATAGTTTAACAACAAAATTTTGTAATAATTATAAGAGTGAACTATCATACATTTACTTTTCGATTGTGTCTGATTTGGTACCTATACTTTTTTTTTCAGTCAGAAATGTACCTATACCAATTTAAACGGACTAAAAATGTATTGTCGCTGTTAGCTGACAGTATCGGCATCATATGTGTTAGAAATATTATAATGATAATATTATAAATTGTGTATTACAACTGAGACACAAGTAACTTTGATATAAGGACGACAGACCTATAGATCTAATAGGAATAGGTAACAGACTTATAATATGTAAGGTAAAATGAAATAATGTAATTAGTCTAACAGCCCCCTTCAAAGTTAACGTTGTAGGACCACTTGAGTTTGGATACGAAAAATAGAATGTCCAAAAGTTGACTCTGCTATTGTGATGATGGACCACATATGCTATTATGATAATGGACTAACATCTGCTATTGTGATTGACCGATATTGTGCTCGACCAGCAGTTTTTGATGACCAACTGTAGCGGTAGACCGATGTTGGACCAGTGGTAAACCGGGATTTACTCGTGGGAAGACTCTCGTTGTTCCGTCTGTGCGGGAAGACTGTCGTTGACCCAAAGAGCACGTGTGTTGACCCGAAAGAACACCCGTGTTGACGTGACAGAGGAAGTGGCAAGATGAGCTGACGTGCAGAGGACGTGGCAGCTAAGGAAGGCCTGCATTGTTGACATGGCAATTACTCTTAGGTTGACCATGAGGTCGGAGTTACACCAATCTAACTGGTTGATCGGTTGATGTGGCGTGATACATATCAGTTGATGTGGCGTTGTTACAGATGACTTGATGCTTAGTTATGTGAAGCGTGACTAAATATCAGAAATACAGTACAACCAAGCAACCCTTAAGGGTACGTGTGAAAACCCAGAACCAAACAGCTCCTAATGGAAGTGGAAAGTTGACTGGGCTCTTTCATGATGTGGCAATGATGTGGCCTGAAGTGATGCCGTGGACAATGCATGTTGGTGACGTGGCAGTTTGAAGGAGAAAATCCTCATGAGCTTCTCTTGCTAAAAGAAACTCACCGGCGGCAATGGATTGGCTTCTGCGGCTGCGCTGCAAACCTTGTCGACGGCATCGATGGATCTGAGGAGGAACTCCAGAGCATGCAATGGCAGAAGTAGTGATCCAAAGGGAGACGGCAGCGGCTGGAGGAAGAGATCTGGAGTAGAAGGTCGCAACGGCGAGAAGGTTTGATCTCAGGGAGAAGATTCGATCTGGAGCATATCCGATCTGGAGCAGACTTGAACCTCCGACGGTGAGAGAAGAACGGATCTGGACAAGGGACTGGAAGCACCGGACAGGAAATGGAGGCGACGACAACAATAATGGAGTTGCACCCTTAAAAATTGCAGCGGCGGAGAAAAGTGGTGTCGCTCAGATTTGGTCAGTGGAGATGTAGTCGGTGATGGCACAGTGCAGAAGGAACTATCAGTGACCAGAAGCAAGAAGATGAAGATGACGTCGGAGACGGTAATGGACAGACGAGCATCAACAGAGGAACCCAAGAGTAGCAGATCTAAGCGTCGTCATAAGATGAAAAGGAGCAAAGCAGTAACCTTCAGATATTGGATTTGGAAAGACTTCAGACTGGCGATGGCAGCAAACCTTGTTGAAGGAGACGGCTGAGAGCAGCGACGATTTCAGCCGTGGTTGTGAGACCCCGTAATTTTCAACACTAGAATTCACCTCTAGAATAATTATAGGTATTTATAAAATATTTTCTTACAAGTATTTACTAAGTTATAGAATTTTTTTAAAAAGGAATTTTTAATATAAAATATTTTCTTAGAAATATTTATAAAAGTATGAACTACTTTCTTTAAAAGAATTTTACTTATTATGATTTCAATTTTGATTTATGTGTTCAGATTTGATTAATTTTGATTCTTGATTTCAAGATATGTTGTTAGATTAAGTATGTTATTATTTAAGAATTTATTTGATTTTGGGAAATAGGAAATAGAAAATAAGAAAATTAGAGAATAAATGAAAATAGAAAAAAATGGGTCAATCGGTTTTACCCAGTCCCGGATTGGGTAAAACCTATTGCACCGCTATGAACAGTAAAAGTTAAAAAAATCTAACTGCCTAAAGAGCGGTTTTACCCAATCTTGAATCAGGTAAAACCAATCGGGTAAAACCGATTGGAAGATAAAGAAAAAAGCTTATGATCGGTTTTACCCAGTCTCCAATCAGGTAAAACCGATTGAATCGGTTTTACCCAGTCCGTGGAGCGGGTAAAACCGATCGGGGACTAGAGATGAAAAATAAATAAATTCTTCGAATTCCAACGGCGAGCTATGAGGCTAGGGGGTCTAGGACCCCTAGGTTTTGGCCTTATACGGCTCAGCCCTTTGATCATTTTACAAACAACCATTTCGCAGAATCAAAGACTAAAATTGACAGAAAAGAGAATTAAGGAAAAACTTAGAAATTTGGAAGAAAGTGAAGGAAAGGAGGATTTGGAGCGTGAAGTAGGATTGCTAATCCGAGGGTTGTGATCTAGGAAGCCTCAGGAATCAAATGGTAAGTGATTATAGTTAATATGATGTTGATTTTTAGAATTTTAATGCAAAAAGTATGAATTAGTTAAGTTTTATAGTTTCTTTAAGGATTAAGTTGATTTTCATATTTTTGAACGTTAGAAAGGTGTTATGGAATGTTAGAAATGTTGTGGAAGTATTGTATAAATGATTTTTAGCAAAAAGAAACGAAGCAAAACAAGTTTTGTGCACAATTTTAGCCAAAACCCGAAACTAAAGATTGAAGGAAAATTTCTGGCATGGATCGGTTTCAACCGATTGGGAAGCGGGTAAAACCCATTGGCCATGCTCAAGGAAACCCATTAAAACCGATTCTCAATCGGGTAAAACCGTTCCGATAAGTTTTTACTGATTCCGGAACGAGTAAAACCAATTGTATTTTTCCTAAAAATAGTCGGAGCAGTTTTAACCTATCCGAGGAATTTTCTGAAAATTTTGCAGTGGTTCTAACCGATATCCTATCGGGTAAAACCAATCTAACACTGAAAAATGGATTTTTGAATAATTTTAATTCTTTTGTTTATTCCTTTATAATTCATTTTATAAATTTTTGCTAAATTTATTTTAACAATCATTTAAGGGGTTCCAAATTCATATTTTCTTAAATTAGTAATTATTATAATTTTTGTTTATTTATTGGTTATTTTTGAAATAAATTAGAAATAGAGTTTAAATGTTATACTCTTTTTAAAAGGAAAATAAGTAAACTAGTTTTACGGCATGAAACTTATATTTTCTTTAAGATTATGGTTAACATATTTCCTTATTGATTTACTTATTTTCAAAACAAATGAAAATAACTTTTAAATACCTATTGTCGCTATACGCTCCTTTTAGCGAAATTAGATAAATTAGTTTTATGCCCCTTACTTTGTTAATTCCTATAATACGTAAGAAGTTTAAGAATCTTAGAATTCTATTAATTAGAAATAAATATTGAACGGATCATGAAATATATACAGATCGGATAGTTAGAACGTGAGCTAGTATCTTCAAATGGATACCGTTTTAACGTAGTTAATCATTGAATACAAATTGGAGTCATTATGATGACATGTTTTACAAAGCTTTTAAAATAATGTGTCAAATGTTTTGAGATTTGAAAAGTTCATTTGAGTTTATATATCTGCTTGAATGCATATGTATTTGTGAATTCCCAATGCGCTTTGGTTGTGTGCTTTAACTTGTGATTGTACATGTGTGAATCTCGACTATGTGAACTTTGTGTGCATTTTGAAATTATTATTTTATAAATGGAACCCAAATTGAACAAATGAATGAAAGAGCATGGTTGGCGAAATGAATCATTGTCAGGAATCTATTGTCATGAATATGTTGGCAGGAATCATTGTCAAGAATTTATTGTCATGAATAAGTTGCCAGGAATCATTATCAGGAATCTGTTATTATGAATCATTGTCATGAATCTATGATTATGAATATGCTGCCAGGAATTTATGTGCTTTGCTCGTATACTTGAACTTGTGATTATTCATGTATGAATTTGTTGTCAGGAATCATTATGAGGAATTGTTGTCAGGAACCTTTGCCATGAATCTGTGTCAGAAAATTTTGTCAGAAATCTTTGTCAATGAGCGCATGAACTACATGAATATGGAATATATGTATGAATGAATGCTGAGGTGAACTGGCCGATTTGTTCATCGTTCATATATAATTATATGAGTCGTTCATCTTTGATGGCTGCCCTTCATTCTCATTATATTTCTGTGATCACTGTATGAGTCGTGAATGCTATATGTTAGGATTTGATTGAATTATATGCATGGGTAATTTATGCAACTCGGTAGATGTTTGCGAAAATGACGAACTCTCACTGGGCATGTGCTCACTATTACAAAAAGGGCTTTTAATGACGGTTTTTAAGGGCTTTTAACGGCGGTTCTTGGCCTTTTTGAACCGCCATCTATCTGGCAGCCGTAGTAAGTTAGCGGACTTTCTACGGCGGTTAGAACCACCGTAGAAAGTGGTGACTTTCTACGGCTGTTTGGTTCTGAACCGCCGTAGAAAGTCTACACTTTCTACGGCTGTTTAGTTCTAAACCGCCGTAGAAAGTAGCCACTTTTTCAGACCCAAACCGCGATAAAAAGAGAAAATTAATCTGGTTTAAAGCAAAACCTACTGCTAAAAGTTGAAATTTAATACAAATATCACCAAGATACAAATTGAAATCGCTATTATATTACAGGGGCATATCCAAAAATATTTGTACAACTATAATATGAACAAGTTTCATTAGTATCCATCAACTACGGCTAATGCTCCACAATATAGCGCATATTTTTCTCATAGCATCTATATCCACATTGCTTAATGGAGTGCGGTCGAGCTTGAAGTGCTGCAACAGAGTTTTTGAAATTAAAAAGTAACTGAGTAGCAAAATGAAATACAGTCAATTAAGTAAGTTATGAGAAATCAAATACCTTTTCGAGTGCCAATGTGTCAGATTTCATTGCGATTTGGTACATATAGTGCATGACATAGTAGCCACACTCCCAGTTAGACGTTTGCTTTTTATGCTAATGAATATTAGTGTACGAGTTAGAAGATCATACGATTTTATACAACACATCGTTGAGTAAAAAATTCAATAAGAACCAATTTTACCTTAACTACTATCCACTCAGGTTGCATATGCACATTTCTAGGCAATCCTAAGAAAGTTTGATAATTAAACATCACCCTATAAAAATGAAAACGGAACGAAAATAATTAGCAACATATGTATATATGATTGGCATTAGAAATTATATATATATGCATTCTAACATTAGTTAATATATATAACTCACTCGTCTATAAGTCTTACTGCCTCCTCTTTTCGTGGGTTTTGTAAAGAATCAAACTAGTAGACAACCTTTTCAATCGGTCTAATGGCTATAAGCATCCAATGTTCACTACAAACCAAAAATTTAATGACCTCAGATCTTTAAATCAGTGTTTGTTAAATATTAGAGAAGCGCTTACAGTGTCACTTACCCCTGAAGATACGGCACTAGATAAATTTCTTTATTCCGATCCTTCAAGTTTCGTGCAATGTAGTGTACCCTATCTTCATATGTGTTTCCTAAGGCCGTGACATGATCATCTGAGAGAAACCCTATCCCCTTCGGGTCATTCCTTTCAACTAAATCATGTAAATCTCTAAAGAATTTACATTATCATGCATCATTGGTTAGTCTAGGCACATGGAATGCATACTATATATAACAATAATCAGAAATAGATTATAAAATTAAGTGGAAACTCACTTGGTGAACAACTGCATCAAACAGTTTGAGACCATGCTTTCTCTTGACAATAATTCTCCGACATCCATTCGATCAATCGAAATAGGATGATCCACACCTATGACATCTCTTGTCATTTGAAACAAGAAGCCATTGAAGTCCGAATCTTTCTCCATTCAGAGCTGTAACTCGTGCAGTGGATCAGATATCGAAGATGATGACATTTCAATCAAAACCGTCGCCGAAGGAGATTTTATATCATCCATAGAATTCACACGGCCTTTTTTCTTTTTCAAACATTTATCCACCTAACAACATTTGAAATAACATTAAATATACAAAACGGTATTAAGTAATTCACAAATAAATGTAAGAATATACCTGTGTTACTGGATCCGGCCGAATAATTTCAATCAACTGTATAGGCCATTCCACGAAAAAGGATCAGGCCATTCCCATAGTTGAAGCCTCTTCCTCAGGAAATGGTAGCGGGGAAAAGTCATCATATGAAATTTTAATTGTAACCCTCGCACAACCTTTCCTTACCTCGCGGCCGTGGTGCTTTATTTGCTTATAAACATTTCCCTTGGCCACAAGCTTACGCCTCTTACATGTATCCTCAGAGATGAACAGATGACATTCACACTCGTCCTGAGATAATAGGCAAGCGAATGAACATTACTCAACTATTTCCGCTAACTTAACAAACCAACTGTAATCATGAAACCAAAGTTAAGCGTCTTTAGAAGTGACAATATAAAAGAAATTATACATTCAAATTTAATAATTAAATAAAAACCAAAATATAAATGTAAGATTTCATTATTGTAAAATAAAAATAAAAGAAAGATGTTTAATATATTAAAAAAAATTATAGTTTTTTTAATTGCAGTATTATATTTTTAAAAGGAAAATATAAATTTTATTTTTTAAAAAAATATAGTGTTTGAATACTTGAATACATATGCAAACCACAGTTCACGGGAACAATACTTTTTTTCTCTCTTTAAAAGAGATACATGAATAAGTGTAAAATGATATAGGTGAACAGTACCACTTTAAGTATCACTTTAAAAATGAACAAAACAAAGGAAATAATAAATAATAAAAAGAATTTAAAAGAAAAATAGAAAATTAAAAGTCTACCCAAGAAGAATAGCAGTGATACTCTATAGAAAATTGAAAGACATAAATGTATTTTAAGTACCTTGTATTCGCCTAAAGAACTCGCATCTTCCAAGTTTGTTGCAATAGGGCTATTCTGAACCTCAGAGGCTTTGATCGGGTCCGTAGATGAAACAGGTGTCATATGTAACTCAGGCAAACTTGTAGGGATAAGAGGAGAAAAATCTTGCCTACGAGTTTCTTTAGGGTGTAGCGTCGGACTCACAGGGGAAACATTGCTACCATGGACCTCAAACATCTCTGGGGCCATTCCGGAGGTTTCTGGGTGCAAGCTCTGAGCTTTGGCACTATTGATGACAGTGGCTCTTACTGTATCATAGTCAGTCCCCATCTGACCACATATAAACCCAACCATCATTTTCAGATGTGTTTGACATTCATCGAGCTGGGCAGTGGTTTTCTGAAGCTGTCTCTTAGTTAAAACTAGTTCATCTTTAAGCGACGGCCTTGTTTTCGAGAAAACCTCTGTGATACGTCCCCTGGTAGAATGGCCGCGATAACGACCGAGGTGATCGGTCTTTCCCATTGCAATGACAAGAATGTCATTCCTACCCTCTGCAACTTTCTCCCCTTGGGACTCGCGGGAACATTGATTTTCCTAAACGTTTTGCCAAAAATATGAAATGTAAATAGATAAATTATATATAGTTTTAAATATATGCGTAGCTTAAAGAACTGAAACATAAGAAAATGTATGGTGCAAAACTTACAATTTCAATCCCAACACGACCAGCCTCTGGCGTGAAGTATTCCCCTTTCTTGTTTGTGTGAGCCTGTCTCCAAAGTAGGTGCCGGCCTGGCCCTGCATAAGAATCTTCCCCTTCTTCTTCGGACTGACCGTCCTTTGAAGGCTACTTCCCAGATGCAATCAAAGCCTCTTCATGCAACTGCTTCTTCAGCAGTCGGTAGCCACTGCGAGATAAATTATGGTAAAAAGAATTTAAAGTGGCATTCTTTTGCGCTTTTTCACGAATTGCATAGAGAAAAATATAATGAAAAATGATTATCCATAAACTGAGCAATTTCAAATATCCAAAAACAAGAAGGAAATCAATTTCAAAAACCAACCTGCCAGTCTTCTGTTTCGCGGCTAGCCTTGAACTTAATCCATGTCTCCCTAGGGAGATATTTATATTCAAGGCATGGGTCCTCACCCTTCAAGTCACCATTTACATATCTCCCTAAAAAGGATTTCCAATCTTTTCAACGTTTACCGGCATAAGAAATCCACTTGGTTTCAAGTTCTTCAGTTGACTCAAAAACAAATAATGCCTACAGTAAAAAATAGAAGTAAAAATTTAGGTAAATTTGGGTTCATTTGTATGAAAGAAGAAACAAACAATGCATTATAATTTTGTGGAGTACCTGTATTTCCATCCACACTCTCTTCTTGATCTCGTCGAGAACTTTGGGCCATGATGCATATTTCATAATGTCCACTTTGCTCCGGGCCGTGAATGCTACGAATGTAATCCACTTTGTATGATAATTTTTAGGCTCATTTTTGGAATCAAACGAAATCTTTAGAGTTTTCCCCTTCATACGCATTTCCAAAAGATCGTTGCAATTTGTAGGCCCTCTATCTCTTTTAGCTCTAGTATAAGACCCATCTCCATTGCTCTTTCCCTCATCACTATGGTCCTCATTGCGTTTTCTTTTTCGGGCCATTAGCTTACCTTAAACTTCATGTACATACAAAGAGAATTCAATAAAACATATTTGCAACTAAAGAAAAACTTTAATGTTAAATACAAGAATGCCTGTAATGTTCAAATATAAAAGGCAATGTACATTCGCAAACTTCACTCCTAAAAATACTCTCCTTCCCTAAAACAAGAGAAATACTTTGTGCTTTTGCAATATTTCACACTTTTCAAACAAATATAAGGGAAAGCGAAGAGGATATAGTGATATTTACAATACACAATTACCATTATCCAAATGAAACCAAAGGAGGCCCAAAAAAGTGGACTTATAAAGGGTACCATTGATAAAGTACTTCACATTTCACAACCAACAACTAATGAGAACAATCATTAATTTCTAATAAAGGAAAAAGCCAAAATTTAGTGAGGAATGTAAAAGATTCAAGGAGGAGTACTTCACTCCTAAAAAATACTCTCATTCCCTAAAGGTACTTAGTGCTTGTGCAAAAAAAAATGCTTCACATTCATGCAAAGATATCTTTACTTTCAACATATAAGGGGCTTTGAAGACATTGAAACAAGGGATCCCCAAAGAAAGAACCCTATAAAGATTAAATTCCACATAGTGGAATCAACAACAAAGCATTTTCCTCATTATGCCTAAAGGAGGAACACT
This sequence comes from Leptodermis oblonga, assembly GCA_016801395.1. Lineage (NCBI taxonomy): Eukaryota > Viridiplantae > Streptophyta > Magnoliopsida > Gentianales > Rubiaceae > Leptodermis > Leptodermis oblonga. The sequence continues at coordinate 40,201,138 of CM028750.1, forward strand.
ATATCGACTAAGAACTGAAATCAAACACCAATGTTCTAAAATTAATCAAGTAAAACCGAAATCAACATTTGTGTTTCTCATATTAATACACTAAACCCGAATTGAAAGGGTACTTAATTGAAATCCCAATCAAAACCCTAGGTTCTCAACTTATGTAGGACAAAACACGAAATTCAACAACCAAACCAATGCAACCAACAATCAATAAATCCAAAAGCATTCCAATCATTCATCACTAACATTAAAACCGAAATGAAGATTATATTGTGCACAAAAACCCTAGTGCAATGGGAAGCAATTACAAAATGGAAGGTAACATTGCAAAAGTATTAAAATGCAAGCATAGAAGGTGGATAAACCTTTTGTGTGCACTCCTACAACCAAGCCCGAACTATTGGAGGGGGGAAATGGAGAAATGTTGGCCGGGAAAGTGAACCCACACACACCGATCGGCTGCGATGGTCACGGAGGCCTTTTATTAATTTAAATTGAGAAAGAGTTGACCAAGGGAACCTAATGAAACTTACCTTGAGTACAAGAAAGCGGTGGCATGCCAATGATAATACTATAAATACTTCACCTTCATGCAATTTTTCTAGTCTAGGATTAGGAACTAAATTCCTATCTAAAAGAGCTAGACTTTGACCATGCTTGATAATCCCATAGCTTCATATACCCAAGGATACCTCTTGTTTCACGAGCTAGAGCGTTGAATTCTAACGCTAGGAATCCCCCCATCTATCCAGATTGATTGAACCTCTAGCCAAATTGGTAATTCCATAAACTGAGAGAAAATATTAAAATTTCCAGATGATCGATACGTCATGATTTGCTAAAACATCTGCAACTTGGTTAGTTTCTCTAAAACAATGTGTAAAAGATATCTCTTCTAAAGTAAATCCTTTAATTTCTTTAATGATTATAAGGATTGAGTAAGAAATGTGCATATTATCTTTGACCATCTCAATCAAATTCTTACAATCAGATTCCACCATCACTTTCATGTGTCCTTTTTAAACACAAATTTTCAGTCCTGAACAAATTGTTAGAGCTTCTACCTAACTATTCAAAAAACCAAAATTGTTAGAGAAAGCAAACACATAAAAATTTTTGTGTCCTCGGCAAGCGTGTCAAACATTTAAAATGGGAGGTAAGAAATTGGTTCCAAAAAAAGCTCTGATACTTAAGTAAAAAGGGTTAAGCATATATCACTAAGTGAGGCTAATCTTAGGTATTGATTACTTGCACCCTTGTGGGTTTTGAGTATTTATAGATGAGAAATCAAGAAAATTGTTGAGTGCATCGTATGCATCCTTAAAAATAGTGCAATTAGCCAATTATAAATTGATAATTATGATTTTTATTCATTCCAGGGCCTCCTACATGGTACATATATATATATATTTTTTTCCAAAATAGCTCTCTTTTCCCTGAATATATCTGACTACACAATCCTATATGGTACAAAAAATGCACTGAATAATCTATCGAGAAATCGGGTCCTGCACGCTATTCCGAATCCCAGTAGAATTCTTGTTTTATGGTAGTAACTCGAAATAAATTTTGAGTATCATTCTCCTAAAGGATAATGACAGTCAGGCGAACTGAATATATAAGCTTCATGTAAAAAATTATACTTATTTTAATAGAAGAGTTCTATTTTTATTATTTACTTTTCGTATTAATATAATTATGTATAATTTATTGACAATTAATTTATACTTAAAAAGAAATGACATAATTAAGTAGAAAAGATGTTAGCATATTATTTATTTCAAATATTGTATTGTATATTAAAACCCATAAAGTATTGTGGAATTTAAAATAAAAGCCGGCCATCAATTCTGCATGGTAGCATTTGTTTATTAATGGTGAAGGACAATAATTACAGGGATAAACTGGCTTAATTTTTTAAGTATCTTTTACAGTTTAGAGAGACTTTAAAGTACTATAAATATGGGTTCGCAAGCTTGCACCTCGGAACATACATTTCACATTTCAGCATTAGTTTTAGGCTAAATAATAACTAATTACGCGCCCCCCTTCCCCCCCCTTCTCCCCCTTGTTTTGCCCTTAAGACTAGTTGCCCCTTATATTTTTGAAACTAACTGGTAGCCCCCCTTGGACTAAGTCAATCCTAAAAATGATTGAAAAGACAAAATTGCCCCCCATTTCTTCTTCCTTTCTACTTCTCCTTCCTTCCTACTTCTTCTTCCTCTCCCGCCGCCGCCCCTCCTCCCTTCTCCCTACCCCGCCGCCCCTCTTCTTGTCCCCCTTCTCTACCCCCTTGTCTTCCCCCTTCTGCAATTTCCAGTTTTGGGATGGAGGAAGAAGAAGAAAAAATTAGACCCATTTTTTGGGAAAAATTATTGGGATCTCTTCAAGACCCACAATAGCTGAAAATATGCAAGAAGCCATGGATATGGGAAAATGTTCAGAATCTTTTTGTTGAAAAGATGCAAAGTTGGGTTCTTGCATATTCTACAAAAAAAAAAAAAAAATTTCCTTCTTGCATCTTTTCAGCAAATAATTAAACAACAATTAAAACTAATGAAAGATGGATGTGCTTTTTCCCAAAACTGGAAACCGAAAACTAATGAAAGATAGTAGCCTTGGATTAAATCCATGGAATTAGAAGCAATTGGAAGCTTTGGTCCTACTGCTCCTGCGGCCATTAATGGAGTCGAGGGGGGAAAAACAAAAAACGGGAAACTTCAGTACTTCATTAATAATTTTTCCCAAAAGTGGTCTAATTTTTTCTTCTTCTTCCTCCATCCCAAAACCGGAGATTGCAGAAGGGGGAAGAGAAGGGGGGAGAGAAGAGGGGCGGCGCGGTGGGGTAGGGAGAAGGGAGGAGGGGGGGGCGGCGGGAGGAGGAAGAAGAAGTAGGAAGGAAGGAGATGTGGGAAGGAAGAAGAAATGGGGGGCAATTTTGTCTTTTCAATCATTTTTAGGGTTGACTTAGTCCAAGGGGGGCAATCAGTTAGTTTCAAAAACAGGAGGGGGGGGGGGGGGGGGACGCAACCAGTCTTAAGGGCAAAACACGGGGGGGGGGGGGTGGTAATGAGTGATTTAGCCTTAGTTTTAGTACTAAATGGGGAAGGGGAAGCTCCATAATATGGGCATGGAGGCTCTGTTTCTGAGCATTTTTTGGGTGTTTTGCTTCGCCATCTGCGGCGGAGATGCTTCGTCACGGTCGGCATCCACGGAGGAGAGCAAGCTTTGGCCCAAATAGCCATGCATAAGACTGTTGTTGCGTTGCGCAACTCTGCCTCCATTAAAGCCAATCCTTTTATTCTTGGCCAAAATATAGAGCCTGTTCTTTACATAAAACTGAGACCTGGTTTGAAACCAGGTCACAGCCCAAATGAGTTTCAGCTCATTTGTCAGAAACAAAGTTCTGAGACCTAGTTTCAACTCAAGGTAAAGAGCATGAGTTTCAACCCAAATTTTTTTCCAATAATTTTTTTCAAAATTTTTACTTTTATTAGCAAATAAACCCCCAATATTTCTGTTTTTACATATTCAGCCTAAAATAAATTTTATAGTATAATAATATTTCTAAAATAGTAATTTCTCTTAATGTTAATGATATATTTAAGTTTACATAATATTTTTAGTTTAAGATAGTTTAATATTTAATTTTTTTTAAATTTTGTGTAAAAAAATAAGTTGGGGCCATCATTTAAGAAAAAGATAATAACAGGGGCCTATTTATAAACAATTTGATGGACCCCAACTCTCTTTTTTTTCAGTTTTTTTCCTTTCCTTTTTTCCGGCAGCACATTCCGCTATTTTTTTTTCTTTCTTTCTTTTCCGGCAGGACATTACGATTAATTTGCTTGACAATCAAGAAAACCGGGGTCGTTTCGGCCTGTGCTCACCCTTGACTGAAGCTCTTCTCTACGCCGTTAATCACCGCAGAGAATCTTCGTTCTGACCTTGTCAATTTGTTCGATTCCGGTGAGGCCACAAGTTTCCCGAAATCCCTAGGGTAAAAATCGAAGGAATCACGAAGGGAAGCTTTGATGCTGACGACGAACCAAAAGAAGACGCCGGAGGGAGTACAACTGCTCAGCAAACTCTTCGGGCTGTTCGTTCTTGGTGGTAATTTTGGCTGGAAAACTGAGGTGTCGTGGGTGGGGATTTTTTTTTTCTTCCAAAAATAAGTACTCCCTCTGTCCCACTCAAAGAGTCCACTTTCAAGAAAAAATCTTGTCCCATTTAAAGAGTCCACTTTGAATTTATTTACATTACATACCCTTACTAATATAACAATGTGTGGTTCACAATTAACCCTTACTTATAAAGTAAGGATATAAGTGAAAAATATGATGGTAAATTACTTAATTTAGGTGTTGTACCTCACAACCTATAATAAGTTGTACACATTTCAAAGTGAACTCTTTGAGTGGGACGGAGGGAGTAGTATTTATTCCATAACAACAGAAGTTGCCGAAATCAAACTGGGTCAAATGACCCTACATCCAAGAAGCTACTTCAAGTAGCCAGTTCGGAAAACAAACCTGTTTGGTATCGTGATTCAAATCGTGTTTTGAAATCACTTTTAATTTTATAATATTAAAAGTGTGTTGGGAATGTAAAAAGGTGTGTTGGAAATATAAAAAAGTTTATTAAAAATTTAAAAGGTTTATTGAGAATGCTGAAAAACTATTATAAAACAAAAGTGATTTCAAAACACGTTTTGAAAACGTGATACCAAACAGGCCCAAAGTTTCCAACTTTGAGTACACTACTGCAAGCTAAACTAGCTAACATTAAACTACCTCTATTATATCTTCTATCTCAAAAAGTATATTTACACATATCAAACATAGCTTCCAATAAGTAGATATCATCAATAGTTATAGTTTTCAGACCAAAGCCTTTTTTGGCCTTTAAACATCCAATCATTGCTTGAATATCTACCTCAATCTCTACCTTGTGCCACCTATTTTGTTGAGCAAAGATCATAGCAGCCCTAACTGCTTCAACATCAGCCACCACTGGATGAGTAATTCATCCCTAATCACTGACCAAGCCTGGATTAAACTGCCATAACAATCTCTAGCAATAATACCTATACTAGCCTGTAGAATAATTAAACTAAGTTTCCTATTAATTTCTATTTCCTATTCGTTTGTTTGCTGTCTGGTTTTGTATTTGTTTTAGGAAACCTAATTGTTTTAGGAAATAGTGCAATCTGAATCAGTGTAGGATTCAGGGATAGTTTAGCCTATAAATACATGCCTTGGGTTGCCATTGTAATCACAAAGAAAAACAGAGAAAATTACAAAGAAATTAAAGAAGCCTTGCGGCTGGTTTTGGGGCGTGCGAAGTTACGCAGCCCATTGCTTCGGGTTTATTCGGGTAGCTTTAACTTTGTTCTTAAAGTTTTGTTTAAGTTTTGTCTCGTGATTTGTGCTATTAATTGCATTGAACTTATTGCTGTTTGTTTGGTGGCCGATGATCAAAACCAAATCAATTTGATTTAGTTCTTGCGTTCGGCTTTGCTCCTCGGCATTGTTCGTTTCGTTCGTGAGTCTTCTTGGTCAATAGATCGTGGATTGCAGCTAATTGTTTAGTCTTGTGGGTTGTTTTATTTTGGGTCCTACATCTGGTATCAGAGCCTGTGTTATTTTTTAGAAGTCAAGATGTCCTTTTTATTTAATCCTCCTGAGTGCCATGTATTTGTCTTTGATGGAAAAAATAATTTTGAAATTTGGTGTCAATTGATGGAGAATTTTTTCAAGATGGTTGGTATCTGGCATGTAATTGAGCCAGGTTTTGAAGACCCTGAAAAAGACAAGGAAGGTGAAAAATTAACAGCTGAGGGAAGTAAAGAATTGGAGAAAAATCGTTCTCACAATAATCAAGCACTCTATTATTTAAGAACGAAGGTTGGATTAGACATATGCAGAAGTTTAATAGAGGTAGAGACAGCTAAGGAGTTTTGGAACAAGTTAAAAACTACCAATCGAGGAAACGAAAACGTTCAAAGAGTCAAACTACAGGAGTTATGGAGACAATTTGAGTTGGCAGAGATGAAACCTAATGAAAAGGGGCAAGAATACATGGCTAGGGTAAAATTCATAGCTGGTCAGATGAAGATCAATGGTGATAAAGTGACAGAAGAGCAGATGGTGTCTAAAGTTCTTCGGACGTTGACTTTGAAATTTCACAGAAAGAAGGAGATTATTGAGGCCATTAAAGATCTTTCTACTTTTTCGTATGCTGATTTGGAAGGAGAATTGGTGACATATGAGATGTCATGTGACAGACCATCTGTTGATGCGGCGTCAGAAGCATTGAAGGCTTTGGTATATAAGCCTAAAGAATCCGATGGTGGTGAAACCAATCAGCAGGGCCAGAATTCTCAAGGGAGAGGACGTGGCGGTCAAAGTTTCAGAGGCAGAGGCCATGGTAGAGGTAATTTTTCTTACCAACCAAAGGTCAATTCGGATGCTCAAAATAATGGGCAAAAACGTGATAGGTCTAAAATTAAATGTTATAATTGTGGAAAGATGGGTCACATAAAAAAGGATTGTTGGGGTCTTAAAAATAACAATACTGGACATGCTCAAATAGCTGAAAGTAGTGGTGATAATCATGAAACTGTTTTATTTATTGCTGGTGCTGGTGAAGAAGATAAAAGTTCTAAGTGGTACATTGATTATGGTTGTAGTAATCATATGTGTGGGAGAAAGGAAATTTTTTTCTGATCTTAATGAGACCTACAGGAATACAGTGAGGTTTGGAAATAATCATGTTATGTCTGTTGTTGGGAAAGGTAGTATTCCTATTACTTTGAAAAATGGGAGGACCAGTGCAATAGGTGATGTTTATTATGTGCCTAATCTTAGTCAGAATTTGTTGAGTCTTGGTCAGATGCAGGAGAAGAATTATGATATTAATTTTAGGCATGGTATTTGCACAATTCGTGATGAACGGATGGAGATGATTGCAAAGGTAGACATGAACAATGACAGGTTATTTTCAATCACTCTTAATTATTATAATTCGGCTTACTTTAGTACTACTGGCTATGATGAGAGTTGGCTGTGGCATATGAGATTTGACCACTTTCATTTTGGCGGGTTGAACTTTATTGTGAAGAATAATGTTGTTTCTGGATTGCCATCACTTAACTTTAAATCTCGACAATGTGAGTCGTGCGTTTTGGGCAAGAAGCACAGGGAGCCTTTTCCAAAAGGTGAAGTTTGGAGGGCAAAGCAGCCATTGGAGTTGATTCATTCTGATCTGTGTTCTATTGATGTTCCTTCTCGGGGTGGTAACAAGTATTTTATCACTTTTATTGATGATTTTAGTAGGAAGACCTGAGTTTATTTGTTGAAGTTTAAATCTGATTCATGTGATATTTTTAAGAGTTTCAAGGCTTATGTTGAGAAGCAGAGTGGGCGTTCCATTAAAACTCTGAAAACTGATAGAGGCACTGAGTATACGGTGTGTGATGATTTCTTGAAAAATCAAGGGATTAAGCATGAGATGACGGCCAGGTACACTCCTCAGCAGAATGGTGTTGCAAGAGAAAGAATAGAACAGTGATGGATATGGTGAGGTCGATGATGACGGCCAAAAGTATGCCTAAGGATTTATGGGCTGAAGTTGTAGTTTGTGCAGTTTATTTGTCGAACAGGTGTCCAACAAGAAGTATTGGTAAGAAGACTCCATATGAGGTTTGGTCAGGAAAGAAACCAAATATCTCCCATCTTAAAGTATTTGGGTGTGTTGCATATGCCCATGTTCTAGATGCAATACGGAAGAAGTTGGATGACAAGGCAGAAAAATGTGTCTTTATTGGTTATAGCAGTGAAACTAAAGGGTAAAAACTGTTCAATCCTGATACTGGGAATGTAATTATCAGCAAAGATGTTACTTTTGATGAACAGGGAGTTTGGGATTGGTAAAACAATCATCAACAGTGTATATTGGTGGAGATAATGCAACTGAAAAGCAGTGTCAGCCAGTTCAACAACCAGTTTGTGATTCTTCCACTTCTACAGCTTCCACCTCAAGTGGACGTCCGCGGAAAGAGTCAAAACTACCAGCTCGTTTAAATGATTATGTAGTTGGGGATGAAGTTGATAATTTGACTGATGAGGATGTTGTGAATTTTGCTCTGTTTGCAGATTGTGATCCTGTTAATTTTACAGATGCTGTTGGAGATGATCGTTGGGTGAAGGCAATGGATGAAGAAATTAATTCCATTGAGAAGAATAATACTTGGGAGCTTACAAACCTTCCGAGTGGAAAGAAGCCCATTGGTGTAAAATGGGTTTACAAGACAAAGTACAACCTAGTGGAGAAGTCGATAGATACAAGGCAAGACTTGTTGTGAAAGGGTACAAGCAGAAGCCTTGAATTGACTATTTTGAAGTGTTTGCTCCTGTTGCTAAACTTGATACTGTGAGAATGATAATTTCTCTGGCTGCCCAGAATGATTGGAAGATTTTTCAGATGGATGTGAAGTCTGCTTTTCTGAATGGAGTTCTTGAAGATGAGGTGTATGTTAATCAACCTCCTGGCTTTGTGAAAAGAGGTCAAGAGAAGAAGGTCTATCGTTTGAAGAGAGCCTTGTATGGATTGAAGCAAGCTCCGAGAGCTTGGTATACTCGAATTGACACCTTCTTTATCAAAAGTGGTTTTCAACGGTGCCAATATGAACATACTTTATACGTGAAGTCTTCATCAAGTGGGAATATTGTTATTGTTTGCTTGTATGTGGATGATCTGATATTCACTGGAAACAATGAAAAGATGATGTCAGATTTCAGGGAGGTAATGATCAGGCAGTTTGAGATGACTGATTTGGGGCTAATGTCATATTTTCTCAAGATTGAAGTTTCTCAGACTGATCGTGGAATCTTTATTTCTCAAAGAAAATATGCTGGTGATATTTTGAAGAAATTCAAGATGGATGGTGCTAATTCGATCATGACTCCAGCTGAAGAAAGGTTGAGGTTGACGAAGGAAGGCACTGGGAATTCTATGGATCCAACTTACTTTAAGAGTATGGTTGGTAGTTTGAGATACTTGACTTCTACAAGGCCGGATATAAATTTCAGTGTTGGATTGATAAGCAAATTCATGGAGAATCCCTGTCAGTCGCATTTGCAGGCTGCAAAGAGAATATTGAGGTACATTAAGAGTACTCAAGGAGATGGTATTCTGTATCCGAGAGGTAAACCTGTAAAGCTTCTGGGGTATACTGACAGTGATTGGGCAGGTGATACAGTTGAAAGGAAAAGCACTTCTGAGTATGCTTTCTTCATTGGTTCTGGTGTGTTTTCTTGAAGTTCAAAGAAACAACCAGTGATAGCATTGTCTACTGCTGAGGCTGAGTATATTGCAGCTTCTAATTGTGCTACTCAAACAATTTGGTTAAGAAGGATGCTGTGTTTCCTTCAGCATAAAGAGAATGGTCCGACAACGATGTTGTGTGATAGCAAGTTAGCAATTGAGCTGACGAAACATCCAGTCTTTCATGGTCGCAGTAAGCATATTGATATCAAGTATCACTTTATTCGTGATTTGGTTAATGAGAAGGAGATCGTTGTTGATTACTGCAAGACTGAAGATCAAGTGGTGGACATTTTCACCAAGGTATTGAAGTTCGAGATCTTTGCAAAGTTGAAGAAGATGCTCGGTATGACTAACGGCGCGAACTTAGTTTAAGGGAGGCTATGTAGAATAATTAAACTAAGTTTCCTATTAATTTCTATTTCCTATTCGGTTAATGTTTCATATTCGTTTGTTTCCTGCCTGGTTTCGTATTTGTTTTAGGAAACCTAATTGTTTTAGGAAATAGTTACAATCTGAATCAGTGTAGGATTCAAGGATAGTTTAACCTATAAATACATGCCTTGGGTTGCCATTATAATCACAAAGAAAAACAGAGAAAATTACAAAGAAATTAAAGAAGCCTCGCAGCTGGTTTGGGGCGTGCGAAGTTACGCAGCCCATTGCTTCGGGTTTATTCGGGTAGCTTTAACTTTGTTCTTAAAGTTTTGTTTAAGTTTTGTCTCGTGATTTGTGCTATTAATTGCATTGAACTTATTGCTGTTTGTTTGGTGGCCGATGATCAAAACCAAATCAATTTGATTTAGTTCTTGCGTTCGGCTTTGCTCCTGGGCATTGTTCGTTTCGTTCGTGTGTCTTCTTGGTCAATAGATCGTGGATTGCAGCTAATTATTTAGTCTTGTGTGTTGTTTTATTTTGGGTCCTACACAGCCTTCCTTAAATCAAAATTAATAACAGACCCAACATTTAATTTCAAGAAGCCTACTGAAGGATTTAACCATCTGGTTTGATGCCGCACTGTAACCCCAACGATATTTTGAATCATCATATCTGAATTCATTCCTCTATATTCTAACCATTCCTCCATTGCCCAGTTTAACCATCTGTAATTCTGAAACATGCTCCTCATTAAATTGCCACTTGTTTCTTGCTTTCCAGAGCTGCCAGAACACAAAAGCTGTAAATTCAATTCTGTCTTGAATATTTCAGGACTTTGCTGCTTTACTAAGACTCATATAGCTGAATTTGTTTTATCATCTAACCCATCCCAGCTGACCGGAGAAATTTTCCATACAATCTGAGCCTTTCTGCAATGGAAGAATAAATGTTCCACTGTTTCTGAACATTCTCCACATAATTTACACATACCTGAAACAGGAACTCCCCTTCTCCTCTAATTATGCCCAACTGGTAAAATATTGTTGCAAACTCTCCACAAAAAGTGATTAATTTTACCTTTTAACTTGAGTTTCCAGATGAAATTCCACAGTTGGACATCATTTTCTGCACAATTACTACATTCTTCTCTGCCTTTGCTATTCTTCCTCCGTTGAGAAGCCAATTCATAACCCGAAGTAACAGAATATTGGCCATCCTTTTCAAAGCTCCATCCTGATCGATCCCTGACCCCCATTGAACTAATTGGAATAGGCAAAATTAATTCTGATTCAGAATCAGAAAAAAAAAAACTCTTCACTAGCTCCTTATTCCACCCTTCTCCATCTTCTTTCATTAGATCTTTAACTTTAGTCACTGAACAATCTACTGGTTTGGCAGTAAAAACTTTTCTCATGGTATGTGAAGGAAGCCATTCATCAATCCACACATTTATACTGTTTCCATCCCCAACATGCCATTTACATCCTTCATTTAGCAACCTTATGCCCGCTTTCAAACTTTTCCACAGCCAAGAATCTTGCGGTTTAGCCTCAGCTTGTAGGACACTACCTGCAGGATAATACTTAGCTTTCATAACCTTAGACATCAGCAAATTGGGCTTTGTAGTGAGCCTCCATATCTGTTTAGCCAACAGGGCATCATTAAAATCTTCTAGGCACTTAAAACCCCAACCCTCCTCTCTCCTTAGGATCCGTCAATTTTTCCCAAGAAACCCAGTGCAATTTACTGTCTTTAACCCATCACTCCATCTAAACTTCGCAGCTGCAGCAGAGATTTCCTTACACAGATTTGCTGGCATTTTAAAACAAGACATACAATATACTGGAAGAGCCATGATATCAGATTTCAACATAATTTCTTTTCCAGCAGAACTCAAGAACTTAGATTTCCAATTCTTAATCTTCCCCATCGTTCTGTCCTTAATAAAATTAAAAGCCTGCCTTTTGGATCTGCCTATGGCCATTGGTAAACCAAGATACTTGCCGTTGGTTTGTTCCATCACTCCAGCCAAAATATCACCGAATTCTCTCTTTTTATCTCGCAGCGCATTTTTGCTGAAAAATACTGATGATTTATCCAAATTAATCTTCTGACCTGAAATAATTTCATACTTTGCCAAGATATCCCTTACACAATGCGCTTGTCTCTCCTCCACTCTACCAAATAACATAGAATCATCTGCAAAAAATAAGTGTGTCACCGCTGGCCCTCCCCTACTAATTTTTATCCCTGATAAGCACCCCTGTATTGCTGCACTCTTAAAAAGACAAGATAAACCCTCCGAAATAATTAAGAACAAATAAGGAGAAAGTGGATCTCCTTGTCTAATTCCTCTTGAAGATTTGACCAAATTATGTGGAGATCCATTAACCAAAAAAGAAAAGGAAACAGTATCTAAACATCTCATGATCCACAAAACAAAACTATTATTAAAACCCATTTCAACCATCATATCTCTGATGAAAGACCATTCCACTCTGTCATATGCCTTAGACATATCTAACTTCAAAGCAAAAAAACTATCTTTCCCTCTCCTCATATTTTGTAGGTAATGTATATATTCATGACAGATAACAACATTGTCAAGAATTTGTTGAAAGAAAAAAGGGGACATACCATCTGGTCCAGGTGTGCCTTATGAGGATGCATAGCAAAAAGAACCTTTTTTATCTCATCATCCGTCACCTCTCTAATAACATTTGCATTCATAGCTTGGTGATTGATTTAGGAACATGTTGAAGAATTTCACTACTATCTTGATTAGAAGTGCTAAACAGCTGCTGGAAATATTTAGAAACCTCATCTGCCACTGCTTTATCTCCTGATTTTTCAATCCCATCCTCATCAACTAGCCTTTCAATGCTATTCTTGTTTCTTCTTTCAGCAGTCACTGCATGAAAATTTTTTGTATTTTTGTCTCCTTCTTTCAACCAACTGACTCTAGACTTTCTGCACCAATATGCTTCTTCCTTCCTATAATTATCCTCCAACTGAGTTTTAAGTACCCTCCATCTCTCCCAATCTCTACCATCTCCTATTACTTGCATGGCCTCCATCTCTTTTTTTATCTTCTCTATGTTAACCCTTGCATTCAACGTACAATTCTTTCCCCACTGAATCAATTCCTGCTTACATGCCTTCAATTTTTTCTGAAATTGAAACATTGACCCACCCTGAAATTCCAATTTCCAAGCCTTTTCTACCACCTCCTTACATCCTTCTTCTTTATCCCATTCAGCTTGAAACAAAAATCTATTTCTTCTTCCCTCCAACTTTGGAACTGAATCAAGTACCACTAGAGAGATGCCTGCCTCAAAATATGATGGACAAATGCTTTATGAAAAGTAATCATCCAATCAGGGGAGCCAAAGAAACGGTCAATTCTTTCTTGTACAAATCCTTCTTCTGATCTATTATTAGCCCAGGTATAAGGTTCTCCTTTAAAACCAATTTCCCCCATTTCCATTTCTTCAATAAACTCTCTGAAAATGCTGAAACTGGCCTCTTGTCTATTTCTTCCCCCTTTCTCTTCATGGGAAAATCTTAGATCATTAAAGTCCCCTCCCATGGTCCACCACTTTCCCCAATGAATCTTCCTACTCAAAAGATCTCCATTGTTCTTTTCTCTCATAAACTACCGTACTAACATACACAAAAATCAACCATACAGTATCAGTAAAGCCTTCTTCTACAATTTCCATTTCTATACAAGAATCATGTTTCACAATTTGCTTAACCAAAATACTCTCACTCCATGCCACTAATAACCCACCTTTCTTACCAATAGGTTCTTGCACTTCCCAATTTTTCAACCTTAGATTTTTACAAACAGTACCTACAAACCTTTTTTTTGCTTAGTTTCACACAAAAAAATCACCTCCGGTAGATGGAGCTTTTTAGACTCCTTCAATTGAGAAACCGTAGCAGGGGGGTGGGGATTTGGGGGAGGGAAATTTTGGAAGAGAGAAAGAGGTTGGGGGGGGGGGGGTGGGGGGGTTGGTGTCAACACAAAAACTGAAACCGGAGTTGCGTCGGTCCTTGAGAAACATGGGTTTCAGCCCATTTTGATCTAATTCATGGTCTCAACCCAAAAACATGCCCAAACCAGTAGACTTGACTAAACAACAGGTCCGTAATGTATTCTCCTCCTTTTTCTTTTTGTTCTTTCTTCTTGTTTTTTGCCTTTGCTAATAACTACTCCATCCGTTTTATTAGAAGTCCGATTTGAAAGATGTACGACTTTTTACTATTTCTTCACTAATGTCTTTACTTTTAAAGGTGGAGTAGTCGTGAATCACACATGATTTTATTAGTTGGGTATGAGAAGTAAAGAAATCAAATGTTAACTCTTTTAATTTAACAGCAAAAAGTATTTTAAAAATTGACTCCTCTAATAGAAGAAATCGAGAGTATATAACTAATGTACTGTACTTAGAGCAACGACTTAATTAAGTTAAAATTTAAAGGTAAGAAATGCTCATTTCAAACATTAATTTTAATTTTTAATGATTATTTATTGTATATATTTACTGATGCTTCCTGAGATTTGGAAAAACTACCAGCATGGCAACGTTCACTAACTCTTCAAATTATAAGTATTGCGAGGTTTATATATTTATTTTTGCAACTGACATGAAACTATTGGTAGTTGACCAAATAAGAAAAGAGTTATTGGTAAAACTAACCAAATAAAGGGAGGCATATCGAGGAGGTAAATTTAACTTAATTAACCCAAATTTTAAATAAATTGCATTTTGCTCGACCCAATAAATAGAGAATTCATGATATAGTTAAAAGAGTTAGCAAAAGATCAAAATAGCTCCATGTAGTTTCCTTTAGAAGAGTTAAGTTTTGAGAATATATAATATTTTATAATTGAGTTGCAAGGAACGGTACATAAAATAGATCATTTGTCCCTATTTTTTTCACTGTTTTATGTACTTTCTAAAGGTGGATTACTTGTGAACCACAGATAATTATATTAGTTAAAGTATGAGAAGTACAGAAATCAAAAGTTGACTCTTCTAATGAAACAAGAACATATTTTGAAACTGAACTCCTTTTAATGAAATAGATGAAGTAAAAATTAAGGATCTAAATTATATCGGTCTTTTTATACATGTATTCAATTATAAATATTATTTTAAAATTAAAAGTTTAATCTTGATCTTTTATTGAAGTGACGAATAAGGCAGGGTGGGGATGCGAAGGTCAATTGAATCAATTAAGATTTGACAACATTGATAATAATAGATGGGATCGAGAAAGAGAGTATAACACATTACTACAAAAAGGGCTTTCAATGGCGGTTTTTAAGGGCTTTTAGCGGCGGTTTTCACCCTTTTTGAACCGCCACCTATCTGGCAGCCGTAGAAAGTTTACGGACTTTCTACGGCGGTTCTGAACCACCGTAAAAAGTGGTGACTTTCTACGGCGGTTGGGAAAAAACCGCCGTAGAAAGTGGTAACTTTCTAAGGCGGTAGGGGGAAACCGCCGTAGAAAGCCAAACCGTCGTAGAAAGCCCATCTTTCTACGGCGGTTCTTCCCTACCGCCTTCGAAAGTTCCCACTTTCTACGGCAGTTTATAACTAAACTGCTGTAGAAAGTCTGACATTCAAACCCAAATCGCGATAAAAAGTGAGAAATTCTCTGGTTTAAAGCAAAACCTATTGCTAAAAGTTTAAAATTAATACAAACTATCACCAAGATACAAGTTGAAATCACTATTATATTACAAGGGCATAGCCAAAAAAATTTGTACAACTATAATATCAACAAGTTTCATTACTATCCATCAACTACGGCTAATGCTCCACAATATAACTAGCGCATATTTTTCTCATAGCATCTATATCCATATTTCTTAATGGAGTGCGGTCGATCTTGAAATACTGCAACAGAGTATAAATTCAAACGTAATTGAGTAGCAAAATGAAATACAATCAAATAAGTTATGAGAAATCAAATACCTTTTCGAGTGCCAACGTGTCGGATTTCATTGCGATTTGGTACATGTAATGCATGATATAGTAGCCACACTCCCAGTTAGATGTTTGCTTTTTATGCTAATGAATATTACTATACGAGTTAGAAGATCATACAATTGTATACAACACAACGTTGAATAAAAAATTCTATAAGTACCAATTTCACCATAACTACTATCCATTCAGGTTGCATATGCACATTTCTCGGCAATCCTAAGAAAGCTTGATAATTAAACATCACCCTATAAAAAATGAAAGCGGAATGAAAATAATTAGCAACATATGTATATATGATTGGCATTAGAAATTATATATGCAATCTAACATTAGTTAATATAACTCACTCGTCTATAAGTATTACTGCCTCCTCTTTTTGTGGGTTTTGTAATGAATCAAACCAGTACACAACCTTTTCAATCGGCCTAATGGCTATAAGCATCCAATGTCCACTGCAAACCAAAAATTCAATGACCTCAGATCTTTAAATCAGTGTTTTTTAAAAATTAGAAAAATGCTTACAGTGTTTACCAGATAAATTTCTTTATTCCGATCCTTCAAGTTTCGTGCAATGTATTGTACTCTATCTTCATATGTGTTTCCTACTGCCGTGACATGATCAGCTGAGAGAAACCCTATCTCCTTCCGGTCATTCCTTTCAACCAAATCATGTAAAGCTCTAGAGAATTTACATTATCATGCATCATTGGTTAGTCTAGGCACATGGAATCCATACTATATATAACAATAATCTGAAATAGGTTATAAAATTAAGTGGAAACTCACTTGGTGAACAATTGCATGCAACAGTTTGTGACAATGTTTTCTCTTAACAATAATTCACCGACATCCATTCGATCCATCGCAATATGATAATCCACACCTATGATATCTCTTGTCAATTGAAACAAGAAGCAAGTGAAGTTCGAATCTTTCTCTATTCGGAGTTCTAACTCGTGCAGTGGATCAGATGTGGAAGAGGATGCCATTTCATTTGGAGTGGTCGAAAAAGATTTTATCTCATCCATAGAATTCAAACGACCTTTTTTCTTTTTTAAACATTTATCCACCTAACACCATTTGAAATAACATTAAATATACAAAACGGTATGAAGTAATTCACAAATAAATGTAAGAATATACCTATTTTACTGGATCGGGAATAAGCTCAATCAAATGTATAGGCCATTCCACGAAAAAGGATTGGCACATTCCCACAGTTGAAGCCTCTTCCTCAGGAAATGGTAGCGGGGCAAAGTCATCATATGAAATTTTAATTGTAACCCTCGCGCAACATTTCCTTACCTCGCGGCCGTGGTCTTTCTCTCTTATAAACATTTCCCTTGGCCACAAGCTTACGTCTCTTACATGTATACTCAGAGATGAACAGATGACATTCACACCTGTCCTGAGATAATAGGCAAGCGAATGAACATTACTGAACTATTTCCGTTAACTTCAAAAACCAAGTGTAATCATGAAAAGCAATATCAAGCTTCTTTAGCAGTGACAATATGAAAGAAATTATACAAACAAATATGACAGACATAAATGTACTTTAATTACCTTGTTATCGCCTAAAGAACTCACATCTTCCAAGTTTGTTGGAATAGGGCTATTCTGAACCTCATTCAAATTGATCGGGTCCATAGATGAAAGCAGGGATCGTATGTAACTCAGGCAAACTTGTAGGGATAATAGGAGAAAAATTTTGCCTACGAGGTTCATTAGGGTTTAGCGTAGGACTCACAATGGAAACATTGCTACCATGGACCTCAAACATCTCTGGGGTCATTCCGGTGGTTTCTGGGTTCAAGCTCTGAGCTTTGGCACTATTGAGGACAGTGGCTCTTGCTGTATCATAGTCAGTCCCCATCTTAGTACATATAAACCCAACCATCATCTTAAGATCTGTTTGACATTCATCGAGCTGGGCAGTGGCTTTCTGAAGCTTTCTTTTAGTTAAATCTAGTTCATCTTTAAGCGATGGGCTTGTTTTCGGGAAAACATCTGTGATACGTGCCCTGGTAGAACGGCCACGAACACGACCAGGGTGATCGGTCTTTCCCGTTGCCTTGACAAGAATGTCATTCCTACCCTCTGCAACTTTCTCCCCTTGGGACTCGCGTAAACATAGATTTTCCTAAACGTTTTTCCAAAAATATGAAATGTAAATAGATCAATTATAGTTTTAATTATATGCGTAGCTTAAAGAACTGAAACATAAGAAAATATATGGTGTAAACTTACAATTTCACTTCGAACACGACCAGCCTCTGGGGTAAAGTATTCGCCTTTTTTGTTTGTGTGAGCCTGTCTCCAAAGTAGATGCCGGCCTGGCCCTACATAAGGTTCTTCCCCTTCTTCTTCGGATGTACCGTCCTCTAAAGCCTTCTTCCCATTTGCAAGCAAAGCTTCTTCATGCAAATTCTTCTTTAGAAGTCGGTATCCACCACGAGATAAATTATGGTAAAAAGAATTTAAAGTGGCATTCTTTTGCGCTTTTCCACGAATTGCCTAGAGAAAAATACAATGAAAAGCGATTATCCCTAAACTGAGCAATTTCAA
The DNA here is from genome assembly GCA_016801395.1 of Leptodermis oblonga. Classification (NCBI taxonomy): domain Eukaryota; kingdom Viridiplantae; phylum Streptophyta; class Magnoliopsida; order Gentianales; family Rubiaceae; genus Leptodermis; species Leptodermis oblonga. The sequence continues at coordinate 40,219,410 of CM028750.1, forward strand.
ATATCCAAAAAGAAGAAGGAAATGAATTTCAATAACCCACCTTTCAGTCTTCTGTTTCACGGCTAGCCTTAAACTTAAGCCATGTCTCCCAAGGGAGATATTTATATTCAAGGCATGGGTCCTCACCCTTCAAGTCGCCATTTACATATCTACCTAAAAAGGATTTCCAATCTTTCCAACGTTTACCGGCATAAGAAATCCACTTGGTTTCGAGTTCTTCAGTTGATTTAAAAACAAATAATGCCTACAGTAAACAATAGAAGTACAAATTTAGATAAATTTGGTTCATTTGTATAAATGGGTAAACAAACAATGCATTATAATTTTGTAGAATACTTGTATTTCCATCCACACTCTCTTCTTGATCTCGTCAAGGACTTTGGGCCATGATGCATATTCCATAATATCCACTTTGCTCCGGGCCATGAATGCTACGAATGTAATCCACTTTGTATGATAATTTTTAGGCTCATTTTTGGAATTGAATGAAATCTCAAGAGTTTTCCCCTTCATACGCATTTCCAAAAGATCGTTGCAATTTGTAGGCCCTCTACCTCTTTTAGCTCTAGTAGAAGACCCATCTCCATTGCTCTTTCCCTCATCACTATGCTCCTCATTGCGTTTTCTTTTTCGGGCCATTAGCTTAGCTTAAACTTTATGTAAAGACAAAGAGAAAACAAGATAACATCTTTGCATTTAAAGAAAAGCTTTAATTTCAAAACCCAAGCGCCATTGAACACTTTAAACCAAAGGAGACAAAAAAAGAATGCTTGTAATGTTTAAATTTAAAAGGCAATGTACATTTCGCAATGTCACCTAATGAGAACTAGTATTTCACTCGTTTCTACTAAAGGATAAAACCAAAATATAGTGAGAAAGGTAAAAGCTTTAAGGAGGAGTTCACTCATAACGCATACTCTCCTTCCCTAAAACAAGAGAAGCTACACTCAAAAGGTACTTTGTGCTTTTGCAATAAAGAAGCTTTACATTGATGCAAAGATAGCTTTACTTTCAATAGATTAGGGACATTCATGACATTAAACCAAGGGAGGAACACAACTTCAACTCAACCACCAAGCATTTTCCTCCTTAGCACTAAAGGAGGAACACTAAATCGCCTAAGGTAAAAGAGTAAAGGAGAAGTGATATTTCACACCCTACATTTATAAAAAAAAATCCCCCTCATCACGGAGAACGACTCAAAAAGCATATTTCACTCATTTCAAACAAAGATAAGGGAAAGAAAGTAGGAGAAAGTGTTATTTGCAATACACAAGTGCCATTATCCAACTTAAACCAAAGAGCCCCAAAAAAGTGGACTTATAAAGGGTAACATTGATAAAGCACTTCACATTTCACAACCAACAACTAATGAGAACAATCATTTCTACTAAAGGATAAAACCAAAATATAGTGAGAAAGGTAAAAGCTTTAAGGAGGAGTTCACTCCTAAAAATATTCTCCTTCCCCAAAACAAGAGAAGTACTTTGTGCTTTTACAATAAAGAAGCTTTACATTGATGCAAAGATAGCTTTACTTTCAATAGATTAGGGGCATTCATGACATTAAACCAAGGGAGGAACACAACTTCAACTCAACCACCAAGCATTTTCCTCCTTAGCACTAAAGGAGGAACACTAAATCGCCTAAGGTAAAAGAGTGAAGGAGAAGTGATATTTCACACCCTACATTTATAAAAAAAATCCCCCTCATCACGGAGAACGACTCAAAAAGCATATTTCACTCATTTCAAACAAAGATAAGGGAAAGCGAGGAGGAGAAAGTGTTATTTGCAATACACAAGTGCCATTATCCAACTTAAACCAAAGAAGCCCCAAAAAAGTGGACTTATAAAGGGTAACATTGATAAAGCACTTCACATTTCACAACCAACAACTAATGAGAACAATCATTTCTACTAAAGGATAAAACCAAAATATAGTGAGAAAGGTAAAAGCTTTAAGGAGGAGTTCACTCATAAAGAATACTCTCTTTCCCTAAAACAAGAGAAGCTACACTCAAAAGGTACTTTGTGCTTTTGCAATAAAGATGCTTTACATTGATGCAAAGATAGCTTTACTTTCAATAGATAAGGGGCATTCAAGACATTAACCAAGAGAGCCCCAAAGAAGGAACCCTATAAAGTTTAAATTCCACAACTTCAACTCAACAACCAAGCATTTTCCTCATTATCACTAAAGGAGGAACACTAAATCTCCTAAGAACCGAAATCAAACACCAATGTTCTCAAATTAATCAAGCAAAACCGAAATCAAACACCAAGGTTCTCATCTTAGTGAAGGAAAACCGAATTGAAAAGGTACTTAATTGAAATCCCAATCAAACACCTAGGTCCTCAACTTACTCAAAACAAAACACAAAATTCAACAACCAAACCAATTCAACCAACAATCGAGCAAACCCAAAGCAATCCAAGCATTCATCACTAGCATCAAACCCGAAATAAACAATGTGAATAAAAACCCTAGTCCAATCGGAACTAAAACAAGGAAGGTAACATTTCAAAAGCTTTAAAATGCAAGCATAGAAGTCGGCTAAACCTTATGTAGGATTGCAATCCTACAACCAAGGCCAAAAATATTGTTGGGGAAAATGGAAGAAATGGTGGCCGGGGTCCGCGACACGTAAAGCTCGGACCTTGGTGAGCTAGGTCCGATCAGCAACGCCAAACAGGCACCGGGAAGTGAGGGCAAAGGGCGGACGTCTAGGGTGGCGCCGGCGATGGCTCCGGGGCGAGACGAAACTGAAGCCGGGTCGGGAGAGGGGAGAGGGAAACAGGGGAATGCAGGGGAGAAGTAGGGGAAATGTGGGGAAATTAGAGAGATTAGTCCAAAAATATTTGAATTTAGACCAGCTGTTTATTCTAAGGAGGTTCAAGAAAAAAACGCTGTAGAAAATACTTTCTACGGCAGTTCAAAGTGAAACCGCCATAGAAACCTTTCTACGGCGGTTTCACTTTGAACTGCCGTAGAAAGTATTTTCTACAGCAGTTTTTTTTGAACCGCCTTAGAATGGTTGGTTCTATGGCGGTTTTTTTTTGAACTGGCGTAGAAGAGTGGAAAAAATTGGAGCCAAATCCCGCGCGCGCATATTTTCCTATTAATTTCTTTTTTTTTCATTTTCATAAATTAACCCCACAATTTTATAAATATAATATTACATACCCAATTTACATTATATTTATTAATTATGTACAGAAGCTCGCCTTTTCTGAAACATTTAATAATTAAATTTTAAATTTTCCCGTGAACCATCCCATCGAAAAATTTCATATACTATTACACAATAGTTATAGATAAAAGCTCAAAATTAATAAATTTCGTAAAAGTACATGTAATTTTCGATAAAGTAATAAGCTTCATTATCTTCCCAAAATGTTCTGCATTTTCGACTTGGGCAAACGGGATAAAATAATCAAATCGATAAATGCATTAAGTACGTAGTATAAGAAAAATGAATTCTTAAGGGCCCAATAAAAAAATAAAGCAATACTTACTGGATTTCATTAGCTATATATATATATTTGCAATTCAGGACGATAATATTAATCGAATATTTATAGTGAAATACATTACATTTAGTATTTTGCTCAATATAATGTATTTTATTTACTTGCAACGGTTGATCATTATTAAATTGCATATTCAATATTACAGGGGAATGCAGGGGAGAAGCAGGAGAAATGTGGGAAAATTAGAGAGATTAGACCAAAGTATTTAAATTTAGACCGGCAGTTTATTCTACGGTGGTTCAAGAAAAAACAGCTTCTACGGCGGTTTCACTTTGAACCGCTATAGAAAGTATTTTCTACGGCGGTTTTTTCTTGAACCGTCGTAGAATAGATGGTTCTACGGCGATTTTTTTTGAACCGGCGTAGAAGAGTGGAAAAAATTGGAGCCAATTCCCGCACGCGCATATTTTCCTATTAATTTCTATTTTTTCTTCATTTTTATAAATGAACCCCACAATTTTGTAAATATAATATTACATACCCAATTTACATTATATTTATTAATTATGTACAGAAGATCGCCTTTTATGAAACATTTAATAATTAAATTTCAAATTTTCTCGTGAACCATTCCACTGAAAAATTTCATGTACTATTACACAATATTATAGGTAAAAGCTCAAAATTAATAAATTTTGGAAAAGTACATGTAAGCTTCGATAAAGTAATAAGCTTCATTATCTTCCCTAAATTTTCTGCGTTTTCGACTTGGGCGAACGGGATAAAATAATCAAATTGATAAATGCATTTAGTAGTATAAGAAAAATGAATTCTTAAGGGCCCAATATAAAAATAAAGCAATACTTACTGGATTTCGCTAGCTATATATTTGCAATTAAGGACGTTAATATTAATCAAATATTTATAGTGAAATACATTACATTTATTATGTTGCTCAATATAATGTATTTTATTTACTTGCAACGATTATTAAATTGCATATTCAATATTACAGTCCCAATTAAAAAAAAAGAATTTTCATTGAATTTATGGTAGGTTTTGTACTATTCAGTTTATGTGTTCTTAATTAATTATCTCTAGTTTAATAATTAAAGGCAATCAATAATTGCAATTATGTTAAGATAAATCATCCATAGCTTGAAAGAATTAATACTCTTTACAATTGGGTACAAGTACTCAATGTCGTATCCATGTATAGTCTTAATAATTTTTGATCGCTTTTGTATATCTCGTATACATGCATGCTAGTTAAGAGGCGAAAAATAGAAATAGGTCGCCGCCGCTACGAAGCGCGCCTCAATAGAAATTATATTGAAAAATCTCTCTAAAATAATAAAGATTTATTAATCGATAAACGAATAATTAATTCATTTAGCGGTCAATAACTAACCTCGCTAAATGAATATCTTTTTTTCGATGCACAGAAAAGTAATTTATCAAGAGTTAAATGTAAAATCAAAACAAAAATCATTGTATAGCTTCCCCTGTAAATTTTACCAAAAACTACTCCTTGTAAAAAAAAAATTGAACATTTAATCAAAAATAAAAAACAAGGAAATCAATTTGCCAGAAAATTCGACAGAGTCTCCCCTATAAATGTAACATACTCCCTGTCAAGGATATGCACATAATTAAATACTTCATTAAGATTCCAACAACTTCAAATAATACAAAATTTAGTTTAAAATCAATTCCGACAGAGTGTCCCCTGTAAATTTAACCAAAACACCCTGTCATCCTAACATCAACACAAAAGCTTCACACAATTTCCAACAATAACAAATTCCTTTCTAAACATTTCGATATATAGAGTTCCCTGAAAATTTTATCCCGTGATTTCGCGGCTTCATCCAAGTTGTGACCCGTTTCAATCAGACAGTAAGAAGGATAAAAATAAATGTTGTTATAAAATTATGTCCACATAGTTTCATTAAAATCAAATATACAGATATAAATACACACAAACACACACACACACACACACAAAAAACAAACAATATACCTGAAAATAATTCTTAACATATTCTCTTTCTCTTATGGGACACTTGATCCTCGAACCATAATCCTTCGTTGTGGTCATCACGAATTATGTATTTATCAAGTTCCCTATCTTCTTCAACTGTTGTCGATTCAGGTAACCCACTAGAGAAAGAGCCCGCCTCATAAAGCCCTTCTTCTGTATCAATCCCTTCCACTCCGTGATGTTGTTTACCATAAACAACAGACCAATGTTCGTCACAAGGATCGGTGATATAAAAAACCTGTTTCGCCTGCGATGCAAGTATAAATGGTTCCCCCTTGAAACCCTCTCGATTAAGGTCAACCAAGGTAAAACTCAATGGATCATCAATTCGAACCCCATTATTGCTATCAACCCATTTGCATCGAAATATAGCTACTTTCAAACAAACATAGTCAAACTCCCAAATATCTTCGATCACCCCGTAATATGCCATGCTTGCATACATTGGATTTTTATCCTTCCTGCTAGAAACATGTAAAGCCTCCGAGATTAATGTAACACCACTGTTTTGTGCCGTACTCTTCTCATCTTGTCTCTTAATAGCAAATGAATATCCATTTATGTCATAGCCTGAAAATGCTCGTACCACATAGCTGGGCTTAAATGCCAACCATTTTAATGTCTCCGAAACGCCTTTGCCTATGACAGCATTACCAAATCAATTGACAAATGTCCAAATATGTTCATTGAGCACATTTTGATCCGTCCAAACAGGATAACACTTTCTTATTGAATGCATATAGTCTCTCACATAGGGCTCAACTTTTTCAGAATTGCGCAGTATGTAAAGATGTGCCTTCATCAATTCAACATTATAAGGCATAAACATTTTTCCTCCCCTTGTGCCCATACCTGTAATCCTCCCATCGTGCCGATTCTTAGATATTCCAATTGATGCTGTATCGGTCAAGTACTCAGTGCAAAAATCAATTACCTCCTCAGCTATATAACCTTCAACAATACTAACATCAGGACGATAACGATTCTTAACATACCATTTAAAGACTTTCATATATTGCTCGAATGGGTACATCCATCGCAAATGAACAGGCCCGCAGATTTTTATCTCTCTAACCAAATGAATCACCAAATGTACCATAATATCAAAAAAATGGGTGAAAAATACATTTCTAATTGACAAATGACAACAATTATTTCATCTTGTAACTGATCAAATCTTTCACGCGCGATAACCTTACTACATATAGCATTGAAGAAGAAACAAAGTCTTGTTATACTGGACTTAACATGTTTGGGCAATATCGAGCGAATAGCTACAGGCAACAATTGTTGCATTAAGGCATGGCAATCATGAGACTTCAAACCAACAAGTTTTAAATCTTTTACGGAAACAAGTCTACTTACATTTGAAGAATATCCGGATGGAACTTTGATGCTATTCAAATTTGAACACAGTTATTTTTTTCTCTTTTCTGGACAAAGTGTGACAGGCAGATGGTAGATATGTGCGTTGTCCTCGAGCTACCGGTGCTAAATTTGATCTTATATTCATATCAACCATATCAAGTCTCGCGTTATAACCATCCGTAGTTTTACCAGGTATGTTCAAAAACGTACCTAACAAGCTTTCACAAATATTTTTCTTAATATGCATAACGTCGAGACAATGTCTAACATCCAAGTTCTCCCAGTATGAAAGTTCAAAAAAGATAGATTTTTTCTTCCTACAACATATATCATTATTGCTTGACTCTGAAGGTTTTCCAAACTCCACATTAATGTACGTCACACGAGCTTTCACCTCTGGCCCGTTCAAGGGTTCTGGAGCTTTTCTAAACTCTTGAAATCCATTGAATGCTCTTTTCATACGGCGATACGGATGAGTCTAGGGAAGAAATCTACGATGCCCAAGGTATACTGTCTTTCTCCCATGTACAAGCTGACAAAAATCTATACTCTGCTCACATATAGGGCATACTTTATGCCATTTAACAGAGTACCCAGACAAGTTTTCATATGCAGGAAAATTATTAATGGTACAGAACAACATGGCACGTAATGTGAACATTTCTTGACGGTATGCATCAAACACAAGTGCACCTTCATCCCATAACTTTTTCAAATCTTCAATAAGAGGAGCAAGATACACATCGATGTCATTTCCTGGTTGTCATGGGCCTGAAATCATTAGAGACATAAGTATATACTTGTGCTTCATACACAAGTAAGACGGCAAATTGTAAATAACCAACATCACCGGCCATGAGCTATGTGTACTACTCAGACTGCCAAACGGGTTCATTCCATCAGTACACAAACCAAGTCTCAAATTTCTAGCTTCTCCCCAAATGAAGGATACATTGAATCAATTTTTTTCCACTGATCCAAGTCTGATGTATGCATTATCATCTTGTCATCATCACTGGAAATACACCGATCTGAATGCAATGTCATATGTTTTGCATATTTTTCATTAGCGAACAACCATTTAAATCTCGGTATTATAGGAAGATACCACAGAACCTTTGCCGACGATCCCTTCTTTTGCGCATCAGTACTGTCTTCAACCTCATCACATAGCTGCTTCTTTTTGTATCTTGAAGTTTTACACTTATGACAAAGCAATAAATCCTTATACTCATTCCTGTAAAGGACGCAATTGTTTGGACAAGCGTGGATCTTCTTATACTGTATACCCATTGGACACAATATTTTTTTCGCCTCATAATTTCGATCTGGAAGTTCATTATCTTCTAGAAGTATATCTTTCAATACCCTCAATAAGGCTGTAAAACTAGTATCTGACCACCCATTTGCCGCTTTCAAATTAAACAACTTCAAAACACTAGACAAGCGTGTATATCTAGTGCAATCGTTGTATAGAGGCTTCTCATTGTCACCCAAAAGGGAAGCAAGAACTTCCGGTTTATCAGCAAAATCCTCGGCCACATTCTCAATCATGTCATCGATCTCTCGTAATCCTCTCACCTCATTTTGCATGAGCTTTTCTTTGCTCAGAAAAACTGTCAATACTTTCACCATGCCAAATTCACAATTTATAAGAAGGATCAAATACATTCCGATATAAATGGAATCTTATTGTATCTGAGTTATCAAACCGTGCACCATTTTTACAAGCTTTACACGGACAATGGACGTACTTTGTATTCTTATAAGCCAATTCAATGAAATTCTCAACTTCTTTCGCATAAAAATCGGAGGTCCAATCACCATACAACAAGATATTCCAATCCATGCGTAACTAACACCTTGAAATAATTAAAAAAACCAAATAATTATTCAACAAACAATGTAGAAAGTATCAAGTTGCATGCTTGTCTTAGCACATGTCATACTAATGTTACTCATATAATCAAAATTAATATAATACCTCAATGAAAAAAATAATTCATAACCAACACATGCACAATAGACATAATCAAATGAAGAAGAACCCATAAGTTTTTCATTTACGCATTTTATCAAACACATGTAATGCATAAAAAAATAATACACACTCTAAGTAGTGCTAATTATATGAACATCATCCAACAAAAATCAAACACTATAAATCATATCACATCACCAACAAACTAAATAGTATAACTACTTAGGGTTCCACAATACTAAGGTTCACCATATATATGGATTGTAACTTTAATTTTCACTCTACCATAAATAAAATAAATTCAATATACACATATCCAAAGCACAAGAATAATCAATTACTGAGAAATTTTAGAAGTTGCTAACCTTAAAGTGGCAAATTTTAGCTTCAATTGACGATTCTTTACATCAAACGTGTAAAATCGTAGTAGAAATTTGGAGAAGAAGACTTTCGACCGTGATATGGAGATACACGTTGTTATTTAGGGTTAAATACGTCAATACAATGGCGGTTTTCATATAAACCACCGTAGAAAGGGACCTTCTACGGCGGTTAATTGAAAATCCGCCGTAGAAAGTAGGGACTTTCTACGGTGGTTAATTGAAAACCGCCATAGAAAGTGACTTTCTACGGCGGTTTATTTGAAAACCGCCGTCGAAAGTCCGTATTTATTTTATAACGGCGGTTTTTTCTTTTCCGCCGTTAAAGCGCAGCTAGTAGTGACAAGTATAAAAAAAAATTAAATAGATCCATAAATCACTAATTAAAAAATTATTTTAGTATCCTTTGGTGGACCAACCATACAAGATGGGTAGATTAATATATTGTTCAATTGATTATTTATTTCTTTCAGATTCATACTATATATATTTTAATGGTTCAGTTATGAATTTTAAGGGACAGAACTGTCATCTTATTTAAAAGTATTATCACACATTATCTAAATCAAATCAAGTTTTTTTTTAATAATTGACGAGACACTTACAAATAAAAATATAATTTTCTACATTTTATTTAAAATAATAAAATAGTTAAACCTTAGGCCAGTTATATTAATTTGTCCCATTATATCTCATGGCTCTTGAGTTGACTTCACTAATATTAGTTGTTGAAACGTTCTTTTCATTTTTATTTTTTAATTTTACCATGAAAATGTTACCAAAAAATTAAAAAGAAAAAAAGGAGAATACATCGGTAATGTTAACGGTTTTCAATTAGCGATATTTGGTATAATTTAATTAGGCTCGGTTTTCGCTTAAAACAATGCCGCGGTAAGTCAAAAATTATTTCGACTTTGCATTTAATTACTGTGGTTTTGTCCAAAAAAAGCAGGATGAGGATACAGAATGGATTACTGTGGAGCTTTCCAACTCAGAACTAGCACTAGACGATTGGATTGGAGTTTTTTCTCCAGCTAAATTCAAGGAATTAAATTCACAAATTATTCTCTACAATTTCTAAATATGGCGTTTTATATAATTAATGTTCTTCAAAATTAACCTTTTTTTAAAGAAAAAATTCTATGTAATCAATTTTATACAGGCCAGGTGTTAATAAATTATACATAACAATAAATTTCCTTAATTAATAATTATTGCTTGTCAAATATTTTCAGTGAGTCACTTTGTTATCCTACGCTAAGTGGATCCCGTGAAGAGTCTCCATACATATGCACAGCCCCAATCAAGGGATGCTTTTTCTTCTTTTTTTCCTCTTTTTTATTTTTTATTTTTTTAAAATCTCCGTCCAGTTCAAAGAGTTCATTTTGTATTACAAACAACAGTAACTTTTTCTATTATAGTTTACTGTTTCCGCTTCATCTAATTACCGCGGACTCTTAATCTTTCAACAAAATTGTGAATACTCAACATATATAAGTTAAAGGTTAAATCACTTTGTTGATCCCTTCAATTGGGACGTTCTATTTATTTGATCACTTAATTTGAAATTGTTTCACTACCTAATCCGTTATTATGAAGAAGAAAAAAAAAGAGTCAAATTTGGGTAGCCTATTATTACTTGAATATTTTTAATGCGAGGAGGATGATGTGACAAGACCTAAGGCTCCCTTGGTGGTACCAAATAGGAATATAATTAGAATTATAAATCTATGTATTGAAATTTAGAACTATAAATTCATTTTAATTTCATTGTTCAGTAGAGTATAGAATCATTTATGAACAGGGCTGGAGCCACCCTTTGGTTTGGTGAGGCAACTGTTTCACCTCACTTTTTTTAAAGCACCTAAATGATGTATAAAAATTACAAAATAATCAACTTTATCCCACCAAAATTAAGAAAAAATAGAGAAAAAAAGAGTAAATATTCACTATCTTGCCTCACGCGACATTAGGGGTCTGGCTCCGTCACTGTTTAAGAATTAAATTATTTATTTTAGTTTTTTTTTTTTGGGTTTGAAATACATAGAATTAAACTTTGTTTATAATTACATGAATCCTGATGTGTAGTACGTTATTACTGTATTTAAATTTACTATTCATCAATAGCATGAAAAATAAAAATATTTATTTAAAAAATAAATTAAGATTAATTACTAATTTGATTTTATTCTTATGAAATATTATTGTTACAGTACAAGTATGCAAATGACTCCAACCCGAATTACATCAAAACGGGCCACACCAAAATCAAGTTCCAGTTGATCAATCAGCGCTCTGATTTTTCTTTCGTCTTGTTCACCGGAGGATTATCAAATGTGCGTAAACTTCTTGCTTACCTGCCACATTTTTTTTTTTTTTTGTAAAATATAATTTTTAAATCTCTTGTGATTTTGCAATATAAACACTTTATTTTTCTGTTTTAAAAGCACACAATTACTTTTTATTAAGGAACCATTCATTTATTATATTTGGCATTGGATGCATTACTAATGCAATTATATCCGCAATTGCATAAGTTAAATCTAATATCTGGATGATTCCGTTAATATGACAGTAGTCTCATCCTTACTTTCTTACGGTTAGAAACAAAGCGCTCAACCAAATAAAAGCATCCTATTAACAAATATTTTACAAAGTTTTTGTCTTCGGTATATTTTCAATATTTTAGATGATTTTACTCTGTTGGACACTTTTATTTTAAACTACAAGGGTAACTGTCTATGTGTGGTATAAACTGAAAAACTAGCCGTTTTATTTTTCATTGCAAGATTCTCATTATTTTATTACCACCTTAATTTGGATTTTGCAGCCTCAAGTGGTAGCCGTTTCAAACACAATAGCATTTACAAATCCAAAAGCACCCGTTTTCCCACGGCTTGCTCATGGAAAGGCTTGGGATGAAGTAAGTCTCTATATCATCTAATTAACCTAAAACTTATACAGATTATGGAAATTAGAATTAAATTTATCCATTATGTTGATTAATGGGCTTCTTCTTTTTTTCCTTTACATAAATAACATTACAATTTTGCAGATGACGGTAACATGGACAAGTGGCTATAACATAGAGGAAGCCTATCCCTTTGTGGAGTGGGGTTGGAAGGGAGACACTCCAAAACGTTCACCAGCTGGGACATTAACATTTAACTAAGGCACCTTATGCGGTATATATAACACTGAAGTTTACTGATCAATCAGTCTCAATAAAATAGTTTTGTTTCTAAAGTATTTAGTCTGTTTCGTTTTCTAGGGCCTCTTGCTAGGACTGTATGGTGAGGTCATCCTGGTTACATTCACACTAGTTTCTTGAAAAATTTATGGCCAAACACAATGTGAGTTGCCATCGATCTGCTAAATTATTTCCTTGAAATTTCTTAATTTCTAATGTTATGGATCTTTGGGTGAATTTTCAGATACTACTACAGATTAGGCCACATTTTGGTGGACGGTACTATTGTTTGGAGCAAGACTTACAACTTCCAGGCTTCCCCATACCCAGGACAAGAATCACTCCAACAAGTTGTTATTTTTGGAGATATGGGAAAGGTACATGTAATTTTCGTTACTCATGCCGTCTTATTAAAAGAGCCACGTTTTTAATACTCACTCTGACGTGCTATCAGGGAGAGCGTGATGGGTCAAATGAGTATGCTAACTATCAACTCGGAGCACTCAACACTACTGACCAATTGATCAAAGATCTGGAGAACATAGACATAGCTTTCCTAATTGGAGATCTTCCTTATGCAAACGGCTACATCTCACAATGGGATCAATTCACAGCTCAAGTTGCTCCCATTACTTCAACCACAGCCTTCATGATTTCCAGTGGCAATCACGAACGCGATTGGTTGGACTCAGGCTCGTTCTTCAACGTACAAGATTTTGGTGGAGAATGCGGGGTGCCGGCTGAGACCCTTTACTATACTCCTACTGAGAACCGAGCCAAATTCTGGTAACTATGAAAAAATTTACTCCTTAATCCCGTCCCATTAAAATAGTCTTGTTTATAATATTTTTCACGTATCAATTTAAGGTATCAAACGGATTATGGGATGTTCTGGTTTTGCATAATTGATTCCGAGCATGACTGGAGAGAGGGATCCGAACAGTACAAGTTCATTGAAAAATGTTTGGCGAGCGTAGACAGAAAGCACCAGCCATGGTTGATTTTTGCAGCTCATCAGGTCCTTGGATATTCTTCCAATGACTGGTACGCTAGGGAAGGGTCCTTCGAAGAGCCCGAGGGAAGGGCACACTTGCAGAAATTATGGCAAAAATACAAAGTCGACATTGCTTTCTTCGGTCACGTCCATAATTATGAAAGGACTTGTCCCATTTATCAGGTACGTACACCATTCAATTTTGGCCACTTAATTTTTCACGAATTCAAAATTTTAAGGGGGAGTTACAGTTACCTAGTCCAAAATTTGGTCAAATTACAAATAAATCTCTGTAGTTTTAAAAATTATAAATACCTCCTTAAATTATTCAAAGAACATTATTTTGTGTTTATTTTTCCATTAACTGTAAATTCCTCCTTAAATTATTCAAAGAACATTATTTTCTGTTTATTTTTCCATTAACTGTAAGGGTGATATTAAACTGAGTTTTGTCGATATTGAAAACGCTTAAATTGTGATCGTTAAACTCAAAAAGAAATTTCACTGAACTTAAAATTCCATTAATATTCGTTTATTTATTCAATAAATAAGCTCAAACTGAACTTTTACCGAGTCGATCATGAACTTTAGCTGATAATGTTTGTGTTAGTTGTTAGGTATAACTAACAGAGATCGATTTTGTAGTTATAACCAGACCATAATGAGATATTTGTAATTTTTAAAACCACAAAGATTTATTTGTTATTTGACCAAACCTCAGGGGAGATAAATGTGTTTCCCTAAATATTAAAAGTAAACGTGTGAAAGAATTTCAAAATTTTATGGAATAGTAATAAACATTTTCTGCGGTTTAGAACCAATGTGTGAAGCAAGGAAAATCACATTACTCCGGAGTGGTGAACGGAACCATCCACGCGGTGGTCGGAGGAGGTGGAAGTCACTTGTCCGACTACACTCCGATCAACACCATGTGGAGATCTACAAAGATCACGATTTCGGGTTCGTAAAATTGACAGCCTTCAATCGTTCATCCTTGTTGTTTGAGTACAAGAAGAGCAGAGATGGAGAGGTTTATGACTCTTTCACAATCTCAAGAGACTACAGAGATGTCTTGACTTGCGTCCATGATGGCTGTGAGTTTACAACCTTAGCAGCATGAGTATATCGTGCCACTTTTGCTAATAATGGAGTTTTTAACACAGCAAAATGATGCATTAAATAAGCTGGTATCGGCTTTTAATTGTGATCTACAAACTATTCCATGGTTAATGTTTATTTCTTCTTGGCATTTAAGCTTTATTCTCCATTAGGACATTAATTAACCACTAGTAAAGACGTTATAAAGATAACATTAATTCAAAATTTAGCAAGTTAATTTTAAGTGATTTTTATGCTCTCACTAAAAAATATATTTAGTTTCGCTATTATACCATAGGATAAACTTAATAGAGAGATTTCAGTATCGTAACTTATAACTACCATATATCAGCAGCTATATTGAGTCAAATAATCGTTGAAAGCATTATTAATAGTCTCTTCTGTCAATAACAGGAAATAGACAAGCATCAACAAAATTTTTGTTAGTTAAAAGTAAAATAAAATTAAACACTGAGGGAGTAATAGTAATTTCTTAAAATCACATTGAGATCATTTTAAGGGAATCTTCAAAGAGATAGCAATTTGTAATGTCTAGAAAAAAGACAAAAAAGAAACGCTTAATTATTATTTACCCCCCGTGTTATTCTCTTTTGATTACTTACCCCCCATGTTTTTAAAACTAACTCTTTACCCCCCCTTTGACTAAGTCATGGATAATAATCATTGAAATGACAAAATTACCCCCATTAAATGATAGCTCCCTGTCCACGTCACCCTACCTCTCCGCCACATCATCTACCTACACGTGACCCTCTGCTCCCTTACACATGGAATATCCACTAGGCTACTGCTATTTTTGATATCAATTATAGTTCCCATTAGATTTAGGGTTAATTACGGAAAACCCCCATGTGGTTTGCGAAAGTACAGGTGACCCCCCTATGCTTTAAAAAGCTACGCAAAACCCCCTTGTGGTTTCAAAACCCCTGTAAAGTAGACAAAAATCTTAATTTGTAACCAAATTGCCCTTATTCATAAGATTTTCGTCTACTTTACAGGGGTTTTGAAACCACAAGGGGGTTTTGCGTAGCTTTTTAAAGCATAGGGAGGTCATCCTGTACTTTCGCAAGCGACAAGGGGGTTTTGCGTAATTAACCCTTAGATTTATCCTTCACTATCTGTCAATTCTCCAAATAAAAGAGCCTAAGGCTCTATTCTTTTCCATTTCTTTTTACAAAAATCATCATTTTTTTCTTCCAAAACTTTTAATTTTGAACTGAGTAGAAAATTAAGTTAATTTTTTTATGTAAACCCAAAAACTTTACATAAATTTTTTTGGTTACCTGCTGGGATTGAGTCGGTCTGTGGGGCCTGTTAGGGAACGTGCTGGAGGTAGTAGCCCTTGATGTTGAATGGTCGCATATATGTCTGCCCGTGGTGCTAAAAAGGGCTCGACCACTTGCAAAGCATTAACACAGGCCCCCGCCTTTGGACCGGCGTTATTAGTACTTACAAGGTTCGGCTTCTTCCCCCCTCTGAGGATAAGGATTGGGGAGGAACTTTTCTCTTACCGTAAATGTTAGAGAGGCCCCTCTCCCGTTCATGTTTAATTGCTGCAGCATCTTCAATTACAGCAAAGTTAACAGCAGTAACCATCATTTCAAAGTATGAAGGTGGAGGCCTAATGGCTAACTCAGTAGCTAGGGTTCCCGCCCTTAGTCCATTAATAAATGACCCCATCATAATCCTACCGTCTTTCTCATGACATTATCTAGATTCTATATTAAACCGATCTCTATAGGCCTGCAACCCCTCCTCCATCCTTTGGGTTATGTTCATCAAATGGGAAATAAGCTTAGATAATATTTTGTTACCCATAAAATTAGCTAAGAACAAATCACCAAACTGGTCCAAAGAATGAATAGAATTATGCGGCAAAGTACAATACCAATTAATAGCCTGACCTTTGAGGGTAAGATGAAATGTCATGCAGCGGTTGGCATCGGATAAATTAGCAGCATCCATGAGACTCATGCATTGCATCCAATGAGCCGTTGGGTCAGCAGTGCCATCGTACTTGTCCACCTTACCTAAACCTTTGTAGCCTAGGGGAAATGAGGCTGTTTGAATTTCCCAGCCAAAGGGGTGAGAAACGCGAGAGGTGGGCTCGACCTTTCCCAGTTGAGCATATCCAGATCCAGGTAAGACTGATTGACTGAGCTGGGCATATCCCATTTGACCTAATGGATACCCCCCAGTCCAGGATAAGTAGGCAACGATCCCCTAATTGCAAAATTACCCGTGCTGGCCCCGGGATAATAGCTCGGATTGAGTAAGGGAATACCCGGGAAGGGGCTGTATAGCCCGATTTGTACCTACACCATAATGCTAAAACTGAGACAGACTAGACGGGGCTATAGATCCAGGATACCCCAGTTGACTGACTTTGGGACCGAGGTGACTAAACTGTCCCAACTGCTGACCTAAGGCTAGCTGACCTATCTGACCTAATTGCGGACCTAAACTAGGCTGACCCAACTGCTGTCCTAACATAGGGAAAGGCAGACCTGACATGAAAGGGTAAGTATTGGGCTGAGCTGTAGGGACTGTGAAGGAAGCCGGAAAGGTAGGAGTAACCTAAGTATGGGCTAAGGTAGTGTAAACAGGAGGAACGGTAGATACAACATGATTAGACCCTAGAAAATAATGAGTTCCTCCAGAGTGAGGAGGACATCCAGAGGCAATACCAGATTGGAGGGGGGGGGGGGGGGGGGGGAGACTGGAGACCAAAACAATAGATGGGTCGACCATTGGATTGAACAAAGTTCCCGGCAAGGGAACAATAGGAACAGTCTATGAAACGAGCGGATTTTCAATATTAACGTCATCTGGAGTAGCGGTTGTAAGGTTAGAAACTTGGAGCCCTAAACTAGAAGTAGAGGTGACCGGAGGGTCAAGGTTAATCAGGTGAAACAGTTGCGGAAACAAACGATAAAATTTTTCTCTTTCAGCTTGCTCTTGCTGAGGGGTGAGGAACTTAGTGGTGTGAGATACAACAGCGGTAGCGGTAGCTGGTGGAGCGTTGGTGGTGGTAGAAATTACAGCGGCGGCTGGAACAATCATAGTTGTAACGATGGAAGCAACGGTGGTGCTGGAAGAAGAAGCATCCACTCCTGAACGATCTTGTGTCATGATTTCAACAAATTTCTTTGAATATGGACAAAATTTGATGAAATAACTCTGATCAAACGTTCCCCACAGTCTGCGCCAGTTGATGTGATGTAAAATGTCCGGTATTGGATGCTCCGACTGGCCCAATGGAAGTCTCGAGTATCCAGGCCCAAAGTAGAGATCTTCGGCGGAAGCAGGCAGCAATGGGGATCGGATCTGGGCTTCTTTAGCTTGGATTTACGCGGATGAGAAGGTGTAGCTCGGATCGATCTAAAAGATGCTCCGTCCCGGAAATAAATAGCAAAACGAGCGGGGCTATCCCCTCGGTGTAACTCCGATGATTAAGTTAGTAAGGATGAAGATAATAAACAGTATTCACTGAGAGCTTGAATGTAGAATAGATTACGTACCTCAGTTGGTCTTATAACTTAGTATATATAACCATACTTTAACATGTCTGTTGCACTATGATGAGTTGTACTTCCAACTGCTCTTCCCTTTTTGCGATAACTTTTACGCTTCTGTCTATCATGGCCTGACTTCGGGCTTCTTTTCCATTATTGCTCTGTGTATTTCCTGCATGAATTCAAAATGGGTTCCTAGTTTTCTAATGATTTCTGTCTATTGTGTGGCCGTTATCTTTAAACCGACCTAAGTTTTCCGAGCTCGGTTTTTATGGTGTTGATAAGGAAATCTCGTGGGACCGACCGACCTAAGATAGCAACCGACCTAAGCGTGTTTCTCTGGCTCGATTTTTAGAGAGTTTTTCCGATTTGAACTTGGGTTTGAACCTTTTATGTGTCTTTTCCTTTTTACTGTTTGTGTATTCCTTCTTCGATTAGGCCAGGCCCAATAAAAACTTAGTTTTATGCACACCAGTTCCTTTTGGACGTTACGAATGGAATGTATGCCATTTGGTTTAAAAAATGCACCATCAGAATTCCAAAGAATTATGAATGAGATATTCACTAATTATTTTTCATTTACGATTGTTTATATTGATGATATTCTGGTGTTCTCTAATTCATTAGATAAGCATTTTAAACATTAAATATAATATTTCATGTAATAATGAAAAATGGACTTGTTCTTTCCGCCACTAAGATGAAATTAGTTCAATCAAAAGTAAGGTTTCTTGGTCATGATATTAATTTAGGATTAATTAAGCTTATTAAAAGATCATTAGAATTTTCTGTTAAATTCCCTGATGAATTAAAAGAAAAAACTCAATTACAACATTTTTTTGGTTGTTTAAATTATATTTCTGATTTTTACCTAGGCTAAGAATAATCTGTGTACCATTATTTCAAAGATTGCAAAAGGATCCTCCAGTATAATCTGAGTCTCATACTAAGATTGTAAAAGAAATAAAAGAAAAGGATAAAACATTACCATGTTTAGGAATTCCTCATCCTGATGCATTCATGATTGTTGAAACTGCTGCATCAAACATTGGTTATGGTGGCATACTCAAACAAAAATTGCATGATAATAATGAGCAATTAGCTAGGTATCATTCAGGTGTTTGGCTAGGACCACAGAAGAATTATTTGACTGTGAAAAATGAAATTTTATCAATTGTTTTTATGTATTTTAAAATTTCAAGATGATTTATATAATAAGAATTTTTTGCTAAGAGTTGATTGTAAATCTGCAAAAGAAATTCTTCAAAAAGATGTGAAAAGTTTGGTTTCAAAACAAATCGTTGCTAGATGGCAAGGAATTTTATCGGTTTTTGATTTTGAAATTGAATTTATAAAAGGTTCTTCTAACTCTCTTCCTGATTTCTTGACTCGTGAATTCCTCACAGGTCAACAAAATGAGAAAGATCGTGGAAAAGCTCCTGCTCTTCCTTCTACTACTACTACTCAAATCACTCCACCGGGCCTGTTCTCTTCACTTGGTTTCAAACCAAGTATGAAACCAAGTGAATATAAAAATGTAAAAGTGTATTGGAAATATAAAAAGGTGTGGGTAAATAGTAACAAGTTGTATTGAAAATGATAAAAACTGATTATAAAATTATTTCTCTAAACTAATGTTTCAAACTTGGTTTGAAACCGAGTGAAGAGAACAGACCCTAAATCTGTAAAGGATTACAAAATGAAAAAAGAAGTTATTCCAAAACCCCTTACTCCATCCTCTCAAATTTATGATTTTCCTCCACTAACCTATGTTAGTGCCGCCTCTTCTCCTTCAACACGACTCCAATCTACTCCAGCTCATTCAAGGAATTCAAATGCTACTCCATATTCGGTAAAAGAAAAATTCGAATATATTCTTCAAACTCATTTTCTCTCTCCTCCTGAGATTCCATTACTCAAAATATTTTTCAAAGATTATCTCTACCAAACTATCAGTGGTTAGCAGATGATCTTGAAAAACCCCAAAACTATTATGAACTCATTTTAGTAGACTCTGGCTCTGCCGAAATCACTCATGTTCTCGATACTGCAAATCCAGAAAGAATTTCTTACTCAAAAATGATGATTAAACAAGTTCATTTGCCAAAAGAATTTCCATCCATTCATTCAAAGATCTCATTTTCGGTAAACTATGTCCCAGATCATTATAATTATGTGGACTATAGCACTGTGTGGTATAGAACACTTTACTTTCGTTCATTCGATCACTCATGATTTATTGGTTTTCTGTCAACTGGTTCTAATGATTTTCCTGATTGGTTTTTCGACTAGTGGGATTTCTTTGGACCAACTCAACAAATCTTTCCTCCAATTGCGGAAAAGGGTTTTCAAGCTTACTTAAGGAATGTGGTGACTACTTTCAAAACTCCAGTTCTTTTTCATGCGGATTTTCGTGTTCCTTGGATTTTTGCATGGAGTTTCCAGATTCAACCAATTAAAGCAAATAGACCTTGTTCGCTCATTCGGGACTACAGAATCAAATGGTGGAATAATTTTCCAATCTCAAATTGTAGCTCTGAGACTCTTTTAGCTCATTTCAAGCAAACTGCCCAAATTCCTAAGCAAGTATCAGGTTCAACAGCACAGACATCATTACAAAAAAGAGTTCTACCACAGTCACTTACTAATGTGTAGAAACAAGCAATAAGTTTTTCGCAAAAACAAGATGTTTCTCGTGATCAAACTCAAGTCTCTGAAACTCCTGTTAATTCGGATACTAATCTTGAAGACGATGATGATTTTGTTTAAGTCTTTCAGATGTACCAAAAAATGAAAAAAGAAAAACATAAGCAAATAACTCATGTTACCTAATCGGATTCCTCTTTTGAGGATCCTTTTGGTGGGCCTTTTGCTCAAGACCCATTTGATTTGTGAAAAAAAAAAAAAAGAGAAGTATTGAAAAGACCTGCAAAAATAATCAAAGGGGCATTTTACTAATATTTTATTTTACGGGATTTTCGTAAGCAGTGACGTCATTCAAAGATAAAATAATTCAAGCTGGCCCCCACTACTATTCACCAAGCATGACTCATCATGGACTTCAAATAACGGATTCCAAACTTAGGCGGACTCAAGAAGTTTACCAAATTAAATTCATTCCAAGACTCTATAAAAGACGAAGACACTCAAACCCTAAGGCATCTGAAAATCATTCTAGCTTTTAATCATTTCTCTCTGTAATCTCATTTCCATTTTCTCTTAAGTTTTGAATCCTTTTCTTCATACCAATCTTGTATTCCTTTCACTACTCAAAAATCAAAGGTACTCATTCCACAATTCATTCATCATTTATTTCCGCTTATCTCCTGGGTCTATTTTGGGTCTATTTTGAGTTCTTTTTCATGTGGAATTTCGTGTTCCTTGGATTTTTGCATAGAATTTCCAGATTTAACCAATTATATATATATATATAGGGAGTAATATTTATCAGGTTCATTCTGAAATAAGATATATCAAGACTCACCATACATTCACTCACATGCTGCCACCTAATCTTTTATAAATGGACATATGCTAATTTTATGGTATACTTTTGTTATGAAAATCGAATTTTACATTTACCGTAAATATAATTAGATGGAATATTCCTTTATCTTGTAGTGTATTATAATTTCATTAAAAAATTATATCAAAAATTAAAATAACTATACCCTATACACAAATAAGTGAACCCTTCGTCACAATATTTAATTTGTTAAAAATGAATATAAATGAAAAAAGCATTATCAAAAAATTTAAAAATAACTATATCCTATATACAAATAAGTGAATTCTTAATCACAAAATTTATTTATTTTTAAATTGAATATCAGTGAAAAAATATTTATTTTAAAAATTAAATAACTATACCCTACTCACAAATAAGTGAACCCTTAGTCATAAACTTTAATTTATTAAAAATGAATATCAATGCAAAAATCTACATGCTCCTTAATTAAGGGAATACTTAATAAATATGAGAAGTATGAAGTTAATCATGCTCCTTAATTAAGGGAAAACTTAATATATATTAATCTCATATATCTTACGTGGCGAAATGTCATTGGATGCCTGATAAGTCTTATTTCAGGATGAACCTAATAAATATTAAACTCATATATATATATATATATATATATATATATGGCATGTTCTTCTCTTTAGGTTTGAAACAATGTTTGAAACTTAATTTTGAAAAAATAATTTTATAATCAGTTTTCATCATTTTCAATACAACTTTTTACTATTTATCTTTATATTTTTATATTTTTAATACATTTTTACATTATAAAATTATTTTTCTCAAAATTAAGTTTCAAATATTGTTTAAAACCCAACATAAAGAACATGAATGTTCTTCAAAATTAAATTTTTTTGGAGAAAAAATTCTATGTAATCGATTTTATAGAGGCCACGTGTTAATAAATTATACATAAATTAAATAACAGTCAATAAATTTCCTTAATTAATAATTCTTGCTTGTCAAGTATTGTCAGTGAGTCACTTTGTTATCCTACGGATCTACGCCAAGTGGATCCCGTGAAGATTCTCCATAGAGATACACCCCCAATCAAGGTATGCTTTTTCTTTTTCTTTTCCTTTTTTTTTTTTTTTTTTTTTTGGTGCGCAAAAGATATACTTCGTCTTTGAATGGGACGGTCCGGACGGATGGAGTATAATTTTTTCTATTACGTCATCTAATTACCACGGACTCTCAATCTTTCAACAAATTTATGAATACTCAATAGATATAGTTAAGTTAAAGGTTAAATCACTTTGTTGATCCCTCCAAGTGAGATATTTTATTTACTTGATCTCTTAACTTGAAATTGTTTTCCTACTTAATCTGTTATTATGAAGAAGGAAAAAATGTCAAATTTGGTCAGCCTATTATTACTTGAATATTTGTAATGTTATTACTGTAGTTAATTTAATATTAATCGCTAAAAAATAAAATTAAAAGATTACTAATTTGATTATGTTGTTATGAAATATTATTGTTACAGTACAAGTATGCAAATGACTCCAATCCGATCAAAACGGGCCACACCAAAATCAAGTTCCAGTTGATCAATCAGCGCTCTGATTTTTCTTTCGTCTTGTTCACTGGAGGATTGTCAAATGTCCGTAAACTTCTTTCTTACCTGCCACTTTCTTTTTAATTCTCATGTGATTTTGCATATTATAAATGGTCTATTTTCGTGTTTTAAAATACATGACTTTATGTGAAAAACTACAGTTCCATTAAAAAACCATTCAGTTATTTGATTTGGCATTGAATGCATTACTAATTTAATTGTATCCGCAGTTGCGTAAGTCAAATCCAAGAACTGAATGATTTCATTAATATGACAGAAGTTTCATCCTTACCTTCTTATGGTTTAGACATAAAATGCTCAACCGAATAAAAACATCGTATTAACAAATATTTTAAAAGGTTTTTGTCTTTGGTATTTTTTCAATATTTTCGATGTTTTTACTCCGTTCGACACTTCTATTTTAGGCTTCGTTTGCTAAAACTTATGTCTGAAAATTTAAGTCTAAAATCTGAATTCATTAGATGACTCTGTTTGATAAAATCTTAAATTTAAGATCTAAAATCTGAAGACTGAAGTCTGAATCTGAAAACTGAAGTCTAAATCTTACTAAAAATTTTAAAAAAAAATTATTTTACTTTTTAACATTAAATTTATTTATTTATAATAAAGTTATAAAAATAGATGATAATTTATTTTTTAATTTTTTTATAGTTATAAAATTAATTTATTTTTATTTTTTAATTGATCAAATTTAAAAAGTATTAAAAACATAAAAAAGAAATAATGATACAAAAAAGGAGAAAATTTGAAAAGAAAAAAATATTTTTTTCGATTCAAATTCAGTCATAAGTGATTCTCTTATCACTTATTTGTTAGGCCGAAATTATACTTGTTTTCCAGACCCACTTATTTAATTAAGTTACTCGAGTTTTTGTTATCAAACGCACTTAAAAGCACTTAACTTCAGAACCACTTAATTCATTAAGACTTATGACTAACAGTTATCAAACACACTTAATACGAATAAGCTCTTAATCATTCATTTTAAGTGTTGAATTATGGTTATCAAACGAAACCTTGGCTTAATCCCATATGATCTTTTGTCCACTTTATTTATGTTTTTCATGTCCATCATCTCACAATGGAGTAGTGGACCCCATGATGTGATACGTCGATCCCACAGTCCATTGTGAGATGGTGGACAGGGAAAACATTAATAAAGTGGACAGAAGATCTGATCCCAAAGATAACTGTCTATGTGTGGTGAAAACTCAAAAACTAGCCGTTTTATTTTTCATTGCAAGTCTCATAATTTTTGATTACCACCTTAATTTTGGATCTGTAGCCTCAAGTGGTAGCCGTTTCAAACACAATCGCATTTGCAAATCCAAAACAAAAGCAACCCTTTTCCCACGGCTTGCTCATGGAAAGGCTTGGGATGAAGTAAGTCTCTATATCATCTAATTAACCTAAAACTTATAGAGATTATGGAAATTTGAATTAAATTTATCCATTATGTTGATTAATGGGCTTTGTTTTTTTGCCTTTACAAAAATAACATTGTAATTTTGCAGATGACGGTAACATGGACAACTGGCTATAACATAAATGAAGTCTATCCCTTTGTGGAGTGGGGTTGGAAGGGAGACACTCCAAAACATTCATCTGGGACATTAACATTTAACCAAGGCACCTTATGCGATGTATATAACATTGAAGTTTATTGATCGATCAGTAAATGGAGTATGTTTTCCGCCCCAATAAAATAGTTATGTTTCTAAAGTTCTAGTCTGTTTCGTTTTCTAGGGCCTCCTGCTAGGACTGTAGGGTGGCATCATCTTGGTTACATTCACACCAGTTTCTTGAAAAATTTATGACCAAACACAATGTGAGTTGCCATGGATCTGCTTAATTAATTTCCTTGAAATTTCTTAATTATTTTCTAATGTTATGGATCTTTGGGTGAAATTTCAGGTACTACTATAGATTAGGTCACATTTTGTGGACGGTACTATTGTTTGGAGCAAGACTTACAACTTCCGGGCTTCCCCATATCCAGGACAAGAATCACTCCAACAAGTTATTTTTGGAGACATGGCAAAGGTATGTTATAATTTTCGTTACTCCTACCGTCTTACTAAAATAGTTACGTTTCTAATACTCATTCTGAAGTCCTATCAGGGAGAGCGCGACGGGTCAAATGAGTATGCAAAATATCACCCAGGAGAACTCAATACCACTGCCAAACTTATCAAAGATTTAGAGAACATAGACATAGTTTTCCTGATTGGAGATCTCCCTTATGCAAATTCACAATGGGATCAATTCACAGCTCAAGTTACTCCCATTACTTCAACTTGAACGTGATTGGTTGGACTCGGGCTCGTTCTTCAACATACAAGATTCCGATGGAGAATGTAGGGATGCCGGCTGAGACCCTTTACTACACTCCTGCTGAGAATAGAGCCAAATACTGGTAACTTAAAAGAAAAAATTTACTCCTTAATTAATTTCCATCCCACTAAATTAATCTTGTTTCTAATATTTGTATATATCAATTTAAAGTTACCAAACAGATTATGGGATGTTCCGATTCTGCATAATTGATTATGAACATGAGTGGTGAGTGATGAGCTTCGCTTGGCCGGAAGGTCATGGGCGGATGGTCAAAGCTCTCGATCACAATCTTGTCAAAAGAGAGAACCCGTTAAGTATTTAGGGGGTGGCTCCCCGGGATACACTCCAACTGTCAAGTTAGTGTAAGGTAGAGAAAAAAGCTTAGAGTATAGAGAGAGAGAGAGAGAAAGTATCCCCTTACCTGTGGGGTATTTGGATGTATTTATAAGAGTGAGTATCAAGGTGGTTGGTGTTACCTACCACCTTTCTGGTGTTTGGGAGCCCTCATCGGCAACCCACCAGTAGGGTTGAGGGTCCTATGTGGGACCTTTATTCACTATTAAGCCCCTCAGGCCGGGAGGTTAAAGAGTCTACTAGAGAAGCTTCCGTTCTGAATAGTTGACCGTGCTGTTTTGGATTGACTTGTGGCCGAAGCTTCCGTTGTAGAGGGACACAAAGTAGCTCTCGCTGTAGAGGAAAAGTGAAGTTTTGTGCTGTGGCGGAAGGTCAAGGCTTCTGCTATAGAGAAGGACAGAGTGACTCCCTTTTTCTTGTGGCGGAAGGTCAAGGCTTCGGCTGTAGAGGAGGACAAAGTGACTCTCTTTTTTCTTGTGACGAAAGCTCGAGGCTTTCGCTGCAGAGGAGGACAAAGTGAGTCCCCTTTTTTTCTTGTGGCGGAAGCTCGAGGCTTCCGCTGTGGAGGAGGGCAAAGTGACTCCCCATTTTTTCTTGTGGCGAAAGGTCAAGGCTTCCGCTGTAGAGGAGGACAAAGTGACTCCCTTTTTTTTTGTGGTGAAATGTCAAGGCTTCCGCTGTAGAGGAGGACAAAGTGAGTCCCCTTTTTATCCTTGTGGCGGAAGCTTGAGGCTTCCGTTATAGAGGAGGGCAAAGTGAATCCCCTTTTTTTCTTGTGACAGAAGGTCAAGGCTTCAGCTATAGAGGAGGACAAAGTGACTCCCTTTTTTCTTGTGGCGGAAGGTCAAGGCTTCCGCTGTAGGGGATGGCAAAGTGACTCCCTTGTTTCTTGTGGCGGAAGCTCTAGGCTTCCGCTGTAGAGGAGGGCAAAGTGACTCCCTTTTTTCTTGTGGTGGAAGGTCAAGGCTTCCGCTGTAGAGGAGGACAAAGTGACTCTCCTTGGTGTAGGTGGGTTGATGGGGTGGAACAGAGGGGAAGAATGGGTTTGGAATCTTCTGGAATGGCCGCCGACGTGTCTTAGTGTCAGAATGAGTGTCAAAAGCCATTGTGACGGTTCATCTTCCGGGATTAGGGTTCGCTTCTGGTGGATGGGCCGACTGCTCTGTTTCCCAGGTAAAGGCCCATCAGTTCTTTATATAAGCTGATAGGGAAGGACGGTAGGAACCTCATTTGTAATCTTCCGCGAGTTTTAGAGAGAAGGTCTGAGGAAAAGTGAGGTTTAGAGAGAGAAGCAGTGACGGAGGGTCTGTTGGGAGATTCGCGAGGATTCCGGCGGAGGGTTCGTTGCTCGATCACTGGAAGTTGCAGCAGAGGACACAGAAGTAAGGTGGAAGGTATTCCTACTCTTCCTTCTTAATTTCTCAAGCTATGTTGTATTGTATTCTCTTTGTTCATTGTTTTCTACTTTACTTTTTTTGCAGATTTAAATTTAGTTTGTAAATAGTTGTTCCGGATGGGGAACGTTTCGGCGGAGGGTAAAAGTAGGCCTATGTCGGACTATGGCTCCGATTTTAGTGTAAATAAATTAAAGTTCCTCTGATCTAGGTTTAATTGGCCTGAAAGGGAGTATGATTTTAGGTTGCCGAACGGTGTTTATAATAATATTAGGAGTCCGCCGGACGGCTACGTAACTGTGTTCGAGGGTTTGTTTAGGGTGGGATTAAGACTGCCTCTGCATTCATTTTTTTGGGATCTTTTGAAACATTATGGCCTTAGCTTAACCCAGATAGTTCCTAATTCTTTCCGTAAAATCATGGGTTTTTTGATACAGGCTCATAGGTTAAAGTTTGAGCCTACTATAGATATATTTAGGTATTTTTTTAATTTATCACCCGTGTGTGCCGCCAACCAAGATGGGTGGTTCTTGTTTCAAGATAGGCCCAAGCTGAGTCCCAAAATGGTCTTCGAGTTGCAGGATAAGATTAGTGAATGGCGTTATGGGTTTTTTTTACATGTCCAAGAGGTATCTACCGGAAGGTTGTGAGAATAACTAGCTTAGTACGAGTGACGGACTCTGGAAGGAAAAAATCGAAAAACCTAAAACTATAGATAGGTCTATTTTTAATAGTGTTTTGCACAACGCTCTGCCAAGTGACTGCATAGCTGACAAGCGGATGTTGGTTGTTTGTGGGTTGAGTCAGGTGTTGCCGAGGCCAGAACTTTCGATTATGACGGACTGTGGCCAAGGTATCTTTAACGATTTTTTTTTTTGGTTGACTGGTGGATGGTGTAGCTTTGAACTTCGACCATTTCAGAAAAAACATGGCGGATTATACGTTGGAGGCGATTGACGGAAACAAGAGTTATGAAAAAGCCTACAAGGAGATGTACGATCAGGGATCGATTTGAGGCTTGAAGAAGACAGTACCTTCCGTCATCACATTTAAGGAACCTATGAAAGTTCGCGGCGCGGTCCTTGGCGCAACATTGGCGGACTCGACCCTTTGGGAGGAGTTGCCAGGTAATGATGTAGGTGCTACTATCAGTGTACTTGCATCCGGCGAAGTAGTTCCGACGGAAGGTATAGCTAGTCTTTTTCGCTTTTTTTTTTTTTTTAATTATGCAAGATCTTTGTAGGTGTGGCAGAGGCATCCGCATCACGGAAAAAGACAAGTGCAATGAAAAAGAGGAAGAGAAAGAGCAAAGGCTCTGTCGGGGAGGTAGCGACGGAAAACGTTGTGCCGGAAGATCAATTTCGAGCTGAAGGCGGATCCCGGAGGGGTGCAGCAGAAGATGAGCGCCGTAGTCCCCCTCCGCCGGTGAGAGACTTTGTCTCTGATCCCGAACGCCTTCGGGTGGGTTAGGGACAGCATGCCTCCGTCCAAGGTTAAACGTTTGGCTTGGGCCAAGGAAGAGGACCTGAAGCGGAAGTTGGATTTGGCTGCTCTGGAAGTCCACGCCCATGCGGAACGATTTGCGTTGTTTCAGAGGGATCAACGTGATTTCTGCCGCCACCATGACAGGCAGATGGGGGAATTCGAGAGGGAGATAGCGGAGCTGAAGGCCAATCTGGGTAGGACGGAAGAGAGTTTAGCTGTGGCAACCGATCGGGCAGCGGCGGCAGAGGGTGCGGCCGTTAAGGCCGAACTTGAGGCGGAGGGTTCTAGACAAGGGCTGGTTAAGGCGAAGGCT
This sequence comes from Leptodermis oblonga, assembly GCA_016801395.1. Lineage (NCBI taxonomy): Eukaryota > Viridiplantae > Streptophyta > Magnoliopsida > Gentianales > Rubiaceae > Leptodermis > Leptodermis oblonga. The sequence continues at coordinate 40,248,455 of CM028750.1, forward strand.
CAGATTGCTAAGCTGAAGAAAGGAAAGAAAGTCTTGCAGAAAGACTTGGGTATGACGGACGAAGCCCTGAAGCGGGCCTTGCAGGAGAAGAAAGAAGCGGAGGGTTCCGTATCCCAGTTATTGACGGAAGAGATCGAGGTCATGTTGACCAAGTTCTTCTACTCGTTGGAATTTAATGAAGCTCTCGGGTCGTTCACTGGCGATTACAGGCAGCAATTCTTGTTGGAGGGCATAAGGATAGGAGCTCAACAATTGAAGTCGGACATTACACCGGAGGAGGTGGAGGCTTTCAGGGTTTTGACACAGAAGGGGTGGAGGCTTTCAATAACGCTTTTGGAGCATTCCAATGGAAGCAATGGGCCTGCTTTTAGGGGTTCAGAGATGGGTCCATAAAGACCATTGAGGAAATGAGGGATTTTTGTCCTGAGACGGATAGTCGAGAAATACCCTTAATGAACGATGCTGTTGGGGCACTTCGAGCGGCGCATGCAACCTGGAAACGGAAGGCGAGCATGAACGCCAAGCCTTATATAGTACCGCAGCAGCATCCGCCTCTGGCGGAGGCCGGGACCCGTGAGGCAGGCATAGTAGGGGAAGTTTTGTCCATCAGTCCAAAGCTTCCGCGACTTGAGGAGGCTGAGAATGTTCGGGCAGCGGATTCTAGTTCGTCATCCTCTGACTCATCCTCTTCATCTTCATCGTCCTCCTCGTGGGGCTCAGAAGCCACCGCAGGAGGGCCAATAGATGTTGTGCACTATTTTTATTTTTATTTTTTTTTATGTTATGGATATATGGGAATGTTAAACCTATTTGTTTCACCTTCCGTTTTATCCTCCGTCGGAGGTCTTTGTCTTATTGTGGATATGGGAATGTTAAAACTGTTCATTTGTCTAACACCTTCTTTTTTATCCTCCGTCGGTGGTCTTAGTCTTGTTGTGGATATGGGAATGTTAACCCTGTTTGTTTGTCTATTTCCTTCTGTTTTAGCCTCGCGTCGGAGGTCTTTACAGTGTCTCTCGTCAGAGGTAATTGTCGTGCCTCCCGTCGGAGGTGATTTCCCTGCCTTTCGGGGAAGGTCTTTGTCATGCCTTTCGGGGAAGGTCTTTGTCGTGCCTTTCGGGGAAGGGCTTTGTCTTGCCTCTCGGAGAAGGGCTTTGTCGTGCCTTCCTGGGAAGGGCTTTGTCGTGCCTTCCGGGGAAGGGCTTTGCATATTTTTATTAACGGATTCATTTAAGAATCTAGTTGGTTCCACTTTTCATTCAAGAAAAGAGGGTTGGCACGGAGCCTTGTATTAAATAAAGGCGTAAGTGCCGAGGGCTTACATCGATGTGGGGCTCAAGGCACAAAATTTGTGGGATGGACCTCATACCTGAAGTTTCGTGGATAAGATCTAATGGAAAAACCTGCGGAGGTTGGAGATGTGCCAAGTCCGAGGAACGAGTTTGCCATCCAATGCCTGGAGCTTGTAGCTGCCGTTTTCGAGGTTGTCGATGACCACGTACGGGCCCTCCCAGTTGGCATCCAGCTTGCGGAGAGGTTCCTGCCTGCTTGCCTCATTCTTTCTAAGGACAAAGTGTCCTGGTTGAAGCTTTGTGGGTTGGACCTTGGTGTCGTGGTATTGAGCCATGAGGGACTTGTACTTAGCAAAGCGGAGGGCCGCTATTTCCCGTCGTTCTTCTAGGAGATCGAGGTCAAGGTAGATGGAGGTATCGTTACCTTCTTCTGGAGGGTTCAGCAGTCTTGGTGATGGGACGCCGACCTCAGCAAGAATGACAGCCTCCGTCCCAAAGACTCGGCTGTATGGAATCTTTCTGATGGGTGAGCGAATTGTGGTTCTGTATCTCCACAGGACATTAGGAAGCTCTTCTACCCAATTACCCTTGGCCCTGTCCAATTTTGTTTTTAACCCTTTGACGAGGGTCCTGTTTGTTACTTCCGTTTGACCATTTACGGAAGGATGAGCTACGGACGTCTTGTTCTGTGTATGTTCATGGATTTCAGCCAGGATCTGAAGGGGTCCTAAGTAAGTTGAGTGCCATTATCACTGACAACGAAGCCCGGAATAACAAATCGGCAGATTATTCTTTCCCAAAAGAACATGATTATGCTCCTGCCCGATATTGAGGTTAGTGGCTCCGCCTCTACCCACTTGGTAAAGTAATTGACTGCTACGACCAGGACTTATACTGTCCGGGTGCTTCTGGGAATGGTCCGACTAGATCGATGCCTCATTGCAGGAAGGGCCAGGAATTGGACATTGGAACCATGTCGTGTTGGGGAATCTTTCGAATGGAGGCTTGTCGCTGGCATTTGTCACATTTCTGGATGAGAGCTTTTGTGTCGCGTGCAATTGTTGGCCAGAAGTAGCCCACGTGGATTATCTTCCGAGCTAGGGACCACGGACCTGACTGATTGCCGCAGGTGCCCTCATGCATTTCCTTCATTATGTGCTCAGCGTCTGCCGGTCCGAAGCAACGAAGCAAGGGTATGGAGTATGACTTTTTGTAGAGCAAGCCATTCTGGAGAGTATAATTCGCTGCTCTATGGCGGAGGGTACGCTCTGCCTCTCTAGTGAGCGAAAGAGTGCCGCATGAGAAAAGATTGGATCAGGGCCATCTAATCAGGTTCCGACGGAGAAATATCACAGATAACTGGGTGTTGGATGCTGGGAAGCTGAAGTGTTTCGACAAGGATGGATTTCAAAAGGTGTGCATACTTGGATGATGCAAGTTTACTGAGTGCATTTGCCTCCGTGTTCTCTATGTTCGTGAGATTTTAGTGAGCGTAAAGCTAGCAAACGATGAGGAGAGAGCTTGGGCTTTGAGAAGGTATTGCTGCATGGTGGTGCCTTTGGCAACGTACTGGCCATTCATCTGGCTTACCACGAGGAGGGAGTCTCCGAAAGCTTTAAGATGGGAAGCTCCCACTCACTGTACGATTTCCATTTCTGCGATTAGGGCTTCGTATTCGGCCTCGTTGTTGGAGGCTGGGAACTTGAAGTGCAGAGCATACGAGGTCTTAGTTTCGTGAGGATCAATGATGCAGATACCTGCGCCGGAGCCTTCTATGTCGGACGGGCCGTTCACGAAGAGGGTCCATGGTTAGGGTGGGACGGAGGTGTCTTGGTGTTGTGTTTCAGTGTCATTTTTGGGCATCTCTGCCAGGAAATCAGCTAGGATTTGTCCCTTAATAGCATTCCGTGGCTGGAATGATATGTCGAATTCCTCGAGTTTGATGGCCCACTTCACGAGGCGCCCAGATGCTTCTGGTTTTGTTAGGATCTGGCGGATGGGCTGGGTGGTGAGCACACAGAGAGGGTGGGCTTGGAGGTAGTGACGGAGGCGGCGGGCCTCGTGGACAAGTGCGAGTACCAGTTTTTCAATTGGGGTATATTGTTGTTCTGCGCCGTGAAGAGTCTTGCTAACGAAGTAAATGGGCTGCTGCAGATGGTTTGTGTCTCGCAGGAGGACTGCACTGACGGCCGAGTCTGAAGCCGCGAGATACATAAAGAGTGTTTCCCCGGGTAGAGGCCTGGTCAGCATGGGAAGGCTGGCTAGATGTGTTTTGAGCTCCTCAAATGCCTTGTCTTATTTCGGACCCTAATTGATGTGTGCCTTGCCCGTGTTCTCCTTAAGGACTTTGAAGAACGGAAGCCCCCTGTCTGCGGAGCGGGAGAGGAACCGGTTGAGCGCTGCTAACTTGCCGGCTAGGCTCTGTACGTCTTTCAACGTCCGTGGAACAGCCATATCTAGAACTGCCCGGACCTTTTCTGGGTTAGGAGAAATTCCTTGCTCCGTGACGTAGTGGCCCAAGAATTTGCCCGACCCGACTCTGAAGGTACACTTTTTGGGGTTGAGCTTCATATTGATGGTTCTCAAGGTTTGGAGGGTTTCTCGGACATCAGCGAGAAAAGTGTCAAGTGCGGTGCTCTTGATGACCATGTCGTCGACGTATATCTTGATGTTCCAACCTATTTGGTGGGCAAAAGCCCGATCCATGAGGCGCTGGTAAGTGGCACCTGCATTTTTCAATCCGAAAGGCATTTTAGTGTAGCAGAATATGCCTTTCTCCGTGATGAATGATTTTTTTTTGCGTCCTCTTCCGCCATAAGGATTTGGTGATAGCCTTTGTATGCGTCGAGGAAGCATTTGATGGGGAAACCTATTAGGGCATCGACTTTCAGATCAATTGGAGGTAAAGGGTGACAATCTTGGCGGCAAGCTTTGTTCAGATCTGTGTAATCCACGCACATCAGCCAACTAGCATCAGCTTTCCTTGCGATTACCGGGTTGGATAGCCATGTGGGGTACATGACTTCCTTGAGGATTTTGGGTCAACGAGGCTGACCACCTTGGCGTTGATGAATGTGTTTCTCTCCGGGGCGAACGTTCGCTTCTTCTGCCAGACGGGGAGGATGCGAGGGTCAAGGTGGAGGCTATGGACCATCAGTGTGGGGTTGACTCCTGTCATGTCAAGTGGAGACTAGGCAAAAACATCAATGAACTCCAAGAGTAAGGCAGTGAGGTTCTTTTTTTCCTCCGGGGGAAGTAGCGCTCCGATGGAAAAAGTGCGGCCTGGTTCGCCACCTGGTATGGAGATGGGTTCGGTGGCTTCCCTGAGGTCCAGGGGGTAGCGACGGAAGCCAAGAGTAATGGGAGTTTTTGCTTGGAATTGGTTGGGCCAGCGTCTGGGCTGTTGTCCCGAGCCCGCTTCCGCAAGGCTATGCGGTGGCATTCTCTGGCGACTTGCTGGTGTCCGTATAGGGTTGCAATGCCGGAAGGAGTGGGGAACTTGATTAGTAACTGGAATGTGGATATGATGGCTTTTAGCTTTGCCAGTGTCTGACGGCCGAGGATCACGTTATAGGGGGAGTGGGACTTGATGACGATAAAGTTGAGGTAGACTGTCTTTGCCATGGGTTCGTGTCCCACCGTGACAGGGAGAGTAATGAGGCATTTCGTGTATAAGACGCGGTAGGCGAAGTCTACCAGGGGGTGTGATAAGGGCGGAGCTGGGAGCGAATGTCCACGTCCATCTGTTGGAAGCATTCCCAGTATAAGATTTTTACGGAGCTTCCTCCATCCCAGTAGACCCGGTGGATAAGGGAATTGGCGATAATGGCTTTGGTGAGGATAGCGTTCGCTCATGTCGTCCGGTCGGGAACAGTATCGACGTGAGAAAATGTGATGGTTTCCTCGGAGTGCAGGTGACAGGAACCATCGTCGTAATCCGGAATGAGGTGGTAGCAGGCTTTGTGGGCTAATTCTGAGTCTCCTCTGGCTGGACCTCCGATGATAGCCAGTATTTCACCCATAGGGCATTTACTATCGTTGCTGTTGTCGTCCGGATCTCGGGGTCATTTATCGTCTTTACGGGGCCAGGTTAGTTGTTGACGATTGTCGTCCGGTTTACTGGCATCCGTCCGCTTGTCGTTGCTGGTCTGGCCTTTGTCCTTATTCCGGGGGTAGTACTTTTTTGTCCCTTAGACGAAATTGCTCAATTGGCCATTTTTTATCCCTTCCTCTATTTCTCTGCGAAGGCTAATGCAATCATCGGTGTCGTGGCCGTGGTCGTTATGGAACTTGCAGAAAAGGTCCTTGTTGCGACGAAAGGGAGGGGTTTGAAGCTGCGGGGGTGGTTTGAGGATGCCCTTATTGGCAATCATGGTGTATATTTCCTTTGGTGTCCGATTGAGGGGGGTAAAGTAGGAGGGTTGATCTCGTGGTCTGGTATCTTGTACGCGATGATCGATTATGTCATGGACGTTCCTCTTGCTCCGGAAGTTCAATTGCTGGCAACCTTTATAGCGTCCTGTGAGAGCTGCCAGTACCGCATTCTCAATGGTGGCCTGTTTGTCCTCCTTTCAAAGCAACTCTCCAATTGTCTTTGGGGGGGAGGGGAGGGGGGTGTCGGAAATGAGGGCTTTGAAAGTGTCTCCATCGTTAAGACCACTAATAAATGCGGCGATTGCTGTTTGATCCTGCAAGCCTGACACTTCAAGGCATTCATCATTGAACCGGTCGATGTACCTCTGCAATAACTCTCCTGAGGCCTGGCATAGGGAGGCAAACTGGGCTTCGTTCTTGCCGAACCTGCGTTGGAGGAACTTGTTGTCGAACTGAGTAGCAAAGTCGCTCCATGATTTAATGATTGCCGGTTTGAGGCTGTCAAACCACAATCTGGCCTTACCGGTGAGGGTGGTGACGAAATGATTGCACCACATGGCCTGCGGCGGGCTGTGGATCTCCATTACTGCGGCGAAATAGCTAAGGTGATCAGCCGGGTCTTTGGTTCCGTCGTACTCCTTCAGCCTCTCTTTGAACTTGTACCCTTTCTCCGGAACGAACGTTACTATCTCAGGGATGAAAGGTGAGGGACGGACAACCCCTAGTAAGCGGTCAGGACCGGGATATGTGCACCGAAGGAGAACGGTTGGTTTGCAGCTTGTTGTTGAAGGTATTGGGTATGATTGTATGGATGGTGGAGGAAACTGTTTGGGGCAGAGGGAATGGCGTTTTGGCCTGAGGTTGCTTGCTGTGGTTCGACGGAAGAGCGGTGCCGAACTTCGGTTATGAAAGGGTCAGTGGACCGGATTGTGGTTTCATTATGTAGTGGGATAGTTTGTGTTACGTTTGCCGTCGCATTCAGGTCTCCTGCGGAGGGTTGTTGCTGCATTTATTGGAACACTGTCACCATTCCCATTAAGGGCCCCATGTTGTTGAGGAAAAACTACCATTGCTCCATGGTGGGCTGAGACGCTGGGGCGGATGGATTCCATTGGGGCGGAGGGTTATTTGGCAATTGAGGGAATGGGAGGGTGTGAGGGTCCGGCAATGGGTCTTGGGCCCGATACTGTAGCTGGGTCGATTGTTCCGAAGTTCAGGGTTCTTGGGTTGGCCGCCCGAGGGGACGACGAATCATCGTCATTTTCAACTGTGACGTCTTGTTCAGTCAGAGGGTGATATGGTCCAATTTCTTCTGACATGATTTTTTAAAGTTGGAGGGGTTCCTTTTACGTCAAAGTGGAGTTATGTTCGTAGAATCAATCAGAGTTTGATGATTCCCCGCAGACGACGCCAATGATGAGGTGCGCTTTGGCCGGAAGGTCGTCAAGGACTGATGGTCAAAGCTCCCGAGCACAGTAATCTCAAAAGAGAGAACCCGCTAAGTATTCCGGGAGTGGGTCCCCGGGATACACTTCGACGATCAAGTTAGTGTACGGTAGAGAGAAAAGCTTAGAGTATACACAGAGAAAGAGAGAGAGAGAGAGAGAGTATCCCCTTACCTGTGGGGTATCTGGATGTATTTATAGGAGTGAGTATCAGGTGGTTGGTGTCACCTACCACTTTTTTGGTGTTTGAGGGCCCTCATCGGGACCCACTGCTAGGGTCAAGGGTCCCATGTGGGGCCCTTATTCACTATTAGTGAGAAGGATCGGAACAGTACAAGTTCATCAAAAAATGTCTGGCTAGACAGAAAGCACCAGCCATGGTTGATTTTTGCAGCTCATCGAGTCCTCGGATACTCTTCCAATTACTGGTATGCTAGGGAAGGTCCTTCGAAAAGCTCGAAGGAAGGGCACATTTGCAGAAACTATGGCAAAAATACAAAGTCGACATTGCTGTCTTCGGTCACGTGCATAATTCCCATTTATCAGGTACGTTCGTACACAATTCAATTTAATTTGGACACATAATTTTTTCAAGAATTCACAATTTTAAGTGTAAATATCACCGGTAGTCCTGAATTTGACTCGTCGGATTGTTTTAATTAGTTCCTGAACTTGAAAGCGCTCACTTTAGTCTATAAACTTAAGTTTATAGTTTCATTCCGTCCCTAACACCTTATCAATCGAATTAAAAACAATTCCAAGGGAGCATGCACAACACGCTCTTGATAAAACTAGTATGTTGTATTATTAGAATACGAAAATAGTGTAATGTGTTACGATATTGAGAGACGGATAACCTATAACTATTTACTCAAATTTTAGCTTAATTTTCTTTCTTTGTTGTGATTACTAATAAATCAACTTTTCTGCGGTTTAGAATCAATGTGTGAAAGAAGGAAAATCACATTACTCCGGAGTGGTGAACGAAACGATCCACGCAGTTGTCGGAAAAAGGTGAGTGGCTAAAGTTAATATTTTTTTCGGTGTTGTTTTATTTGTTGTTTTGATTATTTTGGTTGTAATATGTCCGAATTTGTTAGTATTTTGTCCGAAATTGTGAATTTTTTCCCCGGATTAGCAAAGGTCCGGCCGGTAGTTACTGCAAATAACAAATTTTTTTTTGGGGGGGGGGGGGGGGGGGGGAGGGGCAGTATTTCACCCTATAATACCGCCGACGAGGTATTTCCCGAAATAACACCGCTGGTCGCCGGCGGTGTTTTAACGGAATCGGGCGCTATTTTGGAGGAAAAGGTCTCCACCGGAGCTATTTTCCAAAAAATACGGCCACGGAGAATTTTAGGAAATTACCGCCGGTCGCCGGCGGTATTTTCAAGCAAAAATACCGCCAGAGACTGGCGATATTTTCTCAAAAAATATCGCCGTATTCCGATTTCCGGTGAAAATACCGGCGGCGACCGGCTGTATTCTTAGGGGAAATACCACCCGGCGGTATTTTCGGCACGAAATATGCTGGTAGCCAGTGGTATTTCGCCAGGAAATACCGCCATTTTGCATGGAGAAATACCGCCGGCGGTGTTTCGCCCAGAAATACTGCCAGCGGTGTTTCGCCCAGAAATACCGCCCGCGATCGGCGGTATTTTCGAAAAATTCCGGCAGGGAAAACACTCTCCACGGCCGAAATGTGACAGATACGGAAAAAAATTGCCGGATAATCGTAGATCCGGGAAAAAAAATTCCCCCAAAATGGGTTTCTTTCCTAGCAAATGTCTGCACTGTGACGCATGTGACTTTTTGTTTTTCCTTTTTTTTTTTTAGTGTCAGGGGTATTTTAGACTTTTCACAAGAAAATGTTACTGTAAATATCGAAATGGTTACTACGAATAACATGCCCCTACAATAAAAGAAATCTCTATTTTTATAAATAAAAAAAAATTTATTTTTAAGAATGACATTTTAAAACTGTTTCAGATGAAAAATTATTTATAATATACTATTGTTTTGTTTCAAAAGTGTTCAAAATTTCTTTTTATAGATAATTGTCTAAATTTTCAACATTTATTGCAACACAAATAATCTAAAATACATTTTTAACTAATGTAGGGCCTGTTCTTTACCGAAAACTTAGTCCTGGTTTGAGTTGGTTTTGGGCTTCAAATCCAAAACCAATGTTTTCTACCTAGGTTTGAAACTCATTCTCAAACATAAACATAATTACATTATTTGACCTTTAAAAATTGAATTAATAAATTTTATATAGTATTTTATTAAATATATCAAATTAGTGTTATAATATTTGTGCCCCTAAAATAAGCTATTATATTTTATAGGGTATGACAATAGTCTCTTTAAATGAACTATTCAATCCTTAAATAATTTAAGTTAAATTTGACCTTGTATAAATTAACTATACAATTGGCATGCTCAATTGCATATGCCAAATCTAATGGTTGAATAGTCCCTTGAAGGAACTATAATTTTTTTCTTATTTTGTATAGTATTTTTAAATAATTAGGTGAACTTTAAAAATATATATATATTTACTAATAAAATATCTGAGGCCCCTAATTTTTCATCCTTGAGCGGTTGCGCACAGGGCTAGCCATGTACAGTAGTTGCATCACGTCACGTAAAATAGTGGAGTTAGATACATTCAAAGAGAATGATGCTATTTTAGCAAATAGTAATGTATATATAAGGGTTAAAAAAATTAAAGACTAATTTATTATTAGCTTGCTTGTACTAAGTTTATCATTTCAGCAGATGCATCTCATAATTTTTAGATGATGACTGATGTTCATAAAATTGAACTTTCATTGGCCTGCCCCAATGGACAAAAGAAAAAGTAAACAGTAAGGATAAAGAGATGCATAAAAAGTCCAAAACCAAACTTAGGTCGGATAGTTCCTTAAAACCGAGTCAAAGATTAGATCGGCCAATGGCTTAGGTCATTCAATAGCCTCAGTATGCCTTACTAGCATCTCTTACATAACATCATATCGGTCACAATAACCGAGCTGGGGAAGCTCGGTCGGAATAGGCCATAACCCGCTGACACAGTAGGTAAAAATCATTAAAGGATTAGACGTGTATTTTGAATGCATGCAGAAATCACTCAGCACGATAGCGTGAAGGAAGCCAAAAGTCAGATCATGATGACATGAGTAGTTAGATGTGCAGAGAAACGGAGCAGTTGGGAATACAGGTCATCATAGCTCAAACAGACATATCCGATTCTTGATATAAATATTAAGTCACAAGGCTTAGAGAGGTACGTAATCTTTTACATTTTGAACTCTTGGTGAATATTATTGATCATCTTCAACCTCACTAACTTGACCGTCGGAGCCTATACCGGGGGAAAAACCCCGCTTTTCTCTTATTCATTAATAGTGGTCACCGGAATAGTCTTCAGTCAATGGTTTTCTCTTCGTCTGTGTTAGTCCGAGCCATCCAGCCCAGTTTTCAAATTTGTTTTCTTTCTTTTTGGGTTAGCAGTTACCCAGTTGGGCTTGATCATTCGAGATTTCTATTGGGCCACCCGAAGCATCCATCAATGGACATTTTGCGTCACATCAACTGGCGCCGTCTGTGGGGATCCTTTGATCAAATTATTTCATCAAATTTTCTCCATATTCAAATAAATTTGTTGAAACAATGACGCAAACTCAAGATTTTTCGGGAGTGGATGCTTCTTATTCCAGCACCACCTCTACATCCACTGTTATAGATATGATTGTTCCAACCGCCACTTTAGTTTCTACCACCACCACCAATGTTCCACCAGTTACCACCACCGCTGTCGTATCTCACACCACTGAGTCTCTCACCCCTCAGCAAGAATAAGCTGAAAGAGAAAAATTTTATCGTTTGTTCCCACAGTTGTCTCAGCTAATTAATCCTGGCCCTCTCATCACCTCTACCCCGTTTCAAACGCTACAACCACTGTCCCAGATATTGTTAACATTGAGAATCCTCTTGGTTCACAGTTTGTTCCTACTATTCCTCCACTAGGAGCTTTGTTCAATCCCATGACCGACCCATCTGTTGTATTAGTTTCCAGTCTCCCCCCTCAGTCTGTTGCTGTTTCTGGATGTCCTCCTTACCCTGGGGGGATGGGGGGGGGGGGGGTTCATCCTTTTTCAGGGTCAAACCATGCAGCTGGTCTCCCTACCTTTCTACCGCTCCTCCTGTTTACACTACCTTAGCCTATGCCTAGGTCACTCCTACCTTCCCGGCTTATTTAACGGTTCCTACCGCTCAGATCAATACTTACCCTTTCATGTCAGGTTTGCCTTTTCCTATGTTAGGACAGCAAGTAGGACAGTTAGTTCAGCCTGGTTTAGGTCCGCAGTTGAGTCAAATAAGTCAGCCTGACCTAGGTCAGCAGTTGGGTAAATTTGGCCACCTTGGTCCCGAGGTTAATCAATTAGGTTATCCTGGATATGTAGCCCCGTCAAGTTTAGCCCAGTTTCAACATTATGGTGTAAGCATAAGCCGAGCCCTGAAGCCCCTTACTGGGTACTCTCCCTTACTTAACCCGAGCTATTATACCGGGCCTGTCGCGGGCAACTTTGCGAATAGAGGGTCGTTACCTGCTTACCCGGGAATAGGGGGATATCCCTTAGGTCAAACAGGATATGCCCAGCCCGGTCAAGCAGTCTTACCTGGATCTGGATATGCCCAGTTGGGAAGGGTCGGGCCCACATCTCGCGTCTCTCATCCATTTGGTTGGGAAATTCAAACAGCTCTATTTTCACCGGGCTACAAAGGTTTAGGTAAGGTTGACAAATACGATGGTACTACTGACCCGACGGCTCATTGGATGCAATGCATGAGTGTTATGGATGCTGCAAATTTATCTGATGCTAACCGCTGCATGACCTTTCATCTTACTCTAAAAGGTCAGGCTATTAATTGGTATTGTACTCTGCCTCGAAACTCTATTCATTCATTAGATCAATTTGGTGATTTGTTTTTAGCTAATTTCATGGGCAACAAGATATTATCTAAACCTATTTCACATTTAATGAACATAACTCAGAGGGTGGGAGAAGGGTTGCAGGCCTATATAGATCGGTTTAATGTAGAATCTAGGTAATGCCATGAAAAGATGATAGGATTATGATGGGATCATTTATTATAGGGTTACGGTCAGGACCTTTAGCTACTGAACTTGCCATCCGACCCCCACACTCTTATTTTGAAATGATGGTTACTGCTTTTAACTTTGCTGTTATTGAGGATGCTGCAGCAATAAAACAGGAATGAGAAAGAGGTTTTTCTGACATTTATGGTAAAAGAAAAGCTTCTCCTCCGATTCCTCCCCCTGGAATAAGTAAGAAGCAGAACTTCGTAAGTACTAATAACACTGGCCCAAAGCCCGGAGTCGGTGTTAATGCCTTGCAGGTGGTCGAACCCTTTTCTGTGCCCCAGGCCGACATATATGCGGCCATTCAACACCATTACCTCCAACTGTCTTATGACGGGCCCTACGGACCGACTCAATCCCAGCAGGTATTGTAATTATCATAAGCATATTGGCTACAATACTAATGACTGTAGAGATTTAGCTACAGAAATAGCAAAGCTCATCCAAGCTGAAAAGTTACCCCAATATACGCAAGTGGCTCCTTTGCCCAAACCCGTAGTTAGAGCAAATCGAGAACGACTTACCGGATGTTACCGGTGTGGGGAGCCCGGTCATTTTGCCCGAGAGTGCTCCCAACCCGACCCCCGGGCCCCAAACGCTGGGGCTGGTGCCGACATAACTATAGCTGGGGTCGTGAATACCATAGCTGGATGACCGACCCAAGGTGACTCTAATCGTCAGAGAAAACAGGTATATCGACAAAGGGAAAACACCCTTGGTAAGCGTAAAGCAGACACCATGGCCTCAGTTATTACTTTTGATGACAGTGATCTTTTCTTACCTTATAATTGTGATGACCCTTTAGTTATTGATTGTTATATTTTTAATTATCAACTACGAAGGATACTATTAGACACGGGTAGCTCTAGTAATATTATTACTACCAAGGCATTAACTGGATGTCAACTGCATAAGGCACGTTTAAATTCAGTATGCATACCTTTGATTCGCTTTGGCAACCACCATGTTATTCCTGTGGGACAGTTAAGCATACCGGTCACATAGATAATTGGCCAGCTAAAACGAACAGAAACCATAGATTTCGTGGTCATCGATGAACCATCACCTTACAATGTGTATTTGGGTCGGCCTGGATTAAATCAATTTCAGGCCATTGCTCCTACTATGCATATGCTTTTAAAATTCCCTACTTCGGAGGGTGTGGCTTCTCTTCGTTGTGATGTCATACAGGCTAAACAGTGTTACACAGCTTCTCTAAAAGAACCGATGCTAGTAGATTCAAAACTGCCAGACGCCCCAGTAGTTGCACCGACCCCCACATCCCTGGCTTTGCCGATACATCCTAAAGGCAGTACTTCCCACGCTGTAGACATCACCGACCTAGCAGGTCGCTCAGAGTGATTCATCAAGGCTGGGGCTGAAATCAAAACAGTTCCTCTAGCGGCCGACCCAAATCAGGTAATCAAGGTAGGGGCTGATCTATCTCCTCAATTATTACATGATTTACTTAACCTATTGCGTGAGTTTGCGAAAGTCTTTGCTTGGGGGTCGGAAGACATGCCTGGTATTTCTCAAAGTATCATTGAACACGGTTATCCATTAATGCCAGTCATAGGCCGGTTCGCCAACGAAAACGTAACCTAGGAGGAGAACGAAGTAAACACATAGAGATGAAAGTCAATGCTTTACTGGAGGTGCATATCATTCGAGAAGTATATTATCCAGAATGGCTAGCTAATCTGATATTAGTCCCCAAGCCAGATGGTACCTGGCGCATGTGCATCGATTTCACCGACCTGAACAAGGCCTGCCCCAAAGACTGGTTTCCCTTGCCTTTAATTGACATACTGGTCGATGCATAGCCGGGTTTCGCTTTCTCAATTTCTTAGACGCATACAAGGGTTATCACCAAATATTCATGGCTAAGGAAGATGAGGAGAAGACATCCTTTATCACGGACAAACATACTTATTGCTTTGTTACTATGCCTTTTGGTCTGAAAAATGCTGGAGCTACTTTTCAACCCTTAGTGAATAAGATCTTTAAGAAACAATTAGGTCGGAATATGGAAGCATATGTTGATGATTTACTTGTTAAAAGTAGGGATGAATCTAATTACCTGCTTGATTTACGTGAGACACTTGAAACTCTAGTTTAGTACAAATTAAGACTAAATCCTAAAAAATGTATTTTTGGGGCCACTTCGGGTAAATTCTTAGGGTATATGGTTTCTGAAAATGGTATTTCTGTTAATCCTAGAAGCTGTTCTACAAATGCACCATCCTAGGTCAATTCATGAAGTACAACAATTAACGGGTAGACTAGCAGCCTTAAATCGATTTTTAGCTCGGTCAGCAGAGCGAGCTTTACCATTTTTTACCATTTTGAAAAAATCTGATAAATTTGTGTGGACTCCAGAATATCAAGTAGCTTTTGAACAATTGAAAATATACTTAGCATCTTTACTTTCTTTAACTATGCCAATTCCTGGGAAACAATTGTACATGTATATAGCCACTATCGAATATGTGATTAACCCGATTTTGTTTTGAGAAGATAACCGGGTTCAAAGACCCATCTATTTTGTTAGCAAAGTTTTGCAGGCTGCAGAAAAAAATTATTCTAACCTGGAAAAGTTAGTCCTGGCTCTAGTTCACTCCACACGACGTCTCCGACCTTACTTTGACGCACATGGAGTCACTGTCTACACCGATGCACCCTTGAAGGCTATCTTGCAAAAATCAGGAGTTTCAGGTCGTCTCACCAAATGGGCCATTAGTTGGGGGAGTACGACATCACCTTCATGCCTCGTACTGCAGTCAAAGGCCGGGTGTTAGTAGATTTTATAGCTGAAGGGGTACCAAGCATTCCGGAGAACATGCCTAGTCTATCGCAGGAAACCGATCTTCTTTTAACCGTGGTAAAAGGCGATGATTCGTGGACACTCTATGTAGAGGGTGCCTCCAGCCAGTCCTGGTCTGGTGTCGGGATCATCCTCACCATCCCTACCGGGGAAACCCACACTTATGCTTTACGGTTCTGTTTCACAGCCACCAACAATGAGGCGGAGTACGAAGCCATGTTAGCCGGCCTAAAATTAGCTCGGAAGTTGGGGGTCCGAAACTTGAAAATTTGTTCAGACTCCCACTTGATCGTTAAACAAATTTTGGAGGAGTATAAGGCCAAAGATCGACAAATGGAGGAATATTTGGTAATGGTTCAACAGCAGCTACACATTTTTCCAAAATGGGCTATAGAACGAGTCCCACGGAGCAAAAACACAAATGCAGATGCCTTGTCCAAATTAACATCTTTGGTTTTCTCTCACCTAACTAAAAGCGTTCCGGTAGAAGAAGTGCAGACTAGGAGTACAACCAAGCCAACTATCTTGTCTATATATGAAGGTCGGGATTGGCGATTTCCTCTATGGCAGTATTTACAAAATGGTACTTTGCCAGACTCACGAAAGGAGGCGTAGCGAATACGAAGGGAGGCAGAACATTAAGATATAGTTGGGGAAGATCTATATAAAAGGAGGTTCTTGATGCCCTTATTAAAATGTTTGGGTCCAGGAGAAGCGGAGGCCATGCTTAAGGAAATACACCAGGGGGATTATGGGTCTCATATCGGGGCTCGAAATTTGGCAAAAAATTAATTGGGGCTGGGTTTTATTGGCCTCGGTTATTTCAAGAAGCGGTCGAATATGTTCAGCATTGTCCCAGCTGTCAGTATAACGCACCAATTCATAGGGTGCCAGCGTCCAGTTTTACCAGGATAATTGCACCTTGGCCTTTCGCAGAATGGGGGATAGACCTTATGGGGCCATTTCCTAAGATCAGCTCTTGTCAATATATAGTCGTGGCTATAGATTACTTCACAAAATAGGTGGAAGCTGAGGCATTGACGAATATTACCGGGCGGACTGTAGCTCGGTTTCTATGGAGGCAAGTCATTTGTCGATTCGGCGTACCTAACTCAGTTATTTCGGATAACGGGACTCAGTTTGAATCTAAGGAGTTTATGGCCTTGTGTACAAAGCTTGGTATCGCTCAGCATTTCGTGTCTGTGGCTCATCCTCCAGCAAATGGACAAGTGGAGCTCACTAATCGGACTTTGTTGCACGGATTAAAAACCAGGCTAGAAGATAAAGAGCAAAAATTGGGTGGAGCAGCTACCTCATGTATTGTGGTGCCACCGAACTACCCCTAAGTCTGCTACGAGAAAAACTCCTTTTGAGTTAGCCTTTGGAGTCAATGCGGTCATACCCCCAGAAGTACAAAATAGTGCACCCCGAGTCATGCACTTTGAAAGGGACCAGAATCAAAAGAACTTGGAGCTGAGTTTGGATTTGGTGGGGGAAGCTCGGGACATGCCTACATACATCAGCTAAATTACAAGAATTTAGTCCGGCAACACTATGATGCCTAGGTGAAGCATCGAGCCTTTATACCGGGAGACTTAGTTTTGCGGAACCGGGCTATCAGTAAACCGCAAGATCAAGGCAAGTTAGTATTTAATTGGGAGGGACCTTACCGGGTAATAGAAGCACGACCTACCGGCAGTTATGTATTAGAAGATTTGCAAGGGCAATTGGTTCCACAAGCCTGGAACGCAACGCACTTAAGAAAATACTATTTATGAATCAGTCAAAGTCAAAATCGCAAAGGAAAAAATACGAGTATTTATTCAAAGATGTTATGCCAACCCAATACAGAGTTGTTCAAATGAAACATTCCGAAAATATTTTTTTACAAGGCGAGACTAAGATAGTGGAGCTTGGGAAGTCAATTCTTCAGATGCCCCGTTTGGGTTGGCAACGGGATTTTCTTCTTCTACGTTCTCTGGCAAAGGAATGCCGATGTCCCGTGACTCCTGCTTGACCTCGTCTATCAGGTCGAAGGGATCCCGGCCTGGATACAACAGGGAAGCATGGGCTGAAGAGTATTCGGGAAGGCCATCCACCGACCTAAAGCCCTTGAACTCGTCCCAGCAAATTGTATAACCACACTGGATTAGCTCCATGAACTGGCGATTCATCAAATCCAGCAGAGACCCCTCATTAAAGGTTTTCAGAGCAGCTTGACATGCCGCTTCCACCTCCTCCGGGCTCAGCAACTCGGCAGACTTCTTCTTTTCCTTCTCCAAAGCTGTACGAAGGTCGACCTTTTCCTGCTTAAGAGCGATGATCTCTTCCTCCAGAGCCGATTTATTTTTCTTCACCTCCCCCACCTCCGCTGCCAAGCCTTGGGACTTGGTCTCCAAATGGCTAGCCTTGGTACTGAGCTCCTGGTTTTCTGCGTAGAGCTCAGTATTCGTGGCCTGGAGCTCGGTGACTCTACTGGATTTGACCCCCAGCTTCATCTCCAACTCCTCAATCTTCTCAGTCGGCCTCTTCAACCTCTCCCACTCATAGCTTTGGGCGAAGAGGTCCAAAGCCGCCGTCCTCTTTGCCATGGCCCCGTAATTTATACAGACCTACAAAACTCGAGTATGAGCCTTATAGAATATTACACAAGTGTTCGTATATCTCAGGAAACAAGTTAAGAGTTCAGAGTTTACCCTTTTTATATGGGAAGACAAAGAGGCTTCTTGCTTCGCCAACTAATCGAGGCTTTGCCGCATCTGGCTACTCGCCTCGATTATCTCAGCAAAACAACTATGGGAGTCGGCCACTATCTCCGAGTAGGGTCGGACATCTTTAACTAGGGGCCCCGCCAAGTGGGACTAATAGATGGGCCGAGCTAGAGGGCCCGATCTCTCCTTCTGATCCTTTAGGATAATCATCCTTTCCTTGGTCGACGAGTCCAAAGGCCTCAGCAACTCATCAGGGCTGGGTATCTAGGCTCTGAAAGCCGGATCAGTCAACGACTGAGGAGCCTTAGCATTTCTAGCCGCCTGAACTTCCGTGGGGGTCCTCCTACTTCTCTTGGACGACCGAGGAATTAAGGTGCTAGCGGGAGGATCAGCAACTTCTACCTCTTGAGTCAGATCAATCTCTGTGAAGGTCTTTTTGAAGACCCTGAGGCCGCCGCTTACTTATTGGACTTTTTCTTCCGGCCATATCCACTGAAGCCACCTGAGAACAAAGAAAACAGACATAAAAATATCAGAAAAGCCGATCTAAGAAGCCGACCTAAGATAAAGAAGACAACAGTTAAAGTTCAGAGGCAGGTAATTACATTCTTTCTCAACATTGGGGGCCTGGCTCAGCCCGACCCAGACAAGAAGGCCCTCGGACGAATACTTAACCGAATATTTCTTTGAATTGTGTAAGATTTTAAAGCCTTATAATCCGACAGCACTATGGGATTGGACTTGTCCTGGATTTGATCTGTCGGTGCGGTAAACTCCGACCATCGGCAAGGAAGCTTAGCCTCATCCGCTTTCACCATAAAAAAATGAGTTTCCCAGTGTTTTATGGTATCTGGGGAATCGGTTTTAAGAATGGGTCCGTTCCTACGCTTTTGGAAAGAAACCCACCCCGGCCCATAGGGGTACTGACAGATGGTATAAAACTGGAACAACAAATCTATTGTGGGTCAGATTTTTGCCCCGGAGCATACACATATAAAACCCACTAGGAACCTAAAGCATTGGGTACTAATTGACTCAGCCCGATTTCTAAATGGTTACATAGCTTGGCTAGAAAAGCCGGGACAGGAAATCTTAGCCCAAATCTTAAGTGGTGTTCGTATACGCCGACCCAACCATCGGAGGTAATAGTTATTCGTTCTTCGGCTGTGGCCAGTCGGGTTTGGATAGTTGGGTCAAAGTGATGGGTCGATCTTGGGGTTTCTAATTCTACCCTAGTTAGTTCGGAAGGTATCTCATCTGGGTGGAATTCATAGGCAGCCGTATCTACAGAAAGCAATATAGAAGCGTCAAAATCATGCATAATTGTACAAATTTGAGAAAACAGAAGATCCCATAGATAAATTTAAACTAGCAGTCAGAGAGGATACAACTTACATCAAATAACAGTAAAAAAGAGCTCATGCATATTACTTGTTGGAAAACTATTCTTAAGCCGGCGATTTAGTTACAAATACCAGAAGAAGGGGGAAGAGTTGACTAACCTGCAGATGGGTTTATTGGGGGCAAGCTGGTGCCAGAGCTCATTTCCTCAGCCATAGAGTTTTGCAAGATAATCATAAAGGGGAAACGGAGGAAATCGGTGGCACAAACTAGCGCGGTAGACGGAAGTAGCAATACCAACAGGCGCAACGGAGAACCAACAGCACAAACAGTCACGGCATAAAGGAGAAGGACAAAATTTTTTTTTCTTCAGGAAACGTAAAAACAACGATGCCGGTTTCTTTGTATTTTAAAGAAGAACTCGGGAAGACGAAACAGGCAAGGAGACAAACCAACCGCTGGAGCACTTAATACCTTCTCGAAGATCGTAAATGCCTGGGAAGTTGTATCAGATGCCTCGAAAGTCGATGAACCTGTCCCGTCATGTCCCATCTTAAAAGCCCGAGTCCTCGGGTCGTGACGCAAATGTATGCATTTATTGACAAATTCACTTTCTCCGGGTCAATATTGCTTTAATTTCTTATAGACCAGCTAACATATTATTTGTTTTGGGTCGAATTTTTATTAGTTGTAACTTATGATTCCCCTTTGATAGTTATGATATTCGGTAGGTCGGCAACCTTCTACTACTTCACTTGAAATAGTTTAACACTTCTAGTAAGCTTAGGTCGGGACAATCCACATTTCATGCTGGCTTAGGTCGGAAAAGAAATTTTAAAAGCGGTTTGGGCAGATATCGTGTGGATGCATAATAAATACCTTAGTCAAATTTTTGGCTTTGTAAAACACAAAAAAATATTAAGTTTTAGCTCGGTAAAACATAATACTGGGGGCACTTGTTGATATGCATAAAATTGAACTTTCATTAGGCCTGGCCCAATGGACAAAAGAAAAGGTAAACAGTAAGGATAAAGAGATGCATAAAAAGTCCAAAACCAAACTTAGGTCGGATAGTTCCTTAAAACCGAGCCAAAGATTAGATCGGCCAATGGCTTAGGTCATTCAATAGCCTCAGTATGCCTTACTAGCATCTCTCACATAACATTATCGGTCACCATAACCGAGCTGGGGAAGCTAGGTCGGAATAGGCCATAACCCGCTGACACAGTAGGTATAAATCATTAAAGGATTAGACGTGTATTTTGAATGCATGCAGAAATCACTCAGCACGATAGCGTGAAGGAAGCCAAAAGTCAGATCATGATAACAGGAGCAGTTGTATGTGCAGAGAAACAGAGCAGTTGGGAATACAGGTCATCATAGCTCAAACAGACATATCCGAGTCTTGATATAAATATTAAGTCACAAGGCTTAGAGAGGTACTCAATCTTTTACATTTTGAGCTCTTGGTCAATACTGTTGATCATCTTCAATCTCACTAACTTGACCGTTGGAGCCTATACAGGGGGGAAAGCCCCGCTTTTCTCTTATTCATTAACAGTGGTCACTGGAATAGTCTTCATCAACGGTTTTCTCTTCGTCTGTGTTGTTCCGAGCCATCCAGCCCAGTTTCCAGCTTTGTTTTCTTTCTTTTTGGGTTAGCAGTTACCCAGTTAGGCTTGATCATTCGAGATTTCTATTGGGCCACCCGAAGCATCCATCAACGGACATTTTGCGTCACATCAATGACGATTGACGAACGTAAAGATGAGACAATCTTCTTAATCAAATATTTAATTTTTTAGGAAAAAATTTATTTTTTCTTTAGAAACAACTCTATGATCGTAGGAAACAAAAAACAAAAAAGAAACAACAACTCTATGATCAACACTCACGTTCTTTTATTAAATTCAAAATTTAAATTTTAAATATTTTCCAAAAACTATACTCATATTAAGAATAATACCATCATTACATCTTTTCTTTCCTTCCCTACTCTATTTCTCATAAAATAATTCCTCTGTTAAAAAAAATTTCATGCTCAAGAAAAATTCCCTAGTTACAATTCAAACATAGAACCATCCGTTTGAGTTTGCCAAGTGGCCCTCCCATATTACATCAGTATTATTGGCCGAATCGTTGGCAGCGAGAGAGAAATTTCTACTTTCTTTATAAAAATTAGGGGCATATTTGAGTTAAAAAAATATTATAAAAGCATAATTAAACCTAAAAAAATTTAAAGACAAAATAAATAAATATATATATATATATGCTTAATATATAATACGCGTATAATTTAATGAGTGAACTATCTTTAATATACCTATACATTTTCCCCTATACTTTTTGGTACCTATACTTCTTTAATATACCTATTTAATGTGTCTGTTTTGGTACCTATATGTTTTTTTAGCAATGAATGTATCTATGCTAATTTAAAGGGGCCAAAAAATACTTTGCCATTGACTCCAGTTAGGTTTAGCGGAATTGCCTTTTTTATGGGTATTTTTGTCCCTTCACTATTCATTTTCTTCTTTTTCACTATTCATCTTCTTCCTCCCCAAATTTCAACACCTTTCCTCCTCCACCTCCGTCGCCTCTTCTCCATCCAATTAAAGAGCAAGAAACAGCAACATCAACAGCTAAACAACAACAACCAGAAAGAAAATGGAAAATGAAGCGAAGAAACAAGATTTCCTGGAAAGCTTATGCAAATGTAATCATCAAAGGCTCAATTGCAAGGTTCGGTTGACAAAAACGACGACGATAGGGAGGGAGGAGGACAACGGAAGCAGGGTTCGATTGCAGAACCGAAGTCCTGCAATTTTCGGCCAAAAATAAGAAAGAATTTAAAAAAAAAAAGAAGAGAAAAACAACAACCTTCGCGGAAGACGACAACGGGGATGAACGAGGAGGACGACGAAGTAGGGTTCGATTGCATAACCGAAGTTCTGCAATTTTCGGCCAAAAAATAAGAAAAAAAAGAAAAAAGAAAAATAGCAACCTTCATGGAAGACGACGACGGGGAGGGAGGAGGATGACGGAAGCAGAGTTCGATTGCAGAATTGAAGTTCTAGAATCGAAATTTCAGAGCTTCGGTTCTGCTATTTCCAGCCAAAAATAAGAAAAATTAAAGAAGAAAAGAAAGAAACACAGCAACCTTCGCGGAAGACGTCGACGACGACGGGAGGGAGGAGGAGGACCAAAGCAGGGGAGGAGTTAGAAAAGTGGCAGCCGGCGGCGGGGGACGGCAAAGAAAAGAAAAGGAATAAGCCGATGAATAGTGAAGGGACAAAAATGCCCTTGAAAAATGTCATCTGAGGTGCTTGTGATGGCAATTCCACTAAGTCTAACGGAAGTTAGCAACAAAGTACCTTTTTGGACCCTTTAAATCAGTATAGGTACATTCCTAACTAAAAACGGTAAAGATACCAAACCAGACACAAATAAAAAGTAAAAGTATATTAAAGGTAGTTCACTCTAATTTAATTGTCAAACATATCGAATAAAAGTTTTAACAGTTGCAGAATTCCATGGGCCATGGGCATGAAGTTACATGTGATCGAAAGCTTCACAACGAGGAACGAGCCAGTATTTCAAAAATTGTGACGCATAGTGAGTCATTTAGAGATCGGAGTTTAATTCTTACCTTTTTCAGTTATCCCTATTTAGAGTGTATGTTGACAAGACTTTGCACCTGCTCCCCAACTTCGTTGTTCATTTTCCCTTAATATCTGCCTTCAATGTAATAAATGATCAACAATGAAATAGTATTGAATTAAGAAAAAGAAAGCTTCACAACGTGTATGGGGCCATGGATGTCGCCCAATCTCGGAGAAAGATTGACAGTTTTGAACATGGCCAATTGACCGGTAAGAAGAAAAAGAAGAAGAGCTCTTTTTGTTTAGTTTTTTAAAAAGGCTTTAGTTATTACGATTTGGCCCAAACATTTTATAATTTTTCATTTTGACCTCAAATGACCGGTAACCAGTAGCTTGCCTGTAGGAGGGACCAAAACGGTGAAAAAGTGATAGTTAAGGGACTAAGTGCGAGTTTCAATAGAAGAGTGACTAAAAGTGTAACGAGGGTATAGATGAGGGACCAAAATTGTGATTTTTCGTAAAAAGAAAAGTTCTTTTTTTTGTTTTTTTTAACTTTTGAATTATTATGTTTGGCCCAAATATTTTTTTAACCTTTTTGAAAAGGTCCAAATTACTGTTAACTTTGTCAGTCAAACTATAGTTTACCGGTAGAGGGACCAAAAATGGCAAAAACGTGATAGTTACGGGACTAAACGTGCAAGTTTCAATAGCTGAAGGACTAAAAGTATAATAAGGGCAACTAAGTTATCAAAACTACCATTTTCCCTTTCTAATTAGGCCGAGACAGATTTGGGTGGGGGCACGTGCCCTCACTGACCCCACCCAATCCACATTGGTGTACATGTGCGTAGGATATATAGTTTGTTTTTTTTTATTAAAGATGTGGCCCACAAATGACAATCTCTTGTTTCATGTGGCGGTTGCGATAATAAAACTATTAAAACAAGTATACCAATCTCTTTCTCCGATTCACATGAAACAAAAAGCTTTGTTTCTCGAATTTCTATCAGGCCAGTTTGGGAATTGCTAAATGGGAAAATGACATTTTTTGTATTAAAAATTTAGATTGTTTGTAAAGTTGGTGTTAAAAGTTTACTCAATTTTAAACTTGTGCTTTATGTTTATACTTTGTGTATTTTTATTACTAATATCTACAATAGTAAGTTTTATGTAGTTAAACCGAAATCAAAGGTAATTTGAGGATATTTTACAAATTCTATAATTTTATAAGGGTTGAAAAGATATTTTTTAATATTATTTTCAAAATATTTTTGCGGTTTTTTTTTTCTACTCAGTCGACGTACAAGTTTTCTTCTGACTGAAGAGAAAGAAAACCGCAAAAATATTTGGAATTTATATTAGAAAATTTATATTTCCAATCAAACTTATGTAGCTACAGAAGGGGAAAACAAAGACTCATGGTCTTGGTTTAAATTTTAGATAACATGAGTGGACAATTGCTCATTTCTCTTCGCATCTTCTTCTTCTAGCTCCGCTCATTCTGCTCTTTCTTTTTCTTTTCTTTTTTTCTTTTTTTTTTCTTATTGAATTATAGCGAACCCTAATATACCAAGACCTTTGTGAATCGCAATTAAATCTTTTGTTTTCCAGTTCTCTCCAATAGGTTCAAAGTTCCAAAGATTTTTATTTTTTTATTTTTTATATCGTTGTATCCCTAAATATCGAACTTATGATATCAGAGTCACAAGACCCCACTATTCAAGCCCGGCCCAAAGGGAGGGCAAACATAGGCAACAGCCCCCGGGCTTAATTGTTTCAAGGGACCAATATTATATAAAACCTTTTACATATATAGTGTAGTTTTTATTCCAATTATTAATTTTGAATTATGTATATGTGTAATATGGGCTGGTAATAAAATAAAATAAAAAAAAAAGGCATTGAAGAAGCCCACTTTTGGGTTCTCTTTCCTAGACGTCTAAAATTTTTAAAAAAAAAAAACAAAATAAAATAAAATAAAATCCAATTCAGTTACTTTAGTTTACCAAATCGTGAGATTTAGTTTACCAATTCAATTATTTAGGGCCTCTTTTCTTTTTTTTTTTTTTTCTTTTGCCCATGGACCTCATATGTTTGAGGACTGGCGTTGCCATTATTCACCATCCAACCCTCCAGAGATAGAGCAGAATACATCTTAATTATTTTATTAAATATTTTGTGAAAAAAGTACTCATTCCTCGCGCATTAAATTATGTTTGGTTATACTTTTTTACAAGCTAAAGTGATTTTTTAAAGAATGTGTTGATTATAGTTATTTTATTTTATCATTAAAATTTTTTAAACAATACAGTTATAGTTTGTAGTTCTTTAATTGTTTGTAACTGTATTTGTAGTTTGTATTTTGTTTTATATGAAAAGATATTTCGGAATAAAAACAAATAAAGCTTTATTTAGTAGTGCAACAAATGAGAATATACATGTTGACAATTTCGGATACGACACGAACCTGACACGATACAAATGAGTCAGCATTGAACTTTGGGGGGTTTCTGGGTTATATGGGTTGATCCAAATAATACGAATAATTAAACGGGTAAGTTTAGGGTTGATAATAACGACACTTGAACCCGCCAACCCGAACATGAAACGAGTAATTTGTACTACAACACAACACGAACCCAAAATATTTGCGGTTTAAATGAATAAACACGAATAACACAAATAATTAAACGAGCAAGGTTAGTGTTGAGGGGTGTCGACACAGAAACCTACCAACCCAAACCCGATAATCCAGACGCCAACCCTTCAAATATAGATAATGAGAAAATTAGCGAAAAAAATTCAATAAAATCATTTAGAAATTTCAATAAAATTCGATCTAACCTAAGGAGTACCTCTATCATTTTTTTAAATTTAGAAAGGCCAAACAGAGTGAACTTAAAAACCGAAATACTACCATACTCTTGTGTAAATTACATTTACCCTCTTTAAGTTTTGAAAATGTAATTGTTCTTGTTCAAGAGGTTTGAGAATTTATCGTGATTATGTATCCACATATATAACAATTAATCTCCTTTTATTTTGTCACATTATAGTTACTCCTCTACCTGTAACCGAAAATAAACAAACTTTAGGAGCAAAAAAAATAAAATTAAATTAAACATTGAGGGAGTAATAATAGTAATTTCTTAAAACCACATTGGGACACCACCACTAGGAGTATTCCCTGAAGTCCTAGCAAAAGTTTACTTTAAAATTTTCAAACTTTGCCAGAAGTGTGATTTGAACACTCTTGACTTCACGGTTTGTGCACAAATGTTTTACCATTTAAACATTTTTTCATTAATAATTATATTAAGTACCAGATATATATTGAAATAATGGGACTCAACAGCCTCAAACGTACCTTTCTGTTTTTTTTTTTTTTTTAATAACTACTGCAGGATATTAACTCTAAGAAAATAATTTTGATGGATAAAATAATAAGTTTCCCAATTTTTGGGTTCCTTGGTCACTGAACGACGAAGACCAATCACCACCATGGATGTGGCTGCCACAATTTTGCACGTTTTGTTGCAGCTCTTCCTCTATTGTACGACAAAATAATATCAGCCACACCTGTCGTGCCCACAAATAATTGATTGTGAACACGGACAGGCGAAGGCAAGGAAGGTGGGGTGGTTCTGGACCCCTCTAACATCTACTGCACTCTTATTATTAGTATAAATTTTTTTATTAATTTATTTTATAATGTATTTAACTGTTTCTCTTCAAAAAAAATTTAAAATGTAGTTCTTAGATTCGCCATTGTGAAAGGCAGCATTGGCTGCTCATTCGGGGATTTCGGATCTTGTGATGATGACGAACGGATGGATGAGAGACTATTCTTCATCAGAATTGAGGCCATGTTTGTTTTCCTAATCTTTTTCTTTCTTTAAAAAAACATCTAACATTCAAAAAAATTTCGACTAAATTTAAATTTTAAAACTACTCACATTATTTCTATATATAGAAAAACCCATAATTACCTTATTTTTTTCCTACACAATTTTCATAAATAATTTCCTTCCCAAATTTTTTTTTCCCTATTTGAGTTACAATCCAAACATTAACTAGAGGTGACCATGGTACCATAACCGAACCGGCAGTTTTGGACCCGAAAGCATGGTCCATGGTTCCCTAACTGGAACCGTAACCACCAGATCAGGTTCTTCCTTCCTGAGAATCGGGAACCGCCGATTCTGAATTGGTGGTTTCTAACGTAAAACCCATTCAAAATAATTATGTCCATTGCCCAAGTTAGGACTCAAACACACAACCTAGACCTAGTAATAAACCATAAGAAAATTGGTTAATCACTCAAGCTGCCCCTTCTTCTTTTATTTTCTTCTTAATATTATTATATTATACTTCTACTTTTTTATTAGAATAATCCACTTTGATCAATGTATAATTTATTATGAGTGTCAAAGTACAGCATCCAAAATAGATAATTTAACATTATTTATTTCATTCATATCATTTCTTATTATGTATAAGCTCATTGTAAATAACACATAATTATATTAGTAAGGATAACAGGAGCCTGCTATTAAAACAAAAAATATTTTTTAAAGCAGACTCTTCTAATGGAACGGAGAGAGTATGTTTATTTACATATAAAATATATAATTTATACATAAAAATAATTTATACTACATATTATAATAATATATAAACTAATGGTACAATTTACATTACAATTATTATTAATATATAAAAATAATCATTAAATTAAATTAAAGTATATATATAACTAATTATTAAATTAAAATTACTTCAATCAAAACCGGATTCGTGACGACATCAGGTTCTCTGGAACCGTCTCGGAACAAAACCCAGCGGTTCTTGAACCATCCCAGAACCGTCTCCCCAAGGTTACTTTTCGGATTCCACCTTCATAGAACTGAGAATTTGCGGTTTTGGAACCATAACCGACGGTTCCGGAACTATGATCTTGCTGATGGGGATGCGAGCATCTGTAGAGCTACGACGACCAAGGGCAAAATCAAGGGGGAGGTGGGATGGTCCCCAAACCCCCTCAACTCTTTTCTTCACCCTGATTACTAATGTGTATTTAATTGCAAAGAAAAAAAACTCATGTCTATATATAACTGAAAAAAAAAAAATTATTCACATGTTGAACTCCTCTAAATTTTTTTTTTTTTTTTTTCTGATTCCACCACTAACGGCGACTATTTGCGGGCAAGATCAATTTCAGATTAATGTGATGAAGATTTACAGCCCTAAACAAATTATACTGTTTATGCGAAAGTGATACTAAAAATTCAACTACAACTGTTGATGATATGAAATGGGCATAACTATACCTACATTATAAAAATTCAAGGCATATTCGAGTTCAAAAAACCATAAGAGTATAAGGGCAAACATATACGCCTTTGTCCAATTATAATACGTGTATCATTTAATCGTCAGACGTATGATATAAAAGTTTTCACCCTTATAAATGTAGAGTTCCGTGGACCATGGGCATGAAGTCACACGTGATCGAAAGCTCCACAACGTGTATGTGGCCATGGATCGGGTAAAGATTGACAATTATGAACATGGCCACATAATTTATGATTTTCCCCACTTTGTAAAAAAGATTGGTCCCGCGTGATTTGATTCAAAATTCGTGGACCACGTTTCCAAATTTATATTCAAGGATGCATTACACATTTAGGGCGAACTCCATTTATCTCCCCAAGATATGATCAAATTATAAACCAGTTCCTCTAATTCTAGCAATTACAAGAATTCTCTGAGGTTTGGTCATGATTATTAAATCGGATTTTTGTTAGTTAAACGAACACAAACTTCCACAAACATGTTCATGATCAACTCAATACAAGCTTAGCTCAACCTTCTTTATTGAATAAATAAACGAATATAAACAAAATTTTGAACTCAATTAATTAATAAACGTTTGCTAGTTTGAACGTTTTAAATTTCGGTGTGACTCAGTTTGACATCACCCTTAATACTTTAGTAAAAAAAAAATAAACACAAAATAAAAAAATTTTGAAGACCTTAGGGAGGTATTTCCAATTTTCAAAACTAGATAGACTTATTTTACCAAACCTCGTGAGAGGTAAATGTAATTTGGCCTTACATTGATATTGAGGTTTAGGCTATGTTCTTTTCCATTCCATTTTTAAAAGAAATTATCACTTTTTCCTTCCCAAATTTTACCTAAAAAAACAACTTTATTTTCTACTAAATTTAAATTTCAAAATTTAAAATTTCCAATAAATATTCACTCACATAAATTCAGAAAATAACATAATGATTATTATTCTTTTTCTTCTTTTTCCTACACAAATCTCCAAGAGAAATTTTCTCCAATAAAAATTTCATTTCCCAAAATAAAAAAAATTTCTCAATCCAGTCACGAAGAGTACAGAGCCTTATTGAAATTACTTATCGATTGTTGCAATTCCTAACTTTTTTACATATCCAGTTTTCCATTCTGAAATATTCATTGGTTATTTATATTTATAAAATACTTTGTCATTGTTATTGTTTCCTTATTATGTTTAGCCTAAAGCCACACGTCACAATCAGTGGCGTAATCAAAAAATACATTTTAAACATTCTTGAGGGTTTAATATAGGAGGGGATTGGAGGGTCCGGAAACTAACCCTAAATCTGTCCCTAGACACAATAATTAAACAGGACGAATTCAGATAAAGAAGACTATTTAGCATATGATTTGATTGTGAAAAGTTAAACGATGTGATTCAATTTAGCTATTTGGGGACGTGCGTAATTCACTATTTATCTAAGGTGCAATTTCAAAATTTGTACTTCCTTGGGTTTAAGTTTAATGAAGATCGTATTGTTATTTTTATTTATTTTTTCCTTTTTAGAATAGTTTTGTTTCCATTTGGTTTACCTTTTATTTATTGTATTGATAATGTAATGTGTAGTATTTAATTAATACACAGTTAATAAATAACTATTCTCTTTGTTCTATTAGAAGAGTCCACTTTATTGAACTGTTTT
Organism: Leptodermis oblonga; assembly: GCA_016801395.1. NCBI lineage: Eukaryota > Viridiplantae > Streptophyta > Magnoliopsida > Gentianales > Rubiaceae > Leptodermis > Leptodermis oblonga. The sequence continues at coordinate 40,278,225 of CM028750.1, forward strand.
AGTACAACAAAATGGACCCTCCTAATAAAACAGTGGAAGTATATAAATGAGAAAAAAGATTTTAAAAACCTAATTATGTTAAGTATTATAATATATAAAATAAATAAATTGTGCAACTGAAAACAATACCTTCGATGATAATAGAGTAAATATTATAATCATGCTAAAGACTTTTCTCATTTCTTAAATAAAGAGACAGTTTCGTATCTGATTACGTGACGGTTCATCTAGGGGTGGAGCTTTGTAGAGACTTGGGATGATCACCAAGGCCCCTACAAGAAAATGGCCCCTCCAATAATGTTAGGCTCTGTTTGATAAAGCTAAAGTGTGAAATATGAATTTTAGGTTACTTTGTATGATAAAACTTAAAATTAAATGTATGAAATTAGGACTAAATCTGTCTGAAATTTTATTTTAGTAAGTAAAAATAAAAATATTTTATTTTAGTTTTAATATTGAATTTGCTTGTATTTTTAATAAAGTTAAAAATTTGATGATAATATATATTTTATTTTTTGTATAGTTATAGAATTGATTTATTTTTATAATTTTTGAATTCATAAAATTTAAAAATATTAAAAGTATAAAATAAAATTAAATAATGATGAAAAATTAAGAAAAGTGAAGACATATAATTCAGATTTAGTGATAAGTGATCCACTCATCACTTATTTTTTGGACAGTAATTATACTTGTTTTTTAGACTCACATAATTAGTTAAGTTATTCGGATTTTTGTTATCAAACCCACTTAATTGATTAAGTACTTATCTTCCGGATCACTTAATTCATTAAAACTTATGACTGTTAGTTATCAATCAAACTTAATCAATTAAATACTTAATTAATTAAATTTAAATGCTGAATTTCTTTATTAAACATAGTCAATCTCGGCCATTATGGCTAAGGTATTTCAGCTGCTAAACTTCGTAAGTTTGGTTTCTCAATACTTATTATTTTAAAGTAACCATCGTACATCAGTAGGTAAATTCAATACATCGGAGACTACACTCAATAAGCAATACATCAAAAGCATACTCATATGCAATCTTTAGCAGGTAATTCATAACTGCGATACGTTTGCAGTTAAACTCGATACATCATAGACTAAACTTAAATTCCTAATCCATATAGGCTAAACTTGATACATGGTAATTCAACAGCTAAACTCATAAATGCAATATCAACAGTTAAACTCGATAGGCTAAACTTAAATTCCCGATCCATATAGGCTAAACTTGATACGTGGTAATTCAACAGCTAAACTCATAAATGCAATATCAACAGTTAAACTCGATAGGCTAAACTTAAATTCCCGATCCATATAGGCTAAACTTACATGGTAATTCAACAATTAAACTCATAAATGGAATATCAGTGTTAAACTCGATATATCATAGGCTAAACTCGATACGTCATATTTTGAAAGTTAAAATTGATAAGCACGTCATTAAAACGCAAGACACATGGAAGACTAGTATTTGCATTAAGGGCCTGTTCTTTTCATTTTCGTTTTGGTTTTGGTTTTTGTTTCAACAATAAATTTAATACATTATAATCAGTTTTTATCATTTTCAATATAACTTTTTACTATTTAGTTATAGGTTTTTACATTTTCAATACACTTTCTACATTATAAAATTATTTTTCAAAAACATGTTTTCAAAACCATTTTCAAAACAATGAGAAAGAACATGCCAATACAATGATTTTACCAAGAAAGGGGGAAAAAGATAGGAAGAGAATGGCAAATGGATAATCTGGTTGGAATATATAATTTTGTTTCAAAACATGGGTTACAATTATTTCTGGACCACAAGAGTTCAACCGTAACTGTTTATATGGGATGGAAAAAAAATCTTTAGAGTTTACAGAGACTTGAGTACTATAAATATGGGTTCACTAGCATGCACCACTTAACATACATTTCAGTATTAGTTTGAGTACTAAATGGGGAAGGGGAAGCCGCAGAATATGGGAATGGAGGCTCTGTTTCTGAGCATATTTTGTGTGTTTTGCTTTGCAATCGGCAGCGGAGATGCTTCGTCTCCGGCGGGGCTAGGTGAGCAAGCTTTGGCTCAAATAGCCATCCATAAGACTATTCTTGCTTTGCGTAACTCCGCCTCCATTAAAGCCAATCCTTTTCTTCTTGGCCAAAATGTAATGTATTCTCCTCCTTTTTCTGCTTTTCGATCTTCTTCCTTTCTTCTTTGCCTTTGCTATAAGAACTAACTATTCGTAAATTCCCACGTTACATTAAAAATGACCATTTTGACATATGTACAACTTATTATAAATTTATTATGAATGTTAAGGTACAACACTAAAAATAGTTAGTTTGACACAATTTGTTTCCATTTATATCCTTAGTTATTTTTTTAAGTATGAGCTAATTGTGTACCACGCATGATTATATTAGTAGGGGTGTGAAAGGTAAAAATTTTGAAAGTGGACTCTTCTATTAGAACAAAAGATATTTTTCAAAGTGGACTCTTCTAATAAAACGGGGAGAGTACATTGTACGTATGGCAACGACAATTAAGTTTTAGAAAAACGAATTGCTCATTTCAAATGGTAGGTGATGCTCATGGTTTGAGTCACTAAAATGAAAACGGTGTGAGTTCAATAGTAAGTTGAAATAAAATTGAAATTTATCATGCATAATATGCTTGGTCCATTCTGGATTACGTGGGTTTGATTTTTAATTTCGATCGATGCTACTTACAAACTCATATTGTCTCTGTGAAATTTTAATCTATCAATTGATTAAGTATGTAGCCTTTTGATAAACCAACCATACAAGATATATTGTCATGATATTTTTGGTTCTCTCAGATAATTCATACGATATTCTACGGGTGCAAATTTGCGTCAATCAATTTTGCGTCAACCTGAGACAATTTGTGGGAAGGAGAAATGTAATTAAGTTGTACGAATTACCGAATCTTTTTAGGTAATTAACTTATAAAATTTAATTGGTTTTTTTCATTTGAATAATTTTCACTCAAAAGGAAACGTGACGATATTCATATAGACAATTAAAACTCACGAGTGACATATCAATTGTGGAAATGAGTACTGTTGCCCCCACAACACTAAAGATCTGGCATCATAACTTGTACGTAGTTTGTCCTATAAGAAAAAAAAAAATTTCTTTTCTTTTTATAGAGCAAGTCCTATACGAATAATGACAGAGATGTAAAATGATAAAATGACTTATATGAGTACTGAGTATTTCGCATGGGGGCGCGTATTTTGATTTATAGTTGGAAGTTATAGTGTGTGTGAGTGTGTGATTACATGCACCTGTAGGGGTGAAATGAAAAGGAAAAAAAAAAAATCTCAAAAGGTTCAATGTATGAATAAATTTTGTTTTGTCAGTTAAATAGATACATAATTCTTTTTATCAGTTAAATATATATGACTAATAAGGGTGAAGGAAGTGGCTGAAGGGGTCCCGGGACCACCCGCCCCCCTTTTACCCCGTTCCTCCCTCCGCAATTGTATGTTTATCTTTAGACCCCAAAAAATTTTAAATTATATGAATGAACAAATTTATAAGTAATTAAAGTTCCTTGTTTCAACTTAATTGGCTTTTAATTATTGCGGTTTTGTCCAAAAAAGCAGGATGAGGATACGGAATGGGTTACTGTGGAGCTTTCCAACTCAGAACCCGCAATAGACGATTGGGTTGGAGTCTTTTCCCCAGCAAAATTCAAGTAAATACGTAGTTTATATTATTATCTAGTATAATTTCCCAATATTACGTATTAATTAATGTTCTTGGAAATTGATTAAAAATAATAAACTATACGAGTAGCACATAAACTAATTACAGTATAAATGTCTAATATTTTCAGTGAGTCACTTTGTTTCCCACCGGGAAAAAAATCTAGTCATGACGAGCCGTACATATGTACAGCCCCGATCAAGGTAATATATTACTGGACTCTTTTAAGACAACAAAAATATTAAAATTATGACTTTTTTATAAGAGAGAAAAAGAAAAAGAAAAAAAAAGTTTGAATTTTTTCAAATATTACTGTTTGATTTTATTCTAACGATAAATTGTTACAGTACAAGTTTGCCAATGACTCCAACCCGAATTACATTAAAACGGGCTACACTAAACTCAAGTTCCAGTTGATCAATCAGCGCTCTGATTTTTCCTTTGCGTTGTTCACTGGAGGATTGTCAAATGTCCGTAAACTTCTTGCTTTTTTTATTATTATTATTTTTTAATTTTCAGTTTTGTTTCTCATTACCAGTTTCAAAAGCACGTAACATTATTCAATTATTGAATAATTTCGTAATGTTATCGTAGTTATCTTACCCATAACACGGATGAATTTGCAGCCTCAATTGGTGGCCGTTTCAAACACAATAGCATTTGCAAATCCAAAAGCACCGGTTTACCCACGCCTTGCTCATGGAAAGGCTTGGGATGAAGTAAGTCTCTATATTATGGATATTTAAATAATAAATAATTAATAAGTTGATTTTTTAGAGAAGGAAATTTTGAAGGATCAACTTATATGATTTCTTACACCACTTCATTGGTCCTTCCGCCCATGTAAATACTAGCCATAGTTTGACATGGGTATTTTGTGACTCGAAAATATTTATACTATTGAACTATATATTTTAATGGGTCAAAAATAGTAGAATAACATCTATCTTGCAGATGACAGTAACATGGACAAGTGGATATAACATAGACGAAGCCTATCCCTTTGTGGAGTGGGGTTGGAAGGGAGATGCTCCAAAACGTTCACCGGCAGGGACATTAACATATAACCGAGGCAGCTTATGCGGTATATATATACTCTAGTACTCTTGATCAGTAAATGAAATACTCCTTCTGTCTTGTTAAAATAGTCCGGAATTTAACACTTGACTCTTGCACTAGTTTTTGCAACACAATAAGTAACTAGTGTTTTGTATTTTCAAGGGCCTCCTGCTAGGACTGTGGGGTGGCGTCACCCTGGTTACATTCACACTAGTTTCTTGAAAAATTTATGGCCAAACACAATGTGAGTTGCGATCTGCTTAATTCCTTAAAATTTTTTATACGATGAGAAGGGTTTTGAAATAATATTCCCACCCACATTAATTTCTAATGTTATGGATCTTTGGGGGAATTTTCAGATACCACTACAGATTAGGTCACATTTTGAAGGACGGCACTATTGTTTGGAGCAAAACTTACAGCTTCCGAGCTTCCCCATATCCAGGACAAGAATCACTCCAACAAGTTATTATTTTTGGAGACATGGGAAAGGTACACGCGTAATTTCCATTACTTCTTTTGTCTTACTAAAAGAGTCACGCTTGTGATATTTATTCGGTCCATTAGGGAGAGCGGGATGGGTCAAATGAGTATGCAAACTATCAGCCGGGAGCACTCAACACTACTGACCAACTTATCAAAGATCTAGAAAACATAGACATAGTTTTCCTAATTGGAGATCTTCCTTATGCAAATGGCTACCTCTCACAATGGGATCAATTCACAGCTCAAGTTTCTCCCATTACTTCAACCAAAGCCTTTATGATTGCCAGGTTCATCATCTAACCTTTAGTTTTCCTTTTTTTTTTCGGCAACAATTTTAGTCCGCGTCCTTTCCACGAGCAATAAATAAAATGCGCATTCTTTCAAAACTGATTAGCAAGTCCACATTCTTTCAATTTTGACTCAACTATCGGCCTAAGCCCTTAGTCTGTTAGTTTGGTTTAATTTTCCGTCTACAATCATCCAACTATATATAATGATGATATATTAATGGTCATCATTTTTCACATTTTATTTGTATAAGAATTAATTGTAGTTTTAAGAAATTAACTAAGATTTAATTGTCGCAACAGTGGGAATCATGAACGTGATACGCCAAACACAGGATCGTTCTTCGATGTTGATCAGGCTGGCGGAGAATGCGGGGTGCCGGCCGAGACCCTTTACTATTTTCCAGCTGAGAATAGAGCGAAATTCTGGTAACAAATATATAAAAGTTAATCAATTTTTCCCTACCAAATACACATGAAAAATCATACTAAATATATGTGTTGTATTAATTTTAAAGGTACCAAACGGATTATGGGATGTTCCGTTTCTGTATAATTGACTCCGAACATGACTGGAGAGAAGGATCGGAACAGTACAAGTTCATCGAAAAATGTCTGGCGAGCGTAGACAGAAAGCACCAGCCATGGTTGATTTTTGCAGCTCATCGGGTCCTTGGATATTCTTCCAATGACTGGTACGCAAATGAAGGATCCTTCGAAGAGCCCGAGGGAAGAGCACACTTGCAGAAGCTATGGCAAAAATACAAAGTCGACATTGCTTTCTTTGGCCACGTCCATAACTATGAAAGGACTTGTCCCATTTATCAGGTACGTACACAATTCAATTTAATTTTTTTCAAGAATTCAAAATTTTAAGAGTAAATGTTACCGGTAGTCCGGAATTCAACTCGTCAATCCGGTTGTTTTAATTAGTTCCTGAATTTGAAAACGCTCACTTTAGTCGACATAAACTTAAGTTTACAGTTTTATTTCGTCCTTAACATACACCTCATCAATCGAATTGAAAACGCAAGTACGTACAATATGCTCTTGATAATTCTAATACAATGTAGTATTAGAATACGAAAATCGTGTAATATGTGTTTCAATATTGAGAGATGGATGACCTATATATAACTATTTACTCAAATTTTAGCTTAATTTTCTTTCTTTGTGGTCATTACTAATAAATCAAATTTTCTGCGATTTAGAACCAATGTGTGAAAGAAGGAAAATCACATTACTCCGGAGTGGTGAACGGAACGATCCACGCGGTTGTCGGAGGAGGAGGGAGTCACTTGTCCGACTACACTCCGATCAACACCATGTGGAGCATCTACAAAGATCATGATTACGGGTTCGTAAAATTGACAGCCTTCAATCGTTCGTCGCTACTGTTCGAGTACAAGAAGAGCAGAGATGGAGAGGTTTATGACTCTTTCACAATCTCAAGAGACTACAGAGATGTCTTGGCTTGCGTCCATGATGGCTGTGAGTTTACAACGTTAGCATCATGAGTATTGTGCCCCTTTGGCAAATAATGGAGTTTTTACCTTTGTGTTTGCAAAATCATGCCTTAAATAAGGTTGTAATATTTGGCATTTGTGATCTATATAAACTATTCCATGATCACATGTAGAAACATTACCACTTTATGGTTAAATGTTTAATTTCTCTTGGCGTTTAAGCTTTGTTCTCCACTATGATATTAATTAATCACTAGGTCATACATATCTATACTACGTAAGTTAAAATACCCATGCCACGTTGGTTTGGTGTCGTTGACCCACCATCGTGAGAGAAAAGTTAACAATTTGTTCTACAATCTGCGCCACGATCTGCACCCCCAACTGCTGAGCCTTGGGAAGGCCTGTTTGATTGCCCAGGATTTCGTGCCTCAGGCCTCTTCCCCTACAACATGAGGATATTGTTCGACAAAATGCCTCTTAAGTATGCCGCACCACTAAATCCCATAACAAACGCCCTAGACAGTTTGGATCGTGATATTAAGGAGGTCTATGCGGAGGAATGCAGCAACCAACTCCGAATGACTCACAGAATGTTCATCCCCAAGACCCAATCATCCACACTCCCAAGCCGTCTCAGCCTTTGTTGAATGTCTTCCAAGCCACTTTAGTTCAGATTCAATGACTCAATGAATCAATGAAATGAAGGCCTGCAAATTCAGCACTCATCCAAAAGTTAGCCTCGCTAAAGAAGCTTTCACGCCAGATTTTGCTCATAATTGCCTACAAATATTAGACTTTAGCTTGCATGCTAGTGAAGTCACATATTCCAACCACATCAACAGTCCATTGTGGCTAAGTAGTTCAAAAAATTTGCAGTTGTTGGATTTATCATGAAATCAGCTCCATGGAAAAATCCCATCTTGGATTGGTGATTTTCAGTTTCTTTTTTACTTGGACTTGTCCAACAACTCATTTTCAGGGAGGATACCAAAAGAGCTTTCTTAATTACAGTCTTATAGTTGGTAGAAACTCTCACGAGCTGCCTCATTTTCCTCTGTTTAAGAACAGAGATTTAGATAGTTTAACATGGCAGTACAATAAAATTATGAGCTTCCCATCAACATTACAGTTCGGGAACAATTTCCTGACCACAAATTCTACATGATTTCAGAATACAAGGATATGTTGGTTCAGTTGGTTAAAAAGATGGGTAATTTTTATAGATTAAGATGTTTGATGAAATGCTTGTGAGAACTTTTTTGGTGGAGAAAAAGATGAATAACGCATTCAATAAGAAAAAAAGTATTTCCAAACGCATGGACAAAAATACCTTTGAAAAGGGCATGTGAAACGAACTTGTATGCTCTTCCGTCAAAACTAATGGCACGAAACAACAAAATGACATTTTTGGCCAGTTTTAAAGATCAGTATGGTAAAATTTGTGGGAACTAAAAAGTTTAGTTATCAAAGCGGACATTGTGGAAAAGTAAAGTGACATTTTGGGCAGTGCATTCTTTTACATGCATCAACCTTTGCAGCACAATACCAAAAAATGAAATATTTACATTACAATGTAAATGCTATAATTAATATATTCATCTTCCTTTTCCTCTTCATCTTTTACTTTCCCTTCAACTCTTCCTCTTCGTCTATCTAGAGATTCATCTTCCTTTTCTTTCTTCACCAATCTTCCTCCTCATCCGGCCGCCTCCATATATTCCTTCATCCTCACAAATACCTCAAGTTTCTCCCTCTCTTTTGCTTCTTTGTGAGATATCGTACTTGTCCCCTCTAGCGGCCTTAGGCTGGTGTCGAAGGTCATTGACCACTTTGGCCTTTGTCATCCTCTATATTCTCTATCATTCTTCATTCATACTATTAGAATGAAATACTTCTCTAACTCAGAAAAATATGAATGTGGTATTGAGAGCAACTTAAAGCTATAATGGGAGGAAGAGTTGAACCCGAAAATTATGTGAATGAACTGAAAATTTGAGGATAAAACCCAAAGAAATGCAATCTAGAGGCTATTATCCTTATTGATTTGGATATCCAAATCAACAAGGACAATAGCCTTAGATTGCTGTCAAACAGCATTTATCGTCGGCCTTTCCTTTTCAATCACGAACTTTTCAAGTTCAACTCTTCCTCCCACTGGCCTAAGCTTGCTCTCAACGCCAATATAAGATTAATTTAAGACATATTTAAACATAAAAATCATATTAATTTTAAGTAATACATTGTTTGAGAAAAAATTGCGTTAATCTGTTAAGTTAAACTAAAAATTACATTAATTAATTTTAAGCATATATATATATATATATATATTTAAGAGCGGAACCACAGCCTAGGCTGGTGGGGCAATTATCATTATTTCTTAAATACACATGGTGGTATATAAAAATTAAAAAATAGTTAATTTTACCCACCAAAAATTAAGAAAATTTTGGCAAATATGAGGATATTAAATTTAGTACTTAACAAGTTAAAATTGTTTGATGTTATTAGGAATACAAATACTTTTAGTGAGTTCTAAGTTTGAGCAAGATTTGAGTATAAGAATCCCAACAAGCTCTTAAATGCATTCCATTTCTCATATTTCGAAAATACACATAATGTACTATAATATTTTTTTAAAAAATTACTCCCTCTAGTCCACCTAAGAGTAATATTTCGGTCCCTAAAAGCCACTTGTAAGTAACATTTCAATCATTGCTAAAATTTCAGGGGCCGACATAATTTAGAAATAAATTACAAATCAAATATAATTTGCACTAAATATTCTGCCCCTCCTAACCTTAGAGACCTAGCTTCACCACTCTATATATATATATATATATATATATATATATATATACGGGTCGAACGAGTTATAATTTGGTTGGTAGAGTGAATTTGATCTGTTGGGTCAAACAAACTAACCCAAGAATTGAGCGGGTTATAATTTGACCCAGGACATAACCCAACTCACACATGACTCATTAGTCAACAGGTTGGGTTAGATAATGTCCACCCATTAGGTGCAGGTCATTCTTGATCCGACCCATAAGCAGTCCAACCCGCCCATTTAACAACTTAATTAAATGTTGGTGTCTAGTTTGTTTATTCATTTAAGAGATCGAAAAATTCATTTTACAATGTGATCACTTGGTATAGAATTCTTTCTAATTTTCTAGTAGATCTTTATTAGCATAAAAATCAAAAGTGAGTTGACTATATAGATATTTGTTGTATATTTGAGATTGTATAAGAGGAAATATTAAATAGTTTTCTTATAAGAGCTTGTGTGATGCTAATTAAAACTTATATGCTGTATTTTTATTTGTTATTGTGTTGCTAGTATTTAATTGTGCAGTTTACCAGTGCTAAAGAACGACTGATGTAATATGTTAACTTTTTTTTTTTTTTTTTTATGTTAACCCCTTCTATAGAAATTGTTACTTGCAAGTACCAATTTACTAAATGCAGGTACCATTTAAAATTTTAAAGAGTGAAAAGTCATAAATGCTCATAATTGTCTAAATTTTATCTTTTGTCTTTTATAACACATTTATTCAAATTTCACCATTTAAAATATGAGTCAACTTTGTATTATTTTTTTGTTATAAATTTTTATTTTTTCAGGATTAAAAAGGTTGTTTTGAAAACTTTCGCCCGGATCTGGCCGAAGTTTTGAAAAGTTCCTCCCGGATCTGGCTGAAGTTTTCAGAACTTCCGCCCTATTCGGGAGAAAGTTTTCAAAACTTTGGACACCCTGTGACGAAAGTTTTGGTCTGTTGTAGAGAGTTTCTTTATTTTTATTTTTTTTTGGGTGAATGTAAAATTTCAATAAAGTTGATTTTGTCTTTTCCTTAAATTTTTTGAGTAGTACCTGCATTGAGTAAAATCCTAACTACAAATAACATGGCCCTTTTTTTTTTTTTATCACAACAATGATTTTAAAAGTGGATTCTTTTGTAACCACCATAAAATTGGTTTTTCTTACGTCGGTTCTCAGAACCAACATTGTTTTATCGACTTTCTTTTATTATATTCACGACGGTCCGTCAACGACATAGAACCCACATGTTATGGGGATTTTAAATTAGTTATTAGTGACGTAGTATAGATATGTATGTACAGTACTAGTGCTTAATATATCAGATCGAATGGAGAACAAAGCTTAAAAGCCAAGTGAAATTAAACATTATTAACCATAAAGCGGTAATGTTTCTACTTATGATAACAAATGCCAAATATTACAAGTTTATTTAAGGCATGATTTTGCTTCTTTTTTTAAAGTAAAACGTCCATTATTAGACAGAAAAGGGGCACAATACTCATGATGCTAACGTTGTAAACTCACAGCCATCATGAACGCAAGCCAAGACATCTCTGTAGTCTCTTGAGATAGTGAAGGAATCATAAACCTCTCCATCTCTGCTCTTCTTGTACTCAAACAACAAGGATGAACGATTGAAGGCTGTCAATTTTATGAACCCGTAATCATGATCTTTGTAGATGCTCCACATGGTGTTGATCGGAGTGTAGTCGGACAAGTGACTCCCTCCTCCTCCGACAACCGCGTGGATCGTTCCGTTCACCACTCCGGAGTAATGTGATTTTCCTTCTTTCACACATTGGTTCTAAACCGCAGAAAATTTGATTTATTAGTAATGACCACAAAGAAAGAAAATTAAGCTAAAATTTGAGTAAATAGTTATATATAGGTCATCCATCTCTCAATATTGAAACACATATTACACTATTTTCGTATTCTAATAATACATTGTATTAGAATTATCAAGAGCATATTGTACGTACTCCCGTTTTCAATTCGATTGATGAGGTGTATGTTAAGGACGAAATGAAACTGTAAACTTAAGTTTATGTCGACTAAAGTGAGCGTTTTCAAATTCAGGAACTAATTAAAACAACCGGATCGACGAGTTGAATTCCGGACTACCGGTAACATTTACTCTTAAAATTTTGAATTCTTGAAAAAAATTAAATTCAATTGTGTACGTACCTGATAAATGGGACAAGTCCTTTCATAGTTATGGACGTGGCCAAAGAAAGCAATGTCGACTTTGTATTTTTGCCATAATTTCTGCAAGTGTGCTCTTCCCTCGGGCTCTTCGAAGGATCCTTCATTTGCGTACCAGTCATTGGAAGAATATCCAAGGACCCGATGAGCTGCAAAAATCAACCAAGGCTGGTGCTTTCTGTCTACGCTCGCCAGACATTTTTCGATGAACTTGTACTGTTCCGATCCTTCTCTCCAGTCATGTTCGGAATCAATTATGCAGAATCGGAACATCCCATAATCCGTTTGGTACCTTTAAAATTAATACAACACAAATTATATATTTAGGATGACTTTTCATGCGTATTTGTTTGGGATATAAATTGATTAAATTTTGTATATTTGTTACCAGAATTTTGCTCTATTCTCAGCTGGAAAATAGTAAAGGGTCTCGGCCGGCACCCCGCATTCTCCACCTGACTGATCAACATCGAAGAACGATCCTGTGTTTGGCGTATCACGTTCATGATTCCCACTGTTGCAATAATTAAATCTTAGTCAATTTTCTGAAACTACAGTTAATTCTTATACAAATAAAATGTGAAAAATGATGACCATTATTTCAAGGCTGATTCTTAATTTATCATGATTATAAATAGTTGGACGATTGTAGACGGAAAATTAAACCCAACTAACAGACTAACGCATTAGGCCGTTTGTTGAATCAAAATTGAAAGAACGTGGACTTGCTAATCAGTTTTAAAAGAATGCGCACTACATTTACTACTCTTGGAAAGGACGCTGACTAAAATTGTAACTTTTCTGAATAAAAAAAGGAAAACTAAAAGTTAGAGGACGAACCTGGCAATCATAAAGGCTTTGGTTGAAGTAATGGGAGCAACTTGAGCTATAAACTGATCCCATTGTGAGAGGTAGCCATTTGCATAAGGAAGATCTCCAATTAGGAAAACTATGTCTATATTTTCTAGATCTTTGATAAGTTGGTCAGTAGTGTTGAGTGCTCCTGGCTGATAGTTTGCATACTCATTTGACCCATCACGCTCTCCCTAATGGACCGAATAAATATCACAAGCGTGACTCTTTTAGTAAGACAAAAGAAGTAATGGAAATTACGCATGTGTACCTTTCCCATGTCTCCAAAAATAATAACTTGTTGGAGTGATTCTTGTCCTGGATATGGGGAAGCTCGGAAGCTGTAAGTTTTGCTCCAAACAATAGTGCCGTCCTTCAAAATGTGACCTAATCTGTAGTGGTATCTGAAAATTCCCCCAAAGATCCATAACATTAAAAATTAATGTGTGTGGGAATATTATTTCAAAACCCTTTTCATGGTATAAGAAATTTCAAGGAATTAAGCAGATCAATGCCAACTCACATTGTGTTTGGCCATAAATTTTTCAAGAAACTGGTGTGAATGTAACCAGGGTGACGCCACCCAACAGTCCTAGCAGGATGCCCTTGAAAATGCAAAACACGAATTACTTATTGAGTTGCGAAAACTAGTGCAAGAATCAAGTTTTAAATTCAGGACTATTTTAATGAGACCGAAGGAGTATTTCATTTACTGATCAAGAGTCTAGTATATATATACCACATAAGCTGCCTCGGTTATATGTTAATGTCCCCGCCGGAGAACGTTTTGGAGCGTCTCCCTTCCAACCCCACTCCACAAAGGGATAGGCTTCGTCTATGTTATATCCACTTGTCCATGTTACGGTCATCTGCAATATATATAGATGTTATTCTACTATTTTTGACCCTTTAAAATATATAGTTCAGTAGTACAAATATTTTCTAAGCACAAGATACCCACGTCGAACTATGGCTAGTATTTACATGGGCAGAAGGACCAGTGAAGTGGTGTAACTTAAAAAAAATCATGTAAGTTAATCTTTCAAAATTTCCTTATCTGAAAAATCAACTTATTAATTATTTATTATTCAAATATCCATAATATAGAGACTTACTTCATCCCAAGCCTTTCCATGAGCAAGTCGTGGGTAAACCGGTGCTTTTGGATTTGCAAATGCTATTGTGTTTGAAACGGCCACCAATTGAGGCTGCAAATTATTCCATGTTAATATATGTAATGCGTAAGATAACTACCTTATGTCCGTAATATTAGGAACCATTCAATCATTGGATTTGCTTGAGAGAAAGCGAAACGAACAAAAATAATAATAAAGAAGAAAAGAGCAAGAAGTTTACGGACATTTGACAATCCTCCGGTGAACAGCGCAAAGGAAAAATCAGAGCGCTGATTGATCAACTGGAACTTGAGTTTGGTGTTGCCCGTTCCAATGTAATTCGGGTTGGAGTCATTGGCAAACTTGTACTGTAACAATTTATCGTTAGAATACACTCAAACAGTAATCTTTGAAAATATTCAAACTTTTTTTTTTTTTCCCTCACAAAAAAAAGTCTTTATTTTATGTTTTTCTCGTCAATTAAAAAAGTCTAGTAGATTAAATGACTTTTTTTTTTTTTTTTTTTTCTTCCAGAGAACAAAGAAAGTATACCTTAATTGGGGCAGTGCATATGTATGGCTCGTCATAACTAGATCTTTCTCCCGCAGGGAAACAAAGTGACTCGCTGAAAATATTATACCAACCAATATTGTTTATTGAGATGATCATTAATATATATATATATATATATACCAAATAAATTATTGAAATTGTTTTTAGCTTATGTACTACTCGGATAATTTAATTATTTTTATTAATTGCAAAGAACATTAACTAATATTTCTTCGGTTCCACTAGAAGCATCCATTTTTAATAATTTATTGGTTTGCACTCTATTTACCCTTATAACTAATATAATTATCGGTACGCGTTCCATAATTTGCCCACACTTAAGTGTTGTACTTCAAAATCCATAATAAGTTATACATTTTCAAAACTGAACTTTTCTAACAAAACGAAGAAATATGTAATATTGGAAAATTGTAGACAATAACATACATTATATATTTACTAGAATTTTGATGGGGAAAGAACTCCAACCCAATCATCTATTGCGGGTTTTGAGTTGGAAAGCTCCACAGTTTAGGGTGCAAGTGCTATTCTAGAAAAATATAAGTATTACATTTAAAAAGAGTAGCACTACTATTATTCTGGAATAGCACTTATGAAAAAAAGGAAAGTAATAAAATAAAATAAAATAAAAATAAAAATTGAAGTACTACTCTTACAGAGTACAAGAGTTACCCTTGAAGAGTAGCACGTAGGAAGCAAATGAAAAAAATAAATAAATATGTGATACGGGTGAATAATACCTAACTACCTATGAATATTAATAATACTCTTCTCAAATACCACTTTGAAAAATTTTAAAAAAAAGAAGAAGAAACTAATATTGTAGACGGACGCTCAACTAAACACGGGTCCCAAATACCGTGGTATCTATGAATCAAATTTGTAGAAGTTTTTGTGTTATATTAGTATCGGGGAAGAAGAGTAGAAAATCCAAAAACAAAATTTATTTTTATAAATCGAAATCGGAAGTAAATATTATAAATTTACTTGAATTTTGCTGGAGAAAAAACTCCGATCCAATCGTCTATTGCCGGCTGTGAGTTGGAAAGCTCCACAGTAACCCGTTCGGTGTCCTCACCCTGCTTCCATGTACAAATTAGTACAAAAGTTAAAAATTATACAATAATCAGTGGTCCTTGTAAAACATCACATCAATGGGGACTGAAGAAATAAATATTAAATATATTTTTATATTTTTAAACGATTACAAAAATATATAATACATAAAGTAAGTAATCTACATTTTTTTTATTTATTAATATCTGTCCTTTTTTAAAATTGGTGGATGTTGAATCACTACTAATTATATTAGTATGTGTATAGGTAATAAAAATATCAAAATTGAATTCTTCTAATGAAATAATAAATAAATAAAATTGGACTCTTCGAATAGAACCAGTGGCAGATTTAGCATGGGGGCACGTGCCCTTAATGGCCCCCACCACCATTTATATATTTAGTATAATTTTTTTAAAAAATTTGTTAAAATGATATACTGTGCCTCACTAATTTTTTTAATTATAAATTTAAACATAAATAATACACAACATAACTAAATTATATTAAGGATATGATTATTTTTCTTAGAGTATTAGTAAGATTCACAACACATAACCAAATTGTATTAAGGTATAATGTTTTTTTGCAAGAGTGTTAGTAAAATTTACATTGATTATAACCAAAGCGAAAAATGTAAAAGAATTATTAAATAAATTTAGTTTTCTTTCTCTTTTATTATTTTTGTAATTTTTTTCTAGTTTAACCCTATTTTAAAGTACAAGTTTTTGGTAATATAATATACATTGTGCCTCCACTAAAATAAATTTCTAACTCAGCCACTGAATAGAACGGAAGAAGTGCTCCGCTCATTCCATATAAAGAGTCAACTTTTAAAAAAATGTACAATCGATTATAGAATGTAAGATATGACACCTAAAATAAATTTGGACACCGTATTTTCAACTTATACCCTTATGTTCTAAATAAAAGACAATTGCGGAGTACACATTATTATATTAATTAGTGTATGAACGTAAACAAACAGAAATTAAACTATTTTATTGAAGTAGTTTTATTTTATTTTTATATAGAAAAGGGACTCGTCACATGGGATGGAAAGAAATAGTATTTAAGATGTACTATAAAATAAAATTATTCATAATTTACTTACTACTTATTTAAATGGTGATTCTGTAGTACTAGATCCCTACAAAATAATGAATATATATATAGAGAGAGAGAGAGAGAGAGAATCTAAACTAAAACTACGGCTTTAATACCTCTTATATACAATGGTACACCCCAAATCATCTATTCCCATACTATATAGTTATTAATTAGTTACTTTTTATTTGTGTTTTGACTTTTATACCTCTAAATCTCTAATATTTTAAAATATATTTTTCCCTTTATTGTTATTGATTATTATAAAATGATATTTTCTTCATGGAAACTAATTTCACCGCAAATGTAATTTCACAATAACAGTATGTATTTTGAAATTTCAAAACTACCTTCAAAATACCATTTATTTATAGTATCTCATCGATTGAAAGGGCATATTACATTTATATCTCCCTTGGGAAATTAGAAAAATTGTCAATCGATCCTTGATAAGTTTTGTGAATACTATCAATACCTCTCGAATAGTAACAATTACGTTCGTCCCTATAATACTTTTAATATATTATCAATATATAGTTCTTAATTACTTTTTCCATTCCACTAGAAGGGTTTACTTTCAAATTTTATTTTTTTCCAATACAATATTTCAATTTTAAATTTTTTAAGATTCTTACACTTACTAATATAATAATGTGCAGTCCATAATTAACTCATACTGAAGAAGTAATGGCATTAGTGGAATAAATAACAATAAATTAGTTATTTTAAGTGCTTTATCTTGAAATCCATAATAAATTGTATATTTTTCAAAGCGAACTCTTTTAATGGAGTGAAAAAGAAAAACCGAACATAAGAGAGTGATGAAATAGGAAGAAGAATATTGAATACATTACATTTTGGCCAAGAATAAGAGGGTTGGCTTTGATGGAGGATGAGTTGCGCAAGGCGAGAATAATCTTGTGGATGGCTATTTGAGCCAAAGCTTGCTCTCCTCCTTGGATTCCGGCCGGCGACGCCGAAGCATTTGCACCATTAACGATAATTACAAAGCAAAAAATGCTCAGAAAAAGAGCCTCCATTCCCATATTCTGTGGCTTCCCCATTTTACTCATGGAAGGAGTTCTTCAGAGAACCCATACTTATACACTACTCTGGAGGAGTCTGCAAGGTTTCATAAAAGCAACCCTCAATTATTAATGGTCATCAATCATTAGTAATAAACAAATGCTAACTTGAAGAAATTGGTGATCCTTTTTTTTATTTGTATATATTCCCTTTCGTCCCACTGTTTATTTTGTGGCTTAATTCTTTATTCTTTGATGTTACATTCACTTCTTCAAGACTATTCTAAGTGCATTATTTGAGAGGTTCTCTACTTTTCTTATCACGTGAAATATTTTAAACTACATTGCGGTTGATTTTGCATAAGAGTCTCTATCCGAATTACCCTTGTCGGGAATGAGCTAATGTCCTAGCGGTTGAAATGCATAAAAGGCGGTCACTGGGAAGTTAAATTTCAATTTTTACATCTACTAGTTTCTGTGTATTTAGAGTGTAACTACACGAGACTTCCCAACTTCTTTCTTTCCCTTCATATAACCTGTAGCAACCATGCAATAAATAGGATATTGAGATAATGCAAGCAAAGAAACAAAAAAACGAAAAACAAAAAAAAAGCACCCTAATCATTGATATTTCCAGCAGCCGCCCGTGATATGGCTTTCCAACCCTAAAGGCTCCGCAATAATAACTAATCTGATTTCATTAAATTTATTTTGTTTTTATACACCTAAAATAAATATATGACTACCCTAAAAAATATATTATTTTTTAGGGTAGTCATATATTTATTTTATATATATATATATAAAATTACAAATAACCTCCTATGGTTTTTTGAAAAGTGTAATGTTTGAAATTTTCCTTTTGACTAACGGTCAAAGGGGTAAGTTTGTCATTTTATTGTTTTTCTTTTTACTTTTTTTTTAATTTTTATAAACTGATTATCCACTTAAATTTTACCCTAAAAGCCTCCCCTCCCCTCTCCCTCTCTTTAATTTTATCCTAAATTGAAGACAGTTCACTTTTTAGTTTGACCGTTAAATCTAACGGAACATTCTAATTTTACACATTTAAAAAAATCACATATATATGAGTCATTTGTAACTTTTTAAACCATAGGAGAGTCATCTGAAAGTTTCTCAAACTATAGGGAAATTATGCGTAATTATATATATATATATATATATATATATCCATAAGTATGTATAACACATACATGATTGACCGTTACTTTTTTTCTGTCTGAATTAACAAACTAGACCCGTGAAACAGAAAATGAGTACTTGATTACTGGGGTACAGTACAACTTACCCCTTCGTAGTTTGAAAGTGGACAACTTACTTTTTCGTGGTTTGAAAATAGATAACTTACTCCCCCGTGGTTTGAAAATGAACAACTTACCCCCCTATGGTTTGAAAATGGACAACTTACCTATGTAACACTTAGTTTCAAAAGGGCTTAAAATAGAAGGGATAAGTTGTCCCTTTTCAAACCATTAGGGGTAAGTTGTCCATTTTAAAATCATATGGAGGTAAGTTGACCATTTTCAAACCACGTAGAGGTAAGTTGTCCACTTTCAAAGCACGAAAGGGTAAGTTGTCAATTTATCAAACCACGATGAGTAAATTGTACTTTACCCTTATTATTATCTTATGGATAATGTTGGCTGCACATATTATGTGCAAACTATTGTGCACATAATAGAACCTTTAGACTATGTTTTACCTTATTACCCTTGAGTATAATTCCAATATGGAATGTCACCTATATAATTAATAATAAAAATGATGTGAATTATTTAATTAGATTTTAGTTTCCATAAAGTGAGAATATTTACATGATATACATAAATATTCATGGTAAATAAAAAAAATCCTATTTTAATTGATACAATGGTGATTTTTTTTTTTTTTATTGATTTTGCTTTTAATTTCGATTCTAATTATTTTTTTATTATTAATTTATCGTAAATGCCATATCCTTTGAGACAATATATTATCAATGATTAATCATTGAGTCTTCACTGTTTTATTTTTTATTTTTTTTGTTTCGATTTCTTTCTCGCGTATTTAATCACTAGAAAAGTGCTTTTTTTATTTACTGCATTGTTAATTCCGGTTTCAAATATCTAATTTATTGTTTCGATTTCTTTAACTACAATAGCATATTTTGTGCTTGGCTAACTTCGCCGAGATTAAGTAATCTATGAATAAACGCCTCTCTCTTTTCTCTCCTCCTGTTAAACCCTAGCCTCCATCTTTTTTAATCTACTTCTCCCATCTCCCTCCTATGGGAGATGGGGGAAATAGATTTCTTTTCTATTATTTTCTATTTAGTTTTTTTTGTATTCTTCCATGATGGGAGTTTTTTGTTCTCTCATAGTAGAGATCTCGTCTTCCCGAATAAACGGAAGTTTCTCCCCCATAAATAAATGGAAATTTTATTATTATCAAGTGAAGATTCAGTCGGTTAGGGGCTTCCATCAGAATAATAGTCGCAGATTCAAGATCAGATTCATAATTCGGTAAGTGATTTGTCCAGCGCGATGGCGATTTTTTGTTCTACTAGTTAGATTTGTACAGATTATTACTTGTTTAGATCTGTATAGATTTGATTTAGTTTATTTTTAACTATTTGTATCTGATTATTATCTGATCAGGTTGTATCAATGATTCTTTATTGAGTTATGAAATATGACATTTATTATAAATAAATAAGTAATATATGAATAATATTCCAGGAGCGAGAAAAATATTTTTGGACCAAATTGAGGCTGCCCTCCCAGTTAATACTGATTGCCCTCTTTTTTTCAAAGGCTACCCTTTCTCTGGTTAATGATTGCCCTCCACCTCATTTTTCATCAAAATGAACTCGAATTTTTTTTTTTTTATTTTAGTTCCGAAGTTGGGAAAAAAGTTCCAATACTTTGCCTAGAATAAGCGAGCTATGGGTAATATTCCGGACCGAGAAAAATATTTTTGGGACAAAATTGAGCGCTGCCATTCCAATTACTACTGATTACCCTCTTTTTTTCAAAAGCTACCCCTTCTCTTGCCCTCGACCCTAATTTTTCATCAAAATATACTCAAAAAAAAAAATTTCTATTCAGTTCGAGAGTTGTGGAAAGAATTTCACAACCTTCGCCGAGATTAAGTAAGCTATGGGTAATATTCTGAGAGGAAACAGGAGGAAAAAAAAAATAGCCTCTCTTGGGTGATAGATGAAGTTAACTGAGAAGGGAGGAAACGATCAAATCAAAAAAATAATAATTATTAAAAAATACAAAACCATAACAAAATCTACTCTAATTGGTAACAGGTAATCCATAAATTTTGCATTATTTTTTCAAGAGTTTACATCCTATTTTTACTAGTGATTGGATTAGATCTAACGGTTGTGATTGATTTAACTACTCCTTAAGTTAATTTACACAACTGCACTACAGAAGTTTCCTTTTTATGTAGAAAAATTAGATTAATATATGAAAAATTATAGTAGTCTTAATTTTATAAATGGCAACAATGCTAAAATTAGTTTAGATAAACCAATTAATAGATGCTTAGGAAGCCTATAGCTCATATTAAAACGCAGTTAAATAAATTGTTTACGCAACAATAATTAAAAAATCATTGTGCCATAGTGGTATGTAATATTGCCTCTCAAATCATTGATCAAGGTTCAATCCTTTCCTTTACCAAATTTTATTTGCTTAAAATGAGAAAAATCGGGGTTTACCGGTTCATTAGTGTTACAGTTAAACCCAAGTTTGACCAAACCCCAGTTTTAAGAACCTCAGGGTAATGGCAATTTTTGGATCGGACAGGCCACCGGCTCGTTGCTTAACCAGTTCGACCGTCCAGTCCAGGCGCAACAGTAGGGGAAAGAAAAGAGTGGGACTTTGGAGACTTAATAAACTAGAAAAAAAACAACCAATATGGGAGGGGTTCGAACCTTAATGCACCTAATGAAATTTTCCCTACTTGAATTACCACTGAGCTAAGCATTTTCATTTGAAAAATTGGACGTTTGAAATTATATATATATTTATATTTATATTTCCTCCCTTTTAAAACGTGAAGGTTTTTATTACCGTACTAATTTTCTCTTTTAGTGAATAACACTTGTTTTCTCTAAAAGTTGAGTTTTTATTAAACTACCAATTTTTAACCCATTGTCAACAAATTTTCTAATATTTTTCGTGAACTTTCAAGTTTTCATTTCTTTTTAGGGTCAGTCAATTGCTATTTTTTCCCCCACTAAAACATGTGTGTTCCTATTAAATTATAATTCCTCACAATCAATTAATAATATAGTAAAATTTTTGAAAATATTAATTAATTTATTTTATTTTCAAATATTAATCGTAATAATTCTTCCAATATTTGTTCCAAACATGCACATTCACCCTTTATAATTAAATTGAAATGATTATTAGTAGTTTATAAATCAATTTACATACATATGTCTTTATAGTCAATTTTTAAATTACTTGTACAATTTTAAGCTAGTTTCGATTTTACGACCCAATTCTAGGCCTAAAACGATTCCAGCCTATAATACGAGTTTAACAACATTGGCGTGAATGGATAAATTAATTGCATTTTGTTAATGTTTTGGTGAAGCATCTGAATTCACAAAAGCATGCTTCTATAGGAATTTACCGAAGTACTAGATCAACTCTTTCCAGCACTCAAAAGCAAGCTTTAGAATAACTAGTTCATTTTTGGCTTTACAAGTTCAAGTTCCTCGTGGAAGGCCTCCTATGTATGCCAATTAGCGACGTGGTAGAACAGGAGGCAGAGGCAGAGAACGTGTTAGTGGTAGAGGCGAAGAAGGTATTGCAGTTGATGGTCGTGGTGGATGTAGTGGTGTTAGACGAGGACGAGGTGGTGGTCGAGGGGATGACGTTACTGCATGTGTTGGTCGTAGAAGTGATGGTGTCAAAGGAGGTGGAGGCAGTGGTGGTAGGGGAAATCGAGTTGGTGGTCGAGGTGTTGAATCTACCGCAGATTCTGGCCGTGGTGGCAGTCGTGGTGGCAGAGGAGGTCGAGGTGGTCGGGGGCGTAGTGGCAGATCACAAAATGGACACAATACACCATTATTCGATTGAGGTTGGATTCTTTAATTTAATTGTTAATTTTTATTCAACCCAACATTTTTCAAAATTATTTTTTCCCCATTATTTTAATTATTATAACAGGGTGCGGGTGAAGATCCTTAGTTATTTGATTTGAACGAGCCACTCATTGGAACGCAATCTAGTGCAGTCCATTGAAGCCAGAAATTATGCAACCAATATTTCATCCATTTTCGAACACTATGGGATACCATTTGAAGACAAGTCATTTTTCTATTGTTATTGTCCACTAGACCACATTTGTTAATGTGATAATGTTTTTTACAATTTTAATATCATCCTTATGGTTCAAATGACATTTGCCCCTTTATATAATATTGTTGGTGACAAATACATTTATATGTTTTCATAATAAACACTTACACAGTTACCTCTTTTTAATTTTGGACTAAAATATCCCTTTGATGAAAAAAATTATCATTAATGGAATTAAGTTTAAATTTTACGAAACAAAAAAAACATAAAATATCCTTATATTTAGAAATAACCAAAAATCTTACTCCCGTCCATTTTTATTGCCAACGCATTCTCCACCGTTTTAGCACTAACGTAATTAAGTTTAAAACTTACAAGAAAAAACATAAAATACCCTTATATTAAAAATTGATCAAAAATCTTACTCCATTCCATTTTTACAATTTTACTGCCAACGCCTTTTTCACCATTATCTATGAAACAAGTCCTCTTCAACTTCCAGTCAACCATAAAAATGGCAGCAACAGCAATACCTCTTTGACCACAAAACTAATTATAACAGGATCAACACTTATCTATTAGCATAAACTCAGTATGTTCAACAAAGATTTGAGCTGCTAATTCCATAACAGTAGTAGCAGCAAGCATATTCAGATAAGCAGGGTGGTCGTAATTTTGTCTAAGGCCACCTTATTCACCGAGGTTTGTCCTTGTACGAAAATTATCCTTGATGCCGTGCCATGTAAACGCAAACCTGTAACAAAGTGGCAGTAAATTTTAAGACTAAATCGGTTATCGAATTCGACCAATTCGATCATCAATGGAGTTTTCTAATGATGGACTTGGTTTATGTACCAAATTACAAGTCCTTGACATTTCATTGGAGGAATGGGACTGAGCTCTGCCCACATGTTTCAGGGATCCCATTCGTGTTCCTAGATACTTATTATCAAGTTTTATACGGTTATCATATTTCAGATTTAATGGATTTGGGGATGATATAGTCTTGTGAAAGTATATTCTAAAGCAAGCTTTTTAGTGCTGGAAAGAGTTGATCTAGTACTTCATTCAATTCCCATGGAAGCATGCTTTTGTGAATCAAGTGTTTCACAAAAACATTAACGAAATGCAATTAATCTATCCATTCACGCCAAGGTTGTTAAACTCATATTATTGGCTGGAATCGTTTTAGGCCTAGAATCGGATCATAAAATCGGAAACTAGCTTAAAATTGTATGAGTAATTTAAAATTTGACTATAAATGACATATATATATATATATTGATTTATAAACCACTAATAATCATTTCAATTTAATTATAAAGGGTAAATGTGCATGTTTGGAACAAATATTGGAAGAATTATTACGATTAATATTTGAAAATAAAATAAATTAATTAATATTTTCAAAAAATTTTACTATATTATTAATTAATTGTGAGGAATTGTGATTTAATTGGAACACACATGTTTTAGAGGGGAGGAAAAAAATTAATTGACTGACCCTAAAAAGAAATTAAAACTTAAAAGTTTAAGAAAAATATTTGAAAATTTGTCGACAACGGGTTAAAAATGAGTAGTTTAATAAAAACTCACAACTTTTAGAGAAAACAAATGTTATTTCACTAAAAGAAAAAATTAGTAGGGCAATAAAAACCTTCACGTTTTAAAAGGGAGGAAATATACATATAATTTCAAACGTCCAATTTTCAAGTAGTAATTCAAGTAGGGAAAATTTCATTAGGTGCAGTAAGGTTCGAACCCCTCCCTAATTGGCTTTTTTTTTTTTTTCTAGTTTATTAAAAGTCTCCAAAGTCCCAATCTTTTCTTTCCCCAACTGTTTGCCCGGACCGAACGGTCGAACTGGTGGCTTGTCCAGTCCGAAAATTGCCATTACTAGGAGGTTCTTAAAACCGGGGTTTGGTCAAACTTGGGTTTAACCGGAACCCTAATGAACAGGTCAACCCAAATTTTCTCATTTTAAGCAAATAAAATTTGGTAAAGGAAAGGATTGAACCTTAATCAATGATTTGAGAGGCTTTATTACATACCACTATGGCACAATGATTTGTTTGATTATTGTTGTGTAAACAATTTATTTAACTCCTTTTTAATATGAGCTATAGGCTTCCTAAGCATTTATTAATTGGTTAATCTAAACTAATTTTAACATCGTTGCCATTCCTTAGCATCCTTGCCATTTATAAAATTAAGACTACCATAATTTTTCATGTATTAATCTAAAATAAGTTCCACTTTTCTACATAAAAAGGAAGCATACGTACTGCAGTTGTGTAAATGATGCAATCCAGCACAGGACATTTTTAGCTCATTTCCTTTGTTTAAAATCCTGCAAATTTGAAGCTTAAATTTAAGAGTTTGGTCCACAATTGAGAGGTGATTTTGAAGAGCTTCAGCAAACAAGGGTGCATTTTGAATCAAGCTTTCTTGGAATTCAAACAAGGGCAGAATTTTGAGGGCATTCTTTACATTAAAATTCAGTCAAGGCTCACCTTAAATGGAGTATTGGAGTTCGGCCAAGGAAGCTACAAAGATTTGATCTGAATGCATAATTTGTCAAGTACATCAGGGCTAATAAATTTTCTGATTTTTGTTCACATTTAAAGGCTTGGAGTTCGGCCCTATATCTCACAATGAGGACCAGATTCAGCCACAGGATGAATGTGAATTCAGCCTACAAGCTTCAATTGAGAAGAGTCCAAATTCGTTTATGTCCTTCAAGTGAATTTGAAATATTAATTGCTGGAATCTCAAGGGGCTTGCTCATTAAAATATTCAATCAAAACATTCAAGAGTCCAAGTGAATTGCTGATCAGATGAAGGGGTTGGCTGATTGTGATAATTTCAAGCTCTCCAAGTGCTGGATTCTAAGTAATTGCTGCATGGGTATTTACTCAAGGAAAGGCCAAAGCCATTCTCGGCCAACTCAAGCATCAATTTTGCCACTTAAAAGCTCTTCATGCATTCGGTTAGCTGGAAGGCAAGAGGCCATATTTAATTGCTTAATTTCTTGATTAGTTCAAGTTTTTGGTCAAAATTTATTAGTTTAATAAGAGTCATTTCAATACTTTTTAGAAGCCTATAAAAAGGGCATCCTTGTAAATCTGTTTGGAAAAAACTTGGATGAATTTAAATATTTTTGTGAGTTTTTCTAGAACTCTTAGTTCTTCATTGAACATTAGAACTTATTAAGACTCCGTCTTGTGTGGCATTCAACACTTATCGAACAATCTTTTGGTGAGTTGTTCGGGGCGTACTTATACCGAGGTTCTCAACATTGTACACTTGAGGGTCGCGGTCATCTATATCAAGGTTTTGTTTGTCTATTGTTGGAGGGTCGAAGTTTCACCAAAACCACCCTAGCAACCCTTTGAACGATTAGCTTTCGCTTTGTGATCAAACCCTCCAGGGCGAGATTACATCATTGTAAATTAACTTAAGGAGTAGTTAAATCAATCACAACCGTTAGATTTAATCCAATGACTAATAAAAATAGGATGCAAACTCTTGAAAAAATAATGCAAAATTTATGGATTACCTGTTACCGATTAGAATAGGTTTTGTTATGGTTTTGTAGTTTTCTTTTCTTTTCTTTTTTTTTCTTTTTTTTTTTTGATTTGATCGTTTCCTCCCTTCCTGCTTAACTTCCTCTATTACCCACAAGAGGCTGTTTTTTTTCCCCCTTGTTTCCTCTAGGAATATTACCCATAGCTTACTTAATCTCGGTGAAGGTTAGAAAATTTTTTCCACAATTCTCGAACTGAAATAAAAAAAAATTTTGAGTCTATTTTGATGGAAAATTAGGATCGAGGGTAATCAGTATTAAGAGAAGGGGTAGCCTTTGAAAAAAAGAGGGCAATCAGTATTAACTGGAAGGGCAGCGCTCAATTCGGTCCGAAAAATATTTTTCTCGCTGCGGAATATTACCCATAGCTCACTTATTCTAGGCAAAGTATTGAAACTTTTTTGCCCAACTCTGGAACTAAAATAAAAAAATATTTTCGAGTTCATTTTGATGAAAAAATGAGGTGGAGGGCAATCATTAATCAGAGAAAGGGAAGCCTTTCAAAAAAGGAGGGTAATCAGTATTAACTAGGAGGGCAGCATCAATTCAGTCCGAAAAAGATTTTTCTCGCTTGGGGAATATTACCCATAGATTACTTAATCTCGGCGAAGTTAGCCAAGCACAAAATATACTATTGTAGAAATCGAAACAAAAAATAAAAAATAAAACGGTGAAGACTGAATGATTAATCATTGATAATATATTGAATCAAAGAATATGGCATTTACGATAAAATAATCAAAAAAATAAATTAATTAATTAAAATCAAAATTAAAAACAAAATCAATAAAAAAAACACCATTGCATCAATCAAAATAGGAATTTTTTTTTATTTACCATGAATATTTATGTATAACATGTAAACATTCTCACTTTATGAAAACTAAAATATAATTAAATAATTCACATCATTTTTATTTTTATTATTAATTATATAGGTGGCATCCCATATTAGAATTATACTCAAGGGTAATAAGGTAAAACATAGTCTAAAGATTATATTATGTGCACAATAATTTGCACATAATATGTGCAATTAACAACATCCTTATATTATATATATTCTTATGAGTTGTAAGTGTTTAATATTTAAAACTCATAAAATTACTTTCTTTAAATGTGAATTAATAGTAGAACGGATATAATATATAGTAAAAATATAGAAAGTAAATAATGAAACTGTTTCATTAAAGATTTTCATTTTTACTCTTTTTTTTTTTTTTTTTGAAAAAACACTATTCTATTTTGGACGAGAAATTATTATTTTATTTCGAAGAATGGAATCTGATTGCGAGGAAGAAGAATCCACAAGGAAGAAGTTTGTACCTTTTGGGGAGGCAATGGCGAAGCTCGGAATCGAAGACGAAGAAGGGGTGTAACAGGAAGGCGAAGTAAACTTCGTCGGAACCTAGAAGAGGTAAGATAGGCCCGTCGAGAAGAAGAGAAAAAAGGAAGAGCGAAGAAAGCATGAGAAATGCGCAAAATTGCAAAAGAAAGAGTGAAGTTAATATGCAATTGCCGAAAAAGTAGAAAAAATGAACCGAACAAGCTATAGCCCTTAAATAGAGAAGTGGGGGAAAGCATAAGGCAAGGAAAGAGTAGCGGGAGAGGCGTCGTAGCCCTAACTGAAGCGGCGAGCGCGAACTCTGACACCATCCCACTAGCCGCCGGTCTCGGGAGAAGCGAATTCAAATTGCTTCACATTCCCGCATAGGGCGAAGCGTCTCGACCCTTGCAAAATTGATCCCTCGACCGTAATACGGAAGAGCATCATCTTCGACAGGATGAGGACATGAAGAGTCCTCAACCTCAGATATATTCAACTCTAGCCCTCAGACACCAAGGCCCGACTTGGGGGCTAGTTGATGGAACGCAGATTGGTCGATACCTAACGCATTACACTTTTGGCAAGCCCCTGCCCCCTTATGGCAACCAGAGTTATACAGGCAAGTACCATAAGAGTCCTACTTGGACTCTCCCCTCCTTACCATCATATAGATGAATACTTGCAATATTCCCTTACCTTACTAAGCAAGGTACACTGCTATATATACATAACGATATTCAGTTACACAACCCTAATCATAATACTTTTTTGTATATTGCTTACTAACTTAAACAATTTGCATGTATATTGCTTAAAAACTCATACCATTTTGCAGCTATATTGATTGAGTGCCGAGGACAGCAGCAGATCTCAGTCATCCATTGAGCCAACCAAATTGATACTCATCAAGTATAATTCCACCATTTTATGTTTGGACTTTCGAGATTAAAATGCCTCGGATATATATATATATATATATATATATATTTTTGTAATTTAAATTTATATATAATGTAATGATGACATCATCCCATTTTTTGTCTGATTCAACTGGGTTCATCCACGGACCCATCAACCATTTAGCCTAAACAGTTCATCCCTAAGGCTATCTTAATTTCTATTATCATTTCAAGAAAATCATCATTTTTTCTTCTAAAATCTAATCCAAATAAATAACCTCAATTTCTACTCAATTTAAAATTCAAATTTTAAATTTCCCTAAAAATCTTCACTCACATAAATTTAAAAAATAACACAATCATTGCACTTTTTCATCTGTCTCCTACACCCAAAAGAAAATTCCCTCCGTAAAAATTCATTCCCTAAAGTCAAAAATTCCCAAGTTGAATTACCAAGAGAACAAAGCCTGAAAGGTAGTCTTTTAGGCTATTAAAAATTTTAAACCTTTCCTGAGATGAGCATTCCCTACTAAATTTGTTGCCTACTCAAATACGGAGACTATATTATCCAATGCAGGCCACTGGCCGAATCAAATTATTCAAATAAAGGCCGAAAGACAAGCTTCCAACCTGAAAATAATCCGTAATACTTCCATCAGTGCAGGCCGAATCATATTAAAGACACAGAGATGACCATTTGATGTTTCCTTTTCATAGACATACCCCCATTAATTATCACCAAAACACAGATAATTAAATCAGATTAATTATAAGGTGGTTGTTTTCAGCTGGAAATTGTGCTATAAAATTATATAAGTTCAGAAGCTTGACACTATGTTTTGTTCATTTTCTTTCCACCCAAAAACACATACAAAACAAAAATCTATATTTGCCGAAATCTTTAAGCCTAACTAATGGGGATTGTTCTTCTTTTACTAGTGATTCTCCAATCTAATTTGGCAGTCTCAACTGCACAAACTTGGATGAGAGCAGGTTACTGGTATTCCGGCACAGAATTCCCCATCTCGGACATAAATTCCGGTCTCTTCACTCACCTTATCTGCGCATTCGGAGACATCAATCCCATAACGTATGAACTCAACATTTCTTCATCAGACCAGAAGTATTTCTCGGCTTTCAGCAGTACTGTCAAACAGAAAAATCCATCAGTTGTAACGCTTTTATCCGTCGGAGGGGGAACGAGTAACTCTTCAATCCACTCGACAATGGTTAGCCAACCATCTTATAGGAAGTCATTCATTGACTCCTCGATAAGTCTGGCTCGATCCTATGGATTTGAAGGATTAGATTTCAGCTGGCCTTCAGCAAGTACAGCTGCAGATGCAACTAACATGGGAACACTATTTAGTGAATGGAGAGATGCTGTTGAATCATAATCAAGGAACAAAGTTAACTCACAGCTTATCTTGACAATGGCTTCTCCTTACTCGCGATATGTTCTTGAAGCAATTCCAATTGAGTCAATTAGGAACAATTTGGATTGGGTTCATGTTTTTGCTTTTGATTACTACAACCCTTCCAGAAATCCAGAATGTACAGGCCCTTCTGCTGCATTATATGACCCGCAAAGCAACCAAAACACAGATTTTGGTATTACTTCGTGGATTAATGGAGGACTGCCAGCTGAGAAGATTGTTTTGGGTTTGCCTTTCTATGGTTATGCATGGACACTCAAGGACCCTAAAGTCAATGCTGTTGGTGAGCCGGCTAATGGATCAGCTTTAGCTCCAGGTGGGATCAGGGAGAAAATATTAGGTGATTAATAAACACCACGTCAGCTGATGACGTGGTGGTTATTATTCCACTCAGTTTGACACGTGGAAATTTTTATCTATCAATAAATTCTTTTGACACATCAGACCAAATTTAATGAAACCTAATTTCTATCTCCTAAACTATTGCCGCCACCAGCACCACTCCTCCTTCCTCAACCCTCCACAAACAAATCCTTTCTCCCCCTGCCACCAACACCACCTCCACCTTCTTCAACCCTGCACCAACACACCCATCTATCTTCTCCACCTCATATACAATCCCACCCCACACCCTTTCCCCCTTTCCCGCCGCAGTCGTCGTCGCCCAGCCCCTTTTCCATTTGCACACATGGCTCAGGATTCAACACGCAAAAATAGTCTCACATTTTTGTTTGTTTTTTGGTTCTGTTTTCTGAATGCCCATCTTCATTCATTGAATTTGAAGATGTTCTTAAATTTGAGGAGACAAGAAGACATTATAGATTCATAGGATTATTAAACACTACAACTATAATGATTACAGTAGTAGTAAAGAAGAAGAAATTAATCTTCAAAGTTCAGAGATACTTGGAATACTTTATTGCTGGTGAGAAGGGGGGAGGGGGGAGGGATAGGCGGCGGGAAGGGGGAAATGGTGTGGGGTGAGGTTGTATGTGAAGTGGAGAAGATGGATGGGTAGCTTGTGCATGATTGAAGAAGAAGAAGGAGGAGGTGGGGCTGTGGCGGCGGGAAGGAGAGAACGGTGGAGAAAGAGTTTGTTTGTGGAGGGTTGAGGAAGAAGTGGAGGAGTGGTGCTGTACGGCGGCGGTAGTTTAGGAGATAGAAATTGGGTTTCATTTAATTTTGACTGATGTGCAAAAAAAGGTTGCTGAATAGATAAAAATTGTCCACATGTCAAACTTTGGGTGGAATAATCACCACCACGTCAGCTGAAGAAGTGGTGTTTATTAACCACCTAATATTTTCTCGGGATCAGGACGTATAAGGCAATCAAGGATTACATTCGACAATACAATGCTGTTTCATCATACAATTCAACTTATGTTATGAGCTACTGTAGTGTTGGGTCGACTTGGATTGGCTTTGATGATGGTCAGGTTGTCAAAGCCAAAGTTTCATACGCAAAGCAGAAGAATCTACGTGGCTATGTAGTTTGGCAGATTACAAATGATGATAATTGGGAGCTTTATCAGGCAGCCGGTAAAGATTATACTTTCAGTTTTCATGGAATTATCTTAAAAACCCTAGATCAACCTCTGGAAATCCTAATCTGCCCTAGCTTTTTCTTTCACTGCTTTAAAAATTGAAAGGGCGAGGGAAGAATAATTCTACTCCAATAGCTAAACAGTCGCTCTAACTGGTTCTGATAGAAAAAAGAAAAAGGATAATAAGCTTCGTTTTGCTAATTCTTAACCATTTGCTTTATGATTACTTGAGAGATTCAAAGAAATAGGATTTTAAGCTACTGGAAGAAAAGTAACTAGTAGCCTGCAAAGTCCCTAACAGTCAATTACTGCAGATTACCACAACTTAGGCAAAGCATTATGCATACTTGAAGTTTAAACCAGAGGAAACAAGTCTTTCAAATTCAATGATGAAAAGGTTACTGGAAACACTAAGTAGGATCCCAAAGAAGACACTAAGCGGCTATGCCTGAGCCTAATATGGGAAATAGTAGGCACAGAGATAATTCTAAAGGTACTAGATAGGCATTTGAAGTTATTAACTCCAGATACAACACCATTAAATACTCCAAAGACCCCAAAGATGTCTCTGATTGTCAGAATATCATTATCCCAGATATGAGCTGACAGAGTTGAAAAGAGTATCCATTTACAATATCTCTTCTCAAAGTCAATTAATAACCCGAGAAATGCTAAGCAGAAGGAATAGAAAGATTTAAAAAGACAAAATGGCAGTCAGGTGCATAGAAATATACTTGTACATTTTAGCAATTTTTCACGGAATGATTCTTACTTCTATTATAAATTCAGTTGACATTTAAATTGTACTTCAGCTGAACAAAATGAGATGAACAAAAAGAGCAAGCAGCATATACTTCTGAAAACTCTGCCTCCAGTTGCTACTGCAACAATCCTCTTATTAATCTCCATATTTTGGTGCATGAGAAGAATAATGCTTAAATCGAAAGGTACCTATCTCAACCTAACATTAATTTGGAAAGGTAATGCCAAACTTTTATCATGGGCACATGTTTATAATTGTCATTTGTTGGTCAAATTTGATGTAGACATGAAAGAAAACATAGAGATGGAGCATAAGCCGCTGTCATCTATGGAAGCCATTGATAGCAATCATTCTCATTATTCAGATATGTTTAGTTTTGACAATATTAAGGCAGCTACAAATGGCTTTTCAAGTGACAACAAGCTTAGTGAAGGTGGATATGGGCCTGTTTACAAGGTGATTCTAGTTTTCTTTTCCTTCTGTGTCTAATTTCACTGTTATATATTCCTTCTTTGTCTACATAAATTTGAAGGAAAAAAAACATATATATAAAGATTAACAATATTGAAATCAACTAGCAAAATGAAAGAAACAAGAAACCAGTATAAACTGTTTCTCCCATCCAAACTTACCTCTTTACTTCAGTTCCTCTCCCTGAATAGCTTTATGCTTCATTTCGTCTTCAGCATCTTTTTTTCTTGTAATTACTGGCCAGTATAGAGTTTTACCAAACAAAATGATAAGATGAACAAAGTGTCAAAGTAATTTCAGCATTCTTGGATTGCTTTCATGATAAATGATTAATTTTCACTTGCCAGCAAGAGAGATGATAGGTGGAAATAAATGAAGTCTCTCCCATTTCCTATATTCATAACATTGCAACCTCTTCCACTGAAGATAACATGAGAAACAGACTTATCCAAGTTCCTTTTACATAAATGTGAAAGATTAATTTTCTGCACTAAATGAGCAACAGTAGTTTTTACTTAAAAATCAAGAGTCAGAAAACTTCCATCAGAACGAAACCTACTTATGATTCATAATCTAACGGACGTAAGCCTACTAAGAATGTTACAAATATCCAATAGACATTGTAGGAGTAAAATGTTACAGCAGAAATAAAACGTTGGATCATCCAACTAACCAAAGGTTAAAAGAAAGCCAAAAGACCAAATTCCTCCCCAGATGTATTTGCATATATATATATATATATATATATATATATATAATTTCTACAATATAGAATCCTGATATAAGTCTCTGTAAATAGTTTAGACAGTTATATTTCATGCTTAAACGATCGAATGCATAAAACACTGAGGGAATGAAATCTTCGTTTTCAGGGTAAACTAGAAAATGGCCAAGAAATAGAATTTAAAAGGCTTTCTGAAACTTCTAAACAAGGAATTGAAGAATTCAAAACCGAAGTGCTGCTTACTGCCAGACTACAGCACATAAATCTTGTGAGGGTATTGGGATACTGCACAGAAAGAGAATAAAAGATGTTGATATAAGAATACATGCCCAATAACAGCTTGGATTTCTACATCTACGGTTAGTCATCCCACTTTTCGCAGCTCAATCTGCTTCAATTTCTTTATTTTTGGTGTAACAGGGTTTCTCTACTAATTCAGAACTTGCAGTATGAATTTTGATTCTTTACTACTTTATTTGGTATAGATCCTATCAACCGGTTATACTTGAATTGGGAGAAACGAGTTCAAGTCATCGAGGGGGTGACTCAGGGGCTCCCGTATCTACAAGAATATTCAAGACTAACTGTAATCCACAGAGCCCTAAAAGCAAGCAATATTTTACTGGACTATCAGATGAAACCCAAAATAGCAGATTTTGGAATGGCAAGAATATTCCAGACAGACAAATCTGAAGCAAATTCAGATCGAATGGTTGGAACTTAGTAAGTAAAATGAGTTTGCAACTAACCTTAAGAATCCTTTCTCCTGCAATACTAAGTTCAGCTGTTTGTCTATGTTGCAGTGGCTACATTCCACCTGAATACATACAAGGAGGGATCTATTCCAGAAAATCAGATGTTTTCAGCTTTGGAGTGCTACTACTTCAAATTATAAGTGGGAAAAAAAATACATGCTTTTATGGTCCAGATTCAAACTTAACCCTACTAGAATCTGTAAGTCTGCAATAATGCCAATAATAAACCTTGCTACAATCAAGATTATGTTTCTTAAAATATATTAAGGTTGTCATCTTACTTTTATATTGTCATACAGGCATATGAGCTATGGAGAAATGACAAAGGACAAGAATTTCTGGATGAAACGCTGGATGATAGTACTTCGTCATGTAAATTAATGACATGCCTTCAAATTGCTCTTCAGTGCATTCAAGAAGATCCCAAGGATAGACCTACCATGCTGGAAATTTCTTATATGCTTAGGAATGATACTAAAGCCATGAAGCATCCCAAAAGACCCGCCTTCTCTATTAAAAGAGAAGGAGATAGAGAAGAATCCTGTACACCATCAGAGGCAGGACTGGTGGAGACTGCAACCTTTACAAGACTAGTTGCTCTGCGAGGCTGATATTTTTGGTGCACACAGCTTCTAGCATTGCGCTCGTACATGATCTAGCAGAGCTTGCCTGCCTTACTCAATCAACCTATTAGGAGTTCGACACTTGCAATAATTTGTTAATGTTAAATTTGTGACCAATCCTAGTTAATTCCATTACCCTTTTTTGGGGTAAAATACTTTTTCGTCAAATATGCTGTATTGGAAGGGATTTCAGTAAATAGGGCTGTTTTAACTCATAAAATTCAGCCAAAGCTTTAATGACATTCTTAAATCCTCTTTTGTCCAATTCCACTTATTGAAAAACATTTTCTTCATCAATGGAGGGAGTCACATCCTTTGCATTCTTCTTAAAACTATATAGTATTGCCAATATAACTTTCATGTCTCTCCGATTCAATGGAGCAAGCAATGGTCAACTAAAAGATACCAGTAGTGCAAGACAGCATTTATTATTTATATATAATGTTTAATCATAGCGCTACAGTCAAGAGAGAGTACCATAAATTGACGTATCAATTGGAAGAGAAAATTATTTTGCTCTGTTCTGAGAAGAATTAGTGAATTACTGTTTTTTAATCTAGTAAAGCCGGAAACTTACCAGAGGAGAATAAATAGCTCTAAAGAACTAATCATACAATCTGTAACCTGGATGTCCATTTAGCAAGAAGCAATGTCCAGAAAAGGCCCAAAATTGACCCGTCAATGATATGAAATTTTAGGGTAAGGCATCCCAATGTTAGATTTTGAGAGATTGAAAAATCTCTCTCAATCCAAAAAGCTTCCAGCTGATGCTTTTAACACAATGCTAAAGAAGGGATTTTTCATTATAAAATTTATAACTTTCAAGAACTTACAGAAATTCAGAGAACTGAACATAAAGGGCTGTAATGAGACAAACAAAACCAGATATCAAGAGCCCTGGACTAGGAGTGAAGTCGAATCAAGCAAAAACTTGCATATAGTGACTAACTTGAATAATCAGAGATGGCATGGTTCTAAGGCCACATAGATTGGTTGACAGAATTTCAAGAGGCCCATCATAGTATGAATAAATGCCCCCCAAGTCACTTGGATAGTAGCGCTAACCACTTTGAACCATCATCCACTCAGAAGCATCAGCCAGAAACTTCTATCTCCCATCAGAATCTCACTAATCACAGAATGGGGTTTCCTGCCAACAGAATAAAATTGATTTTTGACCATCATAAGCTTGCATAATCCCTTTTTATGTTAACTTCATTTCTACTTCTAATGCCAAGACACCATATGCTTTTTCAGTCAAACTTGAATCAATTTAAACAAAATTTTTCTAAACTTTTTCTTGTTGAGGATCTCAGACAAAACATACATGTATATACAGGGATGTGTCTGTGTGTGTATTTCATTTCATTGCTAAACCATAACTTTATTGCCTTTTATAACTCGAGTGACTTTTGATGATTCTCCCAACCGAACATTGACAAAGAAAACTATTATTTGAAATGTAACAGAGTGGTGCTAGACTTCGACAACCCAAGACGTAATGTGGAAATCAAGGATAAGAACTTCGTAACTTTTCCCTTGGAATCCACAAAGGTTGGCCAGCACATGTTCATTTCACTACAAGTTGCAAAGATTGGCTTGATTGTGGGAAAAAACAAAAGCTATACTAGTCACCACTGTTCAAATAAATTGACACTTGAACTGGAGACCAAGTACCCCAATGTTATATTATTGTCATGCCACAAGTACCCAGTTACAACCAGAATAAATATCATGATACCATGAATACCTTAGAATCAATGCATGAAAAGAAAAGCTCCAAATCCCGGATATAAATGCCCTTTTCATAAAATTCCATCAGCATATTCAACTACATCATCTTTTCTAAAAAGAGCTATTAATGTGCAAAGAACATATAAAACAAACTGAAACATCAGGCCATACCTATTGAGCTGCATCTTCAGAAAATCTTGCATCAAATGGCGCTGGTGAATGGGAATGTGAAGCACCAGCAGCACTTCCAGAACCATGTTGAAGCTCAATCACCAGCCATCTGACAGCTTTACTCATCTGCTCCAGCCGAACTGCACTTATTGGAGGAAGACCACTTGTGGCAGCCTGCCCTGGCTTCCCAGTGACAGAGCCAGTGGCTTCATCAACAAGACACTCAGAACCTATTCTTTGTTTCACAGACTCAACAAACTCCTCTGCCTGATCACAGGCAACTCTGAATAGTTCCCACCGTTGCTTAAAATTTTCCAAAGCCGCATCTGTGGCTCCGGGCTTCTGAACCTCAGGACTACTCTTAATTTCAAGTACATTGGCAGTTGCAGCAACAAATTCTTGATACGCGTTATTAAGGTTATCCACAATATTGTCCATCAAAGGCCTGCTAGCTGTAAACACAACAAATATGTATTTTGCAATCAAACTACAGGCAAATTCTAAGTTTCTTTAGGTTTTTTTTATCAAAACATTAAGAACATCCTACCAACAATAACTAAAAACACAAAAACTAATTTCTTATTTTTCCATTCCATCGGTTTAGATTGATCAAGCCAAAAACTATCCCTCCATAAAAGCTCAAAAGAACTTGATGAATCCAATCAAATCTCAAATAGATAATTAAATTAATACGAAACATGATAAAGATAAATTACGACTTAATACAACCAGGAATGAATGAAATGCTTGAAACGAGAACCAAAGAACGATGACCAAACCTATCGTTTTTGAGAAAAAAATTACAAATTCATGGCCAAAGCTATCATTGTCTGCAATTCAACGGAAAGATGAAAGGTTCCAACAAACCTCAACTACCCAATATCCATCAAAATCAAAGAATTCAAAAGGTAAGAGGAATCAAACCTAAAGCTTCTGCGCTGGGAAAGTAGGGTGAAGGAGCACCGGAGAGTGTATCTGTTGCTGCCGCACCGGTTGAGAAGCAAACACTTTTGAGGCGGAAGGCAGAAGCTCGAGATCGGGGAGGCAACTGTTAAAACGCCGTCGTCAAAGAGCTTGATTTTATTTTCTTGTTTTTTTAATTAAGGTTTAATTACCTTTTGCCCCTTGTGTTTATAAGATGTTTTTACTTTCGCCCCTGTATTTTCAAAATATATCTTTTACCCCCTTAATTGTCTATTTTTCACAAAAATTGTTAATTTTACTCTAATTTTCAAGCCCACATTGGTTGTATTACTGGCCCTGCCGGCACTTACGTGCTTGGAGCACTAAAGGCCATGGCGGGGAGAGCAACAGAAGGTGAATATGGTTTCCAATTTTTGTGGGTGTTTGTGCTTATGTTGTTGTGATGAGAGGAAAGATAAAGAAGCCATTATCAATTGTGGAAGTGGCTAATTCGGTTTGCTTTGATGATTTCATAACCTTTCATGAACTTGTTTGCAATGATCATAGGTGCTTGTTCAGTTAGCTCATCAAAGCAGGTCTTTTTTTTTTTTTTTTTTTTGCAGAAATTTGCGATCTTGGGTATTCTTTAACTGCGATCATCATCTCAGTTTTCTCGGCATCTTTATCTTTGGTGGTTTGCTCAGCTTCTGTGAAGAGTGCCCGCTCAATTATGCCTGATGAGGTATATATTTATTTCCTCTTTCCGCCCTTATTGTGGTTTTGAAGCTAAAATGTTGGTTCATTTTCCTTAGCATTTTCAAATGGAAGTTTTTTGTTGACGAACAGAGGGTTTCCTCTATTTGTAGATTTGGTGTGTTTTCACAGAAGGTTAGGTTGCCTCTTCATTGCACTGTCCATGCTTTAATAGGTACTGGTGCTTGTTCCTGCAATGCTAATAATATTTTGTGTTAGTATTTCCATTAAAATCTTATTTCAGCAACCAGAATTAAGTGTAAGTCATATATAGAGTTCAATAATGCATTGAGAGATTGAAGATAAAATACAAAAAATCGTTTAAAAACTAGTTTAGAGGTTCCATTAATTGGTTTGTGTCAGTTCATTCAGACGGTGACTTTCGCTTGTTTTCTTAGTCGTGCCTTTCTTCTTTAGTGTTTGGGTTGAGGGTTGTGTTTATCTGGAACCTGTTTTGCTAGTAATAAATATTCTTTAGGCTATCTGTGCTGATCTTCAATAAGTGGAAATGGGCAAAAGAGGATTCAATACTGTACAATGAGGCTTTCTCT
Organism: Leptodermis oblonga; assembly: GCA_016801395.1. Taxonomy (NCBI): domain Eukaryota; kingdom Viridiplantae; phylum Streptophyta; class Magnoliopsida; order Gentianales; family Rubiaceae; genus Leptodermis; species Leptodermis oblonga. Next base: position 40,317,579 of record CM028750.1, read on the forward strand.
GACTTCTATGAGCTAATATAACCCTATTTACTGAAATCCCTTTCAGGCTTTCACTATAGCATTTTCTAAGAAACAATAAGTAATCATCAGCTAGGAGTGCATACATTTAACATTAGCAGATTAGCAAAATATGAGGCTTATCGAGCGACTACTCTTGTAATGGTTGCGGTATCCACCAGCCCTGCTTCTGATGATGTAGAGGATTTTTCTCTCTGTCCTTCTACTTTGATAGAAAAGGCTGGTCTCTTGGGATGCTTTATGGCTGTAGTTTCATTCCTGAGCATATAAGAAATTTCCAGCATGCTAGGTCTATCATTGGGATCTTCTTGCACACACTGAAGAGCAATTTGAAGGCATGTCAATAATTTACACGATGAAGCAGCATCATTCAGCGTTTCATCCAGAAACTCTTTCCCTTTGTCATTCCTCCATAGCTCATATGCCTGTATAACAGTTTAAAAGTTGAGAAACAGTTTGTGGATCATACCAAGAGTCTTTTTTCATAATATAATAGCAGAATTACATATTCTAGAAGGGTTAAGTTCGAATCTGGGCCGTAAAAGCGTGTATTCTTTTTCCCACATATCATTTGAAGTAGTAGCACTCCAAAGCTGAAAACATCTGATTTTGTGGAATAGGTCCCTCCTCGTGCATATTCAGGTGGAATGTAGCCGCTGCAACATAGACAAATAGATTAACTTAGTATTGCAGAAGTAAGGATTGTTAAGGTTAGTTGCAAACTCATTTGACTTACTAAGTTCCAACCACTCGATCTGTATTTGCTTCAGATTCGTCCTTCTGGAATATTCTTGCCATTCCAAAATCTGCTATTTTGGGTTTCATCTGATAGTCCAATAAAATATTGCTTGCTTTTAGGTCTCTGTGGATTACAGTTAATCTTGAATATTCTTGTAGATACAAGAGCCCCTGAGTCACCCCCTCGATGATTTGAATGCGTTTATCCCAATTCAAGTATAACCGGTTGATAGGATCTATACGAAATAAAGTAGTAAAGAATCAAAATTCATGGAAAAACTACAGTCCCGTTGAAGGGATCATTCAGTCATTGGATTCTGCCTTTGATGCATACATTAGTAATACATCCAAGGCCATCCAATGACTGGATGGTCCCTTTAACGTAACTGTAGTCTTTCACAATACAAGTTCTGAATTAGTAAAAAAGCCCTGTTACGCCAAAAGTAAAGAAATTGAAGCAGATTGAGCTGCGAAAAGTGGGATGACAAACCGTAGATGTAGAAATCCAAGCTCTTATTGGGCATGTATTCATATATCAACATCTTTTCTTCTCTTTCTGTACAGTATCCCAATACCTTCACGAGATTTATGTGCTGTAATCTGGCAGTAAGTAGCACTTCAGTTTTGAATTCTTCACTTCCTTGTTTAGAAGTTTTAGAAAGCCTTTTAACTGCTATTTCCTGTCCATTCTTAAGTGTACCCTGAAAAAGAAGATTTCTTTCACTTGGCCTTTTATGCATTGGTAGATCATGTAATAATGAAGTTTAACTGCCTAATCCGTCTACAAACAGCATATCCGTGTGCCAGAAATTTATACTTTGCAGTATATATATATATATATATATATATATATGTTTTGCCAATACTTTAGGGTAGGAATTTGGTCTTTTGGCATTGTTTTAACCTTTGGCTAGTTGGATAATCTAACATTTCACCCTACTTTTTTTGTTTTTTGTTTTTTTAGTGCTATCTTTCTCTGTTTTGTAGATGATAAATCAGTGAAATTAGACACAAAAGGAGAAGGAAACTGGAATCACCTTGTAAACAGGCCCATATCCGCCTTCACCAAGCTTATTTTCACTTGAAAAGTCATCTGTGGCTGCCTTAATATCATCAAAACTAAACATATGTGAAAAATAAGAATCATTGCTATCAATGGCTTCCATAGTCGACAGCGGCGTACCCTCCATCCTTCTGTCTTCTTTCACTTCTACTGAAAATTAACCAACAGATGACAATTGTTGACATGCCCACATGATAAGCTTAGCTTTACATTTCCAAATTAATGCTAAATTGAGGAAAGTACCTTGTGGTCTTCTAAGCAGCCTTCTTCTTATGCACCAAAATATGTAGACTAATAACAGGATTGTTACAGTAGCAACTGGGGGCAGAGTTTTCAAAAGTACATGATTCTTGCTCTTTTTGTTCGTCTCATCTTGTTCAGCTGTAAGTACAATCTAAATGTCAACTGAATTTATGTATGATTTTTAAGATAATTCCACAAAAGCTGAAAGTATAATCTTTACCAGCTGCCTGAGAAAGCTCCCAATTATCATCATTCGGAACTTGCCAAACCACATAGCCACGTAGATTCTTCTGCTTTGCATATGAAACTTTAGCTTTGACAGCCTGAACATCATCAAATCCAATCCAAGTCGTCCCAACACTACAGTAGCTCATAACATAAGTTGAATTGTATGTTGAAACAGCATTGTTTTGTCGAATGTAACCCTTGATTGCGTTATACGTCATGTCCCCTTCTGGAGTGATAGCCGATCCATTAGCCGGAGCACCAACAGCATTAACTTTAGGGTCCTTGAGTGTCCATGCATAACCATAGAAAGGCAAACCCAAAACAATCTTCTCAGCTGGCAGTCCTCCACCTATCCAAGAAGTAATACCAAAATCTGTGTTTTGGTTGCTTTTCGGGTCATACAATGCAGCAGAAGGACCTGTACTTCCTGGATTTGATGTGGGTGTGTAGTAATCATAAGCAGAAACATGAACCCAATCCAAATTTGTCCTAATTGACCCAATAGGAAGAGTTGCTGTGTCAAGATATTGTGAGTAAGGAGAAGCCATTGTCAAGATAAGCTTTGAGTTGTTCCTTGGTTCTGATTCAACAGCAGCTCTCCATTCACTAAACAGTATTCCCATGTTAGTTGCATCTGCAGCTGTACTTACAGAAGTCCAGCTGAAATCTAAGCCTTCAAATCCGTATAACCGAGCTAGACTTATCGAGGAGTTAATGAAGGATTTCCTGTAAGAAGATTGACTAACCATTGTTGAGTAGACTGTATAGTTACCCGATCCTCCCCCGATGGATAAAAGCGTTACAACTGACGGATTTTTCTGTTTGATGGTGCTGCTGAAAGCTGAGAAATATTTCTGGTCTGATGAAGAAATGTTGAGCTCATATGTGATGGAATTGATGTCTCCAAAAGCACAGATAAGGTGAGTGAAGAGACCTGAATTTATGTCTGAGATGGGAAATTCCGTGCCGGAATACCAGTAACCTGCTCTCATCCAAGTTTGTGTTGTTGAGACTTCCAAATTAGATTGAAGAATCACTAGTAAAAGAAGAAGAACAATCCTCATTGGTAAGTCTTGCAAATATTTGCCAGCATGGAACAGAAAAGGCTGTTTATTTTGGCGAATCTTGATTGCTTTTTTTGTGTTTTTTGGCAAACTTCTGATCTTCAAGATTGAATTGTACAATTCCCAGATGAAAACAACCTGAAAATTTGATTTATGAGTTCCATTTCTACTGTTTTTCTTGGTGACAGAAATAGGGAGGTACATAGGAAGCATCAAATGGTCATCTTTGATGGAGACTCATGGGCAGTTGGCTCAAAGTCCGTTTGAAGTTTCATGATGTGAAAAGGAAATATACGCACAGGGGTCTTCTGTTGTTCTATACTAATTTGTAATTCACCTCTCTACATTATACTACTTCCTTTGTCCAGTGGATATGTATTTTCATCAATATATTAATTGATAAAATCGATGCAAATATTTTTATTTTTATTAAATGTAATATTTTTATTCTTAAAATTGATGTGTGCATTATATGCAATGTATTATTTAAACATAATAGCGATACGTTAATAACTATAGGATAAATTTTATGACCGTAATAAATCATAGGCTAAAATTAAAAGATGTATTAGCATATTAGTGATTTGACTCAAAAATTGATACACGTACATCAAACGGTCTGACCCATGAATACAAATATGAGATAAGAAAATGTCCTAATAAATATTATTTTAAAATAACTTATTTTCTATCAAAATTTTCCCTTCAATAAGACCAGATTCCTTTAAACTGTTTATTTTGAGCGGATATTGACTACGATCTGAACACGTGGACACATTTTCCTCATTGACAAACTTTCTATTTATTTATATATTTTTCCCTTTTGAAATATTCCACTAAGAGTACGTTCACCATTTATATATTTGGGTAAACTACAATCAGCCTCTGTTTAATTAAATTACCAACACTTCTGTATATACTCCAATTTTGACAAAAACTTATATTCAACCTGAAAGATTATTTGATACGCACCTCTTTTTTTTCGTAAGAAACATACGATATTTTTAAAAAAAATATGTATCGAATATAGCATCAAAAGTATCTCGTATATGTTATGAAATATTACATATCTAATATTTTGACATGACATAGAGTTTTCTAAAATATTTTGCCAAATTATAAAAATATTTTATTTTGAGTTCAATTTTTTTTTACTCACAAAGGAACGAATGTAATTTGACCAAACTAAAGGGGATAATTGTTAGAGTATATTATTACCAGATTAAGGAGGGTGATTCTCATTTCACAAAATCTCAAAGGAGTGTTGATAGTTTCTAGAAATCTCAGATGTATACTTATTTTGAACACAATTGAGTCCAGATTTTTTTTTTTTTTTTTTTTTTCAAACATTGAATCTGGAATTGGTCACGATGAGATGCCAATTAGTACACGTGGAAAGCCTCATATGAAATTGTCAATCGAAATATTAGAAAGTGACAAAACCAAAGGTTGAAAAATAGGAAGGACACCAATGTTGAAATTTTGGAGTCTAAAACTCATGTTTATCTATGCAAAGGAAGCGACTTTTTAACTTCAAGAATACCTAGGGGTGACAACTAGTCGTATTCACGGGTTATCATGTTTAGGTCTGCTGGTTGACGTGCTGGGAACCTCAACCCTAACCTTAACCTATTTATTTTCGGGTCGTAACGTGACTAATCCATTTATTTATGTGCTGTGTTATGTCAACCGTATTTTGACCCGAATTGACACGTTTATTTTTAAAGCTCAACATTTCAACTCGAATTCGATCTAAATATAATTCAAATAACACATTTAACCTATTAAAATGATTATATTCACATTAAAAAGTATATCACACATGCTAAATAATATTAAAATTAATCAATAATAATTTTTAAACTTTTATATTTATGAAATATGTTCATAAGGGTTTACTAATTTATTAAATAGGTTAAATAGGTTATTCGGGTGACCCAAGGGTTGACCCGACCTAACTTGTTTAATTTTCGTGTTATTCGTATTCGACCCAATTTTTTCACGAGTCGTGTCTAACCTACTAAATGCATGTTAGGTCTGTGTCGGGTTTTCGTGTTGGGTCACAAATTACCACCCCTAAGAATAGCCCTGCTGCTTCAAAATAGTATCATTAAACTAAAAATAAATAAAAGATACTAATATCCATGACATGATATGTTTACGAATATTTGTGATACTCACGAAGAGTATTACTATAATTAAAAAATAAAAATAGTTACTCACTTCGTTTTATTAGAAAAGTCCACTTTTAACAACATTTTTTGTTCTTACATAGTGCAACGTATGCACTGAATAATTTATCCTTCTAATGAAACGATGAAGAAGTTTATCTCCATCTTAATTTACTGTCATTTCATCTCGCAAAATTTTCTTTTTAACATTTGAGGAAAAAATTATAAAGATTCTTTCGAATTTGCCCTTATTTATTATGTTCCTGATTAATTTTTGTTATACATTTTCAACGCAACTACACTCGTATTAAATAGAAATTTATAACTTGTACTACAACTATAATTATACTTTGTTGAAAAATTGTAAAGTATTTACTCCATCCATTCCATTAGAAGAATCCAGTTTGACAAATATTTTTTTGTTCATTAGATGAGTTCACTTTCAATTTTTTTTACACCTCTTACCCTTACTAATATAATTACGTGTGGTCTACAATTAGTCCTTACTTTTTAAGTAAGGATATAAATGGTAACAAATTAAGTATTTTAGGTATTGTATCTTGACATTCATAATAATTGTACTTAAGTAAAGATAGATTCTTCTAATGGAACAAATGGAGTATGACATAGTTTGACTACATCATAATACTAGGGATCACATTTAGCTCCTTGAATTTTGGGTATAGTTACGAAATCATCCATTTTAAAATTACATTTACCTCCCTGAACTTTAGGTATAATTATAAAATTAAACTTACTATTTCAAAATTACAAAATAATCCTTTAACCTTCAGGATTCAAGAATAAATAAATATAGTACATTTTATAGATATTTTGAGAGCCGGACCGGATAGCGAATCTGTAGAGAGAAAGGTAAGGGCGTTCAAAAAAATCGGTGACCCAAACCAAAATCCCAACCAAAAAACCATTTTGTAATTGGTTTACTGGTTAATTGATTTTAGTCAATTTCGGTTAACTAGTTTATAAACGCTTTACTGGTTTGGTGGCGAATTTTTTTTTATTTATTAGTTAAACCGGTTAACTGATTATATATATGTCAGTATATTTTCTATATTAAAATTTATTTACTTATAATTATAATTAATATGTGTTATGGTTTTATAAATTTATTATATATTTTTCAATTATGATACATAAACTTTTCATATACATAAAAGTGTTAAAATAAATATATGAATAAATTTTTGCTATAGTTTTTAAAAAATATAATATTTATCGTTAACGATAAAGAATAGTAAAATTTTAATTTATTTATTTTACTTTTATATTTATTTATGTTTTTAATTACACTAGTAGTAAATACACACAAAACCTCATATTTGATCAAAAACAAAAACAAAATCAAATAATTTTTTTTAAAAAAAGAAGAAAAGTATCGGTTAACCCGTCACTAAACTGATTATCCAGAATCAGTCAACCGACAATCTTACCGGTTGGTTAACCGGTTATGGCTAAATTAGCCAATCCGGTTAATCACTTAATCGGTTGAACACCCCTAGAGAAAGGCTCAAATGGTCAACTCAGTCGAATTAGATATAAAAAACCATACTTTTAATTATGAATGTATTATAATATATGAAAATATTAAATTTAGTTATATATATGTTCTAAAATTAAAATTTGACTTTGTTTTTCAGTTCAACCACGGGTCAATTTTGTTTTACCAGGTTTGACCAAATCTTATTTCTGAATAAAACCAAACTGATCACAACAGAGGGTTGACCCAGCGGAGCAGGTCAGCTCGGTTAGGACAGCAGTGCAACTTATGGCTATATGATTTGTTTTGTAATATTTACACCACTTATGATTTGTTTTGTAGTTGTTATACAATACTTGATGTGTTTATTTTGTAGTATGAACAACTAAGGTGAATGAGTATTTTGTAATATTTAAAACAAGAAGGTTAATTTCATAATTATACCCAAAGTTCAAGATGAGAAATGTAATTCGCCCTAAATACTTAGTTTACTACTAACCAATTCATAGACGTGCTTGGAATAACAATTAATATCTTTTAGGGTCAAACTACCGTCTATTTACAGAATCATTCAATCATTGAATAATGACCTATGCAATTACATTAGTAATTCATCATAGGTCATAGTCCTGTAAAGGAACTATAGTATTTATCTATCTTTCATCTCAATTAAGGATGTATTAAAATAATTGTTCAAATTAAATCACGCTATAACTACATTTTTAATATATAGTCTACTTAAGTATGTTAATTAAAAAGCTAAAATGACATTTAAATTGGGATGGAATAGTCGGTTAAATCACTTTATTAGTCTTCTAATCCAGATTGTTGTTTTGCTTTGATCCTTCAACACAAAGAGTTTTATTTTCGTCTCTCAATTTTAAATGTATATTTTTTTCTTTTGGAGGTGTGGAGCGAGGAGAAAAGCCGATTAATCAAAAATAGCTTTTAAATGATTCAGAATTTAAATTAAACAGCATTTAAGTTATTTTTTACCACCAAGTGCAATGCCTCAAACGAAGATAAGAACTTGAAGAGATATTGATGGATAATATTGCCAACAAGAATAATATGGAAATGCATTCATGCCTGCATCTAAGTTTCAGAAGTCAAAAATCGATCATACCCTCAGAGAGATTAACGCACCAGGAAGACAAGTAGCCCTTAAACAATATTTAATTGGTACTTGCTCAACCACATTTTCAGTTTTATAATGACTTTTTAAATTATTTCTAATACTTTCTTTTCTTTTCTTTTTTTCTTTTTTTTAAAACTTAGAACGTTTCTATTATAGACATTGGAACCATTGAGAAAGAAACGCAACAACGCTACCCCATCCAATGACGGAGGCAAGCCCTGAGGGTCAAGAAGGGCAAAATGTGTAAGACAATAAAATTTAGATAAACAAAATACTACTAATATTATGTGAAAAAAAATTTACGAAAATGTAAAATTAACTTCTTATTATTGATAATGTCATAAAAAAGTTTTTACTTATAAATTTTCGTAAGAAGCAAGTTATATTTTTCCCAATATACAACACATTTATACGCAATAAGTATTTTCCTTAAAATAAGCAGTACTTAGCGATATTAGCTGTCAATCATGTGATAAAAATACAAACTAGACATTATAATAATATATCTAAAAATTTTAGAAAAATATATGCAACATTTGTTTTAAAGAGTTTGCATTTGTAAACTTATAATAAAAAAGTATACAGGTGATGGTGATCATGGTGATGACTAAGAACCGAAGTATGGCTTCTGAGAAGAAGTTATATATGAGGATGAAGAGCAATGTGTGCAGACCCCGAGAAACAAGAAAAAATTAACACACATTATGATTATGCACCATTAAATAGGCACGTTGAATTATAAAAAGTTGACTCTCTGATACCCTTATGTTTAGGCCAATTCTTCGGCCTCCTTCTACTTTTTCTTTATTTGTTTCTCCTTTTTTTCTTTTTTTTTTGGTTTCCTTTATATGAATTAATAAACTGGGTAACCAATATCACCATTAAATTTTTTTTTTTTTTTAAGGCTTTAAGTGTGAAAACATAAAAATTTAGGAAAGATGATGAGATTTACGAGTACAAAAAAGTATTGAATTTTTATTTTGCCAATCCTAGATTTGCCCCTAATTATTATAATTTCTAGTGGAACAGTTATCCAAATACTCTTAAATTTTATACATTTTATACTATACAAATTGTATATTTTTAAAAAAGTGAGGTGGGGCAATTGCTTCATCTGGATTAAACGTGGCTCCGCAAGTAACCCCATCGGCACACATCAGTGGTATTACAGGAGCCAAATCTAGCTAGTTCAAGCGCAATAGAATTATGCAACATTTCTACCCAAAATACACCTAAGAAAGGATTCGAGCGCAGTAGCCCAATGCAGCAGAGATATGAGGAGGGCAGTCCATGGAGAGGATATATTCTTCTCTACTAGGAAGACCACCATGGTCGAATGGCCTAGAACCGAACATGGTAAGAAGGACTCGCAGACAACCAAAATATTCTGGACAATTTTGAAAACATTCAAAGCTTATTTTGAAATTTATTTTTAAATGTGAAAGGTGTTAAAAAAATATATATCTATATATATATAGTTTAAAAATAAAATGGTGTATTAGAAATGATGAAAAATTAATAAGTAATTTGACATTATATTTTCCACTTATATCCTTACTTTATAAGTAAGGGTTAGTTGTGGACCACACATTATTATATTAGTAAGGTCTGTAATGTAAACAAATTCAAAATGAAGTCTTTTAATGAGACCAAAAAAAAATTTTGAAAGTTAAATGGACCGGAGGGAGTATAAAATTCGAAATTTCAAAAACGTGTTTTTGAAAAATCTATTGACTTGATCCAAATTATCTTCTATCCATCATCTCTAAAGATTTGTAACTGACATTTCACACTTTCAATCAAACTCATGCCTTGGGCAATATTTGATCCTTTTGTTGTAAGGCGAGTGACAATTCATTTGTGATTTCTAACAAATGTTTCACTAAATACAACACAAAAAACAAACTCATAATTCTCCATTTTCTTAAGCAAACCTGCAACGATGCCTTTATTTTCTGGGGAAGTGACGTTATCTTGTATATTCTCCAATATTTCTTTCACTAAGATCCACACAGTACATAGATGAACAAATGTTATGTAATATGATCTAGCGAGTGTCCTGGGTCTTGCCAACCCAATTTCTTGATTTTAGCCTTTTCTCACTAGTAATAACTCTACTTTCCAATTGAAAACCTATCTATCTTATCATATTCCAATTGTCTAAGTTGATATCTCATTTTACAAGATGTTCCAATCCCATTCACAATCATGGTGACATAACTAAAGTAGTCATTCACATTTGAGTTGTCCTTGGAAACAACAACAAGAATTAATTGAGGTTGGAGAGTGAAACAATGCACATACCTTACATATGAATTCTATTGCTGTATGAGGGAGTTCAAGCCATTAATCTCGCATCACATATTTAAAGCTCCATCATGATGTGAGTAGCTGCGAAAAACCTCATGATGCGAAAAATTGACAAGGAAAGTCGACACCTGATGAACACAAAGTTTCTCTCTTTAATTCTTGAAAACACTCAGTTAATTTAAGTGAGACTAAATTTACTTTATTCTTAAATTAACAAGATTAAGAGTTTGAACAACAAAAATATAGGTGGAGCAAGTAACCTAAATTCTTCTAAGTTCGGAAATTGCAAAGTCTCCCTTTGCAAGAACTCGAATTCTCCTATTTATAGAGATAGGAGGAATTCAAAAATAAGGAGGAATAAGAAAAGGAAATAAACTATAAGTGAAAACCAACAAGAGTTGGTAACCTCTTACAAAACCAAAACTCAAAAGGATCACGAGTTTTGGAAAGTGAAATTCCATTGTAACACAAGTTGTTACCGGAAATACACTTAAAGAAAATAAGAAAAATGTAACTTAAATTCGGTTATCTCAAGGAGAGAGTAAATCCAAATTTGAGTTGGAAAAGAAAAGGAATTAAAAACTAAAAAGGAAACTACTAGATTAAGTCAAGTTGTAATAGTTTTGGCACTTGACTTAATAGTAAATTACAAGTGGAAAAGGAATTGAAAACATGCAAACCAAATCCTTTTCGGATTCCAAAAAGGTAACCTGCGAAACTTGCAGGCCTTGCGATGGGCTTGAATCCGTGCTCGGCCCTCCTTGCGATTAGAGTTACCCTCGGTTAGGGTTTCCCTTGCGATTTGGGCTTCTTCTTTGTGGGCCAATTTGATGAAGCTTGGATGCTTAGTGGAATTGGCCCAAAAATTGATGGAGTGTGAGTTAATGGAATATTTGACTCCTTGAAGTCCACAAACTTCAAAAAACAATTTGTACTTGTGTCGGGCTTTGAGCTGGATCACTTCCATCTTCAATCTCTGTGATCCAAACTGAGCTGGCCTTTCTTAGATGCTCTCTGCGAAATATGGGATCCTGTTGTGTCTCCTGCGTATTGAGGAAACTAAGGATGACCTCATCACATCATATCCTTGGTCTCATAATCGTGATAGTGATAAACCATTTTTTCGACAATAATGTATCAATAGCTTTTTTCAAAGAATGATAACTAGTGTCAGACACATGCACCACTGCAAAAAATCGCTCAATTGCATATATCTCAAAATAACTCCCATTGTTCCTTTATTGTAATTTCTCTAGACTCATCAACCTTAAGAGAAATTTTTTTATCTCTAATAACATTGATCATGGCGAGTGTGACTTATGAAGCACAAGCATGTACTAATTCCTTTGAATTATACGAGAAGTCATTTGATTTTATTTGATGAGTCGATTAACAACTTTGGAAACTTCTTCATTTTGTTGACTATACCATTCAATCACTTAATGAAAATTAATTCTATTTAAAGAACCAATTGACTTATCATGACCACGAAAAGGCAATCATTGCTTCAAAAAGAAATGAGTTACACCCAATGTTAAACGTTTGCGATAATCAATCTTTCTTCAGCAACTATTTGCTCGTAACATATTTCACACAGTATACCTTTGATCTTTACAAGATTCATGTTGTATTCTAGCATCATTGTGACAACTATTGATGTGAACCTTTGATTCCAACTTGTGAAAACAAGAACTCAATGTGAAAAATTGCCAAGGAAAGTCTGACTGCAAGACGCAGCTCTTAAAACTCAAAAATCCATACCCTTAGATTCGGCAGACTACTAATTTAACAAGTTAAATTAAACACGTAATTCAAACCAAGTGGAGAATAATAGATGCGAAACAAAGCATGTAATTAGATAGAGCAATTATCTAATTAGCCTATAGTTCCTGTACTTTAGCAATTAACAAGCATGCAAATTACTTAAGCCAAAATAAAGAAGAGTGAATAATAAAGTATAAACTTTCATTCAATTAATCACTAAAAAATAATGAAGTGCAGCACCCCTAGTTATAGTGATAGGGAGCACGAAATTTACACGGAAAAATAAGGAAAGAAAACACAAAATTGGAACTTAATCAAGAGATTGAGTAACTCATAAAAATCAGCAAGAAAAAGGAACTTACTTGCTGAAAAAATAAAAGAAAATAAGAAAGAATTTTGGCTGCTTTAAGGTAAGCAATGCAAGAAATTCTCGCAAGAAAAAGGAAGGAAAAATTCAGATTTTACCTTTAAAGAAAAGGGAAAACTGAAAAACAAAGGAGAAAAGAAAAGAGGAAACTATGAAGAGAATTAGGTAACATGCACAAAACCTTAATTCTCATCCTAACCGTAACCCTTATTGTGAATTGCTTCTGCTTGGTCTTAGGCTTGGCCGAATGTGGGTTCATGGAGTGGACTTGAAGGATTCGGCCCAATTGATGTAGCATGATGATGTAGATATAGGAAGCTTCTGGAACATAGTTGTTAAACTCAGGTCTAGACTCGTAGAATCGGCGATTCTACGAGTCTAGACCAAGGAATCGAGCCAAACTCGGGTAGAATCGCATCTAATATTAGAATCGCATTATCCTCTGTAGAATCGGGTAGAATCGGCCGATTCTACCCGATTCCACAAATTTATTGAATGGGCTCCGAGATTGGACCAAATCCACTTCAATATGCGATTTGGGAGGCCCAAATTCGGTCAAATTCAGGTGGCCCAAATTTACAAGTGCACTATTTGGTAGCCCAAATTCTCAATTGTAATAACTTTCCCCTATCTTCTTCAATTTTCACAACTACGGGTTTCATTCCATTCAATTCAAGACTTCATTTTTTAATCTTCATTCTCTTTTTTTTGCCCTAACTCCTTTATGCACTACTTAAGTCCTGATGGATTGAGATTTGACATTTTTATTGTGGTTTTTATTGAACAATTATGAGTTTGTATGAGACTCATTGAGTTTATGATATAATTATAGTTAAATACATGTGTATTTTCTATTTTTTGATTCAAGGATCCGATTCTACGATTCCAATTATAGGCATAAAACGATTCTATCCCAATTTCCGAGCTTAACAACCATGTTCTGCAACCATGTTCTGCAATCTTCTGGAAGTTTCCGAAATCATTTCAGAAGCTAAAAAAATATTTCACTTCTAAAATTCTTCAAACTTTATGAAATCTCAATTTCCTTACTGGAAAGACTTGTAGTTACCATTTCCTTAGCTCGTAAATATCATTTCCACCATTTGCACATCTTGGAAATACCATTTCCTTAATTGGAAGGACTAGTATTCACCATTTCCACCTTGATGGAGAGTAGGGTAACTCTTGTAAGCTTTTTTTCTTTCTCATTGAGTTTATTGGAGCTTTCCTTTGCCTTCATGGATTCTGACTCATAACTTATATTGTTTTAGTCTTGGATTTCCTCATCAACTATTTATAGCTCAAACATAAGCGTTGAATTTATCTAATGCCCCTTTTTCAATTATTGAATCCTGTTTTAGTAAAGATATCTTCAGCATTTATATCGACCTCCTTTATGTGATGGTTTGATCAGATAACACCCAAAACAAAATACCGCATCTTTGATTGGCTATACTCTAATAATGCAATCTTTTTATACCAAGTTTCTTGAAAGCTAATTTCACAATGACTAATTGTTCTTTTCTGATATATGTATGATCAGCTAGTTGACATGGCCCCCTAATCAAGTATTCTCTTCATACTCGATCTTGAATATCAACATCAAACTCTTTAATTGGTTTTTGTAATTCTAGATCACTAATAATACTCCTTCTGTTCCTAAGTGTATGATGTTTTAACCTTTCAAATTTGTTCCTAAATGTATGAGGTTTTAGGAATTCAAGAGCAAAAGGGTATTTTGTTCCATATTTGCCCTTATTGATTGTAATCCTTTTTTTTTTTTTTTAAGCAAGATTGTAATCTTATCATTCATTTATGTTGCAGATTTTTAAAGTTAAACTCATTGAAACTATAACTTATGTTTAAAAAAAAATGTGTAAGATGTTCACTTTATCAATAAATAAGGTTAGCTCTATGTTCAAGATAGAATGTGTTAGGTTTGTCATTAATAAGGTTAGAATAATTACACAATTTATGATATTTTGAGATAATCAAATAAATTTAATAAGATTAACAATGTAATTTTATCAATTTTCTTAATATGTGTGCAATAAGTTAAAACATCATACATTTAGGAACAGAAGGAGTACCATTTAGATATAATTCTACATGTGATTTATTTTTCACATGCACAAACTCATTAACATTAGGTTAATTGTAAGAAACACCTATACGCCGTGGTTTAACAATCTCTCCATATTCTATATAAGTAAACAGTTCATAATTAATATAAAACTAATATAGATTAAAAAAATTATAATTATCTAAAATAAAATGCCATACTTAAAATTTTAAATATTTAATTTCTAATTCAATCTTACAACTAGAAGAACTAACTTCTATATTGCGAAGAGTGAACTGCCAAACATATCACCCTACTTTTCTAGAATCTCCCCTTTGGTCACTAAACTTTTTTTCCCCACAAAAACAGACTAAAAATGTCGTTCCATCAAGTTCTACCGTTAAAGTCTAACAGAATACAATTCAAGCACAAAACATACCATAAAAGTAAGGGCAATTTTGTCACTAAAAAAAAATTTGTAAATGCCCTTTCATTTAATAAATAAAAATCATTTCACTAATGCCCTCAAATCAAATTGCCACTAAACCACCACCACTCTGCACCCCACCAATTCCGCCGGGAAAGTTGCCGCCGCTCCCCACCCCACTATTACATGAAGATCCTCAATCAGATCAGATCAGGAGTACGGTTACTAGCAGAAAGACAGGTTTCGTATTCCTTGACACGTTCAAGCATGTCTCGAAGCTCTCCGTCTCGGCCTCGACGACTCCGCCGACCTTCAAGACTTTTCCGTTCTCTACTCCCTCACTGACAATATTCAATTTTTAAAAATTAGAGCCAAAACAAAACAAAGAAAAAGAGAATTAACACCCCTCCCCCCTCCCTTTCTTTTTTTTTTTTGTTTTTGTTTTAGAGATTTGGCAAGCTAAATGGTATATGGAAATATCAAAATACCCTGCTCTTCCATCGCGGTTGATGTCGTCTTATGGATAGGAACTGCCAGCTTAATCTGGGGTACTTGTTCTGCATCTTATGAGGCTAAAAAAACTTAGCTGAAGGGAATTTCTAGGGCATCTTTGTTGGCGAAATCAATTGGTGGATTTGGTTTTCAATGGGAATTCTTTGCTACAATTTTTTCTTTTACAAGCAGTGAGGTGAGGTTTGCTGCAAAAAAAAAAAAAAAAAAATTCTTTTATAAGCAATGGGGTGCGATTTGCTGCATTTTTGGGTTAGTCTACCATCATAGATCTTCAATTGTGTTTTTTCCCTTCCACCCATGGTGCAGTGTAAGATGTTAATGGTTTGGTAGTATATATTGAAGCCGGGACAGTTACTGTTGTAGGAATTCATAACTGGAAAAATGTTGCTAGAGTTGTTGCTGATGATATGAATGAAATTGATTTTGAGTTAAGTTGATTTTGACTTATTGGATTGCTACTGTTAAGCATGGTCGTCCTCCATGATTTTATGGTCTGGGTGATTGGAGGTGGTGGGGTGGAGAAGCCGGTGGGCAAGTTTTGGGGAAGATGTACAGGAATTTAAATTTATTGTTTTGTCAAAAATATCCTTAGTCCAAACGGAGCTAACGGCTAAAGTGACATTCTTGGCCCATTTTTAAGAGTATAGTGATATTTGGGGGGGGGGGGAGGGGAGAATGTTTAGTGACCAAACAGAAGAATGTGAAAAAGTATGGCTTTTTACTCCAACACAATCTTTCCTTCCCTTCATTTTAATTTTAAAATTACAAATTTTAAAATAGATTCGTAAGAAAATTGGCATGTCCCTTTTGTTGCTGCAGCAGCACTTCGTTTGCTGCTTGGAAAAATAAAAATTGTTATGAATATATTATGAATGTCCATTCTTATTATTCCTGTAACTCCTGCTAATTACACCATGGCTTTTCATTTACCTCGTGGTTCTCCAACAATTCTATCATTCCCCATTAGTATTTTATATAATTACTATATATGACCTTTCATATGGTCATGTGTCATCAATTCATGTAAGCTGGATACTAAGCCTATAAATATAAGGCTTAAGGTGATAACGATGATGAAATAAGAGAAACAAGTCTCACTATTACTTTGCTCTCCCTTCTTTTATCATGTCTTTATATTATATACTTGTACTTTTAGCTTTATATCGATATTATACTACTACTCGTAGTAATAATTTTGTAACACGTTATCAGCACGAGATTCTAGCCATTGGAATCGATTGATTGACAAGGAAAAGTGGTAGCGGTATGGAATCAACAAAAACTCAATCTTATATAACGATTCTGTATCAAATATCTCTAATGATTGCTTTGCAGTTTTGAGGTATGAATTTAATTTCATTATATAATATATCTATATATATATATATCTACATCATTCACAAAAAAAAAAAAAAAGACATAGAAAAGATTATATTTTTGTGTGATATTTCTAATTTGCTAGTTTGGTGAATTAAATCATTGTGAGAGAGTTTTGATAACTTGTTTATATATACAAGTTATAATAGTTTTAACTCATGAAAGCTATACTCATAAATTATATATATTATTTTTGCTATTTTCTACTTGCATCACACGATTTACATTTGTATGCATTTTCCCACATAACTGAAAAATATAATTGAAATACTGGGCATGATATATTTGTGTTGAAATTTGGACATTTGATTACAATATATAAGTTTGTCCCATTGACAAATTTGAAAGAAAGATGTAATTTCTAAACAACGATTATTTGGATTATTATATATTGATTTACTTTCTTTTTGTCATGAAACAAAATAATGAGTTTTGTGGAAAATTCACAAGCCTTGTCCAATAAAGCTGCTCCATTTCCTGAGGTAAATGTGATAGCTATGCATCCCTATTATGTGTGAAATTTTCATTTCCCAAAGTAAATGTGAGAATCATGAGTTCCTATAAAATATAAAGGTTCCATTTCTTGAAGTAAATGTTATAATTATACATTCATATAATGCACAAAATCACAGTCGTGGATGCGGATTTTATATTAACTATTGTAATTATGATTATACATATATATTGAATTCACCACCAGAAGTGAGAGAATAATCATACATCAGAAGTGTAAAATCATAACACCACAAGAAGTGGGAGAGTTGTGACAAGAAAGATGAAAAAAAAAAAATTAGATAACAAATGTTATCGTCATGAAAGGCCATTGTCATGTACCAGTCGTACACTAAAATATTTTGTTATTCTATATCATGAATCCTAGAAAAAATAAAGAAAAAGATAGAGGCAATTTTTTTTTCTTTTTCTACAATGATATTGTGGAATTCATTGTCAATCATACACTCAAAAGGTGATAATATTGAAAATGTATATAAATGCACCCTCAAAGTGGTACTGTTGAAAATGTATTAAAAATAAATAAATAAATTTCTTACTTTATTTATTTTGCTATAAATTAATTTAATTTGATGTTTTCCAATATAATATTTGTTGTTATTTTTTAGTTTTAATATTTCTTACGATTCATAAATATTGTACTGAAACATATACATCATTATGTCTAGAAGGCAATGCTACAACATATTGCCGATAAGGATAAGAAATAATGTTCTTATCTGATAATGACATAAACTATAGTTAGTACTATATTTGTTAGTAAAAATTATTGATAGCTCCAGAAGAGTTACTTTCATTTTATCTGGAGGAACAAAATATTGCACCTGATGATGCATTCTTTTTCCTAAAGTTTCAAAGAAATCTATTGAGATTTTCAAAGATATCCGCCAAAATGGATATCATATTGCTAATAAAAATGAATGTGATAATAAATACTTGTACATTACTTGTACTATTTATGAAAAGAAAATTTTATCGAAAAAGTTTCCTTCTTATTCTTCCAGGTTGTACTATACATATATAACTGCAATTAAAATTTATGCAATAGTAAATCAGATGTTTACTAATGAGTTTATTATGACACGACCTGTTAGGCAATCCCGATTCTATAATGATGTGAACAAAATAGAGAATTCATTGAAGGGCTGGAAGCTTATTCAATCTAATGAATTCTTGTACAATGCTTGTTCTCAAGGTAAATTGATTGTCAAATCATTACCAGTGAAAATTCGTATCGAATCTCCTATATTTTCAAAACGCATACATGATGATATGTGTGGGCCTATTCAACCACCGTGTGGACCATTTTGATAATTTATGAATTTAATTGATGCATCAACCAGATGGTTACATGTATGTTCATTTTAAAATGCAACCAGGAGTTTGCAAAATTTCTTGCGGGGATAATTTGGTTACGAGTTATTTTACTAAATAAATAATTATTGGATGTCTTTTGAGACTCGTGTGGAATATCTTGTTGTTTATATTCACACACAAAACGATCTTGCAGAATCGTTCATTAAATGCATTTAATTGATTACATGACATTTGTTTTTGAGAACGAAATTCCCAATATATATATTTGGGGGCATACAATATTGCATGTTACAATATTTGTTTGCATCAGACTAATAAATTTTATTGAATTTTCTTCCCAACAAATAGTTTTGGTCAGAAACCAAAATATTTCTTATCTTATAGTAGTTTGAGTATGCACTTTACATTATGATTACTTCACCACAACGCACAAACATGAGACCTCGAAGGAGGTTAGAGATAGATGTTGGGTATGAATCTCCATAATAAATATATTGGGAAAAGTTAGAGATTTGTCCACTATTCGTTTTACTGATTGTCATTTTGATAAGTCAGCTTTCTCAACATCAGGGAGGAGAAAAATAAAGTAGCCAATTAAAATAAAGGGTTAATTACGCAAAATCCCCATGTGGTTTGCGAAAGTACAGCCCTATGATTTAAAAAGCTACACAAAACCCCCCGTACTTTCCAAAAGAGGCATACTATATGCAGTAACCGTTTTACTAAACGCAGTAATATTCTCCTGTGAAAAGTCTATTTTACCCTTAAGTATTAAAAAAAAATTCATAAAATTTCACACTATTCACAGGAACATTGGGAAAATACCGCCCTTTGTGGGCGGTATTTTCGATGGGCGGTATTTCCCCTAGGAATACCGCTCACTGTAGGCGGTATTCCCAGGAATACCGCTCACAGTTGGCGGTATTCCTGGGAATACCGCCAACAGTGGCGGTATTCCTGGGAATACCGCCAACAGTGGCGGTATTCCTGGGAATACCGCCAACAGTGGCGGTATTTTCAGTGAAGGGAGGTATTTTCTGAAATACCGCCCTTTGTGAGCGGTATTTTCGCAAAATTTTATCCCGTTTTAAAAAAATATGTAGATTATTTACATATCGTGTAATATGAATCGTACTCGTGACTATAAAATCAAATGTTGTGCGGTATTTTTTTTTTAATATAAATGGTAAAATAGACTTTTCATAAGGGAATGTTACTGTGAATAATAAAACGGTTACTGCGTATAACAATTTCGTTCCAAAATAGTGTAAAGTGGACGGATTCTGTTATGACTATCGGTCAATGGGGTAATTTTGTCATTTTACAAATTTTCCTTTTTATATTTGTTTAAAGACTTCATGTTCACTAAATTCCAACCAGTAACCCTAAAACCTAAATCCCTTTCCCTTCTCTCCTCTCATTCTCTCCCTCTCCGCCTCACTAACCCACTGCCGCCTCCGCATCACTCTCCCATCCCCGACTCCATCAACTCTCTCTCTACGCCGCTTCCATCACCTCTCTCCACCGCCCTCACCTATTTCTCTCGCCACCGCCGCCTTCATCAACTTTCTATCTCGCTACCGCCGCCTCCATCAACTTTCTCTCTCGCTACCGCCGCCTCCATCGCCTCACTGGCCAACGCAACGGGTTCGATTTGGTTCGAACTATGAGGGGTAGGTATAGGTTTGGGTTTCAAATCTGTGTTTTCGTACTTTTTTTTCTGGGAAGAAGAATGGGCTCAAGTTTGACGATTCGATTTGGTCCGAACTATGAGGGATGGGTGTAGGTTTGGGTTAAGAATCTGTGTTTTTGCACTTTTTTCTGGGAAGAAGCAAGGGCTCAAGTTCGACGGATTTGGAGTGTTTTTTTTTTTTTCCCTCTTGAATCCGATGATGGTGGTCAGTTCATGGTGGTTAACTCCTGGATCAGATTCTCCTTTTTCTTTTAAAGTGCGTGGATGAGATGTTTGTGATTTTTTATGGTTTTTATGGTGGGTTGCAAATGGTTTTTGTGGTGGTGATTTGGGTTATGGTGGCGGTGGTGGTTGTGATGAAGCTGATGGTGGCCATGATGGCAGGTGGCGGCGGGTGGCGGTTGTGGTGATGATGATGAAGGTAGCAAGATTGATGGTTTTAACTAAGGAAATTATAAAAGAGACTAATAAGGAAAAGGAGTAATTAAGGTATACAAGATATAATTCGTAAAAGAAATGGAAAGTAATTTTTGATATTGTAAGATTATAATTTCGGAATTGATATTTGCAACAACGGAATTTATATTTGCAGCGATATTTTCGTGTGAAAAGACCGAAATGCCCTTGGGGTAAAAAAAAAAGAAAAAATTTAAAATTTTCAATCTGTTGGAATAATTTTTTAAAAAAAAAATATTTCCAGAACCATCGCCTGTCGCCGGCGATGGTACACCTCCTCCCCTTACCTTCATATTTTTGATATTTGCAGTAACCACCGGGCGGATCTTTCCCATTCCGGTAAAAAAATTCACAATTTTGACAAAATTACTAATAAATTCGGACATAATACAAGTAAAATAATTAATAAAACTACATAAAAAAAAATTAAAAAAAAACCAAAGTGTCGCCAGCAAAAGTGTCGCCGGCGACCGGCGACACTTTGGTTTTTTTTTTTTTTCTTCTTTTTTTTATGTAGTTTTATTAATTATTTTACTTGTATTATGTCCGAATTTATTAGTAGATTTGTCAAAATTGTGAAACCGGAATGGGGAAGATCCGCCCGGTGGTTACTGCAAATATCAAAAATATGAAGGTAAGGGAATTTCCAGAACCATCGCCGGTCGCGCGGCGATGGTTTTATAAAACCATCGCCGGGCGACGGCGATGGTTTATACAAAATATAAACCATAGCCGGCGACCGGAGATGGTTCTGGAAATTTTTTTTTAAATTATTCCAACAGATTGAAAATTTTAAATTTTTTTTTTTACCCCAAGGGCATTTCGGTCTTTTCACACGAAAATGTTGCTGCAAATATCATGCCCCTATAATTTTTACAAGAAAAGGAAAATAATAATAATTATTTTTAAAAACAAAATTTAAAAAGGAAAGAAATAAAATATGGAAATCACAAATTATTAAAAGTAATAGTAATAATATATAAAGCAAATTAAATTTTAGCCTTAATTATTTAAAAATAAGGAAGAGAAAATTAAGAAAAAGCCAAAAAAAGTCTTATTTTGTTAGTAAGGGTAAATTTGTCATTTTGTAACAAAAGTTAAGAGAAATAGTTGACTTTTTGGGTTTGACCGTTAGTCATAACAGAATCCGTTGACTTTACATTATTTTGGAAAGTACAGGGGGGTTTTACATAGCATTTTAAATTACAGGTGGGGTTATTCTGTACTTTCGCAAACCACAAAAGAGTTTTGTGTAATTAATCCTAAAAATTACTTGGAGTGAATTATCCATGATCCTCGTATAAAACTATATGAAGCTAAAATTGTGAAAGCCCAAACCATAGACCAATTTCAAGGTAAGTCTTAAAGCTTTTTAGGGTATAACTCTTGGAATAAATAAATAAATAAATATGTAATAACAATAAATACAATAGTTTATATGCATGCATACGTATCTTTATATATATATATACTAGATGGAGCATGCCGTGCAATGTCCGATATTTGCTAACGACATTTGCTCAATAATTACGTATTAAGAGTGGTGGGAGTGGTAGGTTTTTGTGGGTTTAAACCCAACAAAAACCTACAAAAACCCACATTCTACCATTCCCATTTGACACCTCACAAACCCAGGTTCTGAAAACAGAACCTGGGTTTGTGAGTTTTAGTGGTCCCTACCCGCTAGGGGAGTGCAGCTCACGCTGCACTCCCTTAGGCGAGTTCCTCCCACTCGCGAGTGGGAGGAAGTGGGAGGAACTGTTGGTGGCAGACATTTGTCTGCCACCAACCTTTCTTCTTTTTTTTTTTTTTTTTTTTTTTTTTTTTTGTTTTTTTTGGTTCCTTCGGTTGGCTAGCATATTTATGATAGCATATTTATGTTTTTTTGGTTCTAATATGAAAACAAATCTTTTTTTTACTATTTATTTTTTTTATAAATACCTATCAATTCTAATATTTCTTTACTCCTTATCCAAATCATACAATTTTTCAATTAATTTTTGAAAATGAATTTTTACAATAGAAAAATCTAATTTTTTAATTATGTAATTTTATTTTTTAGTTTTTTAGTGATTATATAATATTTTACTAATTATATAATTTTTTCTTTTGGTTTATTGAATTATGTAATTTACGAAATTAAATATTTTAATAAATTAAAATAAATTTATAATTAAATTTAGTTGATAAATTATAATTAAAAAGATATAATTAAATGTGTATAGAGTTATTTATTAGTGGGACCCGTAATGAAGTTGCTTTTCTGGGTTTATTGTTGCTGGGGGTAGGTTTATAAAAGTGGGTGGGTTTTTGCTTTTGATGTGGCGCTGATGTGGCGTGATAAACCTGCTTTTCTGGGTTTATCACTCCCACCACTCTTAGAGTGAGCTTGCCATTAATTTACGGGCCCATATGTATAATTAATTAAGTGGAAATTAGTCACAGTTACCTTTGCTTCAATTCAAATTCGGATGGAGTAGCCCATTCTAAACAATCAATTTGGGGCATTTATTTATTGAAACAATACACAATTCCAACTTGATTTGAAGTTGTTTAGGGCAACTATTTTAGTTATTGTTGGAGAGTAACGGCGGGAGAATGGTCCCCAACGGTTGCTATTTCCGTAGCTATTTCTTGGTTCTATTATTTTATTTTTAAAATTTTAAAAATATAGTTTGTTTATTATTTGTAATTATGTAAATAGATTAATTCATTTATGTTAATTAAGTAATTTTGCTCCTTAAACTCTTATATAATTTTTTTTAAAACTAAATTACTTTTAAAATAAAAATTATAAATGTTCTATATATATAATCAATAGATAATAAAGCTATTGATAGATTAAAAAAAAATCGTTAAATATTAAATTTAAGCAAAAATAAAATAATTAAAAGCTGACAAATTTCTATAAAAATATGGGGACAACTCTCTGCGCCATTTATTACTGAACTGATTTCTCCATCTGAGCTTGAAATTGAAATGGTAGAGGATGACAATAAGATTTCAAAAGTATATATAGGGATCAATTTAGCCAAATAAGAGACAAAGATGTCCACATTGACCTTCGTAACACACCGATTAAATACTTGTGGGAAAAATATTCAAATTTTTATTTTATTTTTATGCAGAATTTATATTGTATTGTTGGTTTTTTGTAATGCAATGTTTTCCTAGAATTGGGAAAAAAATGTGTTTCTAATGAATATTTCAATTTTTAATAAACATTTTGTATTGAATTGAAATATTATTTGGTTTCTTTAATTTATTTTACAATTATTATATTTTATGACAATAGTAAAATATAAAAGCATAATAAATTAATTTCAAGATTTTCTTATATTTATTTCACTAAATATCTAGAATTTATTTAGTATTAATAACAATAGCTATTTAAAAACATTTATGTAATTACATAAATAATAATAAAGTATTAAAACAATAGTAGTTATAGTAGCTACAAGAAATAGTTCCTACCCTTGGACATAGGGAGAGGTGGGAGCTATTTTTAGCTTCCAAGTTTTTAAATTGAGAGCTAAAAATAGCTCCCACCATTAGAGATGGGTGTCAAACAAGCGGGTTGGGCAGATATTAAATGATTGTTAAATTAATGAGTAATGGGTACTCATTACACATTCAATTAATGGTCTTAACTCAAATGGGTAATGGGTAGCTATGGATACCCATGAGTACCCATAATACCCATTATACAAAAATGTAAGATTTACTTAATAGTTTATTAATAAAAAAATTTTCAAATTATTAAATTTCATTTTTTTTTCTAAAGCAGATTTTAATTCTTTGAATTTATTCTAAAATTTAAAATATTAAATTTTGTATACTTTTATATTTAATCGTACGTAATTTTTTTGTCCAAACATAATTTTTAATTTTTTTACATTTATATAAACTCGTACATGCCCCGACCCCAATCGAGGCCCTAAACTGGGCCCGGGCCGAAACTGGGCCCGGCCCAAAATTAGCCCGAGTCCCAAAACTGGGCCCAGCCCAAAATTGGTCAAGAACTGAGCTTGAACCATGGGCCCGAACTCAACCGGTTCAGCCCGGCCCGAACCCAAACCCAGCCCTAGACCCAAGCCTAAATCCAAATGAATTTTGAAGGCCGGATTGAAACCCAGCCCTAGACCCGAGGCTAAATCCAAATGAATTTTGAATTAGTATTTATAAGTGGGTAATTTAAAAATATTATAAAAGAATAAATGGGGAAAAAAGTAAAGTAATTGTATGACACAAAAAATAACAAAAAAGAAAAAATAAGTTTGAACAAAAAAATAAAATGAGCCCACTAAAATAGATGAGTTGTTGGATTTTTGTTTATACTTTTAAGGGTAATTTTAGATAGGTATTTTTGGTACCAATGATGAGTGAGTTTTAGGATACCCAATGGCTACCTGTTATGATTAGTAACCCAAAATTCCAGAATTGGGATGAGAAAAGAAGAACAGAGTTTGATATGAGAAGAGCAAAAGGGAGAGATGAAGATTGGAATTAGATGAGAAAAGTTCATCACAAAAATTACATGACCCCTCCTCCTTCCGTTAGTGAATATAACGTGCATCAAATCTACTCCAAACTCTCATCCTGACTGAAATTGGACAGCTGTAAAAGAAGCCCAAAACTTGACTTCATGCTGATGATCAAATGATGAAATGAGCTAAGGAAAATTAAGAATAAACAAAAAGGCCAGAAAGCAATTAAACAGAAGTTCCTCTAATTCTGCAAAACAAATCGTCCGACTTATCCCTCGGAAACGGCGTCGTCCCACTTAAGGCAATTTCCCCAATTACGTGAGAATTTGGCCCTAACTTCGAATTTGCATAACATTCCCCCTTACTAACAACTAGCTTGTCCTCATGCTTTAAAGGCTGGAAATGCCTGTTTCAAGTTGCTAACTTCCTCCCAAGATGCTTCTTCCTTGGGCAATCCTTCCCATTCCACCAACCATTGAGTAACCTAGACATTACCTTTCTGAATCAACCTCCTTTGCAGCACTGCTTTTGGTTTGAGTTCCTGATCCCCATACTAGCAATGATCTGTAATAGGAATAGGACTCACAGGATTGCTTCCAATGTGCTTCTTCAGTAAAGATACATGAAAAGTTGGGTGAATTCGACTGTGATCTGGTAGCTTGAGCTTGTAGGCTACCTCCCCAACTCTTTCCAGAACCATGTAAGGGCCAAAATACTTAAAAGCAAGTTTAGGACAACTCCTTCCTACCACAGATTGTTGCCTGTAAGGCTGCAACTTTAGATAAACCTAATCTCCCACTTGAAATTGTCTTTCACTCCTCTTCTGATCAGCATAAAACTTCATCCTAGCCTGAGCCTTTTTAAGCTGCTCTTGAATCAGCTTGGACACTGCTTCTCTCTGCTGAACCACATCCTGAACTGCAGGAACCACAATATCAGCAAAAGGCCCCAAAGGAACACTGACAGGCTGTATTCCATATAATGCTTCATAACGGGTCATTTCTAAACTGAAATGGTGGGTGGAATTATACCACCATTCAACTAAACTCAACCAACTCTTCCAAGTACTAGGTTTTTCACAACAGAAACACCTTAAGAAATTCTCCAAAACTTGATTCAACCTTTCAGTCTGTCCATCGGATTGAGGATGATAGGATAAACTAAGGTTCAATTTCACTCCTAAAATCTTGAAAAGTGATTGCCAGAACTTGCTTGTGAATAACCTATCCTTGTCACTCACAATGGATTCAGGTAATCCATGTAATCTAAAAATTTCATCCATAAATACCCTAGCCACTGTAGAAGCATTCTAAGGATGTGCAAGAGGGATAAAATGGCCATACTTGGTTAACCTATCCACCACTACCAGCACAACATTGTAACCTTCTGAGAGAGGCAACTGCTCAATGAAATCCAAGGCTATATGCTTCATGCTTGTTGAGGTATAGGTAAAGGCTGCAATAATCCATAAGGATACTGATTTCCTCCCATATTCTTCTGACAAACTTCACACCTTCTAATAAATTCTTCTACCTCCTCCTTTTGTTTAGGCCAAAAGAATAGAGTTCCAATCCTTTTCAGGGTAGCTTTCTGTCCTGAGTGACCCCCTATTGCAGTAGCATGAATTGACTGCAGTATGGTTTCCTTAACTCCTGCTTGGTTGCCAATCACAATTCTATTTCCTTTCTTCAGAATCCCTTGAACCACTTGATACTCTCCCTTTCCTTCCTTATCAATTAAAGCTTCTGCATACACTAAAATATATTTAATGACTAAACAACGCTTCATTTGTCCTCTTTCTCCTAGCTCTTTTTCGTCTCTCACCTCTCCCTCCGACTTGTTTATTGTTTTCCATCACTTACCATCACTCAAGAAAACTTGTGAAGATGAAATTTGTTAAAGAAGTCCTTCGTTCACTTTGTTAGTTTGTTATCGGTTGGCAAAGCTACGACTTCTCGTTAGTTTTGATTTCGCTAGTGGGGAATCACAATTAGCATTGTTTAACCGATGTTAAATGTTGCCAAAAAAACTCATATACAATATAGAAATTTTTCAATACCAACAACACAATATGAAAACACAAAATCCAATTATCGGATGAATATGGTAGAAACTTTTAACTCAAGGAGAAAGAAACTATAACTTATTATATCAATTGACAACTGTGCATATCACTATTAAAGACTATAATTTGACAATAAAGATATACACTATCACAAAATTTTCACTGACTATAAGATATACTCCCTCCGTTCCATTAGAAGGGTCCACTTGGAAAAATATACAACTTATTATGAATTGGTAAGGTTGTCGCTAGCCCTATCAAATGGAAAAAGTATCAAGTACCTGCAATAAAAATATTAGAATAGTATAGAGCTAAGCAGGTCGAACCGCAGAGAACGGGAAGAACAAAATTCCGATTTAACCTATTGAATTTAGAACTCTTGGTTTGTAACCACCTTTATGAGTCAGATGACTCAAATGAATAGATTATGATTAAACTAAGCTAGCAAATGAGAAAAAAGCAAAGAACAAAAGATTCACTTAAACAAAGATCATAAAAGGCATATGGCACGTGCAAATCCACATTAACCACATGTAACATCAATCATAAACTCAGAAATACACTAACATGCATATTGTTAATCAATTATAGGTTGCCGAGATCCACCACAGACACAACCCAATTTCCTCTTAGTTAATTGACAGTTAGCAAGATCCGCTATGAAAAGGTGTATTAAGAACTAAGGGAACACACATTACACAAATTCACATTAAGTTTGTAGTTAAACAAGAGAATATTATATAATAGGGGTAAAAGAAGAATTTTTCATACTTTCTTAATTTATGTGCAAATCTCTAAGAGGACACTCTTTGGAGAACGCAATATTTCAACCACATAAACTCATAGCGATTGCGATGTATCAAAAATTAAATTCGATACGCAATACTGCTATAGTTTAACTCAATATGTGTGTTTCCTTAATACTGTTACGATAAACACCCCTCAGTGTATTTGGACCACTAGTTGAGAAAATAACCCAACAACAACAACACAACAGAATTGAAAAAACGAAAAAGAAACTCATCAATTTAATGTGGTTTAATTCACTGGAATACACACTATTCCAAACAAATAGATAATTACAAATATTAGAGTTATGCTTTGTTTGTTTGATAGGTGTCTCTTGTAAATTAATCAATCTATATACAGCGGAATAAATATAGATTGAAAATGCCAAGATCACTTTGCAATCATATGAATAATATAGTATACCAGATCAGATGTTATCTCGAAAGTAAATCCATCAGCAACATTCAACATTCACGAACCAATATGCAGGAGATGAATTTGATCACGAGCCGCACAATTGTTCGGCTTCTAATGGTATCCACACGAACAACTGTAATTGGGATCCTTAAGTTAGCGGATTAACAGCTAAATCACTATATACACGGTGTTGTATATCATTCCAATGACTAGGGCTTTATTTATAAATATCAGAATAGTATAGACCTATTACAAATAGGTTACAATACCAATTTATGGCCTGACCTTTAAGAGTCAGATGGAATGTCATGCATCGGTTAGCGTCGGACAGGTTTGCAGCATCCATGACGCTCATGCACTGCATCCAGTGAGCTGTGGGGTCGGTAGTACCATCATATTTGTCAACTTTACCTAGGCCTCTATATCCAGGGGGAAATTGTGCCATTTGAATCTCCCACCCAAAATGATGAGCACGCGAGACGTGGGGACCATTCGTCCGAGCTGAGCATATCCGGATCCGGGGAGGATGGTTTGGCCGAGTTGGGGATATCCGGACTGACCTAAGGGGTGTCCTCCCATACCGGAGTAATAGTTCCCTAAACCGGGCCCAGGGTAATAATTTGGGTTAAGTAAAGGAGGGTTTTCTGAGGGCGGTTGCATGGCTCGGTTATTGCCTAAACCATAATGTTGAAATAGCGCAGGGTTGGAAGTAGTTGTGTATCCGGGGTAATAACAGGGTTGATTCATTTGGCTGATTTATAGGCCATGGCCAGGTTGATTCAATTGACCCATTTGTTGTCCTAAAGTGGGAAAGGGTAGGCCTGACATAAAAGAACCATTATTGAACTGAACATTAGGAACCATAAAGGGGCCCGGACAAGTAGGATTAGCCTGAGTATGGGCTACAGTGGTATAAACAGGAGGTGCCACAGAAAGGTTAGGATGACCAGCAATATGACCTATTTCTGAAGAAAAATTAACTCCCCCAGGTTGTGGAGGACATATGGTAGTAGATTGTGGGGGAAGACTAGACATTAATGCAGCAGAGGGGTTGGATACAGGGTTGATTACAGCCCTGGGTGGGGGAACGGTTGGGGACCACTGTAAACCATAGGGGTGTTCTACGTTAACTGCATCTGTGGTGGTGGTTGTAATGGGAGGTTCTATATTAAGAGTAGAGATGATAGGAGCAACATGGTTTATTAAATGAAATAGTTCTGGAAATAAACGGAAGAACCTATCCTTTTCTGTCTGTTCCTGTTCAGAGGTGAGAGTTCCAACAAGGGTGGTAGTAGTTGGTGGATCAGTTGGAGGATTAGAACTGGTGGTTGCAACGGTAGGAAGAACCAAGGCGGTGGTAACGATGAGTCCGTTGGTGGTGTCATCAGAAGAAGAAGCACCCTTTCCTGAGCGAGTTTGCGTCATGGTTTCAACAAATTTATTTAAATGAGGAAAATTTGATGAAATAATTTGATCAAACGTTCCCCACAGTCGGCGCCAGTTGATGTGACACAAAAATTACAATGAGGGAACGATGCTTCTTCGCGGCCCAATGAACTCTTGAAAACAATAATAGCCCAATTTGAGATGAGCAATTTGAGGGATGAATTGAGTAGGGTTGCTGAGCTTGGCAAAGAGGATGAAGCTTGATGATTTTGCACTGCTCCGTTCACCAATTGATGATCAATTCAGAAAAGGAGCGGGGCTTTCCCCCCTGTATAGGCTCTGACGATCAAGTCAGTAATATGAAAGAGATAAACAATATAGAACAAGAGTGTTCAGAGAAATTGTAAATGAGAGAATAGCTTTAAGAACTGCTAGTGAGAATTACCAGAAATTGCTTATTGGAACTTACCGGAATGAGGCTTGTGCCTGAGTATTTATAAGCTTACTCTTGATGGTTCCGTTGGGTCTTGAAGACATACGCTCCCACTTATTCTTTTTGCAATGATGGTTTTTGCCGTTCCCGGAATAATGGCTTTAACATGGCTCCTTTGTCATCATTGTTCCTGCATTTATACTAATTTTTGGGGTCCTACCATGATATATCAATATTATCTATATCTCAGACCGACTTATACTATATCGACCTGAGCTCCCTTTTTTTAAGTTTTTACCGACCTGAGCTTTAACACTTGTTGACCGATCTAACTTCTCTAGGCTTTTGCCGACCTGGGCTTATAGTTTATACTTTTATTGACCCAATCTTTCCGAGCTGGATTTTACCGGTCTAAGATTCTCAAGTTGATTTGTAACATTTTCCGACCTAAGCCTTCACGAGTCTATTAAGTCTTTAGGACCGAGCTAAGCCTTCATATCCGATCTAAAGCTAGGACAGAGACTTGGTTTCTCCAATTCTTCCCACCTGAACGTGGATCTGGGCTTCTTTATCTTTTACCGTTTCTTTGTTTTAATTAATTGGGCTAGGCCCAATGGGGATTTCAATTTTATGCACATCAATCTCATTTCATCACTTAAGCTTTTATTTATAGGCTTAAAAGTTATAAACTATAAGACTCAAAGAAATAAAGGGGGTAATGGAGGATGATAGAATCACAAGTAGCGAAAGTTTGGTAATATGGAAGGACATTCACAATATTCATAACACAAGTTATTGTTTTTCTTTATTATTAATATTCTTTTCTCAAACTCAAGACTGGACAATTGTTTAATTGTACCTAAATACTATTGATTTCCTTTCTTAATTCTTATTGCATTTATAATATAAACAGAAATGACAAAACTGAGGTTTCCAATATTTCAGTATTTAGTATTTAGATGAGTGCATTTATCAAAAATAAATAAATAATTTAGCATTCTGATTCAAATGTAGTAAACTGAATTTTTGACATTTAAATATAAATTATTTAATATTATGGTTTCCAATTCAAATGGTTCTCGATAGTAGCATTTCTGGTTTAAAACTAATAGACTAAAAATTAAAAATTGCAAATGATAAACTTTAGCTTAATTAAGATATTAAATTTCCTGTGCTTTTCTATTCTACATGCATCAATCAAGTCCACTATAGTTATTGAAATCAATCGATAGGGCCGCCCCTCTTTCACGAACACTAAGGTTTATCATCTTTTTTCCTCCATCTTTTTTTTTATCGAATAATAAAAAATAATAATTTTACTTTTGTTATTTATGTTTTTTATTTAGTTTTAAATTTTAGATTCCTTGATTAATTAGAGCTAAAAGAGGCAGTTTTCTCTTCTAAATAATTATTTTCTCTTAATCTATGGCATTTCTCTCTCCCTCTATGGTATTCTCTTCTCATTTATGGTGTTTCTCTCTCTGGCTATGGTGGTCATGATGAATGCACGCTCGGTCGAAAATTCAGTCTCAAAACTTTGTTTGTAATTAGTGACCGATCATTGACTTTTAGTATGAAATTTGTTGAGCGATATTAATATTTTTACTATATTTAGATCTATAATATGTATAGATTTACCGTTTATAGTAGATTAATTGGCTATATTATTGTGGTTCATATATGATAATCATCAGATTAAATATTTTGTAGTAAGTTGTATTGACTGTTTCTGTCTGTCAATCGCCGTTGGATGACAATTTTAATTAAAATAATAATAATTGTAGTCACTCATTTCATAGGGTGATCATTTGTACATATGCAAGGTTTTTAACTTTCACCATATATAGATCATTAATTAGTATTTTTCTACTTGTTTTCTTCAATTTATAACAACGAAACGATTAAGAGTAATTATTTGTAGCTTAGCTTTTTTACCGTAGGTAATTATTGTATTCTTATTCCATTAAAAGAAAGAAAGGGTGAGAGTATTTCATAATTAAGTAGGCGGTACGTACGTATGATTTTAATTTGTTCAAACTCGATGCTATTTTTGGGAATCTCATCTCTATGCTATGTACTATGGATTAATATGTGATAATTAATAATTAAGATTTAAACCAATTAATTAATTCTCCTAAAAATTATCAATTAATTGATCGATTAGAGTGACAAATGGGAAGGCCATGTAAAACAACAATTAACAAACTAATTACTCTTCTAATTAATACATCTATCTTTCTTCCTTTTTGCAAAAGCTACATTTTTTAGGAAATTGTAAAGAAAAATAAAAATAAAAATCTATTCTACCTTCTTGCACATACAGATACAGCTAGGATTAAGAATTAATAAATGCTGAAAACCTTTTCCCCTTTTATCATGCATATATATATATATACTAGACAGTACATCCGTGCAATGCACGGCTTATGCCCAATAAAATATTAATTTGTATCATAATAATAAAAAGTTTAATTGTGCACAGACTAGCATACAAATAGAACAACGAATATAAGAGCTCGTTTAAAATTTTCATCTATTAACTTAATTCAATACATTTTTAGAACAATTGGAGTCTACAAAAAAATATCAAATTCAAGGAAGAAATTTTCTAGCCTTAATATTATATGGTTACCGGTACACTACCTTCATCCGACATATTCTTGTTGTTTTTGTATGTAACTTAACATCCTTCCATTAAGGATGTACTTTAGAATTGTGGAAAATTTTGAGGTTGTTGGAAAAAAAAAAGATTTTTTTTTTTGCATATTTAACTTACTTCTCTACCTTTTTTAAAAACAAGAAATTAATATAACAAAAGCCTGTAAAAAAAAGAAACAATCTAGAGAATACATCAAGATTTATAATTTTACATATATGATACATTGTGAACTAATATGAAAGAGAATTTTAACGCAATAATCCTTCAACTCTTGATAACTAAAAGTTTTCACATAAAAAAATTGCACCAACAACAAAACAATTTAAACAAAACAACAAATTAAAGTAATCAACAAAAAACTTAATGGGAAAAGAAAATTCAAGAAAGGATCTATGTAAATCACATATTATTAGATGTGTAAAATGTCATAATTTTTAATAGTAAAATATAAGAATAAAATTTCTCATTTCGAGAAATTAGTTAACATATCTTGAACAGAATAACTCACTAACCTTGATACACTTTACAATAATTTAAAAGAGAATTTCAGTATTGTTTAAGACTGAGAGAACGGAGATGGTTGAGAATATTTCAAAATGCCATTCATAGAATGGATCAAGGAAGGAAAATATACAACTTATTGATTGTAACTAATAGAATGTGAAAGAAAAGCAATAGTTTATTCATATTTATAATGATAGAAGGTGAAGCAAAGAGGCATACAACATATTATTTCTATTTGTAATAAATAAATGGTGAAACAAAGAGACAGTAGACTTTTCCTGTTCTTTAGGAGTTAAAAACTAATACTCTCAATTATCAATTGAGTAATTAACTTCATGGTGAAAATGTTTAGAAAATGTAAAGTTGTGAATTTAAGATTATAAGTCTAAAAAAGAAAAAAAATAAAGTTTTATTATAAAAAAAATTGTACGGAACCTGAAAGTTGGTCTCATACCTTTTTATATTTTTTTTAATAAATAAAATCCTTAAATTATATAATTAAAGTTTAAATTTTTGTTGACATGTTGTTGTATATATATAATTTTTGTGAGATGTGCTTTTAATAAATATATAAAAAAGTGGAAGAATAAAAGTGCAATGCTCCTATAAAGGAGTGAAAGAACCACATGTAAAAATAAATAAATAAAGAAATTATTTAATTGAATGGTAGAAAATAAAATAAGTTCACTCAATATTTAACTATTAGATATTAAACTTATGTGGCATCCACATAAATAGTTAAATTAAAACTCTATTAGACATAAATTAGAAAGATGCTTATTAAATTAAAATCCAATGTGGCAGCCACATGGCACTCTAATATCAAACATATATTACTTTATATTATATATGGTAGATATATACTTTTATATTTAATCGTATGTAATTTTTTTTGTCCAAACACAAATTTTAATTTTTTTATATTTATGTAAACCTGTGCATGCCCCGACCCGAGGCCCAAAACTGGACCCGACCAAAAACTAGCCCGAATTGGGCCTGAACCTTGGGCCCAAAATTGGACCCAGCCATAAACTGGCCAAGGAATTGGGCCCAAACTGAATTGGCCCGAACCCAAACCCATCCTGAAACCCTAGCCTGAACTCGACTTGGAACCCGAACGAATTTTGAATTAGTATTTATAAGTGGACAATTTAAAAATATTATAAAAGAATAAATGGAAAAAAAAACGCAAAGTAATTGTAGCATACGAAAAATAAAGAAAAAGAAAAAATAAGTTTGAAGAAAAAAAATAAAATGGGCCCACTAAAATAGGTGAGCTGTTGGGTTTTTTTTTATACTTTTAAGGATAGTTTTGGATAGGTATTTTTGGTACCTATGATGGGCGGGTTCTAGGGTACCCAATGGGCTACTCTAAACCCGCTCATTACATATTTAGCCCAAGCTCAAACCCACCCAACCCATTATTTTTTAAGGTGGATTTTATTGGATTTTTGTTAAAACCCAATGAGTTTGGGCGATTTTTTGGTTAATGGGTTTTTTTGCCACCCCTAGGTACAAGTCTAAGAAACATTTGACCAGCATTTCTACTCTTTTATTTTGCATAATTTGGCACATAAATCTTCAAGAAGTAATAGAGTCAATTTTTTTTACAACCAAGCACAATTTCAATTAAAGTATTAAAAAATACATAAAAAAGCACGATTACAACTCATGGCTTCCTTTGCAATAGCAAGTAAATAGCAAATTGTATAGTGATCTCAACTCATGGCTTCCTTGAATATAAATGAAAATTTTGATTATGTTCCACTTTATTAATCTTCTCGAGAAATGACATATATTAAAATTAGCCAGACTTCACTATCACATTTTCTATCGAGCTAGTATAACTAATCATCTAAACAAATAACATGACAAAACTAAGTAAAATGATCTAGAATTACATTATGTACAGCTAACTTGATTGTTAAAAGATGATGAATGGTTATCATGCATTTAAATTTTGTATATAAAATTAGTAAATGGTAATTTTTATAAGAGATAGGATGAATAAATTACTTAATGATTAGTTGGTGTTTATTACCGAATATGGAAGATGTACAGTGTAAAAGATAAAAAATCTGAAGACATAATTAGACTTAGAAACTGTACGAAGACAATCATTACACTGAAGAATTAGAAGGTCAATTATAAGTTATGTGGTAATTGAAGGGAGGGAGCCATAATTAATTAGTTTTCTTATTAAATATCATAAGGCAATAATATGTGGCATGTTAAATTAAATTGTAGGCTTATGTGGCATATTATTACATTAAATTCTAGTATATGTGGCGCTTATGTGGCATCCAAGTGGCAGCTTGAGATATAATCTATATTACTTTCTAATAAAAATGGTAGATATATATATATATATATATAATTAGATATATGGAAGCATAAAATACAATAGTTGTAGGAGAGAGAATTAGGCAAGTGCCCTACCTAGTTGCTAACACGTATATGGGAGAAGCACAAATAGCAGCAAACTAATTGATTAATCAGGCAAGTGCTATATATATATATATATATATATATATATATATATATATATATATATACATACTAAACGCAGTAACCGTTTTACTAAACGCAGTAACATTCTCCTGTGAAAAGTCTAAAATACTCCTAACACTTAAAAAAAAAACCAAAATTCCGGCGGAATTTTTGCCCAAAATGTCGCCGAAATCTGGCGACATTTTGGGCCAAAAATGTCGCCAGAATCCGGCGACATTTCCCCCCCCCTTTCAATTTGATATTTGCAATAACCACCGGGCGGATCTTCGCCAATTCGGTAAAAAATTCACATTTTTGACAAAAATACTTACACATCCAGACCAATTAATCAAACCAACTATCTAAAATAATACCGCAAAACATTTTAACTTTAGCCACTAATCTTTTTCCGATCCGAGTCGTCTCGATTTTTATCCGATTTTGTGATTCCACCCGGCTCTGCTTTGCAGGAATTATTAAACGGAACAGAGCCCGTGTAATATGGATCGTACTCGTGACTATTTATTCAAATGTTGTGCGGTATTTTTATATTTTATCTAAAAGGTAAAATAGACTTTTCATAAGGGAATGTTACTGCGAATAGTAAAACGGTTACTACGTATAACAATTTCGTATATATATATATATATATAATACAATCATTGTAGGAGATATATATATATATATATATATATATATAATACAATCGTTGTAGGAGAGAGAATTAGGCAAGTGCCCTACCTAGTTGCTAAACACGTATATGGGAGAAGCACAAATGGCAGCAAACTAATTGATTAATCAGGCAAGTGCTTATATATATATATATATATATATATATATATATAAACGGGTTCTTATGGAAAAAATTAGCTAGAAGGAGATAGAAGCTGAAGAAACGGAACGAAATCAACTCTAGAAGGAAAAAGAATTAGGACTGTGTAACAATCAAGGTAATTCACCCAGAATTCATCTAGTTTCAATACAATATGATTTATTAATGTTTCTTTATATGCAAAATATATAAATTATTTCCCTTGAATTTTAGATTGTAGGAGAAAACTTTGATATTAATTCTTCTAGGGTAAACGGGATAAATGAAAGTATTTTTGACATGCTTATGGGTCTTGATTATGTTTCTAATTCAAATAAGTATTTGATGCAAAGGGAATAGTTTAAAATTGATTGAATGATGTTTAAAGGGAGCTAATGTACTATAACCAAGGGGTACGGGTCCTTACTAGTTTTCGAACCTTAGTGATCTTGAAAGCATCTAGTTGGTATTCTTAATTGTGATTAGAGTAAAATGGCTAAGGACTAGTGCTTACTAAACTACAGAGGAAGTGTCAAAGAAGGATTCTGGAAACACAACTTTTTAGATTCTGAAGCAGGAGATAAGTTAGCTTGTCCACCAACATTAGGAAACATAGGATAATTTACACTCCTATATAAGCGGATCAAACCTCACATGTTAAGGTTAATAGGCCACAGCAAATATATACCTCTGTACTCCTTCCATTCAAACCTGAAAGTTGATTTTGTGATAAAGTTGTAGTAAATTACTTACTTCCTTTACCTATAGGTGTGTGAAACTCTGCACTTAATAGTAATGTTAATTGGGGTACCTTAGTAAAGCTTTAGTACTTCATATTGCGTTTAGAACCTGTAAAGCACTTGAATTAGATAGATATTTTTAGACCAAGAAACAGAGCACAATTAATTTAATGTCATGCTCCCAGTATATTAGTTGGGTAATGAAGAAATTTAGGTGCTGTAAAACACCAATTCTTTTTATGCTTAAAGTTCCTAAATCTTAATAGAAAAATATTAAATTGAGTTGTGGCCTTGTGGATTTCAGTTGAGTCTTTGAGAAACCTCTGTTCAGAGATGAAGGGTTCTGGATGAGTTAATTGTCTCAAGACTTATAGAATGATGATTAAGATACAAAATGGTATATATTGTATATAGCTAGCCACGTAGATTAGGCTAAGAAATATATATATATATATATATATATATAATCTACGTATAGCACTGAATAGATTAATTAAGCTAGCTAATTGGTGTTCTATGTGAATATCTATATATATATATATATATATATATATATATATATATAATCTACGTATAGCACTGAATAGATTAATTAAGCTAACTAATTATATATAATCTACGTATAGCACTGAATAGATTAATTAAACCCTAACTAATTGGTGTTCTATGTGAATATCTATATATATATATATATATAATACTGATAGAAACCAAAAAATTAAATTGAACCAATCAGTATATCAAGTTTTATAATTAATTTAATAATTATTAATTATAATCATATTTAAATTCATTTGCAACTATATTGCAGACTACGAAGAACAAAATCAGATAGAACCTTCTGAGTACTGCGAGTATCCTCACTTTTCAAAAGATATATATTTTGAAAACTATCATGCCTATATCTATATATATAAGTTGTTCATTAGCTTTGGAAATATTTAAACAAACGTATATCGATACTACTGAAAATATGCATGAAACTGATTATATCGAGCGAGTGACTACTTTTCACTCGAATCAAATAAATTGAAATTGTGAATAAAATGCCATGCTATGTATATGTAAATTCTTTGATGCGTGATACTTGTATTTGTACTATTTGATTGGAATTTGTTATTGGAGAGAGTCTTATTATGGTTGTGCTCGTAACGGGAGTATATGACATGTTGTAAATACTGGTTGAATAGTAGGCATGGGTGTACTTATTCACCGGTACTCCATCGCCAATGTTATTGCATATATTGATTGTGCATGATCCAGCCGGGGAATCCCACAACTTCCACGACTTATCGAATCCACTAGGCCAGCGTCGGGTTTTGGACGGTTGGATCGATGAGCGGGGGAAGTCAGGTGTACTTGAGCACCTGTCGGTCCTAGTACGGATTATATCGGGTGTTGTTGTCGAAGGTACCGAGTCAGGTGTAATGATCTCGAGACGTCTGCTTGAGTGTCATCCCTCATGACGGGACGACTCAGCGAATTCGCTCGGATCTGCTGAGTATCCTACCTGTTGTGTTTACTGCTTCCTATTTTTTGACATATTGAGATGATTCTATGGTTTACCGTTTTTATAACTGTCATAAAACCTATATTCAATGGAGGACATCACTAGGCGTAAAGCTCATTCAGTGTTTACATGTAGCATGACAGATCAACAATAGGCACAGTTAACCCCAGTGAGTCGAAGTAGGCTGGAGCATAGCTGCTACACTTTATGGGCATTTTAATTAGTAATTACTTATGAATTAATAATTGGCATATGTGCCATTAAGCTAGAACAATTGTGTTTTCTTTGAGATCCTGGATTTAGTATTGTATTTATTAGTACAAACTTATATAATAATATTACGCTTGCGTGTTATTTTATAATTTGCTCTTGTACTTGCTACTGAGTCCTGGCGAGAGCCAGGCATGCGTCCGATCGGGTTCCCGTATTAGATAGGGAGCCGGGTTGGGGCGCTACAGAAATTCAAGACATAATTAATTTACAACTTGCATTTGCTAGATGTTTTTTCTGACCTAAAAGGTGTGACCGCTAGTAATGCTCCAATTGCATTTAATGTCCCAGAAGGACATTCTGCCACTAATAAAGAATTTAAGGCAACACCAAAACGTAGTAGTCTAATCAATTCCAAGAATTAAATCCTCGAGAAAAAAAGGAGCAAGTGATAAAGATGGCAAAATCGAGGTGTTAGATATTCCAAAAGAATTTTCAAGATTAAAAACTCTTGAAAAGTTTCTCAGCATGACAGATAATAAGCTTCTAGAAAAAGCTTAGATACTTGAAAATTTTGATAATGAGATCTCAACTATGTCACGTATGACGGCTAAATATGGAACCTAGCTATGAACAATCGACGTCGATGATAAAATTGTTTATGCTGCAGCAGTTGCCATTATGGAAGAAAACAAGGATCATCAATATGGGTTTGTGAATATATGTCGACATAGAAATTATTGCCTAAGAAAATGATGAAAATGAAAATACGCAATTCTAGTATAATTGAATTTAATGCTTCAACAA
Organism: Leptodermis oblonga; assembly: GCA_016801395.1. Classification (NCBI taxonomy): domain Eukaryota; kingdom Viridiplantae; phylum Streptophyta; class Magnoliopsida; order Gentianales; family Rubiaceae; genus Leptodermis; species Leptodermis oblonga. The sequence continues at coordinate 40,357,847 of CM028750.1, forward strand.
AAAAAGTTTGAGCAAATAATTCATACACCTGAAGATGTGTAACTTGCAAGTCATAAATGAGTGTATTTGTGAAAAGCAAAATGAAATAATGAATTGACACAATTTATCGCACAAGTTTTTTTTCTGAAGAAAATGTATTGATTATGGGGCAGCATAATCTGATGTGATGGATGCAAAATTTTGGTTACTTGCTTTATCTTGCAACAAGGAGAAAATTAAAAATGCGTCTTACGGATGTCTGAAAGATTTAAATTGTCCTGAAGGCACGATACGCTTTATCGCGATATTTAATATATTAGATTTTTTAGAGCTCTATGTATATGTTTTACTGAAAGATCCGGATCCCAATTTATATTAATTATTTTATTTAGAACTCCCGAAGAGTTTAAAAATGCTATAGATTATTTAAGTATGATTTTGATGTTAAATTCTTGAAGAGATCCAAAATTTTGTTGAACATTTGAACACAAGAGTTCGAAACGAACGATTTTTGAAAGGCAACATTTGCATTAGCTTGCATATTAAGCACTTAGAAAATGACATATTTTTGCATCAAATCCTCTTATACTAATAAATTATGATTGTAAGATTACTAGATATGCATGAAGATCTATTTTTGTCATCGTGAGGATGATGAAAAAAAATCCCTGGTCCAGAAGTATCATAACTTAAAATATGCTTACAAGTCAAAAACTGCATATATTTCTTTAGCTTGATGGAATGATAAATATGGATCTTTATTCTTCAAAATAGACAAGTATGATCTTACATGTTATGCAGATGTTGGATATTTTACTGATCCTTATAATGCTCAACCAAACTAGTTATGTGCTTGCATGCAGTGGTACACCTATTTCTTGGCATTCAGTCAAAGGAAGAAAATATAACTACTAATTTTTATAATCTTGCTAAAGTATTTGCAATTCATAAAGCAAGTGGAAAGCATGTTTTGGTTAAGATCAGTTATCCAGTATATTCGAGAATCGAGTGATTTGCTCCTAGATTTTCAAAGAGTTTCCCTTTTTCTTTTTCTTTTTTTTTGAAGAAAATACTATATTGCTCAATTGAAGAAATAGTACATCAAAGATTTATGAAGATCGGAATGCAATGATGAAACAAATGATGTGCTCAAGAGGAGGATTTACCCAATGTACTATTTTTCCTTAACCAAGTTTTTTTCAGGTTTTTATTGTTAAGGTTTTTTAACGAGACAGTATTGTACTAAGAAAATGTACTCTTTTTACTTCACTATGTTTTCTTCTCACTGGGTTTTCCTGATAAGATTTTAATGAGACATTTCTCTTAATAACAGACATTCAAGGGGGAGTGTTATGAATATATTACGAATGTCCATTATTATTCCCATAATTCCTGCTAATTACACCATGACTTTTCATCTACCCCGTGGTTCTCCAACTACCCTATAATCCCCCATTAGTATTTTATATAATTACTATGTATGACCTTTCATATAGTCTTGTGTCATCAATTCATGTAAGCTAGACACTTAAGCCTATAAATATAAGGCTTAAGGTGAAAACAAAGATGATAAAATAAGAGAAACAAAGCTCACTGCTATTTTGCTCTCCCTTCGTTTATCATGTCTTTATATTATATATTTGTACTTTTAACTTTATATCAATATTATACTACTACTCTTAATAGTAATTTTATAACAAAAATAAAAATTGCTGTTTGCTGTTTGCCGCACTTCGCAAGGAGTTAAATAAGTTAATTTGGCCGATCCGTGCGTTTGATTAAGGTGTAGGTTATTATTTTATTTTTTTAAAACTTTTTGTCAGCTTATTGGGGTGGTCCAATAAGCCACTAGCCCTATATATATATCCACTTAAAATATTAAAATATATGGGCCTTGTCAGCTTGTTGGGGTGATCTAATAAGTCACTAACCCAATAAGCTGACAAGGCCCATATTTTTAAGTGGAATCTATATATATATATATATATGGGAAATTTTAAAGTTTCATTAAGAAACTATTCAATTCCTAAATAATGGTCTATGATGTATTAACAATGCAATTGCAAAAGTGATTGCATATGCTAATTTTCAGTGGCTGAATGATTTATTAAGGGGACTATAGTTTGACGATGTATATTATAGAATATAATTACATAAGGTGGAGGGGAGAGTTTATGGTGGGCCCAACCCCCCCCCCCCCCCCCTTCCACCCCTCTTGATAGAATTGTTTTTAAGTCACACAAGTCAAAATATAACTATTATATGAGACAATATATATAATATGAACCATTTAAATACACATTTTGACATTTAAAAATGTGTTTTTTTAAAAGAAAAAAAAACTTTTAATTAAATTAACATTAGTTAGTTTAGACCTATTTTTTCGTACTAGCAAAATCAAATCCAACCTTGCCAAATTGAAATTACTTGCATGATCAATTACTTGCCGGATTGAAATCCATCATGATCAACTAAGGGTGCACAAAAGCCCTAACCCGACTAAAATCGGACTTGACCCGACCAAACGGATCAATCTCTTGATTATTTGAACCATTTTTGAACCAAGAGGGCCAGGTCAGTCTTAATTCCTTTGTTTGATTTGGGTCGACTAGATGCTCTCGATTTGAACGAGATATTCGAGGATTAAATCGAACTGAATTGGTCCAACCGAGATGAAGACTTTAACTAAACCGAATCAAATTTAAAATTCCGTTCGGGTCAACGAGTCATTCCAATGGGTATTGTTACCCACCCTATAATCAACAATGAAACAAATCATATTCTAAAATGGTTCCTTCAGTTCGGATGCTGTCTTCATTTAGTCAATTAATTTGGAAGTGTTTCATTTTAATCGCTTAACTTCAAAAGTTGCTTTAAAATGGTTCCAAATCCAAATTTCGACAATATTTAAGCTATTTCCTGCTAACATGTGAGATTCACACATATTAATAAAAACAAGAAATCAAAAAAATATAATAATGTTATATTATTTAGTTCACTTCTTATGTTAGTAAAAAATAACTCAAATATCATTGAAATTTGAAGTTAGAACCATTTTAAAATAATTTTCAAAGTTAATAGGCCAAAATGAAATAATTTCAAAAGAAATCAAATAGCAAATTTAAAGAACGGATGGAGTGATTTAACCATCGTGATTATATCCATTGTGTAACATTGGGATATATGTTGATATTTACTCACTCAAGGCTGACTCAATAACTATAGGCGTCCGCTACAAACATTTTTTATTTTTATTTTTTACTTCTTGTTCTTTTGAGACGCACTACAAACATGATATAGTGTGAGTTTGAAAATGAATATTTTAAGAAGGCCAAATTGCAAATATCTTCATGTAGTTTGTTGATAGTTACAAAATCGATCTGTATTAATTATGGTACGGAACGAAAACAAACTTTTCAGAACAAGTTCATGATCGATTTGGTTAAAGATCAGCTCAAACTCATTTATGCAGTAAATTAATAAAAATAAACAAATTTTAGACTCGACTGTTTAATAAATGATAACAGTTTGAGCGGCCCAAATCTTAACATGACTCAACTTGATATTACCCTTACCGTTAGTAAAAAAATAAATACAAAACAAAAAATTTTTGACTAGTTCAAAAATATATTTCTAATTTTTAGAATCACATAAATTTATTTGTAATTTCACCAAAGTTCGGGGAGAGATAATTGTTCACCCTTTTAAGAAAGGTACGTTGGCAACATTTCCTATAAGGGCAAATTATATGAATGACCACTAAACTATTGTCCATGCCCACTTTTGGTCACAAAATTATTTTTTACCTACTTTTGGCCACTAAACTATTGCATCTGACCATACTTGGCCACTAAACTATTGCTTCTGCCCACTTTTGGCCACTAAATAATTTTTCGCTCACTTATGGCTACTAAACTATTAGAAGTTGCCATTAATGACCACTCCGTTAGAAGTTACCATCAAATATTTATTTACTCCTTAATCTTTAATGTTTCCAAAATCCTAATAATCTTTAAACTGCCTATATATATGCATCAATGTTTTTTTAACATCAATCACTTATAAACAATAATTATTTGTATTTTTTTTTGTTTTCTCGATATCTTTATTTGTATTTATAAACATATGATAAATTATTCTTTGACTCATCGAACGTTATTGTCTTTAACTTTAATTTTTAGTATTCGTTTTCTAACGTAGGATAGAGACATCGATCTCATTTATTATTTATTTATTATTTTATTTTTGAAATTATGTTAGATCTTGAAAATTTATAAAATGATATGAGAATTCTAAATGTCACTACAAAATGATATATATATTAATGAATAAAGTTGGCCGTCGAAATTAAAATAAAGATGTGAATAAAAAAATACAATTTTTAAATAAAAAATTTTAAAAATGAAAGTAAATAAAGATTTGATGAAAATTCTTAACGGAGTGGCCATAGTGACAACTTCTAATAGTTTAGTGGCCAAAAGTGGGCACGGGCCATAGTTTAGTGGTTAAAAGTAGGCAAAAAATAGTTTAGTGGCCAAAAGTAGACACATGCAATAGTTTAGTGGCCAAAAATATGCAAAAAATAGTTTAATGGCCAAAAATGAACACGGACAATAGTTTAGTGGCCATTCATATAATTTGCTCTCCCCTATAAATATACACGTTTCTTTAAGAATCTAACCAACAGCCAAACACACTTCCAAGTTCCCAAAAATGGCTTCCCTCCCAAAACTCCTGTCACTCATCTCAATCCTCATCGTTCTCCAAATCCACTTCTGCAGCGCCCAAACTGTAGTCAAAGGAGGCTACTGGTTTGCCGACAGCGGACTTTCATCCCAAGATATAAATTCCACTCTTTTCACCCATCTTTTCTGCGCATTCGCCGATCTTCTCGATCCCCAAACAAACAGAGTCACCATTTCCTCAGCAAACGCCGCCCCCTTTTCCCAGTTCACACAAAAAGTCCAGATTAAAAACCCGTCGGTCAAAACCCTTTTATCCATCGGCGGCGGAAGCGCCAACAAATCGATTTTCTCTTCAATGGCGAGTCAATCGAGTTCGAGAAAGTCATTCATCGATTCTTCCATCGCTTTAGACCGGAGCAACGGTTTCCACGGCTTGGATTTGGACTGGGAGTATCCTCAGACGGCTGCTGATATGAAGAATTACGGGCTTCTCATAGACGAATGGCGAGCCGCGGTGGCCGCCGAGGCCCGGAGCTCCGGCAAACCTGCCCTGCTTTTGACCGCTGCGGTTTCGTATTCGTCCAGCGTCGATGATGGATTTAGCTACCCTTTTGCGTCAATTTCCATGAGCCTGGATTGGATTAACGTGATGGCTTACGATTTCTACGATCCGAGCTGGTTCACGGATTTCACGAATTGTCACGCTACGTTGAATGATCCGTCGGGGGAGGCCAGCGGAAGCTCTGGAATTCAAGATTGGAAAAATGCGGGGATCGCAGCGAAGAAATTGGCGCTCGGGTTTCCATTTTATGGATACGCTTGGCGTTTGGTGAATGGGAATAACCACGGGATTCTTGCTCCGGCGAACGGACCGGCTGCTCCCGGTGCCGGAGATATGCAGTACGGGGAGATCCGGAGCTTTATCAGTCAAAACAGGGCGGGGCAAGTTTATAATTCCACGAGGGGTTGTAACTATTGCTATTCTGGAACCACTTGGATTGGTTATGACGATGTTCAGAGTATTGCTGCTAAGGTTTCGTTTGCCAAACAAAATGGACTTCTTGGTTACTTTGCTTGGCACGTTGCAGCTGATTTCAATTGGGCGCTTTCTAAACAAGGTCAGTTCAAAGTTCAATTTTAATAACTTTTGGCCCCACTTTGTGTTTTTTGATTGATTTCGATTACGCACACGTTGTTTTCAAAATACATTCTTTTTTTATTTCGAATTTTCCCTATTCACTATCAAATGGCAATTTTGCCTTAGAAAGTAACACTGCTGATGACCATCAAAATAGAGGCAAAATTATCATTTTATTATGAATATGCGAAAGTTCGAAGAGGCATTTTGAGAATTTAAGGGGACAAAGTTGATATTGACTTATAAACTGTTGTTGTTACTAATACATGTATATTATTTATCCTATTATTAATGCAGCTACAAACACATGGGGACTGTAACAAAGTCGTGATGATGAGAAAAGTCAGAAACGTTGTATTATGATAGATCGATAAGGCTATAGCTAAAGTCTATTGTAATACTATCAAGAGATGATATATGTATGCTTATGAGAATAAAATTACGCACATCAAAATAATGAAAGATAAAAAAGTAATAAACGGCTAAGTTACAAAACTTTTTATTTGAGAACAAAAATTTGAAATCGACCATCTGGCTGTTTAACCGCAAGTATATCCATTAGACGACACGTTATCCAGTCTAATTTGAAAAGTATTGTTTGTATGTTGTAAAAATACTCGTATCGAATTTAACATTTGATGTATTGCATATCGAGTTTAGTTTTTAAGGTCCTATTTGGTAAAGAGAGTCTCATTTTGATTTTATAATAGTTTTTGTCATTCCCAATAAATCTTTTTATATTTCTAATAAACTTTTTTACATTTTTAACACACATTTTTACATTCCCAATATAATTTTAATATTATAAAATCAAAATAAAACTCAAATCATGGTTTGAGTTTCTTTACCAAACAAGGCTAATATATTGCATATTGAGTTTAACTTATCTGCTAAAATATCGTATATGGCGTATAGTTTATGATGCCACTAATGTATTGCCCGTTTAATGAAAAGAAAGAGCATTGCTTGTTTAAAATAAAAACACTGCCTATAGTGAAGAAAAACTAGCATATTGCTTTTAAAGTTTGAAGCATCGCATATAACTTTTGATATATCATGTTTAAGAAATAGAAAAGAGAACATGCGTATCGATTTAAAGATTGAAATATCATGTGTCAGATGCTGTAAAAGGAGATTCCTTTTATTTGAGACCGTGCAAGTATTACCCCCTCTGTTCCATTAGAATGACCCACTTTGAAAGTTTATTTTTGTTCCAATAAAGGAGTCTACTCTCAAATTGTTTACTCTTCTTACCTTTACTAATATAATAATACGTGGTTCACAATTAATCTACTTTTAAGTAAAGACATTAATAGAATAAATGATGACAAATTAGTTATTTTATGTGTTGTACCTTAAAATCCATAATAAGTCATACATTTTTAAATCGGGCTTTTCTAATGTAACGGAGAGAATATTACAATTTAAAACAATATAAAGTTAATTACGTCGATCATGTGAAGAAAATTATCAAACTATCGAGCGCGGATATATTTAATTAGCTAGGTGAACATTTCCTTTCAAATTGAATTGATTTCTAGCAAGTCCGGAGCTAAGCTCCGGAAGTTTGGTAAGGTAAATATTTTAATATAGTAAAAATATTTTGTTAAAAAAATTATATGCTAAATTTTATAAAGATACTGTTATTGTTAAAAAAATTTAACTGAAAATAAATATATATTAACTTCAATACACAAAAAATTTATTCATTATGATTAATTTTGACATTTGCGCATTTATTATTTTAATTTTTGGTGAGGTAAAAATACAAATAATCTTAAAAGTATACTATATTAAACCTATTTCTAAAAAATTACGGGCAATTGCCCCATCACTTTACATGTGGCTCCGATTCCGTCACTAATTTCTAGTCTTCCAAAACTAATACATAAAGACACACAATTTTAAATAACCAAATAATTTTTGAACATTAATTAATAGAGATAAAAATTGAACCTAACTTGTAAATAGTTTATCATACATTACTGTTTAGACAAAAACTCGTTACTCAAATATCGAATTATTAATAAAGCTCTTTTAAGTCCAAATGGTACTTAATGTACCCATCAAAAATATCTTTCTTAGTTTGGAGGCGCGGTCCCTTCAACTAAATGCAAGCCATGCATGCTTTTGGTCCCATGGAGTAAATGGGATTGTGGGAGTACATGTTTTGCATGCTTTATGAATAGTCAACAAGTCAGTTTTTCCACACGATCCAATTTATTGTATCTTATTTTACATAATATTTAAAATTACGTAATTTTACTTACAAAATATTACTTATGAAAATTGTTTTCATTTTTTACCTAAATAAAAAAAACTATATAATTTTAAACTGTGAATACAATAAAACATAATAATTTGGGTAAAGAATTTGAACATCCTTCCGTTTTTATTTTATTTTTGTAAGTGTGTGTTGATCTATTACAAGGGTCAATAAGATAAATAATACATTTGGGAAGACCGTATGGAGCAGGCAACTTTTAGAGTTCAATTTGCCCTATGGGTGAAGGAACATGGATTTGGACTAAGGTAAAAACACAATACAAAATAAATTTGTTTACACAAAAAATGTTATTAACTTATTACAACTTAAAGAAGCAAAAAGGCCTCGACCAAGAGTACATAGCTTTAACATCTTTCTATTTATATATTTGGTAATATACATGATGACACCATTTCTTCAGGGAAAAAAAATACCGTGGTCGATTTGCTTAAGAAAATGAAGAATTATGAGTTTATTTGTGTTGTATTTGCTGAAATATTTTGTTGAGAATCACAAATGAATTGTCAATTGCATTACAACAAAGGGATCAAAATATTGTCCAAACATGAGTTTAATTGAAAGTGTGAAATATCAACTACAAATCTTTACAGACGATGGATAACAAATAATTTTGAATAAGTCAACAGATTTTGTGAATTGAACATGATCTTATTGGTTGATATGGAAGACAATATGCCAACCAGTGGATAGAGCACACGTAAAATACAACTCGTGACTCATTTTCATTATTATCGTGTGGAGGTTTTTAATCATATATTATTTTTAAATATCTTATTTTATTTTGTTTGCCTAAATATTTTTCTTGCGTAGCGCGTCTTGATCCGAGAAATTCTTTCTCTAAATTCAATGTTGATCAACTTTTCCGTCTTGCTGAACTATATCATGAGGACTGCTCCTCTACTGAATGTTGACTTCTTTTGCGGCATATTGGGAATTACACTTTTAATGTGCGTCTTGATCCTAAATTTTCTGCAATTGGAGATTCGACTAGTCTTGCTCGGATAATGGTTCAAACTGGAAAAAATACAGTTTTGCCATCCATTTATCATCTGATCGGGTTGACATTAATTATATTAGTTGCGACTGTTTCTGTTGAAAAAATATTTTCTACGATAAGACAGTCAAGATTGATTTAAGTAACAAAACAATAGACTAGTGGATGAGTGATAGTCTAGTCGTGCACATTGAGAAGGATATTTTTATTTTATTAATAATAATAATAATAATAATAACAATAATAATAATAATAATAATAATAAAAAGCAAATTTTACAATATTTTCAAAATATGGATACACTTAGAACGTCAAAATTGTCGTCTCCTGATGACACGTGCTAATGTAAGTATATTTTATATATTTTTATTTATTTTTTAAATATGTGTTTAGAATTATAATTATTAAATTAATTATTTATGAACGCAGAAAGAAATATACATTGGTCCCCGACATATGTTTTTAGGGATGCAAAATGGAGGAAATAAAAATGCTAAACGCAAGGAGTGAGAGATGGTACTTTGCATTTCTACTCATTTTGCCCCTTACCCCCGAGTTTTTGGACCTCATTTTTTATTTTATTTTATTTATCTATTAATCTTATTTGAATTAATTATTAAGTGTGTATAATTTAATGCATTTAATTATATTATTAATATTAATGGTATATTAATATTATAATTAGATGTGTATGATTTAGATATTATATATAATGCATTGTTAAATTTTTATTTCTTTTGATATTATTTGTATTTAATTTAGACATACTCCCTCTGTTCTCTGAAAAGAGATGCCGTGAAAATTTCACACAAATTAAGGAAGTTGTTAACTTACTCAATTACCTCCATTTAATGATAATTTTTATCATCTCTTAAAGTATTGTAATATGTGCAGGACTTTACCATAATTATCTTTACATATTAAAATTAATCACTATTCACCAGATATTATTGTACCTAAACATACTAATTTACTTCCAATATATTTTGTTAATTTTTCACAGGTTTTAAGTATAAAAATTCCCTTTCAACCGCTAATTACATTTACGAACCACCAAAACAACAAGTTTAATTTTTTCATGTTGTTCTTTGTTATTTTTTAGCAATGATTTTGTGAACCAGCCCAATGTTCTTGTGATTGTTCTAAATCTGTTGATCGATTACTATAGCTATATCATGATATTTTTCATATGCTTTTGAAAGTATAGCATTTAAAATGAATAACTTCAAAAAAAAAAAATTTAAGAAAAAGAGAAAAATATGAACGAATACAGTAGTTAAAGAGTTACTTGAAAAAGGAAAGAGTACTTTTCATCTTCCAAGATAAAATTAATTGTAGGAATAGTTAATGATCATTTTGAAAATTGAAAATTTTAAATTAATTATGCTGGTTTGATAAAAGTGATATAAGGGTAGAACTGGAAAATCTTTTATTTTTTTCATTGAAAATTGTAGAAATGACACGTATGAAAGAACAATTTTTTTTTAACTCAAGTGACTCTTTTCAAAGAACAGAGTTATAGAAGGAGTAAGAGGTTTGTATTTAAAAAAATAAAAAATAAAAAACGAAAGGTCAAGGACTAGGCGCATTGCAAAGAAAAAAAAACACAAAAACAAGGTGACAGAAGGTTTGTTCCTCCGTTTTTTGGGTGAGGATTATTAACCCCAGAAAATAATGTTAAGGCACCTAACCCTAGAAAAGAGATTAGGGCAGCTAACCCCTTTTCCGGGTTAGGATTCATAACCCAATTGAATAATAAAAATTTGAGTCCTTAAATTTTATGGGCCCGAAATGAAAATTTATTCTTGCATTTAGTCCAAACACAATTAATACGTAAAATTATTGTAGAAATTACAAGATTTTAACCGTCGAAATTGTAAAGTCTCGAAATGTAGAGGAAGAAAATGAAGAAAACCCTACATTGGATCAATAGTTCAGTAAATTTCATAGGAAAAAAAAAATCAATTTGGGCTCTTATCTAATTAAGTTATTTATTTATTTTACAGTAACAGGTGTTCAATAAATTTTATAGGGGAAAATAAAGTCAATCTGGGCTCATCTGAATAAGGGAAAAAAAAAAAAAAAAAGGGATCACTTTTACATTAATCGTTTCATATAAAAATTAATTACGCTTAAAACTAAAATTTTTATAAACTAAAATTACTATATTACATAAGAGTATATTTATCATACTTTTTTTAAATACCATTTTCTTTTCTTTCATATATTAATGAATTTACCCTTTTTTTCTTCAAAAAATCTTTGATTTGAAAATTTTATGGATATTCAATATTATGAGCTTTAGTTCGCAACCGTGAAAACCAAACAAAAGTATGTTTGCCAAATTTCGAAGAAAAAATATGTTAAAGCTATGGACTCTTAGTTGATGTCTTATTTTAAATTTCTTCTATATAAGTAATTGTACTTCTTCACTCCTAATAAAAATGTTATGTTTTAAAATATTTTTGTCCTAATGGAGTCCTAATTTTATTTATTTTTTCAATTTTATGTTCCATTATTAGTATAATTGTCTATGATTTATCATTAACACACTTGATGAGTACCGATTTCACCGGTCCAATAGATTGTTGAGGTCTGCGTCTGTCTTTGACACTCGATCAATAAACCTACAAAATGGCAGAGACTAGTTCTTCCTAATAGGCTCCGATACTTAAGTAAATAAGCAATATACGGGAATAGTATGATTATGGTTGCAGATTATTGTGTACTCGAATACATGAGTGTCATTATGTATATATAGCGGTATACCTTACTCAATAAGGTAAGGGAATCTCGTGTGAATTCTTCCATATATGTAAACAACATGCTATTTATTTATTTATTATTATTATTTTTTGAACATGCAATACTTTTTGTTTGTTATTGATGATGCCCACCGTGGTGCTAAGTAGCCCAAGGAGTCTGAGGCCCAAGGAACTATGAGAACCTGGACTAACAAGGATGGGGGCGAAAACCCGTTAGCACTCTGAAGAATTAGTTAGTAGCTGTTTGCCAAGTAATTGTAAAGTAGAAGACAAATGCCTAAAATTGAGTTTTTCTCCTACCTTCAACAAATGACCAACCTCCTTATTTATAGGGGAAATCATGGGACCAGATTATCCAATGGGTAATCCCGTATTCCCGTTCCCTTCGGGTTGTCGGAATTAGGGGTGATAACTAGCCGAGCCGAGCTTTGACGTATTCATTTATTGTTCATTTATTTATCGAGCTTAAAATCTTGTTCATGTTCGTTTATTTATTAATCGAGCCGAGCCGAGCTTTGACGTGTTCATTTATTAATCGAGCCGAGCCGAGCTTGTTCATGTTCGTTCTCAGCCCTAAGTGTCATGCTCATCTATTTATAAGGAATTTCCTCCCAAATCTTCTCTCATTTCCGATGTGGGATTGGGTGAAATTCACCTCAAAATTGTGAAATAAAATAAATTTGGTCTTGTGAAGATTCAAACCTTAATTCCCTTACTTCTCCTTTTGATGTCTAACCACTGCACCAAATTTATTTTCATATTATATGTATGAATGATAAATTATATATGTATTTTATCCTTCTTAAAAATTGTTTTTTCTTATCGAGCTGTTCACGAACGTAATCGAGCCGAGCTCCCTTTTATTCATTTATTAATCGAGCCTAAAATTTTGTTCGTGTTCGTTTATTAATAAATAAACGATCTCGAACCGAGCTTTTAACGAATCGATCCCGAGCTTGTTCGTGAACGTTCGTGTTCGTTCTCAGCCCTAGTCGGAATGACCAATGGTCGCTTGCCTGATTTCCTCTCGTCCGTCCGATTGCTGCCGTGGCTCACGTCGCCGCCCATCACTTCATTCGGCGCCCATCCCTCCTTGTCCTGTCAATAAGGCGCTGGGCCGAGAAGCAAGTGGGAAGCTGTCATGCCAGGGAAGTGAGGTAGAACTCACCCTCAAAAGCTAGCTCAAGAGGAGAGGGAACCAGCTCCCCCTTTAAACCCAACACCGGCAGCATACACTACCGATGTGGGAATGGCACCCAAGCCTGACACCACCACGCTTCCGCACCGCCGTCCACGGCGATCCTTTGATCACAGTGGGAATCGAACTCCACTACGGTTTGAGGGTGAGTTCTACCTCACTTCCCTGGCATGACAATGGTATCAGAGCCAGAGCCCCACCCTTCCCATGCCGTAGTGGAGTTCGATTCCCACTGCGATCCGAAATGGACGCCGTGGACGGCGGTCCGGAAGCGTGGTGGTGTCAGGCTTGAGTGCCATTCCCACATTGGTAGTGTATGCTGCCGGTGTTGGGTTTAAAGGGGGAGCTGGTTCCCTCTCCTCATGAGCTAGCTTTTGAGGGTGAGTTCTACCTCACTCCCCTGGCATGACAAATGTCAGGCTTGGGTGCCATTCCCACATCGGTAGTGTATGCTGCCGGTGTTGGGTTTAAAGGGGGAGCTGGTTCCCTCTCCTCTTGAGCTAGCTTTTGAGGGTGAGTTCTACCTCACTTCCCTGGCATGACAGTGGTATCAGAGCCAGAGCCCCACCCTTCCCATGCCGTAGTGGAGTTCGATTCCCACTGCGATCCGAAATGGACGCCGTGGACGGCGGTCCGGAAGCGTGGTGGTGTCAGGCTTGAGTGCCATTCCCACATTGGTAGTGTATGCTGCCGGTGTTGGGTTTAAAGGGGGAGCTGGTTCCCTCTCCTCATGAGCTAGCTTTTGAGGGTGAGTTCTACCTCACTCCCCTGGCATGACAAATGGTATCAGAGCCAAGCCCCACCCTTCCCATACCGTAGTGGAGTTCGATTCCCACTGTGATCAAAGGATCGCCGTGGACGGCGGTGCGGAAGCGTGGTGGTGTCAGGCTTGGGTGCCATTCCCACATCGGTAGTGTATGCTGCCGGTGTTGGGTTTAAAGGGGGAGCTGGTTCCCTCTCCTCTTGAGCTAGCTTTTGAGGGTGAGTTCTACCTCACTTCCCTAGCATGACAGTGGTATCAGAGCCAAGCCCCACCCTTCCCATGCCGTAGTGGAGTTCGATTCCCACTGCCTCCGGAGGGTCGCCGTGGTCGGCGGTGCGGAAGCGTGGTGGTGTCAGGCAATGAGCCATCCCACATTGGTAGTGTGGGCTACCAATGTGTGGTTTAAAGGGGGAGTGTGGCACCCTCTTCTCTTGAGCTAGCTTTTGAGGGTGAGTTCTACCTCACTTCCCTAGCATGACAGAAGCTTTCCCAGTATCTGGATCAAGCTGTTTGGGCTGGGCTTCCTGCTTTATTTGGGTTGGACCCTTTTCGTCAAGGAGGCCTTTTGGACCTAATGGGCTGGCCCAAAAGGGGTTACACCAGTTATTATTATTAAGAATTTGATATATCAGGGACTATATTTCTACACTTAAACTTATAACCGATTTAACTAAATAAGCTATAAATTATAGATTAAACTTGATATGCCTATTTTCATGAAATATACGTGCAATACTTTTGAAACTAAATTCACATTACACATCATCTAATCGATATTGCGACATCGAACGATTAGGCCATCTGATTCAAGTTTTTATCCTCAAAAAAAGACGTTTTGCAATTGAGCGATTTATTAATTTTTCTCTTTCATTATTTTCATATATGTGATTTTATACTCACAAACGTACATATATCATCTCTTGATACTATTACAATTGACTTTGGCTATAGCCTTATTGATCTTCCATATACAATATTTCTAACTTTTCTCAGCATCATGACTTTGTTACGCTCCCCATGTGCTTGAAGCTGCATTAATAATAGGAGAAATAATATACGTGTATTAGTAGCAAGAACAACGGCTTAATGAGAATCTAATTAACAAGATGATTTTGATTTAGGCTTGATAAATTTTTTACTCCCAAACATTTATAGGTCAATTCCGATTTTGTCCTTATATATTTTCAAAATACGCTAATTTTCACTTACCGAACTTTTGCTATTCACAATAAAATAACAATTTGACCCTTATTTTTACTATCATCAGTACTACTTTTTAGGAACAGAATTGTCATTTAATAGTGAAGTGACAATTCAAAATATGATTATTTTATCAAAATGCATTCTTCATTCTCCAAACTTTTTCTATTCAAAATGAAATAACAATTTTTCCCCTTCTTTTTATGTCATCGGTCTTACTTTATAGGGGCAAAATTGTCATTCCCTAGTAAATAGTGACAATTTGAAATATGATTATATTTTCAAAATGCATTTTCACTCTCCAAACTTTCGCTATTCATAATGAAAAGATAATTTCACCCCTACTTCTATTGTCATAAGTCTTATTTTCTAGGGGCAAAATTATCATTCAATAGTGAATATGTTATATTTTCAAAATGCATTCTTCACTCTCCAAACTTTTGTTATTCATAATAAAATGACAATTTTGCCCCTATTTCTATTGTCATAAGTCTTATTTTTAGGGGCAAAACTATTATTCAATAGTGAATAGCGACAATTCGAAATATAAAGAATGTATTTTGAAGAAATTAATCAAAAAAACACATGGGGGTGGGGGTTTAAAAGGTTATTAAGATTGAACTTACCTTGCTTAGAAAGTGCCCAATTGTTATCAGCTGCAACGTGCCAAGCAAAGTAGCCGAGAAGTCCATTTTGTTTGGCAAAGGTAACCTTAGCAGCAATACTCTGAACATCGTCATAACCAATCCAAGTGGTTCCAGAATAGCAATAGTTACAACCCATAGTAGAATTATACACTTCCACGGCCCTGTTTTGACTGATAAAGTTCCGGATCGCTCCGAACTGCATCGCTCCGTTCCCCGGAGTAGCCGGTCCGTTCGCCGGAGCACGAATACCGTGGTTATTGGCATTCACCAAAAGCCAAGCATATCCATAAAACGGAAACCCGAGCACCAATTTCTTTGCCCCGATTCCCGCATTTCTCCAATCCCGAATTCCAGAGCTCCCGCTGGCCTGACCCGACGGATCATTCAACGACGCGTGACAATTCGTGAAACCTCTGGGCCGGCTCGGATCGTAGAAATCGTAAGCCATCGCGTTAATCCAATCCAGGCTCCTGGAAATCGACGTGTAAGGGTAGCTTAATCCATTGACTCTGGAAGAATACGAAACCGCAGCGGTCAAAAGCAGGGCCGGTTTGCCGGAGCTCCTGGCCTCGGCGGCCACCGCGGTTCGCCATTCGTCGATGAGAACCCCGAAATTCGTCATATCAGCAGCCGTCTCAGGATACTCCCAGTCCAAATCCAAACCGTGGAAACCGTTGCTCCGGGCTAAGGCGATGGAAGAATCGATGAATGACTTTCTCGAACCCGATTGAATCGCCATTGAAGAAAAAATCGATTTGTCGGCACTCCCACCGCCGATGGACAAAAGGGTTCTGACCGACGGGTTTTTAATCTGGACTGTTTGTGTGAACTGGGAAAAAGGACCGCTGTTTGCTGAGGAAATGGTGACTCTGTTTGTTTGGCGATCAAGAAGATCGGTGAATGCGCAAAAGAGATGGGTGAAAAGAGTGGAATCGATGTCTTGGATTGAAATTCCGCTGCCGGGAAACCAGTAGCCTCCTTTGACTGCACTTTGCGCGCTGCACAAATGAGTTTGGAGAACGATGAGGATTGAGATGAGTGACAGGAGTTTTGGGTGGGAAGCCATTTTTGGGAGCATGGAATTAAGGACTGTGTGGCTGTTGGTAGATTCTTGAAGAAGAAATGTGTACATTTATAGGATTTGTTGCAAACGTAGCTTTCTGAAAATGTTGATTATATCCAGTTTTTGTAGTGTTTAGACTTGGCGCCTATAGTTATTGACCCAGTCTTGAATAGATTTCAACAAATATTTCAATGTTGCACAATGGATATAATCCTGATTAATCTATATGACTTGTTTTATTGTTAATTATAGGGTGAGTAACACCCACTTGTTGATTTGGACCAAATTTTCAATTTGGTTCAGTTTGGTTAGAGCCATTATATCGGTTGGATCAATTCAATTTAATTCTTAAATATCTTTTTAAAATCACGAGTATCTAGTCAACTCAAATAAAACAGAGGGAACTAAAACTGAACCTAACCCCTTGGTTCAAAAATCGACATGAACCAAGAGACCCAGTTTGGTTCGGTTAAGTACGGTTCGAGTCAGTTTGGGTTTTTGTGTGCTACCCTAGCTGAATATGATGAATTTCAATCCGGCAAGTAACTGATCTTGGAAGTAATTTCAATCTGGCAAGGTTCTGTATGGCCAGTTTGGTTTTAATTTTGCTAGTTCAAAAAACAAGGTTTGGACAAATGTTAATTTGATTAAAAGTTTTATTTTTCAAAAACATATTTAATAACATCAAAAAAGTGTTTCTAAATGTTTGTATTATTTTCGTCCGAGATAAAGTGTTATATTTTGGCGACTTAAAAATAATTGTATCACTGGACTCTTATAAAAAGACAAAAAGAGTAATTATGTACTTTCTCCGTTCTATTAGATGAGTCCATCTTATTGTACCGTTTCATTAGAAGAGTTCATTTTATTATACTAAAATAGTACAACAAAGTTGACTCTTCTAATGAAACAGAATGAGTGCTATATAACCAAAACATGTTTTTAAGCTGTTCTTATCAACACTCATTTAGGTTTGGAACATGTTTTAACAAAACACACATTTTCTCAAGAGAAATGATTAAGAGAGTGAAAATATATACAAAAAAAAAAAAAAAACTCAATGACTGATGTGGCATTATAGTAGTGACACTTGATAGTTACAATTTAAGTATCAAACAACATTCTTCCATATGATTGCCACGTTAATCGTTGTAAAAATTCGCTCTAAATTTTTACTGTGTGTATCATTTCTCCTTTTTCAAAACCTTACTATGCCTAAAATTAAGTGGCCAGCCAATTAAATTAATAATTAATTAATGATTTCTGTATAAACCCAAATTGACACAGGGGAAAATGGAAAATTTAACTGATGTTTAATTATTAAAGCTGAAGGGTGATTAATTAATATGCAATACTCGAAGGTGCACGAAGTCTGCAAAGATTGAAGTTTGAAAGGGCATTAGACAGCTGGGTCAACATTTGAAATGGTAGAGAGATCTCTAAGTAGCAAAGTTTGAATATATGCTATAAATTATGGCATCAATTTATGTTCTCATCTTCTTTTTCTTTTTTCTATGTTCTTATCTAATTACTATAGACAATTATCCATAATCCATAGTGTCATCACTAGGTGTGGGAGATCTAAAGTGTACACGTAATTACAAAGACTAGAACGTTATTACTAGAAAGAAAAGAAGAAGAAAAAAACATTTATATGGTGTGAGAAATTGTTTCATACATTTGGTCAACAAAAAATTATACACATATATATATATATATATATATTTCATACATCCGCTGTATTATACAACTTGTATGATTTAATAGTAAAAACGTAAATATTTTGTCAAAATATTAAAATAAATATGAGGTCATATTTACTTATTTTCATTCTGATTAGTCTGCGACACTAAAATTAATGATGCAGTTGCAACAATGCCTAAAATCAATTTTCAAATGTATATATACATAGAAATTTTAAGGGCAATTGTTTTTTCAATTACATTTAAAGTCATAAGTTGGCCGATTAAAATTTAACATCTCAAATACTAGAGTTTTTTTTTTCCCCATAGTAACGTTATTATTAAAATTATTTACCTAAATAACACTTTCTAAGTTTTAATTCCTTCTATACTACTCTCTTTGCCACGTAAGATTAAAATTTACTATCCTGAAGTCGTAACCTTTTGTCTTTCCTACTCTTCTCTTATCCTCGGTCCAAATTTCTACAGCGGTTTCTACAAATAATTAGGAGCTCCTTCCTTTCCCCCTTTTGTACTTTGTTGTCGTTGAAATTTTAAACCAATTATAGAACCAAAAGAGAAACCAAAAAAAAAAAAAAAAAACAGAAACTTCTTTATGCAATAACAACATGTTAGACCGAGATTGAAGTTGTTGGATCCTTTCATTGTTTTGTTTTTCATTGAAATTACAAAAAGTTAAATTTTTTTTTTTAGAGAAATACACCTTCAAAAGAAAAAGTAGAACCAATGGCCAGGAGTTGTGATGGTGATGGCGAATTTGTTGAGAAAGAGAAAACCAAAAAGACCACAGAGAGAATACATGGAGAATTTTGGATGAGGAAACCTTTGAGTTCTTCTGTACAATTGAGGAGATTAATCTTTGGACTGACTTTAACTGAGGGTAAACAGAAAGCGCCCTAATTAGGAAACGAAACCGTCCAACTTAGCCTTAGACACTATCACCATCAAAGTAAAGCTTGTAAAAGCCAAGGAGTATTGGTTCTTAAGGTCCGTTTGATAAAAATTAATGCTTATATCTGAATGTTTAATGATGAAACTATAATACTGAATTGATTAAGCACTTAACATTTTATTGATGAAACATATTTTCCGAGGCTCTGAATTAAAATGTTTAATCACTCGATTTTGTTTGATAAATATGTGATCTTAATGCTGAAATCTTAAAAATGTACCATTTTACCCTTACGTTGAATTTTTAATATTTATATGCGAAATATCAAAATTTTATAATGAAACATAAATTATGATGAATAAAAAACACCAGGAAACAAAATAAGATAAAATACATTAGATTGAATAATTATAATAAAAAAACAATAATTTATTACAATTTATTAAAATCCCTAAAAATGAAAAACGAGTCCACTATTGCATTCTAAAATAAATTAAAAGTTTTACAATTAAACTCATATATAATTAATAAATTATATAAGTAATAGTAAACATATAGCACAACTGATATTTATAAAAACAAGTAAATGATATAATTTATTCCTTTTTTAATTTCGTTATTTCTTCATAAATATCATTAGTTTTTCCAATTTTTTGAAATTTACTTGTTTTTTCAAATTTATCAACCAATTTTGATAAACTAAATGGTTCAGAAATCTTTGGAGTAATCTCATTATCGAGGACTAAAGATTTTAGTTTTTTCAAATATTCTGACTTTACTTCACTGTCTTCAATTTTTTCAATTATATCAAATAAAAAATCTTTATTATTTGATTTTTTTGGAGTAGTCATCATATTAATAGTCTTTTGTTTACATTCACAAAAATCTTTTTCGTCTTCCGTAAAAGACGAGAATGAAGAAAATTGAATATTTTCATCATCCGAGCTATTGATCATTAAAGACATTAATTTATTTCTTAATTCTTGTTCTTCAGAAAATAAAGAATTAATTTTCTTTTCTGTCTTACAATTTGGACTTATATGACCTATCTTACCACATGTAAAACATTTTAAATTCTTTTTATTTGAAAATCGTTTTTTCTTTTTATAAAACCTTTTATTATCTTGAAAAGGCATGTGGTAAACTTACCATATGAAAAAGATTTTGATGAGAAAATGATAAAAACTAAGGCAAGACCAATACAAATGAATTCTGAACTATTGGAATTTTGTAAAAAAGAAATACAAATTCTTTTAGAAAAATCACTAATTAGGAGATCGCAATCTCCATGGAGTTGTCCGGCTTTCTATGTCAATAACCAAAATGAAAAAGAAAGAGGTATTCCAAGATTAGTTATTAATTATAAACCACTTAATAAAGTTTTACAATGGATTTGATACCCAATTCCAAATAAAAGAGATTTACTTAATCGATTGGTATCAGCAAAAATCTATTCAAAATTTGATTTAAAATAAGGATATTGGCAAATTCAAATTGCCGAAAAGGACAGGTATAAAACTGCATTTACAGTCCCTTTTGGTCATTATGAATGGAATGTTTTACCTTTCGGTTTAAAAAATGCACCCTCTGAATTTCAGAGGATTATGAATGATATTTTTAACGATTACTCATCTTTTGTTATTGTTTATATTGACGATATTTTGGTTTTCTCGGACTCATTGGAAAAACATTTTAAGCATTTAAATACTATTTTTTATGTAATAAAGAAAAATGGTTTAGTCTTATCAGCAACTAAAATGAAATTGTTTCAGACGAAAGTTAGATTTTTAGGTCATGATATTCATTTAGGACTAATAAAACCAATTCAAAGATCTTTAGATTTTACTAATAAATTTCTAGATGAAATTAAAGATAAAAATCAATTACAACGTTTTCTTGGTTGTTTAAATTATATTTCTGATTTTCTCCCGAAATTGCGAATTTTGTGTGCTCCTTTATTCCAGCGACTTCAAAAAGAACCACCAGCGTGGACTAATGTGCATACCAATATTGTAAAAGAAATAAAGGAGAAAATTAAGACACTTCCATGTTTAGGCATTCCTCATCCATATGCATTCATGATTGTTGAAACTGATGCATCTGACATTGGGTATGGGGGCATATTGAAACAACGATTCCAAGAATCCACTCATGAGCAGTTAGTTAGATATCATTCAGGTGTCTGGTTAGGACCACAGAAAAATTACTCAACAGTCAAAAAGGAAATTTTATCAATTGTTTTGTGTATTTCAAAATTTCAAGATGATTTATATAATAAAGAATTTTTACTTCGAGTGGACTGTAAGTCAGCAAAAAATATTTTGCAAAAAGATGTAAAAAATCTTGTTTCTAAACAAATTTTTGTGAGATGGCAAGCAATTTTATCTGTTTTAGATTTCAATATTGAATTTATCAAAGGCTCATCTAATTCTTTATCCGATTTTCTTACTCGTGAATTTCTTACAGGAAAACAAAATGTCGTTTAAAGATCAAGGAAAAGCCCCGGCGGCTTCTGCACTTAAGGCAGTCAGTATCGGGATACCACGAAGTATCGATTTGGGAGTAGGATCGGTATCGGTAGGATCGTATCGTAGGATCGTAAGATACCACCAGAAACGGATAAAATTAACCATGGAAGCTCATATTGTTCTATATATCATGATTGTAATATTGAAATATATATCTAAATTATAACTATAGGCAAAAAAACAATAAATAAATTCTAACGCAGTTACGCAGACTTTTAGACTACAGTTGTGTATGTAACATGAGCAAAAACACATTTAAGGGTGCAAATAAACTCTATATACAAGTTACACAACACATTCATAATTTGATTGCATGTTACTTCAAGTACTTGCTTAGTGGCTTCTCAAAATCAAGAGTCAAAATGTAAGTTCACAACACAACACATTCATAATTTGATTGCATGTTACTTCAAGTACTTGCTTAGTGGCTTCTCAAAATCAAGAGTCAAAATGTAAGTTCACAACGTCACAGCAAAAACAAAATACAACTTCCATCAGTTTTTTACTATCAAACTACTACTACTAGTACTACTATTCATCGTCCCCCTCCTCCCATGTCCTACTTACATAGTCTTCATAATTTTCACCACCACCACCTCATCATCATCATCATCATGATTAAAATTAGCATCAGCAGATCCATATTCTTCATCATTATCAGACCCCCAATGAAAATATGGTTGAGAAGTGAATTCATTTTGCCATCCACCATCATCATACATTTCAGCTTCATCTTCTTCATCTACTAGTTGATGAGATCTTTTTTGATGCATTTTATTTTTCTTGCCACTAGATCGAGTAAGTTCACCATCAACTTCAATTATATAAATAAATGGAATGGATTAAACATTTATAGCACAAAAAGAATGATGATTAAAAGTTTTTACTCACCACCATCAACTCTCATTAATTTAGTTTTAC
The DNA here is from genome assembly GCA_016801395.1 of Leptodermis oblonga. Lineage (NCBI taxonomy): Eukaryota > Viridiplantae > Streptophyta > Magnoliopsida > Gentianales > Rubiaceae > Leptodermis > Leptodermis oblonga. Next base: position 40,380,610 of record CM028750.1, read on the forward strand.
CTTGAACTTCATCTTCATTTACACCTCCATCTTCTCCTTCTCCATCTCCATCTCCATCAATTATCCTTTGATTCGTTTTGCTTCTCTTGCAGTGAAACCTACTAGGTCCATCATCAACTATAAAGATAAACAAAATGAATCATTAAACTTTCAAGCACAAAAGAATAATAGTATTATTCAGTTTTATTACTATAAAAAATAAAGAGAATGGATCATTAAACTTTCAAACAGAAAATAAGAATAGTATTATTCAGCTTTTTTCTCATCATCACCACTCAGTATTTCTTAGATACCTTCAACTTCAGCAACATCTCTAACTTCTTCTTCATCTTCATCTTTATCTTTATCTTCATCTTCGTCTTCATCAATTGTATGTATAGTTCTCATTTGATTAATTTTTCTTTTATTGCCACAAGTCCGACTACTAGGTCCACCATCAACTATACAAATGAATGCAATGGATTAAACTTTTTATAGTGTAATGAAAATTTAAAATAACTAAAGTTACTTACAAGCACCCCGAATACGTGTTGTAATAAATTCAACATCGTCAACTTCCTCTTCATCTGTGGTGTTACCCTCTGCATCCTCATCAAGTGTTCCAAGCCAAGTGCCAGGTTCAGGAAGAACAGGCTTCTCTTTCTCTATTACCCATTCATCATCCGAAGGGACATCTTCAAATGAATTTTCTTCGGGGTCATAAATCCGTTGCCTTTGTCTTTGAAATTCTCTTTCTTGTAATTTCAAATTGTACATAACAAAAACAAGATCATTCATTCTTTTCTGAGCCAAACAATTTCTTCTTTTTGAATGAACCTATGCGTTCCCAAAAAAAAAAAGAAAAAAACCAAGGACGGTCACAAATAACATCCAACCAAATCAGAATTTATAATAGTTGACTAAAGAACTAAATAGCATAAATGAGGCAAACAAGCAAAACATAAGCATAACCTGTTCAAATGCACTCCAATTACGCTCACATCCTGAAGAGCTACAAGTCAAACTCAACACTCTAATGGCAAATCTTTGTAACTCTCGACATTCATCTCCATAACTTGCCCACCAGTCAGCTAGAATTTGTAATAAATTTACGTAAAAAACTACATGTTAAAATAAGGTAAAGCACAAATGCACAATAACACATTGCCATTAAGTTAAAAAATAAACCTGGAGACTTTCTTGATCTCAACTCAATGGCCTCTGGAAGGCCAAACAATCCTTGTGCCTTACTAAAATAATCCATTTGTACTTCAATCTCCAATCTTTCAGCCTTGTTTGGAACCAATTTGTGCAAACACTCATAATATCCACGTTTCACATCAGGATCTAGATGTTGATTATGACTGTAAAAGTATTTGGGATTCAAAAAAAATTCAGCAGCATGCAATGGATGACTAAGCATCTCACTCCATCTCTTGTCAATAATAACAAACACAGGCTCATATCTATAAAAGGAAAGAATTTCCAGAATTAATAACCCAACAAGTGTAATCAAAATTTATGATTAAAAGTGAAACTAATTAAAGATTTACCTCTTCTTTACGTTATTCAAGTTTGCCTTGATTTCCTCCTTTGCATTTTGTATTGCTTTGTACAAAAACCCCATTGCCGGTACATCATCAGAATCTACCATCCTTAGAACTTTGACAATAGGAGATGAAACCTTCACGCATAAATCCACATTCGGCCAAAAACTTGGAGTATCAAAAATAACTTTACCAATTTGTTTCCCTTTTGTTTTCTTCGCATACTGACTAGTTCTCCACTTTTCAGATGAAAACAAGGAAAATATATCACTTTTCAACTCGTGGAGTCACCTCAAAGTCAAATATGAAGTGGCAAAGCGTGTAATGCCTGGTCTAACCAACTCTTTCCCTTTTGTGAACTCTCTCATCCAATTAACAACTGTACCCCAAGAATAAATGGAAGATACCACCAATTTAGCCTTAGCAATGGTTTCCTTATGCATCGGGTCTTTCTTATCAAAATCCTCCAACATCAAGTCGATGCAATGTGCAGCACAAGGAGTCCAGAATAAACATTTCCTCTTTTCCATTACCAATTTCCCAGCTGACTTGTAATTTGAGGCGTTATCAGTGATAATTTGGACAACATTCTCTTCTCCTACCTTTTCAACAATATCATCCAGCAATCGAAATAAGTTTACTGCACTTTTAGATATATCGGAGGTGTCTACAGAACTCAAGAACACTGTTCCAGCAGGACTATTTACAAGAAAATTGTTCAATGTTCTTTTCCTTTGATCTGTCCAACCATCAGACATGATAGTGCAACCTGTTCTTGACCATTCAGTCTTGTATCTTTCAATCAAAGTCAAAGTTTCTTCAACTTCTTTCTTCAAAAGAGGCTCCCTGATCTCATGGTATGAAGGAGGCTTAAGTCTTTCCCATATTCGCCTATTTTAGCAATCATTTGAGGGAAGTATGGATTCCTCACAGTATTAAATGGGATGGCACTAGTATACATCCACCTAGCTATAATTCGACATACTTCTTCCCTGTCTTTTCTCTTCCATTTCTCATTAATGGTTGTTTGATAACTTTGATTTCCTCCTTGTACTCCCTTATTGGCAAGAAAACCATCTATGGTTCTCTGGGAAATGATTTGTTCAACTTCAACATCTTCCAAATCTGAATTTCTTCTAATTGTCCGCTTAGAAACTGGTTTACTGCACAGCAGTTCATACATTTCTTGCCTCACATCATCCGGGACTTTAGCACAAGGTTCAGTATTCTGATGTGTACCGGCTAAGTGGTGCTTCAATCTAGAAATGCCTCCAGACCTCTCAACTTTACAAAATTTACATCCAACTTTTTTTAACTTAGGGTCAATGTCAATGCCATATTTCCATCTAGGATCTAAACGAGCACCCCGAGCATTTTTTGGTCTATTCACCGTCTTGTTCTTTACTGGTGGTGCTGAAGAAGTAGAAGCCATTATAACATAACAAGCTGAAATTAAAATAATATATAATTCAGGCTATATGCAAGATATAAGTCTTAGAATATCAAAAACTACAAAGGAAATCATTTTAAACAAACTACTGGTGCCCACTGTCATTTTACTGAATATCAATTTCACAGTAAAATATTACCAAATAACAACGACTAACTTAACACTATCACTCAAATGACAATTAAACAAGTAACTTTCTGAAGTCTTTGTCTCTATTATCTATAGGATGAACATATCTGTGTTAGATTGGTGACAGACTGACAGTTACCATTTACAAACTCAAAGGCAAATAGGCAAGATTTGAAGAAATGCCAGTAAACACAACAATTCCTCCTCTCCTTCTCCTTTCAACTGTCCACCTAAGAACTAATTAATCAAACTCAGGTACCTCACCAGTCTGAACTCAAATTACTCAATGAAAGGTAAGTGATGGGAAATAGAAATTAGTTCAGAACTTCAGACACAAATATAGAGTAATGAAGGACTAGAACTGGAGACACAGACACCATAGAGAACAAATTAAATCTAACTAAAAAGAAGAGGTAATTGCATAAAAATTAAAGGGGGTTGGCCTGTGGTATCAGGTCTTAGCGACAGTGGGGCGCTAGCGATAGAAAAACAGCAGAGGCGTTCATAAAAAATCGAAGAGGGCAGCGGCTGCTGGCTGGCCTGTGCCTGTGGTTTTGCGTCTCGACGGCAGTGAAGTGATGCGCCAGCGACAGGAACAAAAAGGGCAGCAGCACTGCGGAAGCAAGAGCAATACTCGATCGATTCACTCCATTAACTCGGTAGGGTTTTTTTCCCTCTGAAAGTGAGAGTGAGAGAGATTGTGCTGTTGTGGTGCTCGACGGTAGTGAACTGATGCACCGGCGACAAGAACAAAAAGGGCAGCGCACTGCAGAAGCAAGACTCGATTGATTCACTCATTAACTAGGTAGTCGGTAGGTTTTTTTCCCCTCTGAAAGTGAGAGTGTGAGAGAGATTGTGTGCAAATTGCAAAAGACATCAGCAAAATGGCCCCAAAAAAAAAAAAAAAAAAAGCCTTACAGAATTATGTAGCTAGTAGGTTTCGAACTCTAGGAGTCTTGGTCAATATAAACTAAGTGTTAGTTAATCACCCACTAGGCTATGAACAAATACATGACTTTGTTGTCTAAAAAATATAATAGAACCTTAGATTTATAATGTATATTTCAAAAAAAATGGTATCCCAGTAGGATCGTACGATCCTAAGATCCTGCGTGCGATCCTAAGGATCCTATGGCGATACTGCGTATAAAAGGGATACTATAGGATCCTGTATCGATTACCCCTTCCCGGATCGTAGTATCGTAGGATACTACGATACGTATCGGGATACTGACTACCATTCCACCCACTCCAAAATCCGTAAAAGACCAAGGTAGTCAATATCGGGATACCACACATGATCGTTTTGGGGAGTAGAATCGGGATCCCATGTAGGATCGATAGGATCGTATCGTAGGATCGTAAGACCCACCAAAAACGGGTAAAATTCATCATACAAGCTCATATTGCTTGTATATATCATAATTGCAATATTAGAATACCTATAAATTAGATTTATATGCAAAAAAGCAATAATAAATTATAATGTAGTACTTTGAGACTATAGTTGTATAATCTAGTAGGTTTTTGAACTCTAGTTCAATAAACTAAGGGTTACTTAACCAACCACTAGGCTACAAACAAGACATGAAATGATTGTGTAAAAAAAATATTGAACATTAGATTTATAATGGATATTGAAAAAAACAGTATCGCCATAAAATCGTAAGATCCTACGATCCTTTGTAGGATCCTAAAGATCCTATGGGATACTACGTATAAAAGGATCCTATGAGATACTGTATCGATTACCCCTTCCCGAATCGTAGTATCGTAAGATACTACGATACGTATCGGGATACTGACTACCATGTAAAAGACTATGAAATGAAAAGGGAAGTGATTCCCAAACCCCTCACTCCAACTACTCAAATTCCAGATTTTCCTCCACGCACATATATTCATGCTGCTTAGACTCCTTATGCTAAACTCCAAAATACTCCAATTCAAAAACCATCTGCTACTCCTTATGTGACCAAATCCAAATACGAATATCTTGTCCAAACTCCATACACTACTCCACCAGATATTCCCACTCTCAAGAACTTTACTCAAAGATTATTTTTGCCAAACTGTCAGTGGTTTGCTGATGATATCTCCAAAACTCAAACATACTATGAACTCATTCTTGTAGATACTAATTCTGTTGACATCACTCATATTCCAGATAAAAATAATCCAGATCGAATTTCCTACTCAAAGTTTATAATAAAAAATATTCGCCATCCCCGAGAATTTGACTCAATTCACACACGACACTCCTTCTCAATTAATTTTGCTCCAGATGGGTTTAACTACTTTGATTACATTCTTGCCTGGTCTCGGGCCTTATACTACAGAGGTTTTGATCACTCATGGTTCATTAATTTTTCTTCAAATTGTGAAAAAACTAATTTTCCTGATTGGTTCTATGACTGGTGGGATTACTTTGGTCCTACTAATCAAATTTATACTCCAATGGCGGAAAAAGGCTTGGAAATCTATGCGAGAAACATGTCTTCTCGTCTAGGTTTTCGTATTCCAATTGCTTTCCATGCAGAGTTCAGAGTTCCTTGGATTTTTGCTTGGAGTTTTCAGATAAAGCCAATCACTCAAGGTCGCCCATGTGCACTCATCCGTGATTTCCGCATTAAATGGTGGACAAATTTCAACAGCGATAATTGCGGACCTGACTTGGTTCTCAGCTATCTCCAATCAATTCCGACACTCAAAAAGGCAGTCAAACATGCTTCAAAGGCAAATCCATCGCCATCAATTACTCATGATATTCCAGCTAAGGCTCAATCCACTACTCCAGTTCCGGACAAGCTGCTACAGCAACACCTTACTCAACTAACTCAATCCTCACAAGACTCAACTGCTCGCACTCCCAAAAAAACTCAAAAAGAAAATGATGACGAAGATTTTAAAAAATTTTATAAAATGTATAAAACAATGAAACAAATTGAAAAAGAAGAAAAACTCCCAGTAATAAATCTTTCGGATTCTGATGATCCTTTTGGGGGTCCTTTAGCCCAGGATCCATTTGAAATGTTGTAAAAAAAAAAAAAAAAGTACAAAAGACCCGCAAAAATAATTAAAGGGGCATTTTTGTAAATTTACAGGTATTAAGTGACGCATGCAGTGACGCACTCAATGACGTAGGGCGGCGGACTTGTAATCCTGGACTCTAAATGAAGGCGGACTCAAAGCAAAAAATTAAATAGAGTTTACTCATCAACTCTATAAAAGAAGAAGAACTCCATCACTTGAGGGCATCGGTTGAAAGCTTTAAGCCTAAAATCACCCTCAATTTCTTGTAAACATTTTCCTTCTTCCATACTTCCTTTTGTAAACCACTACTTCATCTTTGTATTCCTCCTTACTCATCAATACAAGGTCTGATTTTACTCATTTATTCTCGTCTTGATTTCCTGGGTTTATTTTGGTATCAGAGCCATTATTCAGAAGTTTTCCTACACCATTTCAAAATTTTTAAAAAAGTTATTTTGATTACGGTGGGTTCATTCTGCATCACGATTGCATTCATCCTAGCGTTGGTAAGCGTTGGTAAGCCGTGAGTCCGTTGGTAAGCCTTAGGTGGTGTTCCCGGCAGGTGTTCCCGATAGCTGTCTGCATTCATCCTGCATCATGCATCTGCATTAATCAAGTAAGTTTTAAAAATGGCGAATAATGTTCGAAGATTTTTGTTTGGTGACTCAAGTACTAGATCATCCCGGACTTCCAGAGTTTTACAAAGCCATGAAATTCAATCATTTGGTGTTCCAATTAATCAAATACTTCCATCATACTCATTCAGATCTATTTATCATATTGGTGTATTAGAGTTTTCAAAAGCATACTCAATTAAAATTCATGAAGAATCTCTTCCATTACATGAAAGAAAAACTACAATACCATTACTATCACGAATGGCTATAAATAATTATTTAAACCAAGGATACAATTATTTGCATTTTGGTTTAATTCAGGTAGCCGTTCATCCACTCCAAAGAAGAGGAGTCGATGTTCCATTATTTCTTGCACTAAGAGATGATAGAATGATTAATTATAATGATTCATTACTTGCGATGATTCAAACTAATGCTTGTAATGGTACAATTCGTGTTGATTGTACTCCAGATTACTCAATCTGTTTATTTGATCAACTCATATTAAAATCTTTAATTCTAGATATTCATTTAGATCGAAGTAAAATTGAACAACCATCAATGAATTTTACTCTTGTTTATCGTATATATTTTAAACTAATGAAATCTGTGATTCCTACCGCCTTAAGACTACCAATCTCAGATCGAGATCAATCGGTCTTTGTGACTACAAATTCAGACAGGACATTGACACGAACTCAAACACCTCAGCTTTTACCATGGGATCAAATAACAATCCCTCGGGAATTCCTCATTGACAGACCAGAACCAAAACAAGAACCAGTTGAACAAACAAGACAATCTGGACCAGTAATAATTGAAGAATATTCAGATAGTGAACTTTTAGTTCGTTTTCCTAACACTACTCCTGTTTATCCATCATCTTCTTTTAGCTCTTACAGGTCAGCATCTTCCAGGTTTCCTCAAGATGAAGATGTTCCTTCCTCATCTAGAGCTCCTCCTCCTAGGTACTCCTTTATTCTCGTCTTGATTTCCTGGGTTTATTTTGGTATCAAAAGTTCACTATCTGAATATTCTTCAATTATTACTGGTCCAGATTGTCTTGTTTGTTCAATTGGTTCTTGTTTTGGTTCTGGTCTGTCAATGAGGAATTCCCGAGCAGCAGGTAAAAGATGGTGACACCCTACCATTCATAATGACCAAAAGGGACTGTAAATGCAGTTTTATACCTGTCCTTTTCGGCAATTTGAATTTGCCAATATCCTGATTTTAAATCAAATTTTGAATAGATTTTTGCTGATACCAATCGATTAAGTAAATCTCTTTTATTTGGAATTTTTGCCGTTTCTACTGGAAATTTCTCTTTTGGTTTTATTGATTCGAGTTTAGTAGAAATCAAATCAACCTGGTTTGCTATTGTATGTAAAATCTGATTTGTATAATTGTTTTGTTGGTAAACCTTTTTAAAATCATCTGAATCAATTTTTTCAGTTCTTTCTTTTTCCTTGTTTAAATGGATAAGCAGTAACACTACCTTCCGTAGTTGAAATAGTAAAAGCTGATAATGGAGGATGTATTGAAGTAACTACTTGTCCTGAGATTAAATTCCATTTTTTATATAAATTTGTTTGAACTGCAATGGTTGGAGTTTCACCAAATTTTAAAAATTTTTCTTTTTGTAAAAAATAATCTAACCACTTAAAGAAAGGAAAATTGAATCTTAATTTTTCAACTTCTTTTACCCATTCTAAAATTAATTTATCTTGACATCTTTGATCTAAATTTTGAAACCATAGTTTTTCACTTTCATATTTTTCATTTTGAAAATCTTCTTTTAATAAATCAAAATTTATTTTAAATTCTTTAGTTAAAACCAAAATTTCTGACATTTTTTTTGAAGGAGCTTTTATACCTGTGATGCCGAATGCTTGACAGAAAGAGCCCATCTCCTTGCATTCCGAGCCGTATTTGTTCTGAATTTTGAGATCCTGATGAAATGAAAAGGGAAGTGATTCCCAAACCCCTCACTCCAACTACTCAAATTCCAGATTTTCCTCCACTCACATATATTCATGCTACTCAACTCCTTCTGCTAAACTCCAAAATACTCCAATTCAAAAACCATCTGCTACTCCTTATTAATTGAAAGCTTTAAGCCTAAAATCACCCTCAATTTCTTGTAAACATTTTCCTTCTTCCATACTTCCTTTTGTAAACCACTACTTCATCTTTGTATTCCTCCTTACTCATCAATACAAGGTCTGATTTTACTCCTTTATTCTCGTCTTGATTTCCTGGGTTTATTTTGGTATCAAAGGAATTATACTTGACCGTATGCAAGATTGATCAGCTCCACTGTCAATTAGGGCAACCACCATAGTAGAAAAATCCCCAACGCCTATAGTGACAAATGAGTACCATTTTTCCATGTTTACTTTATTTAGTACATTAAAAAATTGTTCGTATTTGATCCCATGGTAAAAGCTGAGGTGTTTGAGTTCGTGTCAATGTCATGTCTGAATTTGTAGTCACAAAGACCGATTGATCTCGATCTGAGATTGGTAGTCTTAAGGCGGTAGGAATCACATATTTCATTAGTTTAAAATATATACGATAAACAAGAGTAAAATTCATTGATGGTTGTTCAATTTTACTTCGATCTAAATGAATATCTAGAATTAAAGATTTTAATATGAGTTGATCAAATAAATAGATTGAGTAATCTGGAGTACAATCAACACGAATTGTACCATTACAAGCATTAGTTTGAATCATCGCAAGTAATGAATCATTATAATTAATCATTCTATCATCTCTTAGTGCAAGAAATAATGGAACATCGACTCCTCTTCTTTGGAGTGGATGAACGGCTACCTGAATTAAACCAAAATGCAAATAATTGTATCCTTGGTTTAAATAATTATTTATAGCCATTCGTGATAGTAATGGTATTGTAGTTTTTCTTTCATGTAATGGAAGAGCTTCTTCATGAATTTTAATTGAGTATGCTTTTGAAAACTCTAATACACCAATATGATAAATAGATCTGAATGAGTATGATGGAAGTATTTGATTAATTGGAACACCAAATGATTGAATTTCATGGCTTTGTAAAACTCTGGAAGTCCGGGATGATCTAGTACTTGAGTCACCAAACAAAAATCTTCGAACATTATTCGCCATTTTTAAAACTTACTTGATTAATGCAGATGCATGATGCAGGATGAATGCAGACAGCTATCGGGAACACGGGAACACCTGCCGGGAACACCACCTAAGGCTTACCAACGGACTCACGGCTTACCAACGCTTACCAAAATTAATTGAGAAATCAAATGAACCTGGTTTGCTAGAACGTTATTACTAGAAAGAAAAGAAGAAGAAAAAAACATTTATATGGTGTGAGAAATTGTTTCATACATTTGGTCAACAAAAAATTATACATATATATATATAGATATATTTCATACATCCGCTGTATTATACAACTTGTATGATTTAATAGTAAAAACGTAAATATTTTGTCAAAATATTAAAATAAATAGGAGGTCATATTTACTTATTTTCATTCTGATTAGTCTGCGACACTAAAATTAATGATGCAGTTGCAACAATGCCTAAAATCAATTTTCAAATGTATATATACATAGAAATTTTAAGGGCAATTGTTTTTTCAATTACATTTAAAGTCATAAGTTTGCCGATTAAAATTTAACATCTCAAATACTAGAGTTTTTTTTTTCCCATAGTAACATTATTATTAAAATTATTTACCTAAATAACACTTTCTAAGTTTTAATTCCTTCTATACTACTCTCTTTGCCACGTAAGATTAAAATTTACTATCCTGAAGTCGTAACCTTTTGTCTTTCCTACTCTTCTCTTATCCTCGGTCCAAATTTCTACAGCGGTTTCTACAAATAATTAGGAGCTCCTTCCTTTCCCCCTTTTGTACTTTGTTGTCATTGAAATTTTAAACCAATTATAGAACCAAAAGAAAAACCAAAAAAAAAAAAAAAAACAGAAACTTCTTTATGCAATAACAACATGTTAGACCGAGATTGAAGTTGTTGGATCCTTTCATTGTTTCGTTTTTCATTGAAATTACAAAAAGTTAAATTTTTTTTTTTAGAGAAATACACCTTCAAAAGAAAAAGTAGAACCAATGGCCAGGAGTTGTGATGGTGATGGCGAATTTGTTGAGAAAGAGAAAACCAAAAAGACCACAGAGAGAATACATGGAGAATTTTGGATGAGGAAACCTTTGAGTTCTTCTGTACAATTGAGGAGATTAATCTTTGGACTGACTTTAACTGAGGGTAAACAGAAAGCGCCCTAATTAGGAAACGAAACCGTCCAACTTAGCCTTAGACACTATCACCATCAAAGTAAAGCTTGTAAAAGCCAAGGAGTATTGGTTCTTAAGGTCCGTTTGATAAAAATTAATGCTTATATCTGAATGTTTAATGATGAAACTATAATACTAAATTGATTAAGCACTTAACATTTTATTGATGAAACATATTTTCCGAGAAATGTTTAATCACTCGATTTTGTTTGATAAATATGTGATCTTAATGCTAAAATCTTTAAAATGTACCATTTTACCCTTACGTTGAATTTTTAATATTTATATGCGAAATATCAAATTTTTATAATGAAACATAAATTATGATGAATAAAAAACACCAGGAAACAAAATAAGATAAAATACATTAGATTGAATAATTATAATTAAAAAACAATAATTTATTACAATTTATTAAAATCCCTAAAAATGAAAATCGAGTCCACTATTGCATTCTAAAATAAATTAAAAGTTTTACAATTAAACTCATATATAATTAATAAATTATATAAGTAATAGTAAACATATAGCACAAATGATATTTATAAAAACAAGTAAATGATATAATTTATTAAATAAATTTTTAATACCAAAATACAATAATAAAAAATTATTTGACAATATTAAGATAAAAAAGTTTAAAATACATGGTATGCTAGTGAAGAATAAAATAAATGAATAATTTATTCAAAAATAAATATTTATAGTTAAATCAATGTGAATAAAATAAAAGGGGTAGTTTCGGAAATCAAATATTAATTAGTACAAAAAATATTATGTGGAGCATTAAGTGATAAGCAATAAGGTAACTTTTACTGCTTAAATTTTTCTAAAAGAAATAAGCAGTGCTTAATCAATTAAGAGATTTGGATTTTCATTATCAAACAGGGAGAAAGTCATTATTACTTAATCAAATAATTTTAAGCATTAAGCACTGTTATTAAACAGGCCCTTAGTCCTGGAGGACACAATGGATGGTGAAATCTGTAAAGGGTTTCAAAAATTAAAAAGATAAAATAAAATAAAAAGAGATCCGAAAGATCCATAAATGTATTACGTGGGAAGAGAAAAGTTGGAAAACCAAGAGGTTTGGGTCTATTCAGGACTCTAGGATGGAAATTTTTAATCCAACGTAGGAGAGAGCAATATAGAGGGAATTAAAAATGAGAAAGTGTTATTTAAGCAAATAATTTTTGTAATAAAGCTATTATGAAAAACGAAACTCCAATACTATCATAAGATGCCAAATATCAAATCATAATCTCATTAGCATGTTTACTTGGTGTTGGGGATCCCACTAAGGGACCCGCCGGGGGAGGGGGGGGGGGGGGGGGGCCTATGTGGATGTGGAGTCCGGATAAGAAGGGGAGACACACGGTCTGCAGTGCAAATCATCGGATTGTGGGGGCTAGTCCCCCGGCTGGCAGTGTGCAGGGGGAATCGGAGGGGATCCGGGATCCTGTCTAGAAGAAGGTGTGGAGGCTTGGGGTCTCGCCTCGGGTAAAACATTTTGTGTGGAGGTTCTGCACGGCGACTCTGCCCATGGGAGAAGCGTTGTGGTGTTGACACATCCTTACGGGCCCTACCATCTGTCATCTCTGTTATGTGGACACTGACATGCTGCGGCATGTGTTCTTTGAGTGCCTTTTCGCTCGTGCCATATTGCGGGGCCTGCACTTGATGACCAGGACCTGGGCCACTTGTGGCTACGGGACCTGCTGTTACACTGGCAGACATACATGGTGGCATTATTGGTGATTGCCCTAGACTTGATCTGGTTCCAGAGAAATAAGAAGCTACACGGGGAACCCTTTCAAGACCCGGGTGGGTGGTGCAGTCGGCTTCGGCGGCACTATAGAACTTTTGGGCGGCCCAACTATGCCCGGAGCGCCCCTCTGACACGCTCCGGGAGTTCGCCCTGTTGCAGCGGGCGACGTCAGGAGTTAAGGTCTATTTTGATGCGGCGTATTATCTGGCCATGCGGCGGGCAACGGCGGAGGTTTACTATTGTGACGGGGATGGCAAGTGGTTGTGGGGGATGGCTAGGCGATTGACGCAGGTCTCCTCCCCGGAGGAGGCCGAGGCATTAGCATTGGTAGCTAAAACTGCTATAGAACTGATACTACGAAAGGGGTGGGCGTTATGCTCCCTTGTCGGGGATGCAGCGCTGATTGTTCTAGCAGTTAGGGGGGAGGATGTAGTTCACCAGGGGGTGTGGGATCTAGTGGGGGGAGGTGGTGGTTGATGTTCGGAAAGGGGGCTATGTGGGAATTTTTTGGGTAGAATGGGCGAAGAATGCGATTGCGCACACTCTAGTGAAATTTGGGCTACCTGCCCAGATCTGGTGTGTGAGTGGGGCACTTTCCCACAGTTTGTATCTCAATTGTTACTGGACTACTTTTAGGGCTATTAATATAATTCGTTACATTTCAAAAAAAAAAAAAAAATCTACAAAGTATATCTCCAATATTTTTTTTCATAATTAACTTTAAATCTTTTTAATTTCACAAATTGAAGAAAATAAATTTAAAAGTTTTTTAATGATAAGTAGGCATTTCTAAATTTTTTTAAAAGATGAGAAACATATTTGGAAAACAAAATTGACTATTGCAAATGAACGTATTGATTGCGCCTTTTAAAATACAAAGGTATATTCTGCCAAATACTGAACGAAAATTAATTAATTAGCTAGTTTGGATTATTGATCCGTGGCTAAATGAATCCAAATATATACATACATTCCGAATAAATATATTAAACTTTTATTATTAAATTATTTGCCTTTTCTAAATCTTCTAGTAGGAGGGAGTATGTTTAGAAATTAATTTTGTTCTAATGAAGAAGTCCTAATTTTATCTATTTTTTCAAAATTTTATATATCTTTAGTAACATATGGGCCTGTTCTTTTTGTTTCATTTTGAAAACGGTTTTGGTTTCAACAGTAAATTTAATATATTTTAATCATATTTTATCATTTCTAATACAACTTTTTACTATTCAGCATCTACTTTTTACATTTTCAATACACTTTTTACATTATAAAACTATTTTTCAAAACTTGTTTCCAAAATCGTTTTCAAAACGCCCAAAAAGAACAGGCCATTGTGTGTGATTTATCATTAACACACTTGATGAGTACCAATTTCACCAGTTCAATGGTTGGCTGAGGTCTACATCTGTCCCAGACACTCGATCAATAAACCTGTAAAATGGCGGGAATATCTTCCCCTAGCAGGCTTCGATGCTTAAGCTAATAAGCAGTATACGAGACAAGAATAGTATGACTAGAGTAATAGATTATTGTGTACTCAAATACATGAGTGTCGTTCTGTATATATAGTAGTTTACCTTACTCGGCAAGGTAAGGGAATTTCGTGGAGATTCTTCCATATCTGTAGGCAACATGCTATAATTTTTTCTTTCGAACATGCAATACTTTTTTATTGTTATTATTATTATATTGGCGATAAATTAGTTGCTATATTTTAATAGTTAAATTCATAACCGCGACACACAACCGTTAAACTTAATACGTGATACATTAGAAATTAAACTCAATACACTGCTTTTATATCTACTTTTGAAACTAAATTCGTTGTGCACATAATCTAATAGATACTGCGATATCGGATGGTTAGACCATCTGATTCAAGTTTTTATCCTCAAATAAGGACTTTTTGTAATTGAGCAATTCATTAATTTCTATCTTTCATTATACTCACAAGCGTACATATCATCTCTTGACACTATTACAATTGACTTTAGCCATAGCCTTATTAATCTCCCATAATACAACATTTCTTACTTTTCTTAGCATCATGAGACTTTGTTACGCTCCCCATGTGCTTGAAGCTGCATTAATAATAGGAGAAATAAGATACATGTATTAGTAACAAGAACAATGCTTCCTCAAAATAAAAAAATAAAAAAAACAAAACAAAACAAACAAGAACAACGGTTTAATGATAATTTAATTAACTATATGATTTTTATAATTTAGCTTAGGCTTAGTAGCTTTTTTGCTCTCAAACGTTTATAGTTTGATTCCGACTATCTCTAATTATATTTTCAAAATACGTTCTTCCCATTCCAAACTTTCTCTATTCATAATGAATATGCAATTTTGCCCCTACTTTTTCTATCATCAGTTGTAAGGCAAAACTGTCATTGAAAATAGTAACAATTCGAAATATGATTATATTATCAAAATGCAATCTTCGCCCTACTTTTTCTATCATCAGTTGTAAGGCAAAACTGTCATTGAAAATAGTAACAATTCGAAATATGATTATATTATCAAAATGCAATCTTCACTCTCAAAATTTTCGCTATTTATAATAAAATAACAAGTTTGCCCCTACTTTTTATGTCATCAATTTTACTTTTTAGGGGCAAAATTGTCATTTACTAGTGAATAGCGATAATTTGAAATATGATTATATTTTCAAAATGCATTCTTCACTTCCCAAACTTTTGCTATTCATAATGAAATGATAATTTTGTTCCTACTTTTACTGTTATAAGTCTTATTTTTTAGGGGTAAAATTGTCATTCCATAGTGAATAGTGACAATTCGAAATATGACTAAAATGCATTCATCACTCTCCGAACTTTCGCTATTCATAAAATGACAATTTTACCCCTACTTTTGTTGTCATCAATATTACCTCTCAGGGGCAAAATTATCATTCAGTAGTGAATAGTGACAATCCGAAATATGAAGAATGTATTTTAAAGAAATTAATAAAAAAACACGAGGGTGGTAAAATGTTATTAAGATTGAACTTGGAACTAACCTTGTCTAGAAAGTGCCCAATTGTTATCAGCTGCAACATGCCAAGCAAAGTAACCAAGAAGTCCATTTTGTTTGGCAAAGGAAACCTTAGCAGCAATACTTTGAACATCGTCATAGCCAATCCAAGTGGTTCCAGAATAGCAATAGTTACAACCTCTAGTAGAATTATACACTTCCACCGCCCCGGTTTGACTGATAAAGTTCCGGATCGCCCCGAACTGCATCGCTCCGCCCCCCGGTTTGTTCGCCGGAGCAAGAATCCCGTGGTTATTTTCATCCACCAAACTCCAAGCATAACCATAAAACGGAAACCCGAGAACCAATTTCTTCGCTCCGATTCCGGCATTTCTCCAATCCTGAATTCCAGAGCTTCCGCTGGCCTCACCCGACGGATCATTCAAGGAAGCGGGACAATTCGTGAATTCGAACCAGCTCGGGTCGTAGAAATCGTAAGCCATTGCGTTAATCCAATCCAGGCTCCTGGAAATCGACGCGGAAGGGTAGCTTTTTCCATTGACGGTGGACGAATAATAAACCGCGGCGGTTAAAAGAAGGGCCGGATTCCCGGAGCTCTGGGCCTCGGCGGCCACCGCGGTTCGCCATTCGTCGATGAGAAACCCGAAGTTTGTCATATCAGCATCCGTCTCAGGATACTCCCAATCCAAATCCAAGCCGTTGAAGCCGTTGCTCCGGGCTAATGCTATGGAAGAATCGATGAACGACTTTCTCGAACCCGATTGACTCGCCATTGAAGAAAAAAACGGCCGGATAGAAGCATTTCCGCCGCCGATGGATAAAAGGGTTCTGACCGACGGATTTTTAAGCTGGACTGTTCCGGTGAACTGGGAAAAAGGGCCGCTGTTTGTGGAGGAAACGGTGACTCTGTTTGTTTGGGGATCGAGATCGGCAAATGCGCAAAAAAGATGGGTGAAAAGAGTGGAATCGATGTCTTGGATTGAAATTCCGCTGTCGGGAAACCAGTAGCCTCCTTTGACCACAGTTTGCGCGCGGCACAAGTGAATTTGGAGAACGATGAGAGTTGAAATGAAAAAGAGGAGTTTTGGTGTGGAAGCCATTTTTGGGAACTTGGAATTAAGGGCTGTTTGGCTGTTGGTAGATTCTTAAAGAAGAATGTAAATGTGTATATTTATAGGATATGCTGCACGTAGCTTTCTGAAAATGTTAATTTTCACACTCTTTCTAGTGTTTAGACTTTCACGCCTATTGTTATTGACTTAGTCTTGAGTAAATTTCAACATATATTCCAGTTGTGACTCTTTTCCACGGAGGATGATGACGAACTCCGGAGCAGGTTGTACCTGCGTTTGGGAGCTAACTACTGGGTCAAACTCCACCGCTCAAGTTAGAAGAAGAAAACTTTAAGCTGGATATCTCTTTTCTCTATTCAAATCACTTACCTTTTTGGTATCATCGAATCTTTATTTATAGGCGGTGCTTTTGTGGCTGTGGTCGGGTTGGCCGAGTTGAATGCACGTCATCCATAAGCTCAAACGGCACTTAACTCCGCCTAGTGTGGTCATGAATCAACCCATCAAGTGGTCCTATCTGTTAATTCTGCGTCACCTGTTACTAACCACTTTCCTTGATTTTCGTGCAACATCATTGCACTTATGACCATTGGTTTATTGACACGCGTCACTGCTAAGCTTCTCAGTTCAAGTTCAAAGTTAGTCGTCGTGGTGTGGGATAACTTATCTTTATACTGGGCCAAATAAAAAGGTATGAGCCTAGGCCAGAATCGAGTCCAAACCTAACAATTTCGATATTTCATTGTTAACTATAGAGTATATAATAAAATCCACTTAACGTTCGGATTGACTTGTTGATCTGAACCCAATTTTTAATTGGGTTCAGTCTGGTTAGAGCCCTCAGCCGGGATAGTTTTGTTTTGTTTAATCCCCGAAAATCAGGTTCAAACCGCTGAATATTTAGTCGATCCAAATCAAACCGAATGGACTTCAACCAAACCAGCCTCCTTGATTCAAAAATCGACATGAACTGAAAGACTCGATTTGGTTCGGGTCAAGTCTCATTTGAGTCGGTTTAGGCTTTTGTGCACCCTAACTAGTTGATCACGATGAATTTCAATCTCACAATTAACTGATCATGCAAGTAATTTCAATCTGGCAAGGTTATGTATGGCCTGTTTGGTTTTGATTTTCCTAGTTCGGAAAACAAGGTTTGGACTAAACTATCGTGTGAATTTTAGATTTTGGAAAACCCATTTTAAAATTACTTTTAGAATAATGTTTGTTTTTTTAACGGAAACTTTTAGAATAATGTTAATTTGATCTAAAAGTTTTTTCGCTCTAAAAACATGCTTTTAATACCATATATCATTAAAACATCAAAACATGTTTCTAAACGGTTCATATTATGTACTCCCTCTAATTTATTTGAAAATTTCATTTTGAAATATATATATATATATATATGTTTCAATACAAGTAGTGACCGAACTTGTATATATATATATATGGGTTCCAAAATTGGAATTATATCAATAGTAATAAATTTCTTTTGTAAATCCCAAATATTTATATAACTTTTTTAATACTAAAATCTAAATTACTATTAATATATTTTTTTCTTTTGTAGGGCCTGGCCCATATAGTTGAGCCTGAAGGAAGTTCCGTCTCTGAATACAAGAGTTCATTTTTAAAATTTTTAACTTTATTCTATTATTACTAATTATGTGTTGTACATAATTAACTTTTATTTAAAAAGTAAATACATGAGTGGAACAAATTGCGTCAAATTAGATATTGGACAGTGGAACGGATGGAGTATCTGAAACGGTTCTTATCGAACCTCATTTCGATTTAATTTAGAATTACATGGTTTGACAAAGGGGGGAAAAAAAAAACCCCCGAGGTATGGACAAAAATAAAATATCCCAAAGGTTTCAAAAAATATCCAACAGTCTTTTGACCAGCATATAACCTCCCATTGACCGGCATCTTCTTCTTCATCATCTGTTATGTGACCTGGTCAGCAAGGAGGAGTCTCCCATGCAAATCCATGCATGAGAAGTGGTCAACTCCAGTAGAGGCAATCCCACGATTGTTGTAGCTTGTTGTTCCTAATTTATAGCTTTTCAGTTGGTGTAATTTGTTTCTTTTTACTGCATGTGTACGAGTCTACCTCTATAAAAGGCCACTCAATTTCAGTGAATAAGCATGAGAAATATATCAAAGCTTTTCCTCTCTTCTATTGCTTATGTTTCTCCCGTTTCCCTCTTCTTAAATTCTTTTGGGTGACTGTCATCCAACAATTGGTATCAGAGGCTGCAAAAGATCCTGAGCCATGGACACATGAAACAAAACAGCAACGGAATTCCAAGATTACGTTGCCGACACTCTTGCTCGACATGAATCGAGCTTTGATCAGCTCCACAACTCGTTAGAAGCCATTATGGCTGAAATCCAATCCCTCAAACTCAAATAAAGAACCCAAGAAAATCTGCTTGATGCCTCAACCTCCCTCATCGTCACTCAATCCTTCCAATCCGATCCCAAGCTCCATTCTCCCAAATTTGCTGGGGAAGATCCCGTGGGTTGGATCTCCAAATGTACCCAGTTTTTTGCTTACCGTAACATCCCACCTGATCAAAAAGTCACCGTTGCCGCTCTCCATTTGGACGGTGTCGCCCTGCAGTGGCACGTCTAGGTCACCAAACAAAAGGGGCCCTTGAGTTGAACGGAGTGAAAGAAAGCCTTGCTCGAATGCTTCGGTCCAACAGAGTTCGAAGACCCAAATCATTGGCTCGATTGAAGCAGACCACAACTGTCACCCCTTACCAGGAAGAGTTTGAAAAACTCTCCAACCAAGTGGATGACCTCCCGGAACCTTTCCTGGTCAGTAGCTTTGTCGCTGGGTTGCGAGACGACATCCGGTATGAGGTTAAACTCAAGCAGCCTCGCACCTTGACTGCCGCCACTAGCGTTGCCAGCCTAGTTGAGCAGAAATTCCAGCTCCAAATCCCTATTCCCCCTCGCACGTAGTGCCTCCCTTCCTTGGCCCGAAACAGCAATCCCGTGCAGTCGGACTCAATCCCCGGCTTGCTAGGGGCCTCCCCAGCCACCCCAAACCTCCCTCAATCACAACCCACAACCCATCATCCGTTGCCTATCACCACAGGAGACACAAGAACGGCAACGCCAGAATCTGTGCTACTACTGTGACGAACGTTATATCCCCAGCCACCGTTGCAGCCGGCCTCAGCTCTTCATGTGCACGGCGACCTTCCCATCGCTGGCGAAGATTTGCCCGACATGGAAATGGACAACGAGGTCACCTTCCCGAAAGTTTCGGATGTTATGTGACCTGGTCAGCAAGAAGGAGTCTCCCATGCAAATCCATGCATGAGAATCAGTCAACTCCAGTAGAGGCAATCCTACGATTGTTGTAGCTTGTTGTTCCTAATTTATAGATTTTTAGTTGGTGTAATTTGTTTCTTTTTACTGCATGTGCACGAGTCTGCCTCTATAAAAGGCCACTCAATTTCAGTGAATAAGCATGAGAAATATATCAAAGCTTTTCCTTTCTTCTATTGCTTCTATTCTTCCCGTTTCCCTCTTCCTAAATATATATTTCTCATGCTTATTCACTAAAATTGAGTGGCATTTTATAGAGGTACACTCGTACACATGCAGTAAAAAGAAACAAATTACACCAGCTGAAAAGCTGTAAATTAGGAACAACAAGCTACAGCAATCGTGGGATTGCCTCTACTGGAGTTGACCGATACTCATGCATGGATTTGCATGGGAGACTCCTCCTTGCTGACCAGGTCACATAACATTCCTCTCTCCTTAAACCAACCTTGACCGCAAGGTTGACGGATGGACCGGAACTTCCTGGGAGGTGGCCTCGTTGTCCACTTCCATGGCGGGCAGATCTTCGCCCCAGAGGGAGGGTCGCCGGCGCACATGAAGAGCTGAGGCCGGCTGAAACGGTGGCTGGGGACGTAACGTTCGTCACAGTAGTAGCACAGATTTTGGCGTCACCATTTTTGTGTCTCCTGCAGTGATAGGCGAAAGATGATGGGTTGTGGGTTGTGATACGGTTAATTTTTGTTGGGTCGAATTAGTCTTAATTGTGAAGTGATAACTCCAAGATCATGGTAGTTTGTAAAGTAGTGACAGGATTACTGGCTTTGTGTTCCTATATTATAGGACTGATATTCCTTGTTATTAGTGTTTTAGCCTATTATAAATAGCTATATTGTACGTAATGTGAGATATGAATGAAATATATTAATTATCCTTCTTCTTATGTTTTGTTCAATCTTTTTCTCTCTGTTTCTTCTCTGAATTCGTAAGGTTGTCTTTAAACCTTAACATTTGGTATCAGAGCATGATTCTGGCACCTGCTCTCCTTATTCTTTCCTCCTTCTTCTTACACATATTTTTTCTACCCTCGGCTTTGGTGATACTTCTTTCCTCCTAAATTCTTCCTACACTTATTTTTCTTCCCTCAGCTCTGTTGTATGTTGTATCAAGAAATTGATACACAACATTCTCTATTCTCCCCTCGAAATTATTCTTTTCTCTTCCTTCAAATTTTGGGCCTCTCAATTCTTCGGGATAGAAGAATGCCCACTGACGCCCTCAAATCTTCAGATAGAAGATTTTTCACCGGCAGCTTGATTTCATCCTTGCAGACAAGGACGATCAAAGGCGGGAGGAATGATACGGTTACTTTTTGTTCGGTTGAATTAGTCTTAATCGTTAAGTGATAACTTCTAGATCATGGGTATTTAGTAAAGTAGTGCCAGGATTACTGGTTTAGTGTTCGTATATTGTAGGACGGATATTCCTTGTTATTAGTGTTTTAGCCTATTATAAATAGCTGCATTGTACGTAATGTGAGATATGAATGAATTATATTAATTATCCCTTCTTCTTCTGTTTTGTTCGATCTTTTTCTCTCTATTTCTTCTCTGAATTCGTAAGGTTGTCTATAAACCTTAACATCATCATTGTCATCGTCGTCATCATCATTTTCATCACCGTCGTTGGCATCATCTTCATTGGCTTGATTCATCACCTCATTTTTCATAAAGCAACAGAAGAAAAAAGAAAGGAAAAAAAATCACAAGTCAAGAGCTTGAATCAAGCCGTTGAAGGTGAAGACGGAGGCGGTAATCGGTGGGCGGTGATTGGCGGTAATCGATGTCAATGGGTGGGTGACTGGTAGGATGATGAAGATGATGACGGCGATGCCGACGACGATGTCGACAATGGTGAAGATGATGATGACAACGACACGACAAAGATGATGAATCAAACCGATGAAGATGATGCCGCCAACGGTGATAAAGATTATGCCGAAGATGGTGTTGAAGATGATGCCGGCGACGATGATGATACCAACGATGATGATGAAGAAGAAAATACCGGTCAATGAGAGGTTATATAATGGTCAAAGGACTATTGAGTATTTTTTTGAAAATTTGAAGATGTTTTTTTATTTTTGTCCATATCTGAGTTTTTTTATAAAAAATTTCCCTTTGACAAAAGCACATTTTCTCAAAACCTTACTATACATATAGCTAAAATTAATTAAACAATTAACTAATGAGTTCTCTAGAAACCCAAATTGACACAGGAAAATGGAAATTTTAACTGATGTTTACTTATTAAGCTGAAGGGTGATTAATATGCAGTAGTCGACGGTGCACGAAGTCTGCAAAGTTTGAAGTTTGAAAGCTGGGTCAACATTTGAAATGGTAGAGAAATGAGAAATCTGTGTGTAGCAAAGTTTGAATAAATAATTAAATACTAGAAATTAAGTCATCAATTTTATTTTGTTCTTATCTAATTACTATAGACAATTACACATAATCCGTGGTGTCATCAATGTTAAGGTGTGGGAGATCTAAAGTGTACACGTAATTAGAAAGACCACAATGTTTCATATATATATATATATATGTACATATGTATATAAAATTGATGACTTAATTTCTAGTATTTAATTATTTATTCAAACTTTGCTAAACACAGATTTCTCATTTCTCATTTCTCATTTCTCTACCATTTCAAATGTTGACGCATGTATATGTATATATATATATATGTATGTATATGTATATGTACCTATACTTTGCCTTAATTCACGATTATGTACTTATACTTTTTTTTAGCCAAAAACTTCCCTATATTTTCATAAATGCATTAGCTATGTCATTAGACCTAACAAAATTGTTTAACTCTAAAGGCAACAAAGACATGTGCATCTCACATGTTGCTTTTGATGGACAATTTAATCTCTTTATAACAATTTCATCTTCTTCTTCCTGACACCCTTTTCTGTTATCCTCTAACTTCCTATCCAATTTATTACAATGAAAAGGAAATAAAAGAAATCATTTTCATCTACCCACCAAAAAAAAAAAAAAAAAAAAAGGCCCAAAACTAACTAATAATAACTCAGTAGTTGAAAATTTATCTAAACTTCCTTTCTCAATCATTTTAACAAACTATTTAGACATATCTCGAACATTCATTATAGGAAGAACAGTAAAACTAAAAAGGAAAACATGAAAAACTCAAATTGAAACCTAATAAAAACATTTCTACGTCAGTGAACTCGATTGAGTTATCTATTGCAACCAAACACGAAGGTAATGCAAGTCATTAGGGTAACGACAATCGGTTTGAAAGGTCAAAAGGGAAAATACGTAACAAAAGGGGAAATTTCAAAAGATAGATTCGTGTTTTTTGCACTTACCGAACCCAAAGAAGAAAATGGTCTTTGTCGCTATAATATTTGATCTCTGAAATCAAAGAAGAGAAGAAATCATCATATGGAGTGTTGTTGCTGGACATGATTTCAGTGCAAAGATGCAAAACCTTTCGGAATTTGATTGATTGATTAAGGGTTTGCGATCCGAAAACGTTGTTGCTACCAGTACAGCCGTTACGATGTCGCCGTCGCTGTCTGGGACTATAACGAAAGTCGCCGGTGAATTTTCTTATTCTTCCATAGTAGGAAAAAGAAACATTGAATAATTTTCTTGATATTGAATAATTTTCTTGTTCATCCATGGTGAATTTCCTTGCCTCATACAACAACTTTTTTTTTTTTTTTGGAAAAAGAAAATGGAGATTGTGATATAGAGACTAAATTACCCCTTAAAAGTAATTTGAGATGCACTTGTCTTTGCTGCAATTAGAGTTAATGGTTTTCATTAGTTTCGATGACGTAGCTGACGTATTTTTTAAAGTATAGTAATGTTTTGAGCTAAAAAAAAGTATAGGTACATAATCGTGAACTAAAGCAAAGCATAGGTACATAATGAACCATTCACTCAAAATTACAATTTATGATGAAAGTTAAGGTACAATATAAAATAGCTAATTTAACATCATTTGTTACATTTATATCTTTACTTTTTAAGTATGAACTAATTGTAAATCACACATAATTATATTTGTAAGGGTGCAAAAAGTAAAAAAAATTAAAAATGTGCTCTTCTAATGGAACAAAAAATATTTATCAAAGTTAACTTTTCTAATGAAACAGAAGTAATAGAAAATTGAGGGACAGATAGAACGACTTTTTTTTTTTTGAAAATAAAATAAAAATTCTATTAATGGTATTGGAAATCGTCCAATAACAGCGATTGACAATAGAAGATCAAGAAACAATTCATACAACTAATTACAAAATATTTGATCTGATTTTTATCAGATCTGAACCACCACACCAGTGTATCTGATCTACTAAACTATAAATGTATACCTAACTAACATAGATATAAACATAGTAAAAATATAAAACTGAACAAATATCGTGGCGAAGGTTACGGATTTGTCACTAATTACTAATGAAAACTTCTTCGAGACTGAATCTTCAACCAAATCTTCATACACCATGAATAGATTCATAACCAATAGTTCATACACCATAAGCCTGATGAATAGAATCACCCAGGGAGAAAATCATTATAGCCATAGAGAAAATCACAATAACCAAGAAAGAAAACACCATAAACATGGAGAAAAACACAATAAACAATATGATAAATTGAAGAAAAACTTTCATTCGGGAGAAAACTAACTAATATATAACAAGAAACAAGAGGAAAATTGCTTCCCTCATCCTCCATTCTTCCACTCGGAGAATGAGGGAACAAGATGGTGAATTTTAGGTTTTTGAGAGAAATGGGGGGGAAGAGAGGGGCGGCTAGGGCTGCCTCAAGTTTTTTTGACAGATAGAACAATTTAGTAATACAATATAGCTTCACATATTGTGAATATTTTAGTAAAATACTCACAATAGTGAGATCCTTCATCTTCATGTGTTATACATTTTAGGTTATCACCCTACTAATTTAACAGCAACGCCTTAATCTCCATTGATTACATCTCTTTAATCAACAATGATGATGATCTTCCCCATGTAGTTGAGGCTGCATAGAGTAAAAAACCTACCATCAGTCGTAAGCAATTTGACAGATAATGTTCTAGTAACTGATAAGAAATTATTAAAATCTCGAAAATTTGTCTAAATTACACAATGCATTCAATTATTTGCAAAAATTACAAAACTAACTTTTGACTGATAAATTTGGTTAGTGGACAAGTAAAAAACAAAAAAAAGCAAAAATACTAAAAAGTCAGTCGGTAACTATTCGTATTTATTTTTCTTAGAACATCTATGCTTTATAAGTTTGGACGAATTACATTTACCTTCCTCAAAATTTGGTTAAATTACAAATAAGTCTATATAATTTTAAAAATTACTAATAGCTCCTTGTTGTTTGTTTATAATTATAAAATCGGTCTCTGAACGAGCACCAATTTTATTCACTAAACTTCATGATCGACTCGATAAAAATTCAGTTCAAGCTTATTTATTCAATAAGTAAAACATAATTTCAGACTCGATTCTTTAACAAACGATCATAGTTTGAGCACTCTAAATCTCGACACGGCTCAGCTCAATATCACTCTTAGTGTTAGTGAAAAAATAAACACAAAACCAAAAAAATTGAATAGTTTGAGAGGTATTTATAATTTTTAGAACTACATGAATTTATTTGTAATTTTATCAAATTTCGGGGGAGATAATTATAATTCGCCCTTAAGTTTTTTTTTTTTGTTTTTTTTTTGGAAAGATAGCTGGTCGGAATAATTAGTCAAAGGTTTGTTTAGTAATTTTATTAGTAGGAGAACAAAACCTGACCTGCAGTGGAAAGCGCCCAGTTGAAATCAACCCCAACATGCCAAGCAAAATAACCACCCAATCCTTCACTTTTAGCAAATAACACTTTAGCCACAACACTTTCCAAATCATCGTATCCAACCCAAAGGGTATTTACGTAAAGAAGCGTAGCATTATAAACTTTTGTGACGCCTCCGCCCATCAAAATCTCACTAATTACGTTATACCCCGCATACCCATCTGTCATCCCAGCTGGCCCAGTTGTCGGAGCAAAAAGCCTGTTATGGATCTAAATTATTAATTCCAATTACAGAATAATAATCCAAATCAGAAACAGAGTTCAGAAGGTTAAAGAGAAAGAATGGGGAAGAACAAGAAGGAATTAGAATTGACAATGGGAAAGAGAATTAGATTCATTTCCAGAAGAAGGGAAACAATGCCATGCAAATATGATACCCTTGAAATTGCATGCTACCCGCCCTTATAACCCCTAGTAGCACAGTGCCACGTATACAATCACAGCTTACATACTAAAACTACTAGAACGACATCGTTCCATTAATTGCAATTTACCTATTTAATTATTTTAACTAATATCCATGACAAAGTCTACCCCTTGAAATTAAGCTTGTCCTCAAGCTTGGAATTGAGAAAATCTTCATGGAAAGCATGGTAGACAAGTGCCTCCTTTGAATATAGTCACAAACTCATCCCAAGGTCTTGGAAGCTTGTTGTCTCCAATGTGGATGACCGATTCCAGATTAAGCTCCCAGCATTTCCCAGTAAAATTAAACAAGTGCAGTTCCACATAGTCATTGAGTGCTTCCAACTGTAAAGAATAATTCAAACTCTTCTCTACCAAATCTGGATGATTACTGACAGCACCCAGGGAGTATTGATCAACAACCTTAAGCATATTCCAAGATTTATCTATGCAACAACTACTTGCATCTCTCTGTTGGAAATTCCACTTTAGTTCCTTGGAGAAGAATGGTAATAAGCACCCATAGCCATTATGTCCTGCAGCTGTCATTTTGAAGTGGCCAACACAATTCTTGTCACCTGTAGCTCTCTCTTGCCAAGTTTCCCAACCCATGCTTTCAAACTTCCAAGTACTGTCCACAATTCCTTTGACTTTGAAGTATAAATTCATGCCACCACAATGTCCATGTCATCAGCAGCAGTCTCATTAATTTTTCCCTTCCTACTAGGATTGACAATGCGTGAAAACTTCACTTTCAAACCAAAACTTTGCAATTTAAACTGTGAGTAATGAAGTTCATTCAAAGAATAGTCAAGTGGCATTCCTTCCAAAATATCCTGGGCCAAGGCTTGCCTAACCATGAAATTAGTAGTATTTCTGAAAAATTCCTCCTTCTGTATTTTTCTTGCTTGAAAAATAGCAAACAGTGGCTTAAGTTTCCAGAATGCATTATGTAACCAGTTCAGGCTGTACTCATACATCTTAGGTCCTAGTGCCTGCTCACTTGTTGACTTCTTCCATTTACCTGGTAAAAGAAAGATCTGTATAGACAGGAAAACATCCCAGGTGCATAAGGAAAAAGTTTATTGAGGATCCTCGGTGAAGTTGTCAGAAAAATCATTGAACCTCTGAACAGTCTATTCCACCCCATCTGAAACTCAAAGTCATTTTCATTGAACCATGCTATTAAAATAGAAAAAACATAGCTATCTGTATTTGTTGATTCACCTTCCAAATAATGTGCTTCCAAGTCATCATACAAATTGAAGCTCACAATTCCCCATTTCCTATCCAAATTTCTCAAATTCTGAAATTTGTTAATAGAAAATATCATCCCTATAAAACAATCTGAAAATAATGTCACCAAATTTAGATGATCCTTAATATGGAACTTGAAAGCTTTGGACATCAACTCAAACAATTGTAACCCTTTGTAGGATAAAATGTTACCCCATGGCAGGAGCACATGGTAACCTTCTTTGGCTACATTAATGGTGTCAAGAGAATTAAGAGTTAAGACAAAGAGTAGAAAATTCCATGTCTCTGCTTCTTCCATCTTTGGGTGCTCAAAAAGTTCCAGGGACTCAAGAACACCTTCAAATTTTCAGTATAGTTGCTTGTTTCAGAGTCCTCATGCATCTCCCAACCCTCAACTATTATATCTAACTTCTGCACCAGTGAGAAAACCAACAAGTCACCTTTTAACATAAGAGATTGTATCCTTTTAACTCTACCACTAAAGATTATTGCACAAACATCTCCCCTGCTCTCTCTTTCTGAAAACCGACCTTCAAAAATTACTTGCACAACATATAATATCACCTTAGAACCATCATCCACCAAAATATGTATGCAGTCAAACATATCACCCCCAGGGTCAAATACTTCAATACCTCTAACATCCCCTGTCATATCATTTAGTGTATAAACACTGAACCAGCTAATAATCCCACAATATTGAACATAGTTCTCATTCCAAGTTGCATCAACAACAAGAATACCCCAAACAACTTCTAGGAGACCATCCAAAGAGTCCTGCAAGTAATGCACAAAGAACTTGGCCAGAACATGAAATTCAAGGTAGTAGAATTCCTTACAGTTCCTTTTAGCACAGATAGTTCGCACCTTCTTGAAATCATTATACCCATCCATACAGTTACCATCCCCATTCATGCATTTAACACCAATTGACCAATCTATTAGTGTTGATAGTAAACTGGTAAGAGGATCAACTTCAGCACAACAAAAATTATATACCTTAACCCCTTCGCATATCACTTTTATCACGGAGATTTTAGTTCCACCCTTAAACCCCGTTGCAGCCTTAACCCATTCAGATCCTTCCCAATTTCCAATCAACTCAAGATTTCCCCGTACATGAGAATTACCAACACAGATAGCTAGGGTAATAACTTCAAACTCAATGTTATACTTGCATTGGAATTTGCTAAACAGAAAATTAATAACAGCCAAAATCTCAGGCATATAATTGTTCTCCGGATCCCATTTATCCCAACTAACAATAACCCCATCTTGGTGAAAGAATTCCGACCATCTATTTGTAAGAAAACTCCTAGAACAGACAATAGGGATTGCTAACTTCACAAGCCTAAAGTCCTCATCCTCCATAGCAATGACATAAAGATAATTCAGCACATTAGCTATTCGACCAGCTTCAACTGCAACTTTCTTAATACTAGTGCCAGTTCCTCCTTTAAAACCCGTTACAATTTCATCCCAATGTATTCTGTTACTAAACACTAATTGCCAGTTATGAAGATCTATATGCGACCCA